>JAQPPZ010017210.1:7500000-8125000 GCA_028583015.1 Wollemia nobilis | reverse complement strand
TAGTGATATGCTGATAGTAAATCAAGTTACCCCTAATTTCCCCCTTTTCCTCACCTTCTACCTACCAATACACTTATAAATTGGAACCCTCTTACTACAAAAAGAGAATGAATCAAATTTGATGCAATGAAGTGTTGTTGAGAATCTCCCAGACCTTCTTGTTGCAAATAAAATGCTATCATATTGCCACCAAGGATTTGAAATCAAACCCACTATCTTCCTTGCATAATATCTCCTAACCATTTTTCTAGTCCTCAATGCCCATCTCATCAACCTACTGCATGAAATCGATCATCAAGACCTTTGTGCTTAACCTCGAATTCTACCTAAAATTGGTCATGTAAAGGTGTATACCCGTGATAGCAACCATCTCATTCTGAGATGGTCTATAATTGAAACCATCTCAACCTAATATGATCATTGTCAACCATCCAAGTAACAAAAATTTTGTTTGCATTGTAGTTTAGAAATTTCAAATTCCATTTGTATTTTAGGTTAAATATTTAATATTCCATGTGTTTATCTATTTTATGTTTTTTTTCATATTACTAGGTCAAATGTGGGTCCAACTTTGGTGGACCCTGCACATGTTATTGATTCACTATTGTTCCTTTTGTGTGTAAGTGACAAGACCTGAGGGCAATGAAAGACTCTATATATGATCCTATGTACCAGTCATAAGAAAAATTTCTCCCCAAATGATGTGTTGGCATAGAAAGATCTATATTGCACCTAGAGACACTCCTTATTGAGAAAATGGGAATAACACGTACAATCCTCTTGAGAGGATTCTCTTTTAAACTGAAGTTGTATCAAAACATTCATATAAAAATTTTATTTTTACTTCTTTAATATTTTATTCATTGTCTGGTGCAAATTTCCATCCTTTAGAAATAATTAATGCTTGAAATGTGTTACACATAATTAAGTACAAGATGTTCGAATGATGCACTTAAAATTTGGTTTTATTAATTAAATATCCTCTATACATAATATTATTTCAAATGCAAAGAAGACATGTGAATGATTTTCATTCATCCAAAAAATAAATCCAAAACCAATATTTCTTTGTGAGATCTCCTGAGCAAAGCCCTAGTCATTGCCTTCACATCAACAAAATCTAAATGAGGAATATTACATTATTTGGTATATGTTAATGTACATCCATGGTACCTTCATGGTACAATGTAAATATTAGATTAGGGTTGAGTCTATAGTTTAGAGTGTGATTTATATTTCCCCTTTTATTTAAGTGTCAATGTGCAAGAAATGCATAAGTATCATGTAAGAGAGAATGTGCACAAGTGTCTTGTATGTAAGAGTGCAAATATGTAATGTGAGTATGTGCACAAATGTATTATATTAGGAGTGCATGTAGAAGTGAAAGAGTCATGAATGTAGGTGTCTTAGAGTCAAGTGTCCATCTAGTATGCAAGTGGCAAGATGATAAGCCAAGAGTCATGAGACGACATATGGAGAGCAATAGTCAAGTACATGAAGAGTCACATTACTATGACTATATTATGGAGATGATACCCCAAGATAATGTAATTGAAGAATAATTCCATTATCTAGCTGTAACAAGGGAAAAGTAATAAAGTGTGTATACAATTTGAGCAATTAATATTGTAAGTATTCTTCATGCATAGTTCATGAATGATTCAGGATATTTACATTCATATTTTAGCATATTTTCTTTATTATATAAGCCTTGATATACATATTAATTTACTCATATTATTCTACTCAACATATTATTATTATCTTGACCTTTAATATTGTGGCTATTTTATATTTGGGACCTGTGATATTTTGTGGTAGTAAGGCTTAAAAATCCAACACTAAAGACATGTGGATACTTCTTTGGAGTTTAAAATTTCACATTAGTACAAATATGTATATAATTTATTCTAAGTTCCAAAGAGAGTGATGCTTTGGCAATTAGCACATGGAAGAAATATATTTCGTGGTTGGAACAACCTAGGTTCGAATCTCTTTAGTATAATTTTTATTTCTTGAAGGCATATTTCATTAAAAAAATAAAATCATATTTATCTATATTTTATAGTTTCATAAATCAAAGAAATGTAAATGCATAATAAATTATTTCTCAGTGAACTATGGAATAATATATTTTTAAAATTCTTTGAAAGTAAAAAATTATTTAAGGAAGATATAAGGTTTTTTTTTTTATACAAAGAAATAATCAAATTAGTAAGGAAAAATAAGATGTATAAGTTTATTTTTTTAATGTCAAAAAAGAGCTAAATCAAAGAATAAAAAGGGAGAAGTTGAGTTTCTTTATCAAGTGCATGCCTTTCAAAATTGTTTCATAAACAATCAACCCTTTTTCAAAACTTAAGGTTTGCATTCTGTATATATGGTGCACCTAGTAGTTTTTTATAGGTAATGCTATCATGACTACCTACTACACTTAATGGCTAAAATAGTTGTAACAACAACATCTAGGGTATATCCCTATAAATCATTAGGGAGTAATAAGGCAAAACCAATTTGTTTACTCACTCCATCATTCACCCTATTTACCATTATCGCTTGACATGAAAATTGATTGAGGACTCTCTAAGTATATCAAGGAAGTTATACCCTACACATGAGAAGGATTTTTTAACTAGGTTTCATAGATATGATGGATCCCTTTCGGTATCAACTTGGTACCATGTATAAATTTCTTTCATGTACCTAAAGGTCTCTCTTATTTACCAATGGGTATTTCAAGAGGATTAGGTTCTTATACATACCAATACATATATCAAAATGTCAGGTGTATCTAAAGGATTGGTATATTAGACCGATGGTAGATTGAAAGGGGGGCCTTATTTGGAGATATAAGGAACCCTCACCATATCTACCTCAAAATTCTATTCATATAATATTAGCTATTTAAGTTTCCATATTTTGAAATTATAAAACAATAAAGACAAAGAAGAATTTATCTATTAGTTCAAGAAGGCAAAGCCACCAAATTCTCTCAAGAAATAGGATAATATGGGTAAGGCAAAAAGGATCCAAGAAAAAAAATAAGAAAACATGCAAAAGGGTGCCTCACTAACATATAGTATAGGTGGAGAAAAGCATGGATCATCAAGTGAAGGATATGAAGAGCAAACTAGAGATATTTATTTTCAAGATGAAAATGAAGAATTATTAAAACTAAAGTCCTACTTACATTCCATTATCAAAAAATATCAAAAGTATGTATCACCAAAATTAATGTGATACTTACCAATGATTCTCAAAGAAGCTGAAGAATACTTCTCAACACTTAAGGACTACTTAAGCCTTTTTATTGGTGAAGTTGTTGATTGCTCTAAAAACATTGTTACATTACCTACTTAAATAGGAAAGATGATATATATGACATTATTCAGTCTTAATGTACTTAAGGTGAAGTACACAAGACAAGAAGAAATAATAGCAAGGATGAAGAATAAGCCCGTGATAAAATATATATGTTGTAATACAAGTGGTCTACTTCAAGAAGCAAATGTGAGTTGTGATAAAAATAATATTATTCAAAGAAAGTATTTCATTGGTGATATAGATGATTTAAGACATATAATAACAAATAGTTGTGATACTAGTGATCTAAAGCACATTAAGGCAAATGCATATTATGAAATAAGGCATCTTATGAAAGGGATAAATATAGCTTATGAAATCAGTGATTTGAATATTATTTTAAAAGATAGTGAATGTGTAGAATGTGATTGTACTATTCATGACAAAGGCCATCTTGTCCATGACAAATTTTATCTTGTTGAAGAACATGTTGATAATGAAAGCAATGTTTGTATTCAAGAACGCCATGATATTTTTTATTGTATTGCTAGATATAAGTGTGACTTATTTGGGTATTTATGTGATGATAGTGGTAAAGGCCATAATGGAAATAAGGAAATTAGGTGTTTGAACATTGATAGAGATCAAAGTAGAGATGAAGAAGGTCAATGTTTGAATTATGTTAACAAAGATAAGAATGCTGATAAATAATTTGAATACTATGAAAGCATACAAAATGTATTTTATCAAAATTATTGAGAAAAGTGGGACATGATGGTATAGATTTTAGAAGAAATGGGAAAGGTGTGAAATATTCCATAGTACTAGGAATAAGGCCAGAGAATGAAGGTGTTTGATATACAAGACATATAGGTCAAGCAAGTGAGACAAAATTTGAGAAAAGAGAAACTTATTAAAATAAATAAACAAGTGACATCAAATGTCTGAAGGAAATAACAAAAAATTTGTGAAAAAGAAAACTTCATAAAATATGAAAATACAAGAAAATAAAGACATTATGAAACCAATATTGTAAGATAATAATAACACAAAATTTAAAAATAATAAAGTTCCTAAAATGAGTTGTAGACATTTTGGAAGATATGGACATATGTCAAAAGGATATTGGAACCTCCATCCTTGTAAAATTTGTGGACATAATAATCATTCCCAAATAAGGTGTCAATATAAAGAGAGGAAAAGTAAAAGAATACAAATGAATTATGGTTGGATGAATGTGTGTGAATATAATAAGACAAAAGAAATATTGTAGTTTCTACAAAATAAGACCAAGTTTTTTGAATGTGTAGAAGAACATAAGTCTTCCCATGATCAAATGTGTTAGGAAAATTAAATTATTTTAATATAACAATAATATGACCTATAGTGATAAGATATTGCAGGATAATGATTAAAGGTCTACAATGACGAGGAACCTATAGTTGAATTCTTATGTGGAAGATTTAGAGGATGTGGATAATTTTATTAAGGTGATGACCTAATGGTTGATCCAGTGGTTGACCTAGAGGTTATGATAACCCGAAGGCAATGCTTAGGTAATTATAATATGACCTAGTGGCAATGACCTAAAGGTAGAGACCCAAATGTGATCTAGAGGTAACGACCTTGTGACAATACTGAAAGGAAAAACTAAAGATAGTCTAGAAAGGTACATGAGGTGAAGGTCATTTAATCTAGCTAAGCCACAACTAAGAGATCCAAATTTAGAAAAATAAAAAGCTAGCTCCAAATTCAAAAACCAAATCCAGAGCAAGAGATAGAGCTAGATCCAAAGCTTAAGGCAACACTAGAGCCTAAGCACATGAACCAACTAATAATTCTCAAAATTCTATCCTCTAGATTTAGGAGGGGTTGTTATTCCATTATTTGTTATCTAAAATAATGTAATAAGGGGGGATGTTAGTCTATAGCTTCATAATTCATTTCATATTCATGTTACTTGTAAACCCTCATATTATGTTTAACAATATTTGTAAAATTTTCAAGAATTTTCTTGTTAGGGCTTCTTATTATCTCGTGAATTCAATGAAATATACAAGATTATCATGTAATATGAAAAATTAAATTGCAATGTGAGAGTTGAGAAAGATATATAAATAAATTGCATTCATATTTATATTTTGTTCAAAATAAATAAGACTCTCAAATAAAAAGTAAAGAGAAAAGAAAACTTAGAGGGATATTGATTTGAGAAAGAAAAAACAAATATTGTAAGTGTTAACAAGAAGTGGGACCAATTCCACAAATAAAAATAAAAAATAACGATGAAAATGACATCATGGAATATTAAAGGTATGAAAAAGACCCCTTAGAGAAAAATTATTAAATAATCTATAGGTTTTTTAAGTCACAATTTTGTTTTAATATAAGAAATAAAATTAAGTAATAAGGAATGTAAGGATGAAGTCAAAATAATTTGGAATATGGGTGTGTTGGAACTGATTCTTGCATCCATAGGAAATAAATTATCATGCTACAAGAACCCGTTTAAAACCAACGAGCTATTACAGGATCTGGTTGACCTGCCTCATGTTTTGTTAAACCTAAATATTGCTATAAAAGACGGTAGAACGGGTAAGGAAACCCTAACGACAATTCTATGATAAAAATTTCTAATTTGCATGCTCCAAAATTATATTAAACTATAGTATTCTTATTAAAATCACCAAGCATGAAAAAAACCAACTGTTATGCCTTATGTATATCAGTGCCTAGATTCATTGGGCTGCTATAGCAATTTAACAACTATTTTAATCATGAATAGAAAGAAGGGGAGAAGGAAATTAGCGTTCTTGCTTTCATTTGAATATCGTAACAAAATCAAGAGTTAACTAACAAAAGAAACATGTATAATGCATTCAAATAATGTAACCCATTATACAGATACACACAATACTAAGACAAAGAAATGACAAGAATAAAACCCATAATTGTATTGATTTCATAACATATTACATGCAGAGTGGGTGGGATGCCTTTTAACTCTGTTTTTATTAAATAAATACATCAATACAATGAAAAAGACTTTGTTCAAATTATGTAACAGGTATCTCCAACTCTTCTTGTTTCAATATGGTAATAGAAGAATCTCTGAATCCTAGGCTTAATAAGACTGGAAATATTCTTAGCTTCTTGAACGCTTTCCTATCATACAATCCTGCACAACAAGGGGAGGAAGAAAGAATGAATAAAAGAAAATAGACACAAAGAAAATACAACAACACAACTAATAGGGCACTCAAGTATACCTCTTAGCAAAAATGTTATTTTCTAATTGCTTGATGCAGAATCCTGACTTGTCTGCTTCCTTTTATAGTTGTTGGTTCTTGATTCTATTATTTTTGGTTGAATTTTGATTGTACACTTGGCAGCATCTGATTGAATCTATTCTACATGTTGTCCAACTGGTGTAGCTCTGAACTAATTGTTAAGGTTCTTCTCTGGATTGAAGGGAGCTCTTTGTTATTTTAATTTGGCATTTTTGCTCTCTTTGGTTGGCCCTAGAAACTAAGGATTCAACATTATATTTTTCCTTTTTGTTTTGCTTGTCCTGGCCACTATGCTTGGATGTTAGGGACCGGCCAGGCTATCATCATGAATATTAGACGAACGATAGAGGGGGCTTAACATAATGGTGAAGACAAGGGGTGGCATGCTAGTGGAAAATAAATGGAGTTGCACTGATTACGAGATAGAGTGAAGAAGTAAGGATGGTGAGGGTCTGATGGATGGAATTATGGGGGGTAAATGATAAGAAGCGGTAGTGGGCAAGGGTAACATACTAGGAAAAATGTTAGGATGGTCAAGGAGAAATACCCAGGAGAAGGAGGGTAGTGGTAAGTAGGAAGAATATGGGAATGGACAACAAGATCTGGAAACATCTATAATTTGCTTCTATAACTATACTCCATCGAAGTGCTCCCCTAGTAACTATATTCTGTCAAAGTGCGAATTGAATGGTTTTTATGAAAATCAAAACCATGCTTTTTCTTCATGCGCATCCTTCACCTTAAGTATTTGTAGAACAAAAATTTAATACATTTGTATTCCTTGTATTCCATTGTTTCTCTTTAGTGATGCTCTTAGCTCTTCCCTAATGTCTCTTATTTATAAGCCAATGACTATGCTTTGTAGTCTTATCTTATGGTATGCCATTATTCCTATGAGATATACATGATCTGGTGGCATGCTTGAGCATCAGGATTTATATTTTATTTGTTTTTTTTTGTTCTTAACAAGGTACTGTACACAGGATTTTCTCTGATTTCTTCGAATCTTTTCTCCCATGAGTATTCTTTTGTATTCATAGCTTCTGTGTGTACTATTTTGACTCCATCTTGGCTATTGATTTTCATAATGTATTTTAGTGTACCTTGCTATGAATGAGTCACTTCTTTGATTCCTACCTTGATAATGTTGTAGGTATTTCTGTGAAGTAATCACCTTTATTTGGAGGCTTGGTCCTTTGAATATTTCTTGCGGGTGATTTTACTAATTTTTTTGGTTCACGATTTTCATAGGTTCCGTCATGGTAGTTTTTGGTACTTTTAAACCTTTGGATCATGTGTTATCGTTGAATTGATCTGGTTGTAGTGCATCTGTTGTTGTTCTAAAACCTGTATGCTATTTACTATACCTAGATGTATATAAACATTTTCTTTTGCGATCGTCGTTGTATCTTATGGTGGTGAGGCATGATCATTGGATCATACATATGTACGTATTATTTAATAAATGGAAAAAATTTATACATACTTTGACTAAATTGATCAACCCAATGCTTAGATTAACCTTTTATTATCTTCCCACATGCGCATCGTTGGATCTAGGTGGTCAATGTCTATCGTCGTTCAATTTGTATGTTATAAAAGGTCTTTATTTAGCCTTTGGATATTTGTCGCCAGTTACAGGCCTTTGCGTCCATTGATTCTCGATTTATTTTGTGCACTGCCATTGGATCACTGACAAGATGCATGCTAGATAATAATGTTATAGACCTTTGCTTTCTTATTAATAATTATTAAGACAAAAAGGGTGAAGATTAGTCAATGTATTAAACCCTTACTAAACATGATTAATGTTAATTAATTTCGTCATTACCCATGCCTTTTACCTTCCATCCTATGATTTTTGTGCGACTATCAGATCTGAGTGGAGACAAGTGCAACCATTGGATCTAATCAACCTGCAAGTTAGTTTAATCATGCATTCATAATATTAATCATGGTTAGAGAAAAAGGGGGAAAATTAGCCAATGTATTAAACCCTTGCTAATCATGATTAACTTTAATTAATTTCTAATGATCCTTAACCCTTTTAATGCATCTTCAAGTAGTGCACCACCATTAGATTAAAAATCATTTGAGTGCGACCATCTGATCTTGGTAACAAGCCCGATGATTAATCCAATGGGGTGAATCCTTTTTAATATGGACTTTAAAGTTTGTTTTAATCAAATAAGTCACCACCGTTGATCAAATATTGGTTCAGCTCGATCGTCCGATCTGTCGGACTTGCTCGGATTTTAACTTGATATTTGACTTATGATGACTTTACTCTAAACCTTTGAATTCTTAGAGTATGCACAATCATTGATTTTATGGATGATTGAGCGCTGCCATCCAATTTTTTTACACTTACTACTTAATCGAAATGTTGACCATTATGACTCATGCTTAAAATTTTGACTTTTTGAACAACGCACGACCATTGATTTGATCCTCGATGAAGTGTTGTCATTGATATTGTTAAAGAAGCAAGGATTTTAACTTTATTAGAGCTTTAGGTTTAACCTTTGGAGTCTTTAGTGAGCATGCATCCATTGGATTTGATCCTCGATGAAGCGTTGCCATTAGATTGAAGACAACTTGCTCAATTTTTAAATCTTAGGTTAAGTTTTATTGACCCTTTGACTTATCTTTCGGAATATTTTGTGAGTGCACATCCGTCGGATTTTCTCAGGTGATGCACTTCCATCTGATTAAGTCTAAGGTGCAACCTTTTTACTTCCTTGGCTATGCTTGACTTTTGAATTATCTTAGGTTTGATTTTATTTAAGCACTATCGTCCAATTTCTCTGGATCGTGTGCGGCCCTTGGATTAAATCTTAGGTGCTCACCAGTTAGCTTAGCGGGGTGCATTCCCTTAGAATTTTAATCAATTAATATTTATTTTAACCTTAGTTTTTTCAGACTTTGATACCATGGTGAAATGATTTAACCGTATTTAGATTAAAATATTTATGAAGTTTGGACTTTGGTTTTAGGTTTTTAATTTGAAATTTTCTTCCCTAACCATTTGAGGTACTTTAATCAATATCATGAAGCCCACATTATTAAAAAAATCTAAGGTTAGACTTTATCAAACCAACCAATGAAAAATTGAATTACCCACAACAACTATAAGCAATGACCAACAGTATAAGCAGTTTGATTGAAACCAAAAAATCTAAATTTGGGGGTTTCAAAGTTTAGTCAAATTTGGCTCCAACATAGTCTCTGATTGGGACAATGTGTTGAAAACATGAAGCACTTGAGAACCACAGAATATCCAAGTTTTATTTTGTAAAAAATTAAAAGAAAACAACAAAATTTTGATTGTTAAACAAAACTTGAAATGCATAACAGAAAAAATTTCCTTCTTTTTTTTCTTTCTTTTCTTCATCATTCATTTTTATTGTTTTTTTTATATTGAAAATATGATATCAAAGCAAGTAGAGTATGAAAAAATGTAGATTACTTTTCATTCAATTTGTAAAAAAAGGTTTAGAAATTTTAGAAATCAATGAGTTTTATTTTGAATATAGGAATGCTTGTTTTAGCTAAGTCATAAGATATGATTACACAGATTTTGTCACAGCAATTTGTCTCATCATATTTTTGGCCTTGTGTGTGTTTGTGCATTATTATTTTTTTTATTTCTAAATATTTTAGAACTTTATCATATCTGAGGAAAATAGCTAAGCCTAATTTATGATTTCACTCTTTAAAAATTTTCACCATTTTGTAGGGCTCCACTGTCAGTCAGGCATCTATAGCCTCGGTGGAGTTGCTTCTAATCCCATATTAGTTTTACCCTACTTCCAGTCAAGCGTCTATAGCTTTGGTAGAGTTTTTCCAAGATATCTTAGGCAGTGACTCAATTTTACTTTATTTTTTTATTTTTATTTCTTGTGATAGAAGTGTTTGGATATATAAGTAAATTGTGCAATAATTATGCCTGAGTTGAGGATTAGTTTCCGGATATAATATATAACTATATCTCCTTGAGAAAAAGGAGTACCCTTGGATTTATTATTAAACAAATTTATAGTTTTCTAGGTTTGTTCCATAATTCTATTGAGATTCTCTCTTCTTTGTTCTTCTAACAAAACAATTTGGTCAAGCCTTCTCTGAATGGGATCAGGGTTTTCATGATATTGAAATAAAATAGAAAGTGCCATTTTTTCTAGTTTTAGGGGCAGTAGGGCTTTTTATCCATAAACCATCTCATAGGGGGTTCTTCTTGTATTTCTTTTAACATACAACCTATCAGCCCATAAAGAAAATTTAAGTTCACTGTCCCATCCCCTTTTATTTTTGCCTAATGACCTTTTTATTCTTGTTATTACATTTTTATTTGATGACTCGGCTAGACCATTTCCTTGGGGATAATAATGATCAGAATGAGATAATTCAATTCCATATTCAGCACAAAATTCTACCATTTCATATGACATGAAATATTGAGCATTATCAGTTACAAGATTTTTAGGAATTCCATACCTGGTCAAGATATTTAATCTATGAATTTGATTACTGCAACAAATGTATATGTTCTCAAAGGTGTAGCTTCCACCCACTTGGTGAAGTAATTTGTTGCAGTTATGATCCACTTATGCTGGCCAGATGAATTAGGCTTGATATCTCCAATCGAGTCAATACCCCATTGAGCAAAAGGTGCTTCATTGATTATCGGCTTGATGGGCATGGCTGGTAGATGCTTTTTCCCTATAAAAACTTGGTAGTTATGACAATTCCTTACATATTTATATACATCCTTAAAAAGGGATGGCCAATAATATCCTGCTCTCATGATTTTATTAGCTGTAGACCTTGGGGAAAAATGTCCCCCACAAAAACCATTATGAAATTCATTAATTATTTATGGGACTTCTCTTTCATATAATCAAACTAATAATACTCCATCAGGATGTTTCCAATTTAATAATCCATTTTGTATATAATAATTTTGAGCTTGAAGTTTTACTGACCTCATTTTTTTTATTGACATGTTTTTGGGGAATGGCAGAGTTTGTAGATAGGACAAAATTTCTTCATACCATTTACATTATTCATTTTTTATTCTTCTGTCATCATATGTATGATCTATGGTAAGAATATTTTCAGATTTTGCTTCTTCTTTGTTAGCCAATAGTATATCTAAACCCTACCCTTTGACTGCTTTAACTATTTTGAATTTAACATCATATTGCAAAAGTTTTACCATACATATTGCTGGTCTTCCCAATGGCTCTGATTGAGAAAAGATATCTTTTATTTCTATAAAGAGAATACATCAATAAACTTTGTTTGATCCAAATATACCTTTAAAGTGTTCCAAATATTGGATGACTGCATAGGCATGCTTTTCCAGTAGGGTGTATTTAATATTTGCTCCTTTTAGACCCAAGATCATAAAGGTTATTGGTATTTCATTATTTTCATTATCTTTTTGTGAAAGGACTACAACAATAAAGTGTTCAGAAGGATATGAATAGATATTAAAATCCTTTGCATAATCAGCGCAACTTAAAGTTGGAGTGGTTGATATGGCTTCTTTGATCTTGTTAAATGTTTTTATATTTTCTAATGTCCATTTTATTACTCCAGTTTTCTTCACCATATCATTTATGGGTTTGGTCATTTTTGCAAAATTTGGGACAAATATTATGATAAAATTTATTTTTCCAAAGAATGACCTTACCCCTTTTAGATTATTGGGTGGGGGAATTTTAGAAATGGCTTCTATCCTTTCTGGATCAATGCTTATTCCTTTTTCTGAAACTATATGACCTAGCAATTTTCCTTGTGTAGTTCCAAATATGCATTTTTTTGGATTTAGAGAAATTCCAAATTCCTTGCACTGGGCAAAAACTATAGTCAAATTCTCTAAATGATCTTCTAGATTTTTAGAAAAAAACTGTAATATCATCTAAGTACACTACTACAATTTTAAACACTAGTCCTTTGAAAGCAAATTTCATCACTCTTTGGAAAGTAGCACCTGCATTCATCAATCCAAAAGGCATTCTTAAATATTTGAATGTGCCCCAGGGTGTGGTGAATGCTGCCTTGTGTCTATCTTTTGGATTTATCATAATTTGATTGTACCTTGAAAATCCATCTAACAGAGACAATCTAGTTGAACCTACTACTGCTTGTAGTAGTTGTTCCATGTTAGGCAATGGGTAATTGTCTTTTAGTGAGCTCTTGTTTAAATTTCTAAAATCCACGCATAGTATAATGTCCCCATTATTTTTCCTAACTGGTACTAAGTTGGATATCTAGGAGGAAAATCTAACTTTTCTTATTATCTTGGAGTCCAAAAATTTTTAAACTTCTTTTTGCATTACTGAGTGCAGAGTTGGATTGTACTTTCTCTATTTTTGTCTAGAAGGCTTGGCCTCTTCTCTCAAGGGTATTATATGTGTCATCACATATGTTTTGAAAGTTTTGAGATATTCATAGGTCCAAGAAAAATGTTCTTTGTTCTTTTTTAGGAAACTAATATATCTAGCTTTTTCTTTAGCAGGTAGTGCCATGTCTACTTTCACTATTTTGGGTTATTTCATTGAGCCAATATTAATATCCTTAGATATCACTTCTCTATGTATAGGTTTATAGGCTTTGTCAAAATCATCAAATAGGCTTTCAAGAGACACCAATCATTTGGGTATTCTATTAGTTTTCAACTGGATTACTTCTATTGGTTCTCCTATTTGATCTTTTAACTTTTCTTCATCTTTTTCATCACAAATGACATCTGCATATTTATTTTGCAAATTCATAAAATCCTTAATATCTATATCATATTGAAAAACCTAAAGATAGACTATGTTATCTGGCACATAAGTTTTATAGACTGAGATAGTTGGAAATCTGTCCATATACTCTGTAGTTATTTTTGGGTGATATAGACTTGAGGCATCCACAGCTAAGAGATTTGCAACATGATCTTGTTCTCTAGGAATATATGATATATATATATATATATTTTTTAATTTACATGGTGGAATCGATAACCGCCATGAATCCGAGCAGGCCGCCCAGCTTTTATGGCCGCCACAGTATTCTGTGATGTTCGCCCCAGAAGCCGCCACACAGATCTTTGCACAGTCCGCCCCTATAACCACCATGCCACAATCATTTTAAAAATTTTACGCCACTTAAAGCACCAAGAAAGGGACAAGTTTTCAGTTCGACGAGGCCCAATATTTGAACCTTGGACCTCTACCCCCCTTATGGGGTTTGGATGAACCAATTGGTCTACACCTTAGAACTAGAATATATGAAATATTGAAATCTAAGAATTTATCAATTTCTTCTAGTACTGCATTTCTATATTGCTTAAGTCTAGGATGCTTGGTATGATATTTACTTTTTATTTGTAGTATAATAAGTTCTACCTCCCCTGTTATAGTTAAGTAGTTAATACTTAACTCTTTTGCTTTCCTTAGTCGTAATAGTAAAGCTTCATACTCAGCTACATTATTTGTGCAAGGAAATTACAATCTATAAGGTATATCAAGGTAATTTCATTTAATATCAGTCAAATTTACACATGCACTTGCTCCAGATTCGGATTTAGCCCCATCAAATGACATGGTCCACATTTCTTGGGTTAATACTCGATTTGATTCAGCATTAGTTATTCTCAAATTTTTTGGGTCCATGTTCTTTGCATCTGGTACTTCCATCAGGAATAGGTTGTGTCATATTGAATAGACTCCCATCCCTTTTTCTTCCATAGAGTTAACTAAGTTAATCATGGTTTCATCTATTTGAATTAACTCTACAAAGTGTTTATTGAATGGTTCCCTTAGTAAAATTACATTCTCCTTATCTGATATGGGGATGGTACCATAAGACCAGTCTAGTTGTATTGATCCCCCTAGTTGTTCTATCCAATGCCTATTGAGTAATAATGAGAAGAATGGGTCAAAATCAACTAATGCTACATCCATGACAATTCCTTTTTTGGGGTGTTGGTCTAGGAAAACTAATAATCCAGTTATCACCCCTACATAGGGAATTTTTCTTTTGTCCATTAGAGAAACAGGGGCAGAATCTCTAGTATAGATTAATCCCATTTGGTCAACTATTAACTTAGGCATGATGTTATGTGAAGCTCCACTGTAAAGCATGCAATTATGAATCACATATATTTCCCCTTCATCTAACTTATATCTTAATGACACGTAGAAGTGTCTGACAGAATATGGTGATCTTGTATCATGTTGATTTTGTCTAGTAGCATGACCAGTAGGGTCTTCTTTCTGCTCTATTAATCCAAAAGCTTTGCATACTTGTTCTCTGTATATTTGAACTTTCATAAGTTCACCAAATGTGATATTAAATTTTTTCTTACTGAGTTCTAACCCAACATCAAATTCTATCTTCTTTATATCCAATGGTTTGTTACTTTCTTCTTTGGAAACTTCTTCTATTGATTCTATTATCTCAAGAGTAATTTTGTTAGGGTTCCTATCAGTTTTCTCTTTACTAATATTTTTATTGGTGAAATTTTATCTTCTTGGTTCATTTGTAGATAATTTATCTGTTCTTTCAAGGACTATTCTATTCCTTAAATTTAAAACATGGGTTGACTCTAATTCTTCAACCTCTTGAGAAGTGGAAATCAATTTCCCTTGCTTCATATTATCATATCTTGACTCATATGTTTTTGTAATATTTTAGTTCCTTCAGTCACTAAGATCTAGGGATGATGATTTGAAGCATATTTATCCATGTCTTATTCAAACAACCTTTCTCTGGATTCATATTCAATAGACCAACATGCATTGAATCTTATATCCTCTTCTGATTCTACATGCATATCTACATTACATTGATCAATCAGGTGTATTCCACATGCGTTAGGGTTATGGGGTGCATCACAAGTAGAGAAAAAATAGGGAAAACCTTTAGCTACATTGGCAGATGGCATTGGGTTAGGGACATTGTTCTGATCCCTGTCATAATATCTATTTTTCCAGTTGTTATTCCCATTACGCCTATTCCTATTCCATTCTTCAAAACCATTGTTGTTTCTCCAATTCTTGTTGTAATTTTTCTTAAATGGGGGATGATTATCAACATGTGGTCGCTCTATCTATGAATATTCACCACTATTTCCATTTTTTTCAATTCTTTCTAACCTGTTACTCATGTTGTTGAACATTTTTGTCATTTGACTGGTCAAATTTTCCACAAGATCAATTTTAATTCTTCTTTGTATATCAAAATCCACTCTCTTAGGTTTTCTCTCAGGCATGTTAACTTCTAAAGAATAAGGTTTCATATTACCACTATCAAGCATATTTTTTCTATATCCATTGCTTTTTCCATACAACCATCAATGGTAGTGGCTTGTTCTTGCCTTAATTCATAGTTAAACTCTCCTTGAAAAGCATTCTTATAAAAAAAATATACTGAATATCACTAGGCCTAAGGTTGGTAGGGATTTTATTTCTTGTTTTTGAAAATTTCTTGTTAAAATCACTAACAACCTAATTTTCTTTCTTCTTCATAATGGCTAGCTCAGTTAACAATTATTATTCATTTTTCCTTTCACCATACTTATTTAAGAACACCTCTTCCATTTTTGTGAAGTCTGGGATATCATTGTTAGGAAGGGAATTAAACCATTATCTAGCATATTTTTCTAAAGTCTGTAGAAACAGTCTTAATACTATATCTTCATGTTCAAATTCTAAACTGTCCATTGCATATAAGGAACTTTTGATATGATCCTCTCCAGTTACTGCACTATTTACTAAAAACGTAGAGAGGTATTTGTGAGCTTTACTGGGTAAGGCATTTAAATTTATTGGTAATACAAAAGGTCTATATTTGTTAGTTCTCCACAAATGAACATTACCTTGAGCCATAGCTACTGTTGTAATTTAATTTTACAGATGTAGTATCTACGATGGTATGGGTCTGGGAATTTTGAACGTAGATTGATGAATTATCTACCTTTAAATGAGAATAATCACATATATCTTCTACTACTAATTTTAAATGTTCATCTATAGAAATATTAGTAGTAATAGTATTCTGGATTTTCTTCACGTAGCTTTTACCACTAGAATTTAATCTATTATTGTAAATGGTATTCTTAAAAAGTGGAGTTTTCTAGGTATGTATAAATACCTCTAGATTATCGAGTTTTGGAAATAGCTCCTTACCACTTCTCCTGGTGTTTGCTAGCACGTTCATTTTATTTTTCTTATGAGTTTATCTAGTAGAGTCGCCAGTACTAGGGTGCAGAAAGAACATCGTATACTCTTATCAAGAATGCTTGATATCATCTCTCATCCTCACAGGAGTGGGTTCTTGGGGAAAATCAAGAAAATCAAGAAAGAGAAAATTTTCAATAAAATCAAGAACGTAAAAACTTATTTCAAAACATAAACTACGGATATAGGAAAAATAAATAACTTCTTACAAAGTGAAAATTAAAACGCTGGTTCTTTACTTTAAGTAGTCATTTGTTGATTAAAAATAATCATTGAAGAAAAAATTTTCAGAAGATAATTGAATATTTTTAAGAAGTCCTCCCAGACAACGATGCCAAAAAACTGTTGGAACCGATTCTTGCATCTGTAGGAAATAAATTGTCACACTAAAAGAACCCGTTTGAAACCAACGAGCTATTACAGGCTCTGTTCAACCTGCCTCATATTATGTTAAACCTGAATATTGTTATAAAATATGGCAGGACGGGTAAGGAAACCCTAGCGGTAATTCTACGATTAAACTTCTAATTTACACGCTCTAGACTTATATTAAACTATAGTATTATTATTAAAATGACCAAGCATGAAAAAAACAATTGTTATACCTTATGTAGACTGGTGCCTAGATTCATTGGGTTGTTATAGCAATTTAACAACTAGTTTAATCATGAACAGAAAGAAGGGGAGAAGGAAATTAGCATTATTGTTTTCATTCAAATATCGTAACAAAATCAAGAGTTAACTAATGAAAGAAACATGTATAATGCATTCAAATAATGTAACCCATTATACAGATACACACAATACTGAGACAAAGAAATGACAAGAATAAAACCTAGAGTTGTATTGATTTCATAACATGCTACATGCAGAGTGGACGAGATGCCTTTTAACTCTATTTTTCTTAAATAAATACATCAATACAATGAAGAAGACTATGTTCAAATAATGTAACAGGTCTCTCCAAATTTTCTTGTTCCAATATGGTAATAAAAGAATCTCTGAATCCTAGGCTCAATAAGACTAGAAATATTCTCAGCTTCTTGAACACTTTTCGATCATACAATCCTACACAACAAGGAGAGGAAGAAAGAATGAATAAAAGAAAATAGACACAAAGAAAATACAACACAACTAACAAGGCACTCAAGTATACCTCTTAGCAAAAATACTATTTTCTAATTGCTTGATGCAAAATCCAGACCTGCCTGCTTCCTTTTATAGCTGCTGGTTCTTGATTATGTTATTTTTGGTTGAATTCTGATTGTACACTTGGTAGCATCTAATTGAATCCATTCTGCGTGCTATCCAACTGACATAGCTCTAAACTGATTATTAAGGTTCTTATCTGGACCGAAGGAAGATCTTTGTTATTATAATTTTCCCTTTTTGCTCCCTTTGGTTGGCCCTAGAAACTAAGGATTCAACATTATATTTTTTCTTTTTGTTTTTCTTGTCTTGGCCACTATGCTTTGCTGTTAGGGACCGGATAGGCTATCATCATGAATATTAGACGAAGGACAGAGGGGGCCTTGATGTAATGGTGAATACAAGGGGTGGCATGCTAGTGGCAAACAAATGGAGTTGCACTAATCATGAGATAGAGTGAAGAAGTAAGGATGGTGAGGGTCTGATGGATGGAATGACGGGGGGTAAATGATAAGAAGCGATAGTGGGTGAGGGTGACATACTAGGAAAAATATCAGGATGGTCAAGTAGGAATACCCAGGAGGAGGAGGGTAGTGGTAAGTAGGAAGAATATGGGAATGGACAACAAGATCTGGAAACTATACTCCATCGAAGTGCTCCCCTAGTAATTATATTTTGTCGAAGCACAAATTGAATGGTTTTTCTAAAAATTGAAACCATACTTTTTCTTCATGCGCATCCTTCACCTTAAGTATTTGTAGAACACAAATTTAATACATTTGTATTCCCTGTATTCCATTGTTTCTCTTTACTGATGCTCTTAGCTCTTCCCTACTGTATCTTATTTATAAGCCAGTGACTATGCTTTGTAGTCTTATCTTGTGGCACACCCTTATTCCTGTGAGATATACATGATCTGGTGGTATGCTTGAGTGTAAGGATTTATCTTTTATTTAGTTTACTTTTTTCTTAACAAGGTACTGTACACAAGATTTTCTTTGATTTCTTCGAATCTTTCCTCCCATGAGTATTCTTTTGGATTCATAGCTTCTATGCGTACTATTTTGACTTTGTCTTGGCTATTGATTTTCATAATGTATTTTAGTGTACCTTGTTGTGAATGAGTCACTTCTTTGATTCCTACCTTGATAATGTTGTAGGTATTTCTATGAAGTAATCACTTTTCTTTGGAGGCTTGGTCCTTTGAATCTTTTTTGCGAGTGATTTTATCGATTGTTTTGGTTTGCAATTTTCACAGGTTCCATCATGGCGGTTTATGGTACTTTTAAACCTTTGGATCACGTGCTATTTTTGGATTGATCTAGGTGTAGCACATCCATTGTTGTTATGAAACTTGTATGATAGTTATTGTACCTAGCTGCATATAAAAATTTTCTTTTCTGATCGTTGTTAGATCTTATGGTGGTGAGGTGCGACCGTTGGATCATAAATATGCACGTATTATTTAATAAATGGAAAAAATTCATACATACCTCTACTAAATTAATCAACCCAATGCTTAGATTAACCTTTGATTATCTTCCCACATGCGCACCATTGGATCTAGGTGGTCAATGTTTGCCATCATTCAATTTGTATGTTATAAAAGGGTCTTTATTTAGCCTTTGGATATTTGTTTCCAGTTATAGGCCTTCACGTCCATTTATTCTCGATTTAGTTTGTGCACTACCATTGGATCACTGACAAGATGCATGCTAGATAATAATTTTATTTACCTTTGCTTTCTTATTAATCATTATTAAGGCGAAAAGGAGGAATATTAGTCAATGTATTAAACCCTTACCAAACATGATTAATGTCAATTAATTTCATCCTTACCCATGCCTTTTACCTTCCATCCTACGATTTTGGCATGACCGTCAGATCTGAGTGGAAACAAGCGTAGTCATTGGATATAATCAACTTGTAAGTTAGTTTAATAATGCATTCATAATATTAATCATGGTTAGGGAAAAATGGGGAAAATTAGTCATCGTATTAAACCCTTGCTAATCATTATTAAACTTAATTAATTTCTCCCAATCCTTAACCCTTTTTAATGCATCTTTGATTAGTGCACCATCGTTAGATTAAAAATCGTTTGAGCACGACTATTTGATCTTGGTAACTAGACCGATAATTAATCGAATGGGGTGCATCCTTTTTAATATGGAATTTAAAGTTCATTTTAATCAAAGCAGTCACGACCGTTGATCTAAGCTTTGTTCAACACAATTGTCCAATCTGTCGGACTTGCTTGGATTTTAACTTGACATTTGACTTATGATGAATTTACTCTAAATATTGGACTTCTTAGAGGATGTGCAACCATTTATTTTATGGATTATTGAGCACTGTCATCTAATTTTTTTATACTTACGCACTACTTAATTAGAACGTTGACCATTTTGACTCATGCTTAAACTTTTGACTTTTCGGACAATGTGCGACCATTAATTTGATCCTTGATGAAGCACTGTCATTGATCTTGTTAAATATGCAATGATTTTAACTTTATTAGAGCCTTATGTTTAACCTTTGGAGTCTTTAGTGAGCACAAATCCATTGGATTTGGTCCTCAACGAAGTGCTACCATTATATTGAAGACAACTTGCTTGATTTTTAAATCTTAGGTTAAGATTTATTGACCCTTTGACTTATCTTTAGGACTATTTTGTGAGTGCACATACGTTAGATTTTATCAGGAGATGCGCTTCCGTCTAATTAAGTCTAAGGTGCAACCTTTTTACATCCTTGACTAGGCTTTACTTTTGACTTATCTTTGGTTTGATTTTATTAAAGCGCTATCATCCAATTTCTCTTGATCATGCGCGGCCCTTGGATTAAATCTGAGGTGCTCACCAGTTAGCTTAGCGAGGCGCATACCCTTAGGATTTTAATAAATTAATATTTATTTTAACCTTAGGTTTTTCGAACTTTAAGACCATGGTGAAATTATTTAACCATCTTTAGCTTATAATATTTATGAAGGTCGGACTTTCGTTTTAGGTTTTTAATTTGAAATTTTCTTCCCTAATCATTTGAGGTACTTTAATCAATATCATGAAGCCCACATTATTAAAAAGGTTAAGGTTACACTTTATCAAACCAACCAATGAAAAATTGAATTACCCACAACAACTATAAGCAATGACCAAAAGTATAAGCAGTTTGATTGAAACCAAAAAAATTAAATTTGGGGGTTCAAAGTTGAGTCAAATTTGGCTCCAACAGGGTGATTATCAAGTAATTTCTCCTATAGGATCTTTTAGAGGTGAAACAATAATGGACACACAAAAATAGTATGGACAATTAGTAAAAGCAAAAAATAATTAGATTGCTAGTATTTTTTTTGTTAGCTTTTGATGTATAATACTTAAATAAAAATAACCACAAGATCTAAAATAAAGTTGCTATATCAAATATAATATAATGGTAATATTATAAACATATAAAACTCATAAATAACATCTGCAAAAACTCATAAAATTACATTTTAACAAATGATCATGAAAATAGTATTTTGATATAGAATGGAGATCTCAAATACACCATACTTTCACACACTCTCACTCTACATTGTGCTATTACATTGTGTTATACTTTGTGTTATACTTTGTGTTATATATTGTGTTATACTCTTACACATACATAGACACATATAATGGAATGTGACTCTTCATATGGAGTAATCTTGGCCTTCTCCCTTATTGAGACTCTTCACTTTCCTACTCTAAAGACACATGCACTCTTACATAATGGACACTTGTACACATATACACTCATAAAACTTGCACACTTAACTACAAGACACTTGTGCATTTCTTGCAAATTATTACATTACATAAAATATAACTCACACTCTAATATAAGACACTCTCATAATCTAAATATGTACCCAAGGTGGTACATTAGCATGTACGAAATAATGTAATATATTCCAACAACCCCTTATATTACATTATTTGGTTATTGAAAAATTTAGTCTTCAATATGGTTCTTCGTCCTATAGTACTTTTCAATATGATCAAGTTCATTTTCTTCTTTGATCTATAAATGACCTTGTAGTGCAATATTTTGTTTTCCTCTCATTTTTCTTCATCTGAATCCTGTATTCACCCTTTTGTTTCAATGGTAGACTGATTTCTTGTTTCTTGGAGTTTGTCTCTCAGGAAAATCATTAGTATTATTTTGAACCATTACAATATCTTGTGAAAATTTAATAGAATCTAAAGGATATATTCCATTATTGATTGATCCAATGGCTTCTATATCATTTTACCTTTTATAAAATATTTATTCGTTCCATTCACATACTTGAATTCTACTATTCTTCCTCTTTTAATTAGTTTAGTAGCTGAAATGAGATTTTTGGACAACCTTGGTACATACATAACATCTTGTAACATAAAATGTGATAAATATATACTAGGTGTGACACATCCATTTCCATGAAATAGATACTTCTTTCCATCTATCAGTTTTAGACCAAAGTTATTTGTAACCTCTAAATAGTCAAACCAATGTAGGTTTCCTATCATATGATGACTTACTCTAGAGTCAATAACCCAAGTATCCTTTCCATATTGAATTGTATAATTATAATTTTGTGAGATGATTTTACATTTTTGATAGGGAATATGGAAAGTGATTTGTCCTTGCATTTTATAATGATATGTCCCTCTTGCTAATTTATCCATAATTCTTTTACTTTGAGTAATAAACCTTTAAGTTATTTGGTCCTTTAATACTGACTACCTTATGACTCCCTAGTTATAAATTATAAAATAGTGGTTTTTGAAAAAACTTCAATTCCTATGTTTTGTGTAATATCTTGTATCTCCCTAGTTTGATTTATCAATCAATAATTTTGACACAATTTCAATTTTTAAATTTTCCAATTTTATGTCTCTTTAATTTTGAATGAGAGACTAGATATCAATATAATTTCCAACTTTCCAAATTCTAAGTTGAACCCCTTTTATCTCCCAAATTTCAATAATATGGTTTCTAAATTTCAAAAACCTATGTTGGTGTTGAATTCCTTATAACTCCCTAATTATTAATTTAGAAAACAAAGATATTTGTAAATTCAATATTCCTATTTCGATGTAGAAATCCTTATTCCTCAAAGTTAATCTATTTGCAAATATTTCAATGTAACTTGTATTTCAATTAGAATAATTCAAAAAATTTAAAATTAAATTCTTCTCACTTCAAAAATCTTCCAAACCATTCAATAAATCTTCTAAGGCTATTCCTCCATTCATTCAATTAATATCAAACATAATAGATTAATTAATCTTAACCTTAATAATAATATTTCTTATGCCTCCTTAACCTTTGCAAAAATCAAATAAATTCAAATGTTTTATATACCTCCTTATATATGGTGTGCTACAATTTTGACTTGCTCCTTGTGAGACTTTTCAACTTTACAACCCGTGCTCTATTTCAGGCACTCTTTTGCAAATATGAAATCCTCAAACTTTAATACAAATATTTTTCTTTTTCTAATGTATTTAATAATTTTCCTTGTCTATGGCGCTCACTAATTTTAATCTTCAATACTTTGACCTTCCTCTGCATGCTTGTTGGCTTCTTTGATAATCAATATGCAGTGCTCCACAAACTTGCTCCACTCTATTATCTCATGTATCTTCTTTCTATGACATGTACCTCATGCACTTATGGATACAAAGAGATGTTTCACTATCCCATCAATGGTTGGAGCTACCTTTTGTGTTGTGACACTTGGAAAATTAACTCTTCACTTATTTATGAATAGATTATATCCTCTCCAAGTGGAAATTAGGTCATATATTTGACACTTATCCTCCTTGTAATGTCTTTTTCTCCTCTTCGTAACACTCATGTTCTTCTCTACGCTTGATAATGCTCTTCTTATCCTCTACACTTGATAACACTCTTATTCTCCTCTACACTTGATAACGATCTTCTTTTCCTCTACATTTGGTAGAAACTTCAACTCTTTACCTCTAATGTTCTTAACACTCTCTAATATTTTTTTTATTCAAATATCAACATCTTATTTCCAAAATATCTTTAATGAAGTAATAGAAAATGGATATTTGAATTCCTCCTAATGATATTTGGTTTTCTTCCAACAGTTTACTCCAAACGACATATGGTTTTAATTCTCTCCAAAAACTCTTTGTACTAGTGCTTTCTCTTAGCTTTGGTGGCTCCTCATTGAACTTGGTGGCTTATCCTTGAGCTTAGTGGGCCCTCTTAAAAATAATACTCCTCATTCGATGACTTTACTACTCAATCGAGTGGTTACACTTCTCAACATGGTGGCTCTTTCTATTTTGTCAGGTGGTTCTATCTTTCCATGATAACTCTCTCTATCCGCCCTTTATGGTTCTCCTTTGGTTGCACTTTCACACTTCTTTGGTGACTCTTCCTTCTCTACATACCTTTGTGACCAGTTTTTTGCACTATGTTGCACTTCCTTTCTTGAATTTATTACTATGGCTTAATTTTCAATTTTGATGTTGTTTGGTTCTTGAAACTTGGCTCATATTTGAACTTATATTTGACCAATGGTGATTTCAGAAAATAGAATTTATATTATGCTCTCTAATATGAATTTTCTTCTCCTTATTACTCCTTTTTTTCAAGAAAATTTTAACTTCAAATTTGTTGTATTTTACAGGTTCTAAAATGACAAATATTCCTTCTTCCTTAACTTGGAGACACTCAACTTAAAATTTCTTTTTCTTGGTTTAAAATACTTGAATATGCATATTTTAATATTTGAAATAGAACAACTTATATATGTCCAATATACAAACTTTTTTATCACCTTTCTGCTCACTAATTTTATTGTCAAAACTCATAAAATTATAGCTCCTTTGCTTCTCGAAATTGCTACTCAATAACATTTTCAAATGGTGCTCATTTTTTTTCTTCTTCTCCTTCAAAGTATGCTATTTAATAACTTGATAATTTGCAGCTTCTTTCCTTTACAAAATGTTGCCAAAAACCATCTTCTTCTTCCTCGAATAATGCTGTTAAAAATTCAGCCATTTCTCTAAATCCCATAGCTCCTTTGCTTCTCAAAATGATGTTAAACTTGAGCTCCTATATCATTACAAATATGCTATCCAAAAATCTGTAATTTGCAGCTCTAATTTCTACCAATATGCTACCTCAAAACTTTTCCTTTCTTATTCCAAAAGGCTGCCAAGAAAATCTAAACTTTGCAGCAAAAAATACTTCTTCAAATGCTGTTCCAAATAAAGCTTTATCTCCTTCAACTTGCTGCCTTAAATTACAATCAATGCCTCCTTCAGATAGCTATCCAAAAATAATTCCAAATCTTCCCAAATTTTCTCCAATTCATAGCTCTTCTATCTCCTTCTAGTGCTGCCCAAAATCATAGTCCAAAACTCTTCAAATGTTTCTCCAAAAATATGATTTCTTCTCCTCTATCTTGTTGTCTAAAACTCTCCAAATTCTGCCTCAAAAATCTGTAATATCCTTCTTCAAAAATCAGCCTTCAAAACTTTAATGGTTGTCTCCAAAAATATCAATCTATGGTCTCTTTTCAATATTCTTCCTCCTCCTTATCTTGCACTAAATTTTATCTTCAAATTTGGCCTCTTCTTCAAGAATTTTAATGTCTTGAAGTATTCAAAAATACTTTTTCAAATTTTACAAACTTCTTGCCACAAATCGTCTCCTTGAATCAATTTCACAAATCCTTTTGGGCTTGTTGTTGAATTTCAATAATTTTTCTAAATTTGATGTGACTACCTATTTTTAGGAGTTTATTCCTCTTGTAATATTTTACTTCAAACTTTATTCAAATATTCTCCAATGGCCACTTATTCAACTTCTCAATAGGGCTTCTCTATTCTCAAATTTTATTGAAACCTCTTCTCTTGGGTTTCCAAATTCCTCAGTCTTCTATGGGACCTCTTCTCTCAGGTCTTCTCCTTCTCAAACTTTAATAGGTCTTCTCTGGCCTCATACTCTATTCTTCCTTCAATCTGGAGTCTTCAATCTTCAATCTTATATGGGGACCTCTTTCTTAGGTCTCCTCAATATTCAATCTTCAATATTTAATGGGGACATTTTATTGGGTCTCCTCAATATTCAATCTCCAACATGACCTCTTTCTTGGACCTCATTAATCTTCAATGTCTACTCTTTTGCTATAGCTCAAAACTAATCCCTGCACAAGGAAAGCACATAGAATTTCAGGCAATCGAAGATGAAATTCTTCTCTATCCATTGTAAGAAGCTTCTAAATTTTTGAGAACTAATTTTCTACAATAAAATCTTAGATAGCAACAATCACATACATCCAAATCTTTAGAATTCTGAAATCAATAAACTTCACTAGTTATCTTTCAATCTGATGGAAAGAAATCTATATTGATTCCTATTCTTCATGAGTTTTTTTGCAACCTCATGGAAATATTCTATCCAAATTGCAACTTCCAAACTCTATAAATGAAATATTCCTTGTGGCTCTACCTATATCCTATCAATATCCCTTGTGGCTCTCCCTATCTCCTATCAATCTCCCTTGTGGCTTTGATACCACTGTTAGTTTTTTATGTATAATACTTAAAAAAAACAACCACAAGATCTAAAATAAATTTGTTATATCAAATATAAGATAACGAAAATATTCTAAACATATAAAACTCATAAATAAATTATACAACGACTCATAAAATTTCCATTAACAAATGATCCTGAAAATAGTATTTTGATATAGAATGAAGATCTCAAATACACCATACTTCCACACACTCTTATTCTACATTGTGTTATTACATTGTGTTATATATTATGTCATATATTGTGTTATACTCTCACACATACATAGACACATATATAACAGAATGTGACTCTTCATATGGAGTACTCTTGTCCTTCATCCTTCTTGAGACTCTTCACTTTCCTACTCTAAGGACACGTGCACTCTTACATAATGGACACTTGTGCATATCTACACTCATCAAACTTGCACACTTAACTACAAGACACTTGTGCATTTCTTGCAAATTATTAAATTACATAAAATATAACTTACACTCTAATATAAGACACTCTCATAATCTAAATATGTACCCAATGTGGTACATTAGCATGTACTAAATAATGTAATATATTCCAATATGTTTTGTAGGAAAGAGGAAAATATCAAATTTGGGGTTATAAATGTATATGCTTGAACTATAGTTACTCCTTGTGAAAGATGTTGAGAGGACCTCAATGTATTTTTATCAAATAAAATTATGATTCACAATTATGTTCTATGGATTATGAAGGGCTTCAATACAATTTGATCTCTTTTATAAATGAAATATGATAATTTTTGATGTTATAAATCAATGTAGAATTTTACTGCATTTGTCAATTCAAATGACCTTTAGGATGTTATTCTCTCAATATTTCAAATGATATAATAGACACATTAGGAAAACTCATTTATCATAATTATTGAATATTTTTTTTAAATTTAATATATGGTTGCAAAAAAACTAACGATATTTTTAGATATTTTATTATAAGAAACATCAAATCATAAACCAATTCTCTTGATATATTATTTACTCAATAATGGCCATAGAAATCCATTTTTATGTTAGTCTATGTGGCTCAAAAGCTCTAATTTCTTCTATATAGTTATGTTATAGTGGGATGAAGAAAATTTTGAAGGATCATGTATGTACAATTTTATTTAGATAATGAAACATCTAAAGGGGTAAATAAATATATGAAATGCCAAATATTTTGGAAACATATTTAAATCAAACACACAACTTAAATATCAACTCAATAATTTACAAGAGATAGTAGAAATAAATGAAATGGAATAAGATAATTATATGCAAGAAGTACTTTTTAATACTTTTTAATTATCATAATCTATTGAAAAAGAAGGAATCATATTGGTCCTAAATATATAGTGAGATATGGATTAAGTAAAGGAATTACAATACCAAATTGTTTCATGATACAACCAAAATAAATTTACCTTTTCATCGCATTGAAAATGTTCCATTAATTATAACATAGGAAGAAAATGAAAGCCTTGCAAGGAAGATCTCTATGAAGAAGCTACATGAGTCAGTTTTCACTTTTTGTCCTAACAAGAAAACTAAGCTTGATGAATTTATAGTGATTTTATTTCAAAATTATTAGGATTTTTTGAAGAGTTATAAGTTGACCATGGTTGAAGAGGTTAGGAAAAGTAAGACTACATTAAGTGAGATTAATTTTCATGTTTATTGCATTGGTTTCTAATAAAGGCAAGATAAAATATTTTGAAAATTTTCATCTAATAAGTCTTTGTAATAAGATATATAAAATCATTTCAAAAAATATGGAAAATAAATTGAAAAACATTATAGATTATATGTTATCAATCACAAATAAAGTGGTCATTGTAAATAAATTATTGATGGTGTGATAATTGCATAAGAGACCATGCCTTCTATTTATTCTATGAAAAATAGGTATGTTTTTAAAATTAGATATGAACAAAACATATGATAGGGTTTGTCATACTTTTTCTATATGATATTTTTAGAAATTTTGGTTTTGGTCAAGGTTGGTGTAAATGGATTATATATTGTTATAGTAATTCAAAATATTCTATTTTAATAAATAAATCCCCTCTTAGATACTTTAATCATTCTATGAAATTGTCCAATGCTACCCATTATCTCCTTATCTATTTATAATTATTTTAGAGGCATTAGGGAGAGCTTTCTCAAAGGAAATAAATAGAATAAGAAAATAAAAGCTATTCAAGTTGCAAAAAATGGTCCCTTTGAATCTCATATTAAATTTATTGATTTACTTTTGTTTTGAGTCATCCATCAATTAATGAGGCCATGGAGTTTAAATAAAAAATTTTATGCTATGAGAAAATTTCTAAACAATTGGTTAAAAGTATAAAATCTATGATCTTTTTCATTAGTACTTCCCTCGGTTTATAATAGATTATTGTGGACATTTTAGGTTTTAATGATTGAAAACTTCCATCAATATATTTTGGTATTTATTTGTCTAGTAAAGAAAAGAAAAAGAACTTTGGGATTAAGTTTTGGATAGAATAAAATATCATTTTATATGTTGGAAAGGTAAGTTATTAACCATGGATGGAAAGCTATATCTTATAAAGAATACATTGCAATACATCCCTATATATGATATTACTTTCAAGATTACTAGGGGGTATAGTGCAAAACATCAATAAATTTTGAAGAGATTTTATTAAAAATATTGTGAGGAAAATTTAGATTTTTCTTTTTGTAAGTGGGATAGGATTTGCAAAGAAAATAATATTGGATGGTAGGCTTATAAAAATTATAGATGAGTTTGAAATTAATGAAAATTATGGCTAGAGATTATTTAAAGAGTAGGGAAAGACATAGGAAAATTTTTACTTCAAAAAATTTAGGTTATCTTCATGTATGAAATTGTCTAGGAAATAATCCATACCTAGAGGATCACCAACATGGAACTTCATATAAAATAATTTAAAATTAATAAAGAAACATATTACATAGTTTGTCAATGAGGGGTATTCTAAAATTTTTAGTTTTATGCTTGGTTGAAGCCTTATCCTCTTATAATTGATCAAAAATGGATATTAGTGGCTTATGAATGTTTAGCTTGTAAAGGCCAAAAAGTCAAATTATATTAATGTGAGCAATAAGATCATGGATTTCTATTATTTAACTATTTGAAGGAGAGGAACTCAAATAAATAGCATATGAACTTAAAATAATGCTTCAAGTATTTTATTTACCTCTTTTACATGGAAATATGAATTATTCTAAAATATATCAAAATATGGTGGATACTTGGTCGAGTTGGGATATGAGGATCTAGAACATTCAAAATTTCCAACTACTAATGATTTTACTTGGTAGAATGTTTGGTCATGAAATGCTGACCCTAAGGCCTCAACATTCCTTTGGTTTGTAGTCCAAATCAATATTATTATAAGAGAAAGTCTGCAAAGAAGAGGATATCATGGACCTTTCAAGCATGTCTTGTGTAAGAAGGATCTATCATTTACTTCTTCATTTTTCCTTTGTTTACATAGTTTGGGGTCACTTTTAATATGATATTTTATTAGGTAGCTGCTACAACATTAAAAGAATTGATGAAATGTTGAATTTATAGTTTGAAAGCTAAAGAATTATTTCTTTTTTGGAGGATTTATCTTACCATTATATGTTGGAATTTATGGCTTGAAAGTAATAATAGAAGTTTTAAAAATAATCCTAAAATCATACCCATGTTTGGAAACATGCTAGTGTATTTTTTGCATAATGTTTATAGATATTATGTTTATTATGGAAAGTCTCAAGTGTAGAAAAATAGGTGTTATCATTTTGGTTATAGGAATTAAATATACATAAAAGGGTCATTTATGAAAATGAAGTTAACACAAAGTATTTACTTTGATCTATGATTAAATAAAAATATTTAGATATTGGGTTTATAAAAATTAGTTTTGATGCTTTTAAGGAAAATTCAACAAAAGTTGGTGGAAGCGATGGTTTTTAAAGGAATGAAGTCAAAATTCATGTCTCTAACTCATAATTATATGGAAATTAAACTAACAATTATGTAGAGGATATGGCATTTCTTATGGGAGTCAAAATTGCAATTGAAAAATATGAAAATATATTTCAATAGAGGGGGATTCACAAATTATAATTAATAGTGTCAACCAAAATGGATGTGGTGATTTGATCAAAAATAATATTATTATCGATGCTCATCGAATATTATATTGTCCGAGGCAATCTCTTGGAAATGTAAGCATATCTATAGATAAGAAGACCAGGTAGTAGATAATTCAACCAAGCATGGTATTGATATTGTCTTGAAAAAATTTAAATTTTAAAAGGTAAATTGCAAAGCGAGGTTTTATCTTAATAAAATATATGGCAATTACTTGATTTTAGAAACATAAAAGTTTGAGGAATATGAAGAATATAATTGATATAAAGGGAAACAACGAATATTTTTACTAATAAAACAAGCTAGATACTATTAATTGGCCTAATAGCAAATCTAATGTTCTATTATTTTGATAAAAGTTGCCCCAATAGAAGCCACACATAATTTATTTAAAAAGTTATAAAATCAACACTATTTTTTCTATTGATTATATGGGATTGAAACAAGCCCCATCGTATTACATCATCACCACATAGTGGTATTACAACAAAGCTTGGATATTATCCATGTAACAACATCACCACATAGTGGTATTACAACAAAGCTAGGATATTATCCATGTATCTCTTGGAAAGATTTAAACCTGGGTCTCCTTCTTTAATGTTGAGGAATCTAACCAGTTGAGCTAATGCCATTTGATATAAAATCAACATTATTAAACTATAAACATAGTATAATTTTTATTTAAAAAGAAAATAAGGTATTTGCTTTACCTATATAATTTTAAGTATAGATAATTTAATTATCAAATTTATAAATATTTCTTTAAACTTACCTTACACTAGGGTAAAAATTATAAATACTATTGTACTCATTTTTTATTTTATTTTTTATACTAGAGGAATCGATAACACATTACAATTTTCCACGCCTCTTCATGGGTTTGAATATCGCTCTTTGTCACCACTATAACCTCCAGTTGCATCAAGGATAAACCTTTTACGTAGATGGTGACACTGATGCGACACACCCATCGATACTACGAGACTTGAAGGATTGGAACCCTGGTCTCCGCACTCCTACAAAAGTATTTTGATCGTTGAACTAAGCCCTCAGACCCAAATACTATTTTACTCTTTAAAGGGTAAAATAAAATTTACCCTATAAAACATCTTTTGATCTTTTAACCTTTATGTAGAGGGAGTAGTTTAATTTTCATTTAAAAAAAACTTTAAAATTTTAAATTTTAATTGATTTGAAATGGGTCTTGTTAACATTTCTTTTTAAATATATTAAAAATATATGATTATATGGTATTGTGTTACATCATGGAGAGATTTAAATAAAACTTAAGTCATTTTTAAATTGATTATATGAGATTGAAATAGGTCCCACCAATATTACATCATGGCCCTGTTATAGTATTTTGGCAATCATGCATGTATTGCTCAACAATATTTGAACTTAAATTTCTTCCTTGAAAGTTGAAGTATTTAACCAATTAAACTCATGTTAATCAATTATTTATTAAATTCATTAATGGGATTGAAAACCTTGGTGTATGGTATGAATTGCTCATTCTCTATCACATAATCAAATATTTTAAATAAATATAACTTAAAATTTTAACATCAAATAATAATATGTTACATTATAGAAACTACATGTGTCTTCTATTGGGGCTAGTCCCATCCAAATACCAAAATATTACATTTGTTGTTACCTTAATTAAATTGTATATGCATGTATTTTCATCATAGATATTTTTATTTCTTTTCTATAAAAAATATTCTTTACCTTCCTCAAAGTGCTATGTTTTCACAATCAACTCCTTGACATAATTTAAATTAAGAGATAAAGTCTCACTTGGGAGTTCCCTTCTAAAATTTAAATTTTACTAATATGAAGATCAACACTATGATTGGCTATATTATCTGCTACTTGATTTCCTTGTCTATAGATATGCTCACATTTTTAAGAAATATCCTCCAATAATAAATGGTGAACATTAAAAAATAATATTATATTTTTATCCACTCCCCACATCCATTTTTTTATAGTATTAATGATAATTTTTGAATCCCCCTCAATTGAAATATATTTCCATCCTATTTTAATTGCAATTTTAATCCCTGTAAGATGTGGCATAGCCTCTGTACACCTGTTAGTTGAAGTTCCATATGATTCTAAATAAGTGAGAAGAATGTTCCCTTGTTATTTTGAAAAACACCACTACCAACTCTTATCCAACTTCCTTTAGAAGCACTATCAAAATTAATTTTGATAAACCCAATTTTTAAACATTTCCACTTTACCTTAGATTGAAGCAAATCCTTTGTTTTAATACTATTATTGTAGATGACTCTTCCATGTATGTTCAAATCTTATAAACAAGTTGTTACCACCTCTATTTTTTTCCTTAAGACTAATTATTATGATCACCATATCTATAAACATTATATAAGAGATGTAATAATACACTCCAAAACTTGAGCATAAGTTTGAGATTTAAAAAAAAATCAATTATTCCTTTAAAGTCATAAATTATAACAAATAATTATAAGATCTATTCTCCATATAATACATAATACCTTAGCTTTGAAAAAAATTAATCCAACATTTCATCAACTCTTTCAATGTTGATGGAGCTACTCAATATATTTTCATATTTTTAAAAGGCAACCTTAAATGGTGTGTGTAAAGTTATAATTAAAATTTAAATGATTTGATGTTTTTAATTCCTTCTCACACAAGGTACATCTAAAATGTCCATGAAATCCTCTTATTTTTATATTATCTCCTATAAGAGTCTTACTTTGAACTATTAATCAAAGGAATGTTAAGGCCTTAGGGAGAGCCTCTACTAACAAAACAATCTCCTAAGGAAAATATTTAAAAATAATAATTTTTGAGTGCTCTAAATCCTCATATCCCAACTTGATTGAGTATCCACCATATTTTAATATATTCCAAACCAACTCATCCTTTCATGTAAAAATCAACAAATAAAACTCTTGAAGAGTCGTTGAAGTTTATATAGATTTTTTTGAGTTCCTCCAACCAAGTTATGAATAGAAATCCATGATATTGATTTTTTGATCACATTAATATAATATTTGACCTTTGGACCTTTACAAGCTATGTAGGACCTATCTAATGATTTTCATTTATAATTCAGAGATAAGAGAATAATGCTTCAACCAAGCATCAGACCAAACACTTGCATAATTCTCCTCATTGACAAACCATAAATTATGTTTCTTGATCAATAAAAAATTATATGATATGAAGTCCAATGTTGGTGTTCATTTGGATAGGGTTTGTTTTATAATTAATTTTATTTCATCAAAAAAACCTATTTATTTTTGGAGTAGTAGTTTTACCCAATTCTTCCCTTGATTTCTGAATAATCTCAACCCAATTTTTACTCCTAAGGCCAAACCCACAAGTCTAAAATTTTACAAGCCTGCTTCTCCAATATTATTTCTTTGCAAATAATATCCCACTTACAAATATAAAACCCAAATTTTTCCTTTCATCCTTTCCAAATAAAGTCTCTTTGAATTTTATCAATTTTGATTCTATACCTACTCGTAATATTAAAAGTGACATCATATAAATAGGTATGGATTGCAATGTAGTCTTTATGAGTTGTAGCCTTCTTACCATGGTTAATAACTTACCTTTACAACCTACCAAACAAGATTTCATTCTATCTAAACAAGGTAACAAAAGCTCCTTTTCTATTTCCCTTACAAGACAAAGGAATACACATGTGGGTTGATGAAAATTCTTTAATTTTAACCCTAAAATATCTATAATAATTCATTGTAAATATAGGGAAGTGTTTCTGAAAAAATCCTAGATTTTATAGTATTATCCAACTATTGAGTAGGATTCTCATATCATGATAATATTGACTTAAACTCTATGGCCTTATTGACTAAGGGAAGACCTAAAACAAAAGTGCTATCAAAAAATTGGAGATGAGATTCAAAGAGATTATTTTTTGCAACCTAAATACTATTGGAATATGTGTAATATAATCTTGTTTAGGCCAAGGTGAAAAGTGCCAAGAAGTTCTTATGATCACTAATAATGTATTCTATGGGCATGTGATTATGTAATAATATGGACATTCATTATTTATGTAAGACTATAGGAATATTCATATAAGCCCAAGGGTCTCTTTCATATTTCACTTACATAATTAAATTATACTGAGAGGGAGGGGTGAAAAGTATAAGATCAACTTTCACTTTTCTTTCCCAAACACTATTATCCAATATTATAAATGGTAATATCAATATCAATAATCAAAGCAATGCACAAATAATCACACATATGAGAGACATAAATTTAATGTGGTTAACCCAATGTGGGTTATATCCACAGAGAAAATATTTATTCTAAAATTTTCTCAATCAATATCTTAGGAATCAATTCTCTATTACAATGTTTATGGACCTCTATCCAAAGGAGACACCAATCCCCTACGCTTTGATTTGTGGATCTCTCTCCACAGAAGAACTCTATCTTCTTGCTCTTGTTTGTGGATCTCTCTCCACAAGAGAACTCTTTCCCCTTGCTCTGGTTTGTGGATATCTCTCCATAGGAGAACTATTTCCCCTTGCTCTAGTTCATGAATCTCTCTCCATAGGAGAAATCTATCCCCTGTGTTATGGTTCATGGATATATCCTCATAGGATAACTCTATCCCCTATGATCTAGTTTATGGATATATCTCTACAGGAAAACTCATTCTCCTCTTCTTTGGTTGGTGAAATTCTAAAATACTTCCATCCCCACTACTCTAGCTTGTGGATATCTCTCCATAGGATACCTTTATCCCCATTACACTGGTTGATGGACCTCTATCCACTAGATACCTATGTCCTCTCTGCTCTTTTCACCTTCAAAGTATACTCTCAAATATGCACGAAACCCTGTCACAAGTCTAGCACAAATATGCTCTAACTCTACCTCAAATCTACACCAAACCCTATCACAAGTTTAGCATAAATTTGCTATAAATCTGCTCACAAATATGCATCAAAATTATCCCAAGAATTCTCTCACGACTTGCTTAAATATTACTACAAGCCTTATCAAAATACTTACTTAAATATACCCTCAATAATTCTCAAAAGGCTTGCTCAAAACTACCCTCAAGCCTTCTCAAATACTTGCTCAAATATTTCCAAAAATTGCATACAAACAAAGCTTAAATCTCTTTCAAAAAAGCTTTCTTCAAATAGACAAATTCTACTTAGAATTCGTTTAACCTTTGGAACATATAGAGAATGATATGCTCTATCAAAAACCCAATATGTTCTTCTCATTCATAAATATTGCATTCAATTAATCCAATCTCTATCTCTTGCAACAACCCTTTCAAAACTCATCAAAATAGTGTATAACTTGTTTCACAAAATGGGTCTATGTTTCTTGCAAATTTACTCTCAAAGATCAATCACACTAATGCACAATTTTCCTCACAAGGTTGATCTCAAATACTTTCATAATTTCCTTCAATATTTCTCAAACCAATGCTCAAATATTTCACAATAATGCACTAACAAGTAGTTCACACTTTCTAGCATAAATATCCCAATATCTTTCAACAATGGAAGCACATGTAGGTCTCAAACTCTAACTCAAATATTTTCAACAATGCTTATCAAAAAACTCTTTTATCTCCACCTTCTGTTCCAAAAAATTCACTCAACAAAACTCCTTAAACAAGTAATGATGTGCCCATACCTCTTAATTTGCTCTTATGGAGATATGTCTTCAAAAACCTATCTCACAACCAACTGATCTTTCTAGTGCCACTTCAAGGGTTAGATTGCAAAATAATTTCTCAAAACATTCACAAGAACTTTCACCTTCAAAATGTGCTCAATGAAATCTGAAAATGATGTTCTAGTATCCTTCTTTGTTTTCAAATATGAAGCATTAAAAACTCAATAATAACTCTCATATTTTATTTTCACCATGGAATAATTTACAATAAAATTATCAAGCCACTTTTACACCTTATTGCTTCTATTCTAAAAATATTAATAAACAGAATAAGACACAAATTACACACATAAAATTTGCCATATACACCTTATTCCTCCTACTTGAAATAAAAATATTTCAATCCACTTCAAACATCCAACAAAAATATTATAACATAATTTTATTTTTGCAACACTTAAGCTCTCAAATAATATTCCATACTATCACTTTTTACTTGAAAAATAAAAACAAAAAGAACCCCTTGTAACTCCCTAAGAGTGCATACATTAGACTTTGTCAATTTAATTAATTTCAAAAATTAATGCGCTTACCTAGATGCCACTACGATTCAAACCTGCATCGCTGGCTGGCTTGCACCTTAGTATTGGCCAGTTTGTCGTGTGGGCTAACCACCCATGTAGAACTTCAAGATCACATGCTTTGTCTTAAGATCATTTTCCAGTGCTAAAAATTCCAAACAAAAACTTCTATCACATTGCCTTCCTATATATCGAACTCGAGATCTCCCTGCTGCCACACCTTTGCGTAGAGGGTCCTACCATCTAGTCTAACTTCTCGGATGGATATGTCTTTCATTGTCTATTATTTTAAAACTAAACCACTACCTTAAAATTTACACCATCATATATCTTCTCTACCCTAATGAATAAAATAGTGAATGGATAAATGTGCACCTTTGTTTATCTTCTATACCTTCATCGATTGAAATAGCGAGCATATGAATGTGTGCCTTCTATTTTATTTGACTTCATCGATCGAAATAGTGAGTAGATTATTGTTGTAATCTCAGTGACACTGAGAGGGGGGGGGTGAATCAGTGTGATCTTTTAAATTTCAAGTATACAGTTTAAAACCAACAACAGTTTAAAAATTATAAAAGATATATCAATTACAGCAAGAAAGCATCACACATAACACAGAAAATTAACGAGGTTCACCAATGTGGCTACTCCTCAAAAATTGCTGCTTGGACTACCATCCAAATCCAGCTCAAGCAAAGCAAAAACTTTACAGCTTATTTACCAGCACCAACTAGAAGGAGCACCAACCCCTCAATTTTTTCTGCACCATCAGAAAGGAGCACCAACCCCCAAATCACCAGTAACTTTTGGAAGGAGCACCAACTCCTTATGCCAAGCTGCAACTTGGACTTCAATGGAAATAATGAAAAGAATTACAATAATTATACTTTCACCTTATTACCTAGTCTGTAGTTTACATGCACTCTACTTCTGCTGTGCAAAATCTTCGAACAATCAAACTATCTAATACTTCGCACACTCTGCTATCGAACAGTCGATCGACATGATTCACTTTCTAGACACAGAAGATGTAATTCGCACCTCCTGCTTCTCTTTGTGTATTATCACTTCACACTTTAGATAAGTGCATCTTTTACCTTTGCACCTCTATGCTCACTTAAATCACGAAGATTCGATACGCCTCACTCTCTGCTCGACACGAACTTCACTTGCGCAAAAACACACTACACACTTCATGCTTCAAACTCCAAACAACCCTCCTTTTATAGAAGAAAATTCAAGATCAAATCTTAAACAATAGTCGGCTGTAACCCTAAGAACGTCGGCTACAAAACCCTAGAAATTTATCGACTGCAAACCCTAGAAATTGTTGGCTGCAAACCCTAGAAATTATCGGCTGCAAAACCCTAAAAACTGTCGACCCAGATTCAACTTTGTTGGCCTCAGCTACTATTGCCACCTCTGTCACCTTCTTGTAACTATAGCCGTGAAATAAAAACATGTCGCAATATCGTGACACTTTTTGTAGTCGTACGCCTTATTTAACCCACTATAGCAAAAATGCGACACTTTTGGCCATTGTTAGCTTTGCAACCGTTCTTGTCGTGAAATCGTGACACTTCAAACTTTTGCTGACGTCATCCACATTCTTGTCGTGAAATCGTGACCCTTTTTGCTTTAGCGCTGTTCTTTGCTTTTCGCCCGTGAAAATGCAACATGTCACGAAATCGTGACATCTTTCGCATCCGTACATTTCTCGCTTCATGCACTAGCGAAATCAAGACATGTAGCAAAATAGCTACAACTTTGTGCATTGTGCTTCCAACTTTGCTTCGACCGGTGAAACATTGACTTGTAGTGAAATCGCTACACCTTTGTGCCTTGCACTTTCGACTTGTAGCATAATCGCTACCCCTTTGTGTTCTGCACTTTTGACTTGTAGCGAAATCGCTACACTTTTGTGTTCTGCACTTTTGACTTGTAGCGAAATCGCTACACTTTTGTGTTTTGCACTTTTGACTTGTAGCAAAATCGCTACACCTTTGTGCTTTGACTCTTCCTCTCTGCTTTGGCCCGCAAAACTCCAACATGTAGCAAAATTGCTACAACTTTTTGACTTAGCGCTTCTTCTCTGCTTCAGCCAGTGAAACTTCAACATGTAGCGAAATTGCTACACTTTTGTTGCCGTACATTCTCTCTCCTCTTCGGGTCACGAAAACCCGACGTATCGCGATATCGTGACACTTTTCGCCCTTTTGTGCTTTTCTTCTGAAACTGTCGTGAAATCGCGACACTTTTCATCCTTGGCGCTGCTTCTCCAAACTTGTCGTGAAATCACGATAGTTTTTCAACTTTGCTTCTTTCCTTCCAACATGTCATGAAATCGTGACATTTTTGGCTGCGCCTTCTCTCTCCTCATTTTTGTCGCGAAATCATGACATTTTCGGCTGTGCCTTCTCTCTCCTCATTTTTGTCACGAAATCATGACATTTTTGGCTATGCCTTCTCTCTCCTCATTTTTGTCATGAAATTACGACAGAAAACATGTCGCGATATCGCGACAGTTTTCTTACTTGTCTTTTTCTACAAATTTCTAAATCTGGGTCACTTCTATTTTCCTGGAATTGCACTTTACAAGATCTGACTATCCTTTGAACTTTTGTCCTCTACATCTGAGTGACTCCTGAACTGTCTGTCCACTGCATCATTAGATCTAATTGCCTGTGTTGACAACAATGACAAACCTCTTGCAACACCTTGCTCAACAATCTCCCCCTTTGGAATTGTTGGCAACACCTGTGTACATTCCTGTAACTCTTCTCCCCCTTTGTCAATAATACCAAAGGGCTATTGCAGACTCCCCTTGAGTCCATCCTCACAATTCTTAGGCACAATTTGTTGCATCTAGCACAAATTATGATCATGAGCAAAAGAGTAGTCAAATACTCAAATGCTCCCCCTGAGAAAGTGATCCCTGTAGCTAGTCACTTCTTGGGAAGTGTGACTACTCCCAATTTGTCCGAAGGTACTCAAACACTTCCTTGGGCAATGGTTTTGTAAAAATATCTACTACTTGTTATGTGGTTGGGACAAAATCCAATTTGACTTCTCCTTCTGCAACTTTCTCCTTCAAGAAATGATACCTTATAGCAATGTGTTTTGTCCGTGAGTGCATAACTGGATTCTTGGAGATGTTAATTGCACTGGTGTTATCACACTTAACTGATATTGGTTCACTGAAATTAATTCCAAGATCTTTCAAAGTTTGTTTCATCCATAAAACTTGAGTATAGCAAGTTTTTGCTGCAATATATTCTGCCTCAGCTGTTGATAAAGAAACTGACTCTTGTTTCTTGCTATGCCAAGCAACCAACCTATCACCAAGATAAAAAGCACCTCCACTTGTACTCTTTCTATCATCAACACATCCAGCCCAATCTGCATCTGAATATGATATAAGAGTGAAGTCTTTGCCTTTTGGATACCACAACCCATACTCCATGGTGCCCTTGAGATACCGAAAAATCCTTTTAACTACTGTCACATGAGTCTCTTTGGGACTAGCCTAAAATCTAGCTACCATGCAAACTGCCTGCAGAATATCAAGTCTAGTAGTTGTTAAATATAGTAAACTTCCAATCATAGATCTGTACATGGTTTGGTCTTTAGGTGGAGATTTGTCTTCTTTACTCAATTTGCAGCCTGTTGTCATGGGAGTGCTAAGCGGCTTACGATCCTCCATAGTGAACCTCTTTAGCATTTCTTTCACATATTTGATTTGGGAAATGAATATGCCTTTCTCATTTTGATTAACTTGTAGCCCAAGAAATTAAGACAGTTCACCAATCATAGACATTTCAAATTCATTCTGCATCTTATTTGCTAAGTCTTTACAAGATTCATCTTTGTTGCTGCCAAATATGATATCATCTACATAGACAACAAGAACAATGAGATGCCCACCTTTTGTTTTCACATACAGATTCCTGTCCACTAAACCTTTCTTGAATCCCTATTGAGAGAGATAGTTGTCTAGCCTTGCATACCATGCCCGTGGTGCTTGTTTTAATCCATATAATGCTTTCTTTAATTTGCAGACAAGGTTAGGATATTCACTGATTTAAAAGTCATCTGGTTGTTCAATATAGACCTCTTCTTCAAGTTTCCCATTTAAAAAGGCATATTTTACATCCATCTAATAGACTATGAAGTTCTTATGGACTACTAAGGCCAGAAACATTCTAATTGCTTCTAATCTGGCCACTGGTGCAAAAGTTTCTTCAAAATCAATGCCTTCGACTTGTGCATATCCTTTACAAACTAGTCTTGCTTTGTTCCTAATGACCTATCCGTATTCATTTAATTTGTTTCGAAATATCCATTTGGTGTCGATTACATTCTTATTTGCAGGTCTAGGTATTAATTCCCAAGTTCTGTTCTTTTCAATCTGATCCAACTCTTCATTTATTGTCTTCATCCAGCTATCATCTTTTCTTGCTTCATCTATGATTTTGGGCTCAATGTTGGATAAAAGAGAGTAATTACTTATTACTTTCCTTCTTGTCTGAATAACAGCTATGGGATCTCCAATTATTTGGTCTCTTGGATGATTTTTCTGCTAGCTGCCTGTTTTGAATTTCTTATTTTCTTGCACCTCTCAGTCATCGATTAATTCATCTGAATCAAACGTAGATTTATTTTCTGTTTCATTCACCTCATCTCCTTCAAATACTTCTTCATAGATTTGGTAGTTTTCTTCAAAGTCAGCTAATCATTTCCCACCTTCATCAAATTTAACATCTGCACTGTCCACAATTTTCTTGAGTCTCTTGTTGTAGCATTTGTAAGCTTTGCTTTTTGATGAATATCCAACAAAAACACCTTCATCTGCTCTATCTTCAAACTTCCCAAGGTTGTCATCAGTTTTTCTGATGTAACACTTACAGCCAAATACTTTGAGATGTTTTGCTGTTGCTCTTCTACCAAACCACAGCTCATAAGGTGTTTTGCTTTCATGAATTCTTAGCATATATATATTTTGGAGATATACTGCTGTGTGAGCTACTTTTTTCCAGAATTTGTCTGCTATTCTATTTTCTACCAGCATAGTGCGTGCCATTTCCTATACATTTATGTTCTTTCTTTCTACCACACCATTCTGCTGGGGAGTTCTAGCTGCTGAATATTGTCTCCTGATACCATGTTTTTCATAGTATTCCAAAAAATCATTCGAAATGAATTCTCCTCCTCTATCTAATCGTAAACATTTGATCCTTTTTCCTATTTCATTCTCAACTAGATGTTTGAAATATTTGAACATTTCAAAAGCTTTTGTTTTATCTTTTAAGAAAAATATCTAGGTCATTCTGGAATAATCATCGATACACAACATAAAGTATTTGTCTCCATTTATGCTTTGTGTTCTCATGGGTCCACATAAGTCTGTATGTATGAGTTCCAAAGGCTTGCTAGTGTGGTACTCTTTTGTTTTGAATGAAACTCTGGTTTGCTTTCCCTTCTGACATGAGGCACAGACACTATTTGAAGGTTTTCTAATGATTGGAATATCTCTCACTGCTTGTTTCGAGCTGATTTTCACCAAGTTATCGAAACTTATGTGTCCAAGCCTCTTGTGCCACAGCCAGTTCTCTTCTTCTTGTCCAATGAAACACATACCTTCTGAAGATTCTGTGAGTGTGTACAGATTGCCAGACGTCCTTGAGCCAGTTGCTATTAATTTCCCACTATTTATTTTTCTGACTTCACAACCCTGCCTTTTGAAGACTACTTCATGTCCTTTATCACAGATTTGACTCACACTTAACAGATTGTGTTTCAAACCATCCACAAATAGAACTTCTTTTGACTTGATTTTTCCATCACTAATTTTGACAGATCCTTTTCCGATTATCTTGGCTCCATAATTATTTCCAAACTTTACAGAGCCACCCTCATATTTTTGTAGTTTTTCAAACTTCTGTTTATCACCTGTCATATGACTTGAGCAACCACTATCAAGAATCCATGGAACACATTTATTTTGAGCCTTGAAAGCTGTCTGTACTATTAGAGATTCCTTTTCTTCCCTGAGTTGTTCTTTCTATTTCCATTCTGTTTTGACTATGGTATTGGGCTCTAGCTTGGATTTTACCTTTTCAGAATCTTGCACATATCATTCAGAAAGATTTCTATTTTTTTTTTTCCCTATATGGTCGAACTCTTCTTTTCTGAGATTGATTTGAAACAGAGGTACTATGACAGTTTCTAGCAATATGCCCAAAGTTGTGACAATTAAAGCATTCTACTTCATAACTTATTAGAGGAGCAAAAGTATTTCTACTGGTGAAGCTTCTTGGTCCTACATTATACTTGCAGTCAGCAATTTTATGTCCGTAACCATTACATTTGAAATAGAAACCATAAAAGTAATGATTGAACCTGAAATATGGTCTTTGCCAAGTTGTTGCAGGAGCCATAGATCTTCTTTTCTTTTGATGTGTGACCTTGATAAAGCCATCATTGTCAGTTCTTCTTTCTGGCCTGGCATCACAACTTCCTTTTGCATGATTACTTTCAACAGCCTATTTCTTATCTTCACTCCTTATAGATTCAACATTTTTGGCTTTTGGTTCGTTTGATGATTCTCCTTCAATAAATCCCAGACCAAACTTGATGCTTGCGGGTCTTTGATCACTTAGGATTTTGTCTAGCTTCATCGAACTTTCTTCACGTTTGTAGTGGCAGCTAATTTTTTGATCTAGCTCTTGTATCTGAATTCGAAGACCAACATTCTTTTCTTCTAGTTTACAGCAGTAATCTATCTTCATGGTTATCTGAACTTCAAGATCTTCGGACATTTTCTTGTACTCTTCTGACTATATTTTTAAACTGGATATAATGTCATTTGCATCCTCAAGCTTTCTTGAAAGTTTATAATTTTTTCTTTTCTCAGATTTCCATTCTACAAGAGCAGAGACCAGTTCACCTTCTAGATCAACTTCTGCCTCAGGATTTTCAATACATGTTTTTGAGTTCATTCCTTCTCTCTTCTCTATTTTTTTTGCCTCTTCTAATTTTTCTACTTCAAATGCCATGAATAGAGCTTCACCTGTTCCTTCTTTAGAATCCTCACTAGAGCTGTCCTCTGAAGAATTTGTATTCCTGGAGATGAAGCTTTTCTTTTTGAAGTTGCCTTTCCTGAAGTTTGATTTCTTCTTCCAATCACTTCTTTCTTGGTGCGAAGTTTCCTCACCCTGGTTATTTTCATTGAGAGGACATTTTGTCACAAAGTGCCCAATGCCTCCACAGTTAAAGCATTTAAATGGTAGCTTTCGTCTATATTTTTATTTTCCCTTTCTCAGTTTTCTGACAAAATTTGCTTCCATTTCATCTAATACATCCACTTCTTCAGACTCTGGTTTTGTGACTTTGCCTTTTAGGGCTTTGAAAGCAGCTTCTCTATCTGTGGGATTAGACCTTTATATTCTCATTTCAAAAGCAGTCAAGGAACCATGCATCTCATCCATACTAAAATGATTTAGATCTTTGGCTTCTTCTATGGCAGAGACTTTAGAATCAAATCTAGGAGGGAGCGATCTTAATACCTTTTTCACAATAGTAGCATCATTTATATCTTCGTCAAGACCTCTGATTGAATTGGTGATCCCATTGACTCTTTGCATGAAAGTCTCTATGTTCTCATCATTGTCCATATTTAAAGATTCAAATTGAGCTCGATGTGTTTGAAGCTTGGCCTCCTTGATCCTATCATATCCTTCATGAATTTTCTATAGTTTATCCCATACATCTTTTGCTGATTCACCATTTATGATCTTGACTAGCTCACTGTCCACTAGTCCACACATGATGGCATTTTTTGCTTTTGAATCATTTTCAAATGCCTTTTTACCAACAGTGTCTATTGGAGCGATGGTGGGAGCTTTGTAACCATTAACTACTACACCCCAGATTTCAAAACCCAAAGCACTGAGATATGTCTACATTCTAATTTTCTAGAATGCATAATTAGTTCCATCAAACAATGGTGCTTTGTTTGAGGAGAACCCTTCATCACTTGCCATTGCGTCACTTCTAAGATCACCCTAGCTGTTTGAGCCTATTCAGGAACCTTGATCTGATACCAATTGTTGTAATCACAGTGACACTGAGAGGGGGGGTGAATCAGTATGATCTTTTAAATTTCAAGTATACAGTTTAAAACCAATAGCAGTTTAAAACTTATAAAATATATATCAATTACAGTAAGAAAGCATCACACATAACATAGAAAATTAACAAGGTTCACCAATGTGGCTACTCCTCAAAAATGGTAGCTTGGACTACCATCCAAATATAGCTCAAGCAAAGCAACAACTTTACAGCTTATTTACCAGCACCAACTGGAAGGAGCACCAACCCCTCAATTTTTTTGCACCAATAGAAAGGAGCACCAACCCCCAAATCACCAGCAACTTTTGAAAGGAGCACCAACTCCTTATGCCAAGCTGCAACTTGGACTTCAATGGAAATAATGAAAAGAATTATAATAATTATACTTTCACCTTATTACCCAGTCTACAGTTTACATGCACTCTGCTTCTATTGTGCAAAAGCTTCGAACAATCGAACTATCGCTTCTACTTCTTCACTAATACTTTGCACACTCTGCTATCGGATAGTCGATCGACACGATTCATTTTTTAGACACAGCAGACGTAATTCGCACCTCTTGCTGCTCTCTACGTATTATCACTTCACACTTTAGATTAGTGAATCTTTTACCTCTGCACATCTATGCTCACTTAAATCACAAATATTCGATATGCCTCACTCTTTGCTTGACGCAGACTTCACTTGTGCAAAAACATGCTACACACTTCATGCTTCAAACTCCAAACAACCCTCATTTTATAGAAGAAATTTCAAGATCAAATCTTAAACAATAGTCGGCTATAACCCTAAGAATGTCGGCTACAAAACCCTAGAAATTGTTAGCTGCAAACCCTAGAAATTATCGGCTGCAAACCCTAGAAATTATCGGCTACAAAACCCTAAAAACTATCGACCTAGATTCAACTTTGTCGGCCTCAACTACTACTGCCACCTCTGTCACCTTCTTGTAACTATAGCCACGAAATAAAAACATGTCGCGATATCGTGACACTTTTTGTAGCCGTATGCCTTCTTTAACCCACTATCGCGAAAACGTGACACTTTTGGCCTTTGTTAGCTTTGCCACCGTTCTTGTCACGAAATCGTGACACTTCAAACTTTTGCTGACGTCATCCTCATTCTTGTCATGAAATCGTGACCCTTTTTGCTTTAGCGTTGTTCTTTGCTTTTCGCCCGCGAAAATGCAACATGTCATGAAATCGTGACATCTTTCGCATCCGTACATTTCTTGCTTCATGCACTAGCGAAATCAAGACATGTAGCGAAATCACTACAACTTTGTGCATTGTGCTTCCAACTTTGCTTCGACCCACGAAACGTTGACTTGTAGTGAAATCGCTACACCTTTGTGCCTTGAACTTTCGACTTGTAGCATAATCGCTACCCCTTTGTGTTCTGCACTTTTGACTTGTAGCAAAATCGCTATACTTTTGTGTTCTGCACTTTTGACTTGTAGTGAAATCGCTACACTTTTGTTTTCTGCACTTTTGACTTGTAGCAAAATCACTACACCTTTGTGCTTTGACTCTTCCTCTCTGCTTTGGCCCGTGAAACTCCAACATGTAGCAAAATCGCTACAACTTTTTGACTTAGCGCTTCTTCTCTGCTTCAGCCAGCGAAACTTCAACATGTAGCAAAATCGCTACAATTTTGTTGTCGTACATTCTCTCTCCTCTTCGGGTCGTGAAAACCCGACGTGTCGCGATATCGCGACACTTTTCGCCCTTCTATGCTTTTTTTTTTAAACTATCACAAAATCGTGAAACTTTTCGTCCTTGGTGTTGCTTCTCCAAACTTGTCGCGAAATCGTGACAGTTTTTCAACTTTGCTTCTTTCCTTCCAACATGTTGCGAAATCGCGACATTTTTGGCTACGCCTTCTCTCTCCTCATTTTTGTCGTGAAATCATGACATTTTTGGTTGTGCCTTCTCTCTCCTCATTTTTGTCGTGAAATCATGACATTTTTGGCTGCGCCTTCTCTCTTGTCATTTTTGTTGCAAAATCACGACAGAAAACATGTCGCAATATCGTGACTGTTTTTTTACTTGTCTTTTTCTACAAATTTTTGAATCTGGGTCACTTTTGTTTTCTTGGAATTGCACTTTACAAGATCTGACTATCCTTTGAACTTTTGTCCTCTACATCTGAGTGACTCTTGAACTATCTGTCCACTGCATCATTAGATCTAACTACCTATGTTGACAACAATGACAAACCTCTTGCAACACCTTGCTCAACAATCTCCCCCTTTGGAATTGTTGGCAACACCTGTGTACATTCCTGTAACTCTTCTCCCCCTTTGTCAATAATACCAAAGGGCTATTGCAGACTCCCCTTGAGTCCATCCTCACAATTCTCAGGCACAATTTGTTGCATCTAGCACAAATTATGATCATGAGCAAAAGAGTAGTCAAATACTCAAATGCTCCCCCTGAGAAAGTGATCCCTATAGCTAGTCACTTCTTGGGAAGTGTGACTACTCCCAATTTGTCTCGAAGGTACTCAAACACTTCCTTGGGCAATGGTTTTGTAAAAATATCTGCTACTTGTTCTGTGTTTGGGACAAAATCCAATTTGACTTCTCCTTCTGCAACTTTCTCCTTCAAGAAATGATACCTTATAGCAATGTGTTTTGTCCGTGAGTGCATAACTGGATTCTTGGAGATGTTAATTGCACTGGTGTTATCACACTTAACTGATATTGGTTCACTAAAATTAATTCCAAGATCTTTCAAAGTTTGTTTCATCCATAAAACTTGAGTACAGCAAGTTGTTGCTGCAATATATTCTGCCTCAGCTGTTGATAAAGAAACTGACTCTTGTTTCTTGTTGTGCCAAGCAACCAACCTGTCATCGAGATAAAAAGCACCTCCACTTGTACTCTTTCTGTCATCAACACATCTAGCCCAATCTACATCTGAATATGATATAAGAGTGAAGTCTTTGCCTTTTGGATACCACAACCCATACTCCATGGTGCCCTTGAGATACCGAAAAATCCTTTTAACTGTTGTCACATGAGTCTCTTTGGGACTGGCCTGAAATCTAGCTACCATGCAAACTGCCTGTAGAATATCAGGTCTAGTAGCTGTTAAATATAGTAAACTTCCAATCATAGATCTGTACATGGTTTGGTCTATAGGTGGAGATTTGTCTTCTTTACTCAATTTGCAACCTGTTGTCATGGGAGTGCTAACTGGCTTATAGTCCTCCATAGTGAACCTCTTTAGCATTTCTTTCACATATTTGATTTGGGAAATGAATATGCCTTTCTCATTTTGATTAACTTGTAGCCCAAGAAAGTAAGACAGGTTCACCAATCATAGACATTTCAAATTCATTCCGCATCTTATTTGCTAAGTCTTTACGAGATTCATCTTTGTTGCTGCCAAATATGATATCATCTACATAGACAACAAGAACAATGAGATGCCCACCTTCTGTTTTCACATACAGATTCATTGTCCACTAAACCTTTCTTGAATCCCTATTGAGAGAGATAGTTGTCTAGCCTTGCATACCATGCCCGTGGTGCTTGTTTTAATCCATATAATGCTTTCTTTAATTTGCAGACAAGGTTAGGATCTTCACTAATTTGAAAGCCATATGGTTGTTCAATATAGACCTCTTCTTCAAGTTTCCCATTTAAAAAGGCATATTTTACATCCATATGATAAACTCTGAAGTTCTTGTGGACTACTAAGGCCAGAAACATTCTAATTGCTTCTAATCTAGCCACTGGTGCAAAAGTTTCTTCAAAATCAATGCCTTCGACTTGTGCATATCCTTTACAAACGAGTCTTGCTTTGTTCCTAATGACCTATCCGTCTTCATTTAATTTGTTTCGAAATATCCATTTGGTGTCGATTACATTCTTATTTGCAGGTCTAGGTACTAATTCCCAAGTTTTGTTCTTTTCAATCTGATCTAACTCTTCATTTATTGCCTTCATCGAGCTATCATCTTTGCTTGCTTCATCTATGTTTTTGGGCTCAATGTTGGATAAAAGAGAGTAATTACTTATTACTTTCCTACTTGTATGAATACTAACTGTGGGATCTCCAATTATTTGGTCTCTTGGATGATTTTTCTGCTAGCTACCTATTTTTAATTTCTTGTTTTCTTGCACCTCTGAGTCATCGATTAATTCATCTGAATCAAATGTAGATTTATTTTCTGTTTCATTCACCTCATCTCCTTCAAATACTTATTCATAGATTGGGTAGTTTTCTTCAAAGTTAGCTAATTGTTTCCCACCTTCATCGAATTTAACATCTGCACTGTCCACAATTTTCTTGAGTCTCTTGTTGTAGCATTTGTAAGCTTTGCTTTTTGATGAATACCCAACAAAAACACCTTCATCTGCTCTATCTTCAAACTTCCCAAGGTTGTCATCGGTTTTTCGATGTAACACTTACAGCCAAATACTTTGAGATGTTTTGTTGTTGCTCTTCTACCAAACCACAACTCATAAGGTGTTTTGCTTTCATGAGTTCTTAACATATATCTATTTTGGAGGTATACTGTTGTGTGAGCTACTTCTTTCCAGAATCTGTCTACTATTTTATTTTCTACCAGCATAGTGCGTGCCATTTCCTGTACAGTTCTATTCTTTCTTTCTACCACACCATTCTGCTGGGGAGTTCTGGTTGCTGAATATTGTCTCCTGATACCATGTTTTTCATAGTATTCTAAAAAATCATTTGAAATGAATTCTCCTCCTCTATCTGATCGTAAACATTTGATCCTTTTTCTTGTTTCATTCTCAACTAGATGTTTGAAATATTTGAACATTTCAAAAGCTTTTGTTTTATCTTTTAAGAAAAATATCCAGGTCATTCTAGAATAATCATCGATACACAACATAAAGTATTTGTCTCCATTTATGCTTTGTGTTCTCATGGGTCCACATAAGTCTGTATGTATAAGTTCCAAAGGCTTGCTAGTGTGGTACTCTTTTGTTTTGAATGAAACTCTGGTTTGCTTTCCCTTCTGACATGAGGCACAGACACTATTTGAAGGTTTTCTAATGGTTGGAATATCTCTCACTACTTGTTTCGAGCTGATCTTCACCAAGTTATCAAAACTTATGTGTCCAAGCCTCTTGTGCCACAGCCAGTTCTCTTCTTCTTGTCCAATGAAACACATACCTTCTGAAGATTCTGAGAGTGTGTACAGATTTCCAGACGTCCTTGAGCCAGTTGCTATTAATTTCCCACTATTTATTTTTTTGACTTCACAACCCTGCCTTTTGAAGACTACTTCATGTCCTTTATCACAGATTTGACTCACACTTAACAGATTGTGTTTCAAACCATCCACAAATAGAACTTCTTCTGACTTGATTTTCCCATCACTAATTTTGATAGATCCTTTTTCGATTATCTTGGCTCCATCATTATTTCCGAACTTTACAGAGCCACCCTCATATTTTTATAGTTTTTCAAACTTCTGTTTATCACCTGCCATATGACTTGAGCAACCATTGTCAAGAATCCATGGAACACATTTATTCTGAGCCTTGAAAGTTGTCTGTACTATTAGAGATTCCTTTTCTTCCCTGAGCTGTTCTTTCTATTTCCATTCTGTTTTGACTATGGTATTGGGCTCTAGCTTGGATTTCCCCTTTTCAGAATCTTGCACATATCTTTCAGAAAGATTTCTATTTTGTTTTGCCCTATATGGTTGAACTCTTCTTTTTTGAGATTGATTTGAAACAGAGGTACTATGACAGTTTCTAGCAATATGCCCAAAGTTGTGACAATTAAAGCATTCTACTGCATAACTTATTAGAGGAGCAAAAGTATTTCTACTAGTGAAGCTTCTTGGTCCTACATTATACTTGCAGTCAGCAATTTTATGTCCGTAACCATTACATTTGAAACATAAACCATAAAAGTAATGATTGAACCTGAAAGATGGTCTTTGCCAGGTTTTTGCAGGAGCCATAGATCTTCTTTTCTTTTGATGTGTGACCTTGATAAAGCCATCATTGTCAGTTCTTCTTTCTGGCCTGGCATCATAGCTTCCTTTTGCATGATTCAACATGTTTCTTATCTTCACTCCTTACAGATTCAACATTTTTGGCTTTTGGTCCGTTTGATGATTCTCCTTCAATAAAGCCCAGACCAAATTTGATGCCTGTGGGTCTTTGATCACTTAGGATTTTGTCTAGCTTCATCAAACTTTCTTCACGTTTGTAGTGGCAGCTAATTTTTTGATCCAGCTCTTGTATCTAAATTCGAAGACCAACATTTTCTTCTTCTAGTTTACAGTAGTAATCTATCTTCATGGTTATCTGAACTTCAAGATCTTCGGACATTTTCTTGTACTCTTCTGACTGTATTTTTAAACTGGATATAATGTCGTTTGCATCCTCAAGCTTTCTTGAAAGTTTATAATTTTTTCTTTTCTCAGATTTCCATTCTACAAGAGCAAAGACCAGTTCACCTTCTAGATCAACTTCTGCCTCAGGATTTTCAATACATGCTTTTGAGTTCATTCCTTCTCTCTTCTCTGATTTTTCTGCCTCTTCTGATTTTTCTACTTCAAATGCCATGAATAGAGCTTCACCCGTTCCTTCTTCAGAATCCTCACTAGAGCTGTCCTCTGAAGAATTTGTATTCCTCGGAGATGAAGCTTTTCTTTTTGAAGTTGCCTTTCCTGAAGTTTGATTTTTTCTTCCAGTCACTTCTTTCTTGGTGTGAAGTTTCCTCACCCTGGTTCTTTTCATTGAGAGGACATTTTGTCGCAAAGTGCCCAATGCCTCCATAGTTAAAGCATTTAAATGGTAGCTTTCCTCTATATTTTTCTTTTCCCTTTCTCAGTTTTTTGACAAAATTTGCTTCCATTTCATCTAATACATCCTCTTCTTCAGACTCTAGTTTTGTGACTTTTCCTTTTAGGGCTTTGAAAGCAGCTTCTCTATCTGTGGGATTAGACCTTCCTATTCTCATTTCAAAAGTAGTCAAGGAACCATGCATCTCATCCATACTAAAATGATTTAGATCTTTGGCTTCTTCTATGGCAGAGACTTTAGAATCAAATCTAGGAGGGAGCGATCTTAATACCTTTTTCACGATAGTAGCATCATTTATATCTTCGTCGAGACCTCTAATTGAATTGGTGATCCCATTGACTCTTTGCATGAAAGTCTCTATGTTCTCATCATTGTCCATCTTTAAAGATTCGAATTGAGCTCGATGTGTTTGAAGCTTGGCCTCCTTGATCCTATCATCTCCTTCATGAATTTTCTCTAGTTTATCCCATACATCTTTTCTTGATTCACAATTTATGATCTTGACTAGCTCACTGTCCACTAGTCCACACATGATGGCATTTTTTGCTTTTGAATCATTTTCAAATGCCTTTTTACCAATGAGTGTATGTGGTGGGAGCTTTGTAACCATTAACTACTGCACCCCAGATGTCAAAACCCAAAGCACTGAGATATGTCTACATTCTAATTTTCCGAATGCATAATTAGTTCCATCAAACAATGGTGCTTTGTTCGAGGAGAACCCTTCACCACTTGCCATTGCGTCACTTCCAAGATCACCCTAGCTATTTGAGCCTGTTCAGGAACCTTACTCTGATACCAATTGTTGTAATCACAGTGACACTGAGAGGGGGGGGTGAATTAGTGTGATCTTTTAAATTTCAAGTATATAGTTTAAAACCATTAGCAATTTAAAACTTATAAAATATATATCAATTACAGTAAGAAAGCATCACACATAACACAGAAAATTAACGAGGTTCACCAATGTGGCTACTCCTCAAAAATGGCTGCTTGGACTACCATCCAAATCTAGCTCAAGCAAAGCAACAACTTTATAGCTTATTTACCAGCACCAACTGGAAGGAGCACCAACCCCTCAATTTTTTTGCACCAACAGAAAGGAGCACCAACCCCCAAATCACCAGCAACTTTTGAAAGGAGAACCAACTCCTTATGCCAAGCTACAACTTGGACTTCAATGGAAATAATGAAAAGAATTACAATAATTATACTTTCACCTTATTACCTAGTCTACAGTTTACATGCACTCTGCTTCTGCTGTGCAAAAGCTTCGAACAATCGAACTATCGCTTCTGCTTCTTCACTAATACTTCGCACACTCTACTATCGGACAGTCGATTGACACGATTCTCTTTTTGGACATAGCAAATGTAATTTGCACCTCCTTCTGATCTCTGTATATTATCACTTCACACTTTAGATCAGTGCATCTTTTACCTCTACACCTCTATGCTCACTTAAATCATGAAGATTCGATACGCCTCACTCTCTGCTCGATGCGGACTTCACTTGTGCAAAAACATGCTACACACTTCATGCTTCAAACTCCAAACAACCCTCCTTTTATAGAAGAAAATTCAAGATCAAATCTTAAACAATAGTCGGCTGTAACCCTAAGAACGTTGGCTGTAAAACCCTAGAAATTTATCGACTGCAAACCCTAGAAATTGTCAGCTGCAAACCCTAGAAATTGTCAGCTGCAAAACCCTAAAAATTGTTGGCCCAGATTCAACTTTGTCGGCCTCAGCTACTACTGCCACCTCTGTCACCTTCTTGTAACTATAGCCGCAAAATAATAACATGTCGCGATATCGCGACACTTTTTGTAGCCGTACGCCTTCTTTAACCCACTATCACGAAAATGTGACACTTTTGGCCTTTGTTAGCTTTGCCATCGTTCTTGTCGTGAAATCGCGACACTTTGAACTTTTGTTGATGTCATCCACATTCTTGTCGCGAAATTGTGACCCTTTTTTATTTAGCGTTGTTCTTTGCTTTTCACCCACAAAAATGTAACATGTCGCGAAATCGTGACATCTTTCACATCCATACATTTCTCGCTTCATGCACTAGCGAAATCAAGACATGTAGCGAAATCGCTACAACTTTATGCATTGTGCTTCTAGCTTTGCTTCGACCTGTGAAACGTTGACTTGTAGTGAAATCTCTACACCTTTGTGCCTTGCACTTTCAAATTGTAGCATAATCGCTACCCCTTTGTGTTTTGCACTTTTGACTTGTAGCGAAATCACTACACTTTTGTGTTCTGCACTTTTGACTTGTAGCGAAATCGCTACAATTTTGTGTTTTGCACTTTTGACTTGTAGCGAAATCGCTACACCTTTGTGCTTTGACTCTTCCTCTCTGCTTTGGCCCGTGAAACTCCAACATGTAGCGAAATTGCTACAACTTTTTGACTTAGCACTTCTTCTCTGCTTCAGCCAATGAAACTTCAACATGTAGCGAAATGACTACACTTTTGTTGCCGTACATTCTCTCTCCTCTTCGGGTCACGAAAACCCGACGTATCACGATATCACGACACTTTTCGCCCTTCTGTGCTTTTCTTCTAAAACTGTCATGAAATCGTGACACTTTTCATCCTTGGCGCTGCTTCTCCAAACTTGTCGCGAAATCGCGACAGTTTTTCAACTTTGCTTCTTTCCTTCCAACATGTCGCAAAATCATGACATTTTTGGCTGTGCCTTCTCTCTCCTCATTTTTGTCGTGAAATCACGACATTTTCGGCTGTGCCTTCTCTCTCCTCATTTTTGTCATGAAATCGTGACATTTTCGGCTGCGCCTTCTCTCTCCTCATTTTTTTCGCGAAATCGTGACAGAAAACATGTCGCGATATCGCGATAGTTTTTTTACTTGTATTTTTTTGCAAATTTTTGAATCTGGGTCACTTCTGTTTTCCTGGAATTGCACTTTACAAGATCTGACTATCCTTTGAACTTCTGTCCTCTGCATCTGAGTGACTCCTGAACTGTCTGTCCACTGCATCATTAGATCTAACTGCCTGTGTTGACAACAATGATAAACCTCTTGCAACACCTTGCGCAACAATTATTGTGTGGCTTCCTCTATCTTCTCTACCTTTGATTTTTTGAATAGCGAGTGAATTTTATCAATTTAAATATTAGCTTTTGCAACAATTAATCATCCCTTATATATATATATATATATATATATATATATATATATATATATATATATATATATATATATATATATATATATATATATATATATATATATATATATATATATATGTATATATATATGTTTTAGCTCCTCAAAACACAACATCGACACTTGGTAACCTCATGATTTGGTGCTTTGACATGACGTCGGCACATGGAAAGAGTGTATAAAACTTTTGCCACTCCTTTGTTTAAAATTTTTTTTATTATAATATTTTAAATCTTAAAAATATTTAAGTATATTATAATTTAACCTTTTCACTTTGGGCCAATTCATTAGATCTTATCGTTTTGCCAATGCCATCATGGAGGAATTAAATAGACTTTTATTTTTATTTGCAATTACCACCATAGAAAAATAATTAAACCTTTCCATTTTTTATAGAAACCACCATGGAGGATACCTTGTCTTTTTCTTGCTTACACAACCATGAAGAGTGCATTGTGAACCAATACTGCCTTTGACATCAATGACAACCAATGTACTCAAAATTTCCAATAATATCCCCCTTTGTCATTGATGGCAACCCTTTCTAAAAATTCCTTTTCCTATCACTAGATTCCAAATCTGCTCCCCTTGAGAAACTGCTCCCCCTGACTGAATGCTCTCCCCCTTACTCAAATATCTCCCCCTTTGACATCAATGGAAAAGAAACTCCTTTGGGGTTAAATATAAGACTCTTAGCTTAGCCTCTTCACCACATCCTCTTCTTGAGGTGATTAATTTTGGAATGGGAGTATCTCTACTCCCAGCATCTAATGCTCTATTTCTTTGTCAATCTTCTTTTTCAACATTCCCTTTTGATCCTTTTGAGTGTCCCTATTCTTGCTTGTCTTTGAAAGTTCTAGAAAATTTGTTCTACACCACTTGGCCTTATGCCCAAAATTATTGCACTTGTAACACTTAAATTTTTAGTTCTTAGAAGGTTCAAATATCTTGAAGTTTCTCTTGGTCAAGCCATACTCATTTTTGTCATGAACCCTACAGTGAATTGCTTTATGAGCAAAGCGATTACAAGAGTAACAATAACCTTGGAATAAATATCCATATTCAAAAGAGTTGACATTCCTTTTATTGAGGCCATACTCCTTATTTCCATGAGTCTTGCAATGCATAGCCTTGTACCCAAATCGATTACATGGAAAACAATGTCCTTTGAAGAAATATTGGCTTGAACCCTTTGGTCTCTTAGTCCTTTCTTTGCCTTATCTGTGATGATCCTTGTTTCTTGTTTGTGCATTGTTTATTTCCTTAGTGAAGCTTCTATTCTTCAACTTATCCATATAAGTCTCACTTTCTTCTTCACTCTCTTCCTCTAGAACTTCCTCTTCTCTTGATATTGATCCTTCTTCTTGTTTTCCTTGTCCTTCTTCAAAACCAAGTCCTGTTTTGATAGATGAAGATCTTTTTGCATTGATAATATTATCCAAGGTCTTTGAAATTTTCCTAAACCTGTGTAGCTTGTCCTTAGAATATTTCACTTCTATCCTTAGTGAAATTACCTCATGTTATAATCTTTCACATTCTAAATTTTTTACCTCTAACTTTTCGATCATGACCTCTTTAAATCTCCTTTCCTTAGCTTTTGAGTTTGTCAGGTCGTGTATAAGCTTTTCTTTTTCTTTCTCACATTCTTGAACTTGAGATTTTAGTATTGAATTCTGCTTTCTAATCTTTTTCAATTATCATAGAGAAATAACAAGTTATGTTTCTAGATCTACTATGCCTTCCTCTTCATTTTCTGAATCTTTTTCTACTTTTTGGTCTCCAAGAGCATCTTCATATTTTTTGAATTTATCTTTAATAGGAGCATTTTATTCCTCTTCTATTGCCAAAAATAGAATCCCTTCTTCTTCACTATCTGAGAGTCTTTCATCATTGTCACTTGAAACCTTACTTGCATTGTTAACATAGAAACTCTTCTTGTGCCTTTGAAAGAACTTTTTTTCATGCTTACCTTGACCATACCTATTTTTCTTTTCATGCCTAGATTTTCCTCCTTCCTTTTTCTTATGATCTTGTTTCTCTTCATTGCTACTGCTTCTGGCTTCTAGATAATTAGATGCATAGCAACCAAAATTACCACAATTAAAAAACTTCACAATATTCATACCTTTGTGCTTTCTTGAGTCCTTTTTTCTTCTCCCATAGTTAGCTTCTTCATCACTGCTTGACTTACCACTTTATTTTGGTTTCTTATATTTTGTCTTATTTGAAGCTTTGGAAGATGCCTCTTTATTGGAATGGGGATCCTTTACTATTCTTATCTCATAAGCTATGAGAATTCCATGTAACTCATCCATAATAAACTTTTCAATATCTCTCATCTCTTCTATAGCTGAAAATTTTCCATCATACCTCATAGGAAGTGACCTTAATACTTTCTGAGCAACACTAGAGTCTTTAATTTCAAATCCAAGTCCACACATGGTATTAATAACCTCATCCATGTGAATAAAGTATGTAGCAATGTCTTCCTCATCTTCCATATCTCTTTTGCTGATTTTCAGTACATAACTTTCATAAATTTTTCTTCATGTAATCCACTCAATATTACATTCATAGCCTTGGAATTATTCACTTCTAAAATATTACCATATTTATCTATGGGAGGAGTAGTTCTATGTGTGAACCCATCCTCATCTGATTGCCATGTCTCATATCCTTGTGCCATCAAGTAAGTCTTCATTATTATGATCCAGAAAGCATAATAATTCCCATTGAACAATGGTTCCTTATTTTATGAAGATACATTATGAGATGCCATATGTTTTCCTATAATATCTTCCTTCAAGGTATTAGACTCTTCCAAAGGAACCCGCTCTGATACCAATTGAATAACATAAGATTATACTGAGAGGGGGTGAACAGTATAAGATCAACTTTCACTTTTCTTTCCCAAACACTATTATCCAATATTATCAATGGCAATATCAATAGCAGTAATAAAAACAATGCACAAATCATCACATACATGAGAGACACAAATTTAACGTGGTTCATCCAATGTGGGTTACATCCAAGAAGAAATCTTTTCTTCTAAAATTTTCTCAATCAATCTCTTCAGAATCAATTCTCTATTACAATGTTTATGGAACTCTATCCAAAGAAGATACTAATCCCCTATGATATAATTTGTGGATCTCTCTCCATAGGATAACTCTATATTCTTGATCTAGTTTATGGATCTCTCTCCATAGGAGAACTCCTTATCCTTGCTCTGGTTCGTGGATCTCTCTCTATGGGAGAAATATTTCCCCTTGTTCTGGTTCATGCATCTCTCCATAGAAGAACTCTATACCATCTACTCTGGATTGTGGATCTCTATCCATAGGAGAAATTTATACCCTTTGCTATGGTTCATGGATCTATCTTCATAGGAGAACGCATTCCTCTATGCTCTAGCTAGTGAACTTCTAAAATATTTGTCCCCACTACTCTAGCTTATGGATATCTCTCCATAGGAGACCTCTGTCCCCACTGCATTGGCTGATGGACCTCTATACTCTCTGCTCTTATCACATCCAAAATATTCTATAAAATTTATCTCAAATCTAAACCAGAACCTATCATAAGGCTAGCACAAATATGCTCTAACTCTACCTCAAATCTACACCAAATCCTATTACAATTCTATCACAAACCTGCTCTAACTCTTCTCATAAATCTACATCAAAATGTCCCAAATCTTCTCTCAAGATTTGCTCAAATCTGCCTATAAGCCTTCTCAAAAGACTTGATTAAATATACCCTTAAGCCTTATCAAAAAACTTGCTCAAAATTGCCCTCAAACCTTCTCAAAGACCTGCTCAAATATTTCCAAAACTTGCATACAAACAAAGCTTAAATATCTTTCAAAGAAGCTTTCTTTAAATAAACAAATTATACTTAGAATTCGTTTTACCTATAGAGAATATAGAAATGATATGCTCTATCAAAAACCCAATATGTTCTTCTCATTCACAAATTTTGCATTAAATTAATCAAATCTCTATGTCTTTCAACAACCCTTTTAAAACTCATCAAAATAGTGTATAAATTGTTTTACAAAATTGGTCTATGTTTCTTGTAAATTTACTCTCAAATATCAATCACACTAATGTACAATTTTCCTCAAAAGGTTGATCCTAAACACTTTCACAGTTGCCTTCAATATTTATCAAACCAATGCTCAAATATTTCACAATGATGCACTAACAAGTAGTTCACACTTTCTAGCACAAATATCTCAATTTATTTCAAAAATGGAAGCAGATGTAGGTCTCAAACCCTAACTCAAATATTTTCAACAATGCTTATCAAACAACCCTTTCATCTCCACCTTATGTTCCAAAAACTTCACTCAAAAAATACATTAAACGAGGAATGATGTGCCCATACCTCTTAATTTACTCTTATGGAGATATGTCTTCAAAAAACTATCTCACAACCAAATGAAATTTCTAGTGCCACTTCAAAGGTTAGATTGCAAAATAATTTTTCAAAACATTCACAAGAACTTTCGTCTTCAAAATGTGCTCAATGAAATCTGAAAATTATGTTCTAGTATCCTTATTTGTTCTCAAATATGAAGCATTAAAAACTCAACAATAACTTTCATATTTTATTTTCACCATGCAAGAATTTACAATAAAATTATCAAGCCACTTTTATACCTTATTGCTCCTATTATCAAAATATTAATCAACACAATAAGACACAAATTACACACATAAAATTTACCATACACACCTTATTCCTACTACTTGAATTAATATATTTCAATCCACTTCAAACATCCAACAAAAACATTATAACATAATTTTGTTTTTGCAAAATTCAAGCTCTCAAATAATACTCCATGTTGTCCCTTTTTACTCGAAAAAACAAAAGAAAAAGAACCCATTATAAATCCCTAAGAGTGCATGCCTTAGACTTTGGAAATTTAATTAATTTAAAAAATTAAAGCACCCACTTTGTTGTCGCCACGATTTGAACTTGCATCATTGGTTGGCCCACAACTTAGCGTTGGCTAGTATGCCGCATGGGCTAACCACCCATGTAGAACTCCAAGCTCATGTGCTTTGTCTTAAGATCATTTTTCGGTGCTAAAAATTCCATGTAAAAACTTCTATCTCTCAGCCTTCCTATATCTCGAACTTGAGACCTCCGTGCTACCACACCTTCATGCAAAGGGTTCTACTGTCTAGGCTAACTACCTAGATGGATATGTCTTTCACTGTCTATTATTTTTAAACTGAATCACTATCTTGAAACATGTGCCATCCTCTATCTTCTCTACCCTGATGAACAAAATAACGAATGGATAAATGAGTGCCTTCCTTTAGCTTCTCTATGTTCGTCAATAAAATAGTGAACAGATGAATGTGCACCTTCTATTTTATTTGAATTCATCGATAAAAAAAGTGAGTGAATGATTGTGCATCTTACTCTATCTTCTCTACCTTTGATGTTTTGAACAGTGAGCGAATTATTTATCGACTTAAACCTTAGCATATGCAAGAATTAATCATCCCTTATATATATGTTTTGGCTCCTCAAAACATAATGTTGGTGCTTGGTAACCTCATGTTTTGGTGCTTTGACATGACATCAGTGCATGGAAAGAGTGTATAAAACTTTTACTGCTCCTTTGTTTAAAAATATTTTTATTATAATATTTTAAATCTTAAAAATATTTAAATATATTATAATTTAACCTTTTCACTATGGGCCAATTCATTAGATCTTATCATTTTTCCAATGCCATCATGAAGGACTTAAATAAACTTTTCTTTTTATTTGCAATTACCACCATGGAAAAATAATTAAACCTTTCCATTATTTACAAAAACCACCATGGAGAATGCCTTATATTTTTCTTATTCACACAACCATGAAGAGTGCATTGTGAACCAATATTGCCTTTGATATCAATGACAATAACCAATACTGTCTTTGACATCAATGACAACCAAAGTACTCAAAATTTCCAATAGTAGTATTGGTTAATCCACCTATGTATATAATCTTACTTAATGGGTGTAATTTATTATTATTTTATTTTACAATTAATCTCAATGTCAAGTAAATATTATCTTAAAGTTAATCTCTCATTGGGGTTTTGGTATCAGTATAAATACCCCTCAATTGGATCCATTTGTATCAAAAATGTGAATAAAATATGAAATATTGGGGTGCCTATGGGAACTCACATTCTATCTCTTTTTGTCATCTTCCTTTGTCTTTTTACTTAATTTATTGCTATATTTTAATCACTTCTACTTTTTACATACGATTATGGTGAATGCATATTTTAAATTATTTTTTAAAATATTGTGAATTCAAACATGGTATCAAAGCAACTTCTGAAGCTAAATCCCTCAACGATAAAAAAATATTTGTAGGTGATTAAAGGCTTCACATATCCATAAATAGTCTATTTAAAAAAAAAAAAATTTAAATTAGTTTCTTACCTTTTTATTTTGGTGCCAAAAATGGATGTTGTTTGGTTTGTGTGTTGGCCATGCATCCTCACCATTGCATGTCCAGTATGTTAACATGGTAGTGAATATGTCTGTATGGTTAACATAGTGATAAGACCATGCACATTCAACTAGGAGGAGACACATTCAAATCTTGGCATAATGTTCACTGTCATATCCAAAATAAGTTATTTTTGTGGGAGATCCTCCTTTTCCACTTGTCAGAAGGGAGTGGCATAGTAGCAAATGTAGTTCTTTGTTAGGATATCATCACAAGTTTGAGTCACTAGAAATAAACTATTGCAAGGTGTTTTGATTTGAATAATGTGTGCAGTGCAAATAATATCTTATAGCTTTTATCTTAAAATAAAGTGATGGTGTAGGGTTTTAACCTCTCCTTTGCTCGAATAAGGTCACTAGTTCAATTCCTAACAAGTAATTATTTTTTGCAAATCCCATAGAAAGTAAATTTAAAAGGAATTTTCACTCTCCATTGTCTCACATACATCTCCATGGCATAGTGGTTAGATTGTATCCTTGCAACACTTCGGTCAACGGTTTGATCCTTGTATGAATTTTTTTTATGAAGATCCTCTCTTATTTGATGGATGGCATACATGTCATATGGAAGAATATATTTCTTAGCCTCAACTAAATAAGAGGCATAATTGTTGGAAATTTTATTTGTTAAGTTCAGGTACCAAGTTTAAAACTCGATGCAGATATATTTTTCTCCAAGGTATGACCATACACAATTCAAATTTAATCTTTTATCTACATTGTCTAAAGTTAGAATGCATGGAACATTGGTCCATTCACTCATTTGAAAGCAATCCATCTTTTGCCCAAGCCCCATCGACTCCAAACCCATTAAATTATTTTTAACTATACATATATGTAATGAGGATCTCAGCTAGTCATATTCATCAACTTGTGAAATCATAGTTTGCCAACTGAAAACATATCATCCAATCAAGTGGTAAATTTAATTCAACAAAATTTATTCTAAGGTTTTGTTGGTTTATTTTTCTCTTATTTAAGTGTTATTATACCAAATATTTTCAAGGCCCTAAAATTTACATACGAAATCATTTGGAACCTACTTTTTTTAGATTGCATGGTTTTTTGAGTTGTACATAGTGGTAATATTAGTTTATAGATCTGTTACAATTTTACTTAGATTTTTGAATAAAAAATGGATTCCTTAGGGTATGTTACTTATATCAAGGGATAAAATAATATTCCTTGGTTATTTCAAATGGAAGGATTACCTAGAAGCAGGAATATTTGGTTTATCATTAATAATGTCTCAAAAGAAGGTCTTAGTGATCATGAACTTGACAAGAGAAAGAAGGAAGCTCTTGAACTCTTTTTCATGTTAGTGGAATTAGATTTACTTTTACACATTAGAGAGAAAATTGGTCCTATTGAGGTATGGTCTACTTTGAAATATCCATATTGAAAATAAAGTGTTTCTAGAGATAACATAATAGATATAGAGATTTCCAATCTCAAAATATTATATTTTAGCAATGCTAAAGACTACATATCTCACTTCAAAGTGAAAAAAGTTGATCTAGCTATGATAGGAGGCAAGGTAAAGAGTGATGAAGAGTATGTAAAATCTATTACTTCTAAATATTTCACCTCCCTTTCATACAATTGCTTTGGTTCTTTATGTGAATAGTATGACTATCAAGGATCCACAACTTATCTCTCTTGAGGGCTTTCAAGCTTCTAATTCATTGTGAAGTTGTAATGAAGTATTATGAAGGTCTTTCTCATACACAAAATCATATAAAATACTGTAAATCAATGGAATATAAGGCTCAATCCTAAATGTAAGTCTAATATTTCAAAGAATTCAAATACTTGCAAATATTATAAAAGGAAGAACACTCCATCAAAAATTGTATTGCAAGGCTGAAGAAGATTGGGGCAAAATTCTTGAAAGATGAAAATAAGATTTATGGTTATAAAATTAAGGATGAAAATGATAAATAAAAGGACCATTATATCATCCCTTGTAGGGGGAGGTGTTACTTTTAATGCCTTCTCTCTTTATCCCCCTCAACTTATATTATGGGGGTGTTGTAATATGTGTAACCTGATCTTGTTTAGGCCAAGCTCAAAAGTGTGAATAAGTGTTTATGATCACTATTAATATATCCTATGGGCATGTGATTATGTAAGCCTATAGTAATTATAATTTAAGTAAGCATATGGTCATGTTCATGTGATCCTAAGGGCCCCTTTCATATTTTTCCCTTAGTGTTATTAGTTAATCCACATTTATGGATGACCTTACTTAAAGGGTGTAATTTATTATTATTTTATTGTAAATTTAATCTCAAGGTCAAGTTAATATCAACATGAGGTTAACCTCTCATTGATATTTTGGTATCAATATAAGTACCCCTTATTGAGGTTCCATTTGTATCAAAAGTGTATATTGGGGTGCTTATGGGCAACCACCTTCCATATCTTCTTGTCATCTTACTTTGTCACTTTAATTCATGTATTACTATCTTTTAATCACTTTTGCTTATTTTATACATATGATTGTGGTAAATGCATGTTTTTGAATGTTTTTGGAAAATATTATGAATTCAAAAAAATGCCTTTGATTTTTCCTTCCATTTTTGCCTTTGAGAAACCTCTTCCTAATGCCTCCACAAGAATAATGAATATACAAGGAGATAGTGGATCACCTTGGCAAATTCTACATAATGACTTAAAGTAACCAACAACAAGAACCATTGATCAAAATGAAAAATTTCCTAGTGCTATAGAAACATTTAATAAGTTCACACTATATGTACTCAAAACCAAAATAATTAGAATATCATGTAGAAAGATCTAGGAAACCCTCAATGGTTAGAATATTTAAAATATCATGTGCAATGATTACACCATCAATAATTTTTTTATCATGAAAAAAACCACTTTTTTTCTTCTAAAATATCATAATATAGAATACATTTTAACCTATTTTCCTCTAAGATAACACAATCTAGAATGCCTTTTAATCTATTTTCCATAAATGATCTTATAAATTATATTGCAAAGGCTTAGTAGAAATAAACTATCAAAATATTTTATCTTGTATTTATTTGGAACCAATGTAATAAAAGTTCCATTGATATCACTTATTGTAGTCTTCCTTTTTTGGATATATTCAAACACAACCAACATATCACTCTTCAATAAATCCCAAAATTTTTGAAATATAATTGCAAGAAATACATTAAGACTCATTGCCTTGTTAGGATGGGAAGAGAAATTTGCTTTATGTAGCTCCTCTAGATATATTATCCAACAAGCTTTCATTTTGTCCCTATAAGATAATTGATGGAATAATTTGTAAACTCTTATCTTGTGCCTTCTTATATTGACCATTATCTAACATAGTATTTTTGAAATAATTAATTTCTTCCTTATTTATATTTTTTTGTTCCTCTATGTTTCTTCCATATAGAGTTCCAAATTCTTGATGTGACAAAAATAAAATTTTATTTTTGTTGTAGCATGAGTTTTCTTTGTATTTCTATCTCCTTCTTTGAGCCATTTCTCCCTATATTTTTGGAACCAAGATGACTCATTTTTTAATGCATTGTGATAATTTTAAAGTAATTAGTTTCTTTCACATAAGTATATTGGTCCATTCCATTGATTTCTACTATTTCTTGTAACTTTTTGACCTTAGATTCAATTTTCTTATTTTATTTTAAAATGTTGCCAAAAATATTCATTTTCCCCTTTAAATAACTTATATTTTGAATAAAATTGTGCATATGTGATCCTTAAAAAAACTGCCTCATACTACCATGACATAACAAACTAGAAGTAATTAGGGTCTTGGAGCCATATGCTTGAAGCAAAATGGTTTTGAATGACCATTATTGGATAAATCACAAGTCAAATGAATGGGTTTGTGATCTAGTACTACTCACAATAAACTATCTAATGAGATCATATACTCTATTTACAACCATGTGTTGGATAACAAGAATCTATCTAATATTTATACTATATGAGTTTGTCCAATGCATCTATTATCACATGTATATTAAAAACTTAAAGGACTAACATTGTAAAGTCCATTTGAATTGATAAATGAAGAAAAATATTACATTGATTTAGACCATATTCTAGTACCATAATTTTTTTCCAAAGGATATTTAACTGTGTTGAAGTAACCACCAAGAATTCATAGACCACAATTATGAATATTTAGTGTATTTTAAAAAGATATGTCGAAGTTCTTCCAACAAATTTCATGAGGAGTAACTATAGTTTAAGAATATACATTCATAACCCCAATCTTAATGTTTTCCTCTTTCTTTGTTCAACAACCCAAATACTTTTTACTTATAAAAATTCTCCATCTCATTTGTATTTGTCCTATATTATTGCAATACTATCTAAAGCTCTTATAGAATGAATGCTAGACAATCATCCATATTTCAAATTATTTTCAAAGAAACCTTACATTCCTCAGTGCTTAATTTTTTTTTTATTGTATTAAAATAAACGTAGGACTATAACAACCTATTAAATAGAGATGGATTGCAAAGTAGTTTTCATGCATTGTTATCTTCTTGGCATGGTTAATAATTTACCTTTCCAACCTACCAAACAAGATTTTGTTCTATCTAAACAAGAGAACCAAAGATCATTTTTATTTACTTTAAGAGACAAAGGAATATCCAAGTAGGTTTATGAAATTTTTCAATTTTAACCCTAAAATATTTATAAAAATTCATAGTAAATCTAGGGCAATGTTAATGGAAAATCCTAATTTTTTTAGTATTAACCAACTATAAAGTATCCTTATCATAGCATGATAAATTTGAATTAAAATACATGGTCTCACTGAATAAGGAATGGCCTAAAATAAAAACATCATCAACAAATTGGAGATGAGATTCAAAGGTACTAATTTTTGTAACCTAAATACTGTTGAAATATGTGTAATATTATCTTGTTTAGGCCAAGGCTAAAAGTGTGAAGAAGTGTTTATGATCACTATTAATGTATCCTATGGGTATGTAATTATGTATTAATATGGGCATTCATCAATTATGTAAGCCTATGGGCATTTTCATGTAAACCCAAAGACCCCTTTCATATTTCATCCTGAGTAGCATTGGTTAATCCATATTAATGGATAAATTTACTTAAAGGATGTAATTTACTATTATTTTATCGTAAATTTAACCTCAAGGTCAAGTTAATGTTATCTTAAGGTTAACCTCTCATTGGGGTTTTGGTATTACAATAAATAACCCTCAATGAGGATTCATTTGTATCAAAAGTGTGAATACAATTTCATATATTGGGGTGCCTATAGACACTCACCTTCTATCTCTTCTTATCATATTCCTTTGTCTCTTCACTTAATTTATTACTACTTTTTAACTGCTTCTACTTTTTTTTGCATACAATTGTGGTGAATGCATGTTTTGAATTTTTTTAAAAATATATTTTAAATATATACATGGTATTAGAGTGAGGTCTAAAGCTACACAACTCATTGATGAAAGAGAAAATTTTGTAGGTGATTAAAAGCTTCACATCTCCATAAATAGGCCTCTTTTATTTAAAAAAAAAAAACAAATTTCAACCTAGTTTCTTTCCTTTTCATTTTGGTGATAAAAATGGATGTTATATGCTTTGTGTTCTAGTCATGCATCCTCACCATTGCATGCCCAATATCCCAACATAATAGTGAATGTGTCAGCATGGATGGCATGGGGGTAAGGACATACAATTTCAACTAGGAGGAGGGATATTTGAATCTTTGCATCATGTTCAATGTCACATCCAAAATAAGTTGTTTTGTGGAATATCCTCCACAATCACTTGCCATATCGGAGTGGTGTATTGGCAAAGGTAGTTCTTTGTTGGGATATCATCATAGTATTGAGTCACTAGGACTCAAGTATAACAATGTATTTTTATTTGAATGATGTGTGCACAAGTTCTAAGAATGTCTTATAGCTTTGCTCCTAAAATAAAGAAAGTTATGGTGTAGGGTTTTGATCTTTCCTTTGCCTTGATAATATCACTAGTTTGGATCTTGAAAAGCAATATTTTTTTACAAATCCCCTAAAAATTAACTTTAAAATGGATTCCACTAAATTAAAAATGACCATATTTTAATCAATTAACTTTAAAATTGTAATCTAATCATTGAAGCCGATTTTATTAGATTACATATTTTTTTGAGCTCTAATTGACAATATTTGTTTATAGACCTGTTATAGTTTTACTTAGGATTTGGATTACAAAATGGATTCCTTAGGGTATGTTACTTATCTCAATGGATGAAATTATAGTACTTGGTTAGTTAGAATGAAAGGTTTACTTAGAAACAAGAATATATGGTTCATCTTTAATAATGTCCTAGAAGGTCTCAATGATCATGAACTCAATAAGAGAAAGAAGGAAGCTCTTGGACTCTTTTTCATGTTAGTGGAAGAAGATGTACTTTTCTACATTATAGATAAAACTAATCCTATTGAGGTATGGTCTAATTTTAAATATATCTATTTAAAAGTAAGTGCTATTGAAGTTAAAAAAATAAATATAGAACTTTCTAATATCAAATTTTTATATTTTAGTAATGTCGAAGACTGCATATCCCACTTCAAAGTGAAAAAAATTGATCTAGCTATGATAGGAGGTATGGTAAAAAGTGATGAAGAGTATGTCAAATATATTACTTTCAATATTTCTCCTCCCTTTTATACAGTTGGCTTGGTTCTTTATGTGAATGCTATGACTATCAAGGATCCACAACCCATCTCTCTTGAAGGAATTTTCAAGCTTCTAATTCATTATGAAGTTGTAATGAAGAATTATGAAGCTTTTTATCATACACAAGCTCATCTGAAACACTTCAAATCAATGTAACCTAAGGCTCAATTTCCTAAGATAAAGTTTAAGGTTTCAAAGGTGTCAAATACTTGCAATTATTATAAAAGGAAAGGATACTCCAAAAATTGCATTACAAGGTTGAAGAAGATTGAGACACTCTTGAAATCTAGAGATAATATTTATAATGATAAATATGAGGATGAATATGGTAAAGTAGAGGATCACTAAAGAATCCATTATGGAGGTAGGTGTTACCTCTAATGCCTTATCTCCTTATCCTTCTTAGCTCATATTATGGAGGTGTTGAAATATGTGTAATATGATCTTGTTTAGGCCAAGGCCAAAAGTGTGAAGAAGTGCTTATGAGAACTATTAATGTAGCCTATGGACATGTGATTATGTAAGCCTATAGGAATTTATAATTTATGTAATCCTATGGGCATGTTGATGTAATCCTATAGGAATTTATAATTTATGTAAGCCTATGGGCATGTTCATGTAAGCCTAATGGCCCCTTTCATATTTTTCCCTTAGTGGTATTATTTAATCCACATTTATGGATAACCTGACTTAAAGGGTGCAATTTATTATTATTATATTGTAAATTTAACCTCAAGATCAAGTTAATGTCAGCTTGAGCTTAATATCGATATAAGTACCCTTAATGAGGATCCATTTATATCAAAAGTATAATAAAATGTGATATATTAGGATGCCTATGGGCAACCTCCTTCCATATATTATTGTAGTCCACCCTCATCCCTTTAATTCATTTATTACTATCGTTTAATAATGTTTGCTTAGTTTATACATATGATTGTGGTAAATGCATGTATTCAAATATTGTTGGAAACTTTTATGAAATTCGAACAAATGCCTTTGATTTTTTCTTTTATTTTTTATTTTGAGAAATCTCTTCCTAATTCCTCCACAATAATAATGAATAGAAAAGGAGATAGTGGATCACCTTGCCAAATTTTAAAAAATGACTTAAAGTAACCAACAGGAGAACCATTGATCAAAATGGAATATTTCCTAGTGCTATAGAAATATTTTGTAAATTCACACCAACTATAATAAAAAACAAAATATTTAGAATATCATGTAGAAATATCTAGAAAACCCTATCATATACTTCGCTCATATCTAATTTCATAAGCATACATGGTGTTTTAATGGAATGAATAGAATGCATGGCTTCTTATGCAATGATTTCACCATAAATAATTTGTTTATCATGAACAAAAACACCTTGTTCCTCTAAGATAACACAATATGGAATGCCTTTCAACCTATTTTGTATAATTTTTAAAATGATCTTATAAATTATATTACAAAGGCTTATTAGAAAAAAATATCAAAATATTTTGTCTTGTCTTTCTTGGGATACAATGTAATAAACGTTCCATTGATATCACTTATTGTAAATTTTATTTTTTGGACCTTTTAAAATACAACCAACATATTACTCTTCAATAAAGCCCAAATATTTTAAAATAAAATTGTAAGAATCCATAGGCTAGCTACCTTGTTATGATGGAAAGTTAAACCTACTTTATGTAGCTCCTCTATAGATATCTTCTCCAACAAGATTTCATTTTGTCCATGTATGATAATTGATGGAATATTTTGTAAACTCTTATCTTGTGCATCCTTATCTTGACCAGTATCTAACAAAATATTTTTGAAATAATTAATTGTTTAGTTCTTTATATCTTTTTCTTCCTCAATATTTCTTCCATCTAGAGTTAAAATATTTTGATGTAAAAAAAATGAACTTTTTATTTTTGTCGTAGCATGATTTTTTTTTTCTATCTCCTTATCTGAGCCATTTCTCCCTATATTTTTGGAACCAATATGATGCATTTTCAATGTATTATGATAATCATAAAGTAATTATTTTCTTTCACATATGTATATTGGTCCATTCAATTGATTTCTACTACCTCTTGTAACTTTTTGACCTTAGATTCAATTTTCTTATTTTATATAAAAATGTTACAAAAAATCTTCATTTCCTCCTTTAAATAAATTATCTTTTGAACAATATAATATATTTAAGAGAAAAAAGAAAAGAAAAAATCGTGATAAAAATATTTTCTACACAAAATGTAATATTTTGGTATTTTTATGGGAGTGACCCACAATAGAAGCCACATATAACCTATTAAAAAAAAAACTTATCTTTTGAAAAAACTTGTACATATTTTATCCTTCATAAATTACCTCATCCCACCATAACATAACCAACTAGTCGAAATTAGGGTCTTGGATCCATAATACTAGAAGGAAAATGGCTTTGAATGAACATTATTGGCTAAATCACAAGTAAAATAAATTTTGATCAAATCTTGCTCGCAATAAAATATCTAAAGAGGTTGTATACTTTGTTTACAATCATGTATTGGATAACATGAATCTATCTAATATTTATGCTATATAATTTTTCCTAAACCATTTATTATCCCATGCATATTTAAGACTTGGAGGACTAACATCCTAAAGGTCATTCAAAAGAATAAATGAAGAAAAATATTGCATTGATTTAGACCATATTGGAGTACCATTCTTCTTTTATAAAGGATATATAACTATGTTGAAGTAACCCCCAAGAATCCATAGATCACAATTATGAATCATTAGTGTGTTTGGAAAAAATATGCTAAGGCTCTTCCAAAATTTTTTATGAATAACTATAGTTTGAGCATATACATTTATAACCTCAACCTTGATGTTTTCCTCTTTATTACAAAATAGTCTAACAATCCAATTATTTTTTGCTTTTAACAATTTTCCATCTCATTTATATTTATCCTATATTGTTACAATACTATCTAGAGCTCCTATAGAATAAAATGCTAGAAAATCATCCATCATTCAAATATTTTTTAAAGTATCCTTACATTCTTAACTACTTAATTTTTTCTTGTATTAAAATTAACTCAATATTATAACAACAAATGAAGATTATATACCTAGATTAACCTTGACCTCCGCCTCATTTAGTTTAAATTTTGCTTTTGCACCTCTAACTCCTTTTGTACTTGAACTAGCATATTGTACTTCCTTATCCCTTGTGTCATTTTCCTTTCTAATGGTTGAGTCAAGTGAACTATAAAGGCCTTTGTTATTTGATAATCTAGAGGGATTTTGCTTGTCACTTTCTTAGGAGTGAAGAATCCTTGATTTGACATAGCTTCTAAGTGAAGAGTCATGTCTAGGTGTGAAGACAGAGTCATATGTATGCAAGTGTCAAATAGAGAAGTTGTAGACACCAAAAATATGTTATTTTGTATGCCCTAAGATCATTTTAATAAAATTCTTCAGTTTCCTTCAAAATCCATAATTTTCCCCAAATTCTTCAAGTTCTCTAAATAATTTTTAAATTCCTCCCAGTTCTCTCTAATTTCCTCCAATTCTTCTTTAATTCCTCTAAAATCTACTAAATCCCTTTTAATTCCTCTTAATATATTCTAATTCCCCTTCACCTTTATTTCTCTTTAATTCCTTATTAACCTCCTCTAAAAGCCTCTTAATTCTTCTAATTCTCCTTTATCTCTCCTATTTTCTTCTAATCCTTCTTAACACCCTATATTTTTTCTCTAATTCTCTCTAATATCTCATATTTTTCTTTTAGTACCCCTTTATTCCTCCTAAAATCCTCCAATTCTTTCTAATATTTCCTAATTCTCGCCTATTTTTTCATAATCAATCCTAATCCTTCTTAATTTCCCTTCTAATTCTCTCCATATCCTCCTTTTAATTTCTTTACCCCTATCATAATTCTCCTAAACCTTTGTAATCCTTTCAATCCCTTAATTTTTCATTAATCCCCCTAGCCTTTACTTAATTACTACAATCATTCTAATTCCTCTAATCCTCCTCTCTCCTTATAAATTCCTATGTTTTCCCCCTAATTCCATTTTTGAATTCTCCTAATTTTGTTTAGCTCCTCATTCCCTTAATTAAGCTCTTAATTAGGCCTTAGCCTCTCTAATTATGTCTTAATCCCCTCCCCAAATCCTAGAAAAGTACATAATAAATTCCCATCCAATCCCTAGAAATTCTAAACAATTTAAAATTCCCCAAAAATTTCCCATAATACCTCCATAAGCCTAATTATTTCCCTCATTAAGGACCTAATTCCATTCCGAACCCCTTTTTGGAAAATCCCTAAGCAAAGGCATTAAATTTACAAAATTTCAAGGAAAATCTTAATAATCCTAAATCTACCCCCAATCGCCATGAAATATCCTAGAACCTCCCAATACTTAATGCCTAAATCCTCCTACACATTTTACCTCCATTTGCAAAGGAATTAAAAATTCCAATAAATACCCAAGTAAATCATTCCATAAATAAGATCATTTAATCCTACATGTCCCAACTCTTCCACCTCACATTTTTAGCAATTTAAAAATACTTTACACTTCACCCAAGGTGCACATAGAAATAATTTGTAATTATTTTTTCTCCCCCCAAGGACTCTCCATCCAAAGAAATTTATGGAGGTGGGTACACCATCTTCCACATGGGATCCTCTATATTCTTCCATTCACCTAACTTTACCATTGGGGTGCCACATGGTTCCAAGTCACTTCCATGTCATCCCCTCTTCCCTTGACCAAAATTCTATAAATCCCTCTCCTTTCCCTCTCATTTCAACAATACTCCATTGACAAGCAAAAATATTGCCCAAATATCTCTAGCATCTTAGTATACTCTTTAAATTGTTCTAAGTTATGATTAATGCATTGGCTCAACTTTTCCTTAATGCTTTTTATTTGGTAAAACAACTGCTACTAACTTGTTTATGGTGGGCTTGTGTGTAGGTACTTGGAGTAGTTCAAGGCCAAGGATGGTCACTAAAAACCCACCCACAATTGTTTGTAGCAAGGTAAATCTTGGAGAAAACCAATTATTTTATGCTTCATTTTGTATAAAAAAATTACCCTTGTTATAAGCCCCTTTTGCTTTTCTAATAAAAGATAATATTTCCTTATTTATTTATGGTGTTGCTTTATCCTTACTATAGAATTCAAGAGTCATGAGACTTATCATAAGGAAAGTAATAGTCAAGTAACCAAAGAGTCATTCTACAATGGCTATATATTACTCCATGGAGGAACATCTTATATATCTCATACATAGCAAGCATAGTAAACAAGGCGAGTACAATGAGCATAGTGAGTATTGTTATAAAGTTTATGATACATTTGTAAGAGAAATAGGAGTAATAAAGAGTGCATACATTTGATCAATGAATATTGTAATTTGTACGACATTCTTTGTGCATGTATGATTCAAGCTATTACATTCATATATTTTTGCTTATTGATGAATTTTAGTTGATCTATTATAAGCCTTGATTTACATATTAGTTGGCTCTTGTTATTCCATTTACATTAATATATTGATCTTACTGTATTGTAAATATCATATATTTTATCCTATGATATTTATCCCATGAGTTTCATATTAATATTAAATCTTGAAGAGCCATCAGTGGTTCAAATCTACACTAAGAAGTTACTTCAATAGGGTGAATTTGTTTAGCTACATATAAAATCAATTTCTATCCAGTGTGACAAAATTTGTTAGGGTCTATATACTTTAAATGGATATAGACCTAGAATATTTTGTAATATCAAAGTAAGCAAAAAAAGCTATAGTATTTCCACAATTGTAGGAACAACTAGTGAAGACTAGGACTCAGCTAAAGAGTCTTTCCACTAGGTTGAAGGATAACCAGTTAAGACAAGAACTCGTATTTGGGTAAATTAACTTGAAGACATTTGATTATTTAGGAAAATAGCCAACCCTAATATTGATTTGAAGATTTATATATTGAATATTGAGATAGAATTAACTCTCAATATAGTTGATAATTTAGGAAAAATCCATCCTGACATTGGGTTCTCTAGTAAGGAGGAGAATAATTAGAGTTCTTAGGTGTGATCTAAGACATTGACATAGTAGAGATTAGTCATCATAAGTGTGAGAAGCTTCCTAAAACAAATAGAGAAGACTTTCATATTCAAGTGCAAGAAGAAGGTAGAGAGATTTCATCAAACAAGGATTGATTTAAGTTGTTAACTACTATTTATTTCAGATTTTGAAGATAGACTTTGACATAAAGATTTAGGTCACAATAGAAATTGACCTTGACATAAAATATTCAGGTCTTGAAGGCAGACCTTGACAAAGAAAGTTTTAGGTCATAGAGAAATTTATCTTGACATAAGAGTATTTAGGTCTTGAAGGTAGACCTTAAAAGAAAAGGATGTAGTTCTTGAAGATAGACCTTGATAGAGAAAAAGGATTTAGGTCTTGAATATAGATATTGATAATTGACTTGATATTGACATCCATATAAAAGTTCAAGTAAATAAGTTTTCAAAGGTAGAGAAAATTTCAGGTCATTTAGAGACCTTGACATCGTTTCAAGAAATCAATATAGAATATATATACCCAAGATATCAAAGAGGACAAAGACTCTTCAAAGAAAGATCTCCATGATAAATATTTGAGGACCTTGTTAGCTTTTGATGCTTAATACTTAAAACAATAACCACAAGATATAAAATAAAGTTACTATATGAAATATATGTTAATGGAAATATCTAAATCATATAAAACTCATAAATAACTTCTACAACAACTCATAAAATAGCCATTAATAAATGCTCACGAAAATGGTATCTTGATAGAATAAAGATATCCAATACACCATAATTTCACACACTCTCACTCTACATTATGTCTAACACACACTCACACATAGACACATATATAATGGAATGTGACTCTTCATATGGAGTACTCTGTTAGAAATATTGAGTTTTTATTGATGTCAAAAGTGCATGGCATTCAAGGTAAAAATATCTTCAAGGATGAAATGTTGAGTTGTCATTGATAATAGAGGTAGAAATGCAAAGATATCTTCAAAGGTGTTTTCATATGATTTAATATTTAAATGAATTATTTAAATATTAAAGTGGAAGGTTTATCAAAGGTTTAAAATAAATGGAAGGTTATATTTAAATGAAAATAATTTAAATATATATAAATCTACATGGGCCAACATCCTTTGGGTGCACCATACAAAGGCAAGTTTTAAAATTCAAATATTAAAATATTAAAGCCGACCTCATTGGGCATGAATGTCAAAAGCCTATTAAAAGGCTATCAAATCACTTTGGATTGTGAGAGAAAAATTCAAAAAATCTTTCGTGCGGAGTTCGTGAAGTGGGCAGAAGACAAGGGAGAGAAGAGCACACGTTTTGGAGGTAAAAATAGAAAAGAGACCATAAGTATATGATCGTGCACCTTTGATTTCATATGGATGGCTAGCCCAGCTGGTTGCCTAGCTTATGCTAGGGTGTTGTGGAGTAGGAGGTTACAATGTCAAATTTGCATGGCACCATTTTGAGATGTCTTTTTCTGATACATGAATGAAGAAGGTTTCAAGTATATGATCGTGCGCTTTTGATTTCAGTCGGGTGGCTAGCTCAGATGGTAGCCTAGCTTGTGCTAAGGCATTGTGGAGCAGGAGGTTACAGGGTCGAATCCTCATGGTACCCTTTTGTTGTGTCTTTGGTCGATAAGGGAAAGTGAAGAAGGTTTCAAGAATCAGATCGTGCGCTTTTGTTTTCATCTGTTGGGGCAGCCCAACCGGTTACCTAGCCTACACTAGGGCGTTGTGTTGCTAGAGGTCAGGTGTTCAAAACTCATCCATGGCTATGTGAGGTAAGGGAAAAATATTTTTTTATTAAAATTAATAAAGGGAGATATAAGGGTTTGTATGGTTTTTTTTTGAAATTTAATAAAGGGAGATATAAGGGTTTGTATTGTTTTTATTCTACAAAATCAATAAAAGGAAGATATAAGGTATAATGTTGTGATTTTAAAGTGTTACTTTGCATTCTATAAAAAAGAGATATAAGGGGTCATTTTATTTGGTAATAAAGCTTTATTTTTTAAGTTTTAAAGGGGAGATATAAGGAGTAATTTTTAAAGCTTTATTATGTATGTTTTGATAAAAGGTTTTTAAAGTGATTGATTTGATATTTAATCAAGAAAGGAAAAAGAGAATTGCTAACCAGATTTTGAAGGGACAAAAAAAAGGAAAATTATTTTTGTCAAGATAGGTTTGGAAAGCTCATGCAAAAGAAGATCATCATCATTGAGGTAAATTTAGAGGTATGGTGATTTAATTCCTTTCTCAAGGTGGTTTTGTTTGAGGAAAATATTTTTGTTGTCATATGGTTGGAGGTATAAGGAATTATTGGATGTGCATTATTTTTGCTTGAAATTGGAAGTAAATGTGCAAGGGTTATAGATCATATTTGAGAGCAAATTTGTGCATTGTTCATGATTGATTTTGGGAGTAGATGAGAAGGACATATTTGTGCATTGTGATTGGTTTTGAAGTGAATGTGGAAATAAGCAAAATAGTATAGTCTCACACAAATAGAAGGGTTGTTTTAAAACAAGTGAAAGTGTCACATAGTGCAAGGATAGTGTGAAAGGATTCAATTGAAAAGAAGGAATTTTTCAGCTATCTACAAAAGGGAAGGAAAGGTGCAAATCAGCAATTACAAGGTCAGTTATCAAGTGCTAGACTAGAGCTACCTTTTAATGTAATAAATGTGAGACATGTGGAAGCGATAGACTTAATGAATGTGAAGAACATATTGGGAATTTTATAAGTGCATATCATTCTCTATATGTTCATGAAGATAAAAGAATTATGGGTAGAATATGTCTGAATTGCTTTAGTTGAGGAAAGCACATTGAAGAATAGGTGAAGAACTTGATGACATCATTATGCAATATTTGGGAATAGATGAGCATTGTTTTGTATGCAATATTTGGAGCATGTTTTGTGAGTAGGTTTTAGATCAGATTTAAGCAGGTTTTATGAGTAGATTTGAGCAAGATTTATGAGTAGGTTTGGAGCAATATTTGAGCAGGATTTTAGAGCATGTTTGAGAGAAGACTTAAATAGAGTTTGGACTAAATTTATGAGCAGAGGGTATTGGTGTCTCCTATGGATTGGTGTCCATGAACTAGAGCATATGATATTGGTGTCTCCTATGGATTTGTGTCCACGAACCTTAGTAGAGGGGATTGGTGTCTCCTATGGATTGGTATCCATGAACTTGAGAGGGGATTGGTGTCTCCTATGGATTGGTGTCCATGAACTTGAGATGGGATTGGTGTCTCCTATGGATTGGTGTCCATAAATATTGTAATAGGGGATTGGTGTCTCTTGTGGGTTGGTGCCCATGAAATTTATTGAGAAATTTATAAGCAATATTTCTCCATGGATGTAGCCCATATTGGGTGAACCACGTTAAATATGTGTCTCTCATATGTGTGATGATTTGTGCATTGTTTCATTACTACATTGATATTATTGTTGTTATCATTTGGATTGAAAAGTAAAAGTTTTTATCTTATATTGTTCACCCTCCCTCTTAGTATAATACTTGTGTTCTTCAATTGGTATCAAAGTGGGTTCCTTCGTGAAAGCCTAACAGCTTGAAGGAAGATCTTACAAGAACACAAATGGCTCATCAGGAAGGGTTTTCATCAAATAGGGCTCCATTGTTTGATGGGACTAACTATGCTTTTTGGAGTATGAGGATGAAGACTTATTTTATGGCACATGGATATGATATATGGGAATCCATTGAGAATGGATTCACTCCACCTAAAACTCCTCCCACAGATGCAAATGGTAAGAAACCATATGAAAATAATTCCAAGGCAATGAATGCAATTTTAAGTGGGTTATGTGAATCAAAATTTGTGAAAGTCATGCAATGCACTTCAGCAAAAGAAATATGGGACAAGTTACAGAGAACATATGAAGGAGACGACAAGGTTAAAATGGCAAAACTTCAAACCCATAGGAGGAAGTTTGAAGACTTGAAGATGAAATATGAGGAAGATATTTCTAGGTATCTACTTCATGTTGATGAGGTTGTCAACACCATTCGTGGACTTGGAGAAAGTATTGAAGACTCTAAGATTGTTCAAAAAATCTTGAGGTCACTTCCCATGAGGTTTGATGCAAAGATTTCAACAATTGAAGAAATGAAGGATCTCAAAACTTTGAGCATGGATGAGCTACATGGGATTCTCACAACCTATGAGATGAGGACATAAAAATATCAAACATCCAAATGAGAGGCAACATTCAAAGCTTCAAAGAAGGCAAAGAATAAAGAACCAGAATCAAGTGAAGAATCAAGCAGTGGAGAAGAAGCTAATTTTATGCAAAGGAATAAGAAGGGTCCAAGAAAACACAAAGGTATGCATTCTGTGAAATGTTTTAATTGTGGTAACCTTGGTCACTATGCATCTAATTGTCCACAAGCTAGAAGTAGTAGCAGTGAAGAAGAAAAGAAATACGAGAAAAAGAAAGAAAGAAAATTTTATCATGAAAATAAAAATAGGCATGGTCAAGGCAAGCATGAGAAAAAGATCTTTCAAAGACACAAGAAGAGTTTTTATGTTGAAGAAGCAAGCAGTACTTCCAGTAGCAATGATGAAAACCTCATCGATAGTGAAAAAGAAGAAATTTTATTTTTGGCCATAGAAGAGAAAGAAGATGATCCTATAGTTGAAGACCAAGAAGAAGAGAAAGATTCAGAAAAGGAAGAAGAAGCCATAGTTGACATAGAAGAGGAACTTATTGTTGCTCTTGAAGAGTTGAAAAGGGTTAGAAAGAAGAACTCAAGATTGAAGGCTCAAGTACAAGAGGATGAGAAAACAAAGGCAAAGCTTCTACAAGATCTCACTAACTTAAAAGTAAAGGTTGAAGAGGCAAGGAGAATTGAAGAAGGTATGGTTGAATAGTTAAAGGCAAAAGAACTAGAGTGTGAAAGACTAGAACATGAAGCTATCATTCTAAGGAAGGGACTTGAAAAATTTAATGATAAGATATATCAGTTTAGGAAAAGCTCAAAAAACTTGGATGATATTATCAAAGCACAAAGATCTCCATTTATGAAGACTGGACTTGGTTTTGAAGAAGGTCAAGAGAAACAAAAGGGGGAGTCAAGCTCAAAATAAATAGAAGCATCAAATAAAGTAATTGAAGAAGAGCCCAAGACCTATGTTGATATGTTGAAAAGTGGAAGCATCAATGAGGAAGAAAACAATGCACCATCAAGGAACAAGGACCATCATAGAAAAAGCAAAGAAATAACCATGCAACAATATCCTCCAAGGCAATCAGATAGGTTTCACTATCTCTTTCATGGTTATTGTTTCTCATGTAACCATTTTGGTCATAAAGTTGTAAATTGCAGGGTCCATGCTATGGATGATTTTGGCTTCACCAAGAGGAATTTCAATTTATTTGCACCTCCTATGGACTACAACATCATATGTTACAAATGTAACAATTTTGGGCATACAACTAGATGGTGTAGAATAGTGTTCCCTAAATTTTTGAAGTCAAGCAAAAAGGAGAATGGTCAAAATGTTCAAAAGGGTATGATCTCCAAAGTTTGGAGAAAGAAAATGAAACAAGAAGAGGAGCATAGTAATTTGGGAGTTTCACTCCCATACCATAATTAAAGTCTCAAAGAGAGCAGGTGGTGAGGGGGTTGTGTTTAGTGTCTTATCTTTCAGCCCCAAGGAGCCCTTTGCCATTGATGTCAAAGGGGGAGAATTTTAGTAAGGGGGAGCAGATTGTGAATCCAGTTGCAGTAAAAGAATTTTTTTTGTAGGGTTGCCATCAATGACAAAGGGGGAGATTGTTAGAAATATTGAGTTGTCATTGATGTCAAAGGTGCATGGTATTCAAGGCAGAAATATCTTCAAGGATGAAATGTTGAGTTGTCATTGATAATAGAGGCAGAAATGCAAAGATATCTTCAAAGGTGTTTTCATATGATTATTTAAATATTTAAATGAATTATTTAAATATATAAAAGAAGTGGAAGGTTTATCAAAGGTTTAAAATAAATGGAAGGTTATATTTAAATGAAAAGAATTTAAATATATATAAATTTGCATGGGCCAACATCCTTTGGGTGCACCATACAAAGGCAAGTTTTAAAATTCAAATATTAAAATATTAAAGTCGACCTCATTGGGTGTGAATGTCAAAATCCTATTAAAAGGCTATCAAATCACTTTGGATTGTGGAGAAAAAATTCAAAAAATATTTCATGCGGAGTTCGTGAAGTGGGAAAAATACAAGGGAGAGAAGAGCACACGTTTTGGAGGTAAAAATTGAAAAGAGACCATAAGTATATGATCGTGTGCACCTTTGATTTCATCTAGGTGGCTAGCCCAGTTGGTTGCCTAGCTTGCACTAGGACATTGCGGAGAAGGAGGTTACAGGGTCAAATTTGTGCGGCACCATTTTGCTGTATCTTTTATCGATACAAGAATGAAGAAGGTTTCAAGTATATGATCATGCGCTTTTGATTTCAGTCGGGTGGCTAGCTCAGACGGTAGCCTAGCTTGTGCTAAGGTGTTGCAGATCAGAAGGTTATAAGGTCAAATCCTCATGGTACCATTTTGTTGTGTCTTTTTTCATTAAAGGAAAGTGAATAAGGTTTCAAGAATCAGATCATGCACTTTTGTTTTCATCTACTGGGGTAGTCCAGCTGGTTACCTAGCCTGTGCTAGGGCATTGTGCTACTAGAGGTTAGGTGTTCGAAACTCATCCGCACTTGTGTGAGGTAAGGGAAAAAGATTTTTTTATTAAAATTAATAAAGGGAGATATAAGGGTTTGTATTGTTTTATTGTGGAAATTTAATAAAGGGAGATATAAGGGTTTGTATTGTTTTTATTCTGCAAAATCAATAAAAGGAAGATATAAGGTATAATGTTGTGATTTTAAAGTGTTACTTTGCATTCTATAAAAAGGAGATATAAGGGGTCATTTTATTTGGTAATAAAACTTTAATTTTTAAGTTCTAAAGGGGAGATATAAGGAGTAATTTTTAAAGCTTTATTATGTATGTTTTGATAAAAGGTTTTTAAAGTGATTGATTTGATATTTAATCAAGAAAGGAAAAAGAGAATTGCTAACCAAATTTTGAAGGGACAAACAAAAGGAAATTTATTTTTGTCAAGATAGGTTTGGAAAGCTCATGCAAAAGAAGATCATCATCATTGAGGTAAATTTAGAGGTATGGTGATTTAATTCCTTTCTCAAGGTGGTTTTGTTTGAGGAAAATATTTTTGTTGTCATATGGTTGGAGGTATAAGGAATTATTGGATGTGCATTATTTTTTCTTGAAATTGGAAGTAAATGTGCAAGGGTTATAGATCAGATTTGAGAGAAAATTTGTGCATTGTTCATGATTGATTTTGGGAGTAGATGAGAAGGACATATTTGTGCATTGTGATTGGTTTTGAAGTGAATGTGGAAATAAGAAAAATAGTATAGTCTCACACAAATAGAAGGTTTGTTTTAAAGCAAGTGAAAGTGTCACATAGTGCAAGGATAGTGTGAAAGGATTCAATTGAAAAGAATGACATTTTCAGCTATCTACAAAAGGGAAGGAAAGGTGCAAATCAACAATTACAAGGTCAGTTATCAAGTGCTAGACTAGAGCTACCTTTTAATGTAATAAATGTGAGACATGTGGAAGCAACAGACTTAATGAATGTGAAGAACATATTGGGCATTTGATAAGTGCATATCATTCTCTATATGTTCATGAAATAATTTTGGGTAGAATATGTCTGAATTGCTTTAGTTGAGGAAAACACATTGAAGAATAGGTGAAGAACTTGATGACATCATTATGCAATATTTGGGAATAGATGAGCATTGTTTTGTATGCAATATTTGGGAATAGATGAGCATTGTTTGGATCAGATTTTGAGCAGGATTTTGGAGCAGATTTGAGCAGGTTTTGTGAGCAGGTTTTGAAGTAGGTTTGAGCAAGTTTTGTGAGCAGGTTTTGGAGTAGATTTGAGTAGGTTTTGTGAGCAAGTTTTTGGAGCATATTTTATTAGGATTTATGAGTAGGTTTAGAGTAGGTTTGAGCAGGATTCTAAAGCATATTTGAGAGAAGACGTAAGCAAAGGTTGGGCCAAATTTGTGAGCAAAGAGGATTGGTGTCTCCTATGGATTGGTATCCATGAACTAGAGAAGATGGGATTGGTGTCTCCTGTGGATTGGTGTCCATGAACTAGAGTAGAGGGTATTGGTGTCTCCTATGGATTGGTGTCCATGAACTTGAGGGGATTGGTGTCTCTTGTGGATTGGTGTCCACAAAATTTAGAGGGGATTGGTGTCCATGAACATGAGAGGGGATTGGTGTCTCCTATGGATTGGTGTCCACGAAATTGATAAGGGATTGGTGTCTCCTATGGATTGGTGTCCACAAACTTGAGAGGGGATTGGTGTCTCCTATGGATTGGTGTCCATGAACATTGTAATAGGGGATTGGTGTCTCCTGTGGGTTGGTGCCCATGAAATTTGTTGAGAAATTTATAAGCAATATTTCTCCATGGATGTAGCCCATATTGGGTGAACCATGTTAAATATATGTCTCTCATATGTGTGATGATTTGTGCATTATTTCATTATTGCATTGATATTATTGTTGTTATCATTTGGATTGAAAAGTAAAAGTTTTATCTTATATTGTTCACCCCCTCTTATCAGTATAAGCTTGTGTTATTCATACTCTTGGACTTCACTCTTCTTGAGACTCTTCACTTTCCTACTCTATGGACTCATGTGCCCATGGACTATTATATACATTTACATTATTATTTACTTTGTACACTCTATTTGTACTTGTGCATTTATTACATTGCATATAGTATATACTCACACTCTAATCTAAGACACACTCCTAATATAAATATGTGCCCAAGGTGGTACATTAGTATATACCAAATAATGTAATATGCTCTAACAACCTTTATTAGTAAAAAAAAAGAGTTCATATATATATAAGCCCCTTATTAAAGGAAATAAAGGAGGCTTAAAGATATGTAGGTTCTAGAGAAATAGAGAAATAGTGTCAAGATAATTGTTAAGATAAATGCCCATGAAAAATAAAAATATTCATAATTATAGAAGTTTAAAAGGAGAATTATTCTATTTGGCTCTACAAAAGAAGAGGAAAGAAGCCAGCATCAGAGAGAATTGAATGGGTGAAGAATATTAGGTGTTCTATAGCACAAAGAGCAATGATATTCTCTAATCATGTTATTCAACTAAGAGAAGAAAGAATCAATTTGGTTAGTGAATAGATGAAGAAATGTTTCCAGTGAATAGAAGCTATTAGAGCAAACATGTCATCCAAATAGCATTTGTGTCAACTAGCAAGCCTGCACATTAAAAGAGAGTAAAATATTTTCTAATAATCCATTGAATACATTAGTGTAAAGGAAAGAGAATAGTCATGTGCTACCAAAGCACCTTCTTGTGAAAGAAAATTTGAAAATATAAGTGCACCATTTTTCAAGTCAGAATATTAAATTTTTATCAGCAAGAATAAAGTAACTAGTGATTTACATTCAGGCTAGAGGAAAATATGGTTAATGTGAAAAATATGTTAAATCAAAACATCATAAGGTTGCTATAAGATGTATCATCTTTTAGGTTACAAGAATTACCAACAAGCATACTTAGTCAAGTTATCAAATAAAATAGCTATCTCAATATTCCTAACTTCCAAGTAGTGAGCATACATAGAGAGTTCATTTTGTTTAGCCACCAAGCAATGAGCACATACAAAGAGCCACTAAATTAGCTAAAACAAGAATATTTGAAGTGTTATGAAGAAAAAACTCTCACAAGATAGCATTCTAATCATCACCCAAGAAGGATAATGAATAACAAATAGTAGAACTTGAGATGAATGAGAAATAAATTATTAGACAATGAGCATAAGATTTTATTTGAATGTTAGAAGGTCAAACACATTGGGCAGTAATGTCCAGAAGTGTTACATCAAGAAATAAGGGAAGGGTAATACTTGAGACATGTCCTCTCCTATAATTCAAAATCGAATGATCAAGCAACAAAAGGTGAACCATTTGAGTTATATAATATCTTAATGGAGCATGCAAATTAAAGAACCCTACCATGGTTACTTCAAGAGAATTCAATCTTATATCAAGGTAGTTAGACTATTATAGTGGAAAAAAGAAGAATTATAATGTACAAGATCAAAGAGTTACTTTGAGGCAATCAAACAACTATAGGAAAGCAAGGTAGAATTTGACATGTGCAAGGTTGAAGGTAAATTCAAATTTGAAATTAGGGTTTGCCAAATTTATTTTTTAGAGTAATAATATTTAGTAAAGGTTCTTCTTAATCTTAGGAGAGATACAGTCTTGTTTGATTATTAGGATTATTAATTTTAATTAAAAATAAGGAGTGATAAGTGATTGAAAAAGTTTATGGATAATGATGTATTATGTTAGAAGTTATAATATTTCTTAATAGTTTTTGAGATTTATTTGGTTTATTAGTTTCTTAAAATAATTGGATTATTAAATTTTTGCAAATTAACTATTTGGAATTCAAAAGGCTTACACCATAAAATTTAGAAAAACATTAGATTTGTAAAATTTATATTTTCTTAGTTTCTAACAATTTGGGAGAAATAAGGTTTTCTACATCATAGGCTTTGTAATTTAGAAACTTTGAGTTATTTAAACATAGGAGGTATAAGGATGTCTACTTCAAAAGAATCAATGAATTCAATGGATAATAATATGGATTTTATGATCAGAAAAGAAAAAGTAGATGTCATAAAATTTGGGATCAAAAATTTACTTGCAAAATCTAAAGGAAATATATGTTTGGTTTCAAAATTAATCTATAGTGAAGCCATAAATGAAATTTTTGAAATATTTGAACACTATTTACATGCAAGAATTTTTGAAGTAATTATTGATGTAAAATATACTATTATACCTTTAGATATTTGGAGCATAATGTATATGGCATTGCTTACACTTAGGTTTCATAAATAAGAAAATGTGAAACAAAGGAGTTGATTGAATCTCTCAAGAAGAAAGAAAAAGTAGATGAATATTTTTTGGAAAAGTTATTTCATTATTCATGCAATATTGATATTCCAAGTTCATCTAACTTAGGATCCTATTATGATGCTTTAAGTGAATGTTCATAAGTCTCTATATAGGAAAAGAAAGAGTCATATGATTCCAAGGACAAAGGCAAAGGAAAAATTCTTATGCAAGAATCTAAAGACAATGAGAAAGTACAAGCAATTTATATTATTTAAGATATAAAGACTAAATAACATGAAGGGAAACCAAAGACAAGTCCAAACAAGGAGAAGAAGCAAAACACGATCAATATGAAGGTTGCATGCATTATAAAGTCAATTGAAGGATGAAGATCATCATTTAAGACTAAAGTCTTCAATAATCAAATAATGTAATACAGGGGGATTTTGGAGAATATTACATTATTTGATACATATTAATGTACCCCCATGGTACCTTCATGGTACACCTTGTAAGTATTAGACTAGGGTTGAGTCTTAGATTAGATTTTGAGTAAATATTTTATGTAATGTAGTATTGTGTAAGAAATGTACAAGTTTCATGTGTGCAAGTGTAATGTGAGTATATATGCACAAGTGTCTTTAGATTAGAGTGTGCTAAGTGAAGAGTCATATCTAGGTGTGCATACAATATAGAGTCATGTGTATGCAAGTGTCAAATAGAGAAGCCATAAGTCATGATACTTGGTATAAGGAAAGGAAGAGTCAAGTAACCAAAGAATCATTCTAAAATGGCTATATATTACTCCATGGAGAAACATCTCATAGATCTCATACATAGAAAATATAGCAAACAAGGTGAGTACAATGAGCATAGTGAGTATTGTTATAGAGTTTATGATACATTTGTAAGAGAAAGAGGAGTAATAAATATTGCATACATTTGAGCAACTAATATTGTAAGTTGTGCTACATGCTTTGTACATGTATGATTCAGGCTATTACATTCATATATTTTTGCTTATTAATGAATGTTAGTTGATATATTATAAGCCTTGATTTACATATTAGTTGGCTTATATTATTCTATTTATATTATTATATTTATCTTACTATATTACGGTTATCATATATTTGATCATGTGATATTTATCCTGTGAGTTTCATATTAATATTAAGGATTTAAAATCCATCATAAAAGAAGAGATAAACAAATAAAACTAACTAGATTATTTTATTTCCATTTGGTATTTAGTGACTAATGAAACTATGGTTCTTTTAGACATTTTTTCTTTAGATGTGTTTAAACAAAGAATAAAAATAAAATACATAATAGCAAAAGGACATATTTGAAAGCAAAAAATAAACCCTAATTAGAGTGCTTACTTTATTCTGATGGTTGTGTCAATTTTGATCCTATAGACATGAACCATAAATCCAATTTTGTGCCCTAGAACTAGCTACCATGAATACGAGCAAGTACTTATAAAAATGGAAACTCGAAGTTTGAAATTAGGAGCTGAGGGTCTTCTTAAATAGGTATCGATATTATACTCATAGGGGAGGTAGTCAATACCACTTGGTCTTTTAGATGACAAAAAATAATCATAAAATGAATGACCTTTAGTAGCAAGTTGAATGTGCACTCAGAAGGAGCAAAGCATAAAATCAAATAAGATGCAAAATAACCAAAAATAAAATGGAAAAATTTGTAGAGAGAAAAGGGGTAACAAATTGATTTCATTATCCCTAAGAATGGGTCCTAAATTCACATAATTTGAAGGAAACACAAAGGTCATAATTATAGATATCAAGGAAAGAACTTAGGTAGTGATGATTTCATGGTTGAATGATAAAGACCATGAATTCACACTTCTAAAGATTGATTACTATTCAAGGATAGAGGAATGGGAATTACATAGTGAAATTCAAGCAAGTGATAGGACATAGGGATCAGAAATGAGTAGGAAAATACAAAAACAAAAAAAGGGAATATAGATTTGACCCCATGCATACTAAGCTAGTTTTGTAGTTTGTATGGATAGGCCATAAAATCATGTTGCCTGGCACAAACTATAGAGAGGGCTAGTGTTTCTTTGAAAATGGTCATAGGGGTCAAGGAATACCTAGGCCATCTATGGTTATTTCAAATTTGTACCTTGTAAGCAAAGACCACAAATTTTCTCTGTTACAAGACAAAGGAGGATGAGAGGGGTAAAACTAGGGTTTGATAGGTTTAGAGTCCAAAGAGGATGAAAATAAGCATTAGTGAATAGGAAATAATATGAAAGGTAGTAGGATTTTATTGCTCTATCCTTTTTATTAAATGTTTGCTTGGTATTACCGAACCATGAATTTTCTCTAATGAGAGAGCCAAGGTAGAATGAGGCTAAGCAAGGTTCTGTTGATGAGTAATTCTATCGAATCACATAATAATCATACCATAGAAGTATTCCTAGTTATATCTTGCAAAGATAGTATAAAAATCTCCAAGGTTATTTAACATCTGCTCTTGTTGTTACTATGTATGTTCGAATATCTCAGTAGTTTGCAAATGCTTATTAGCAAGGGGTCTGGGTTTTTCAAATCAAATTTCATAAACTTACTTTTTTTATATACGTTTTTGAACTCTCAAATAAATGGCCCAAAAATTTAGGCTATATTTATTTCCATGATTTTTATTTATATATTTTCTTTTTTTATGGATGCCTATACTAATGTTTAATATTATAACTAAAAGAAAACTATGGATGCCTATACTAATGTTTAATCTTATAACTAAAAGAAAACTAAATTTTAAAAATCATGGAAATAAATATTGCCTAAATTTTTGGGCCATTTATTTGAGAGTTCAAAAACGTATAAAAAAAATGAAGTGTATGACATTTGATTTGACAAACCCAGACCCCTTGTTAACAAGCATTTACAAACTACGGAGATATTCAAACATACATAGTAACAACAAGAGCAGATGTTAAAGAACCTTGGAGATTCTAAACTATCTTTACAAGAGAGAACATTCAAAAGTTCTATGTTATGATGATTTTGGCAAATGGACAGAATCATACATCAACATTTTGGTGCTAGAAGGAGGGCCTGATAAGCTTGATATCTGATTTCATCATTTTCTCAATTTATTATTTCAAATTACATACTTGAAACTTGCCTCATTTTACTGATTTATTCTGACACAGTTCAAGTATTCTTTGCTAGTGAGGTCTAGACATAAGCTGGAGCCTAGACAAATAATCACTAGGTCTAAGTCCACAGGTGACACTATATTTCAGAAAATATCACCCACCAAGAGACATAGACGGAGCAAAACACAAATAGTAGTTTTGCCTAACGTTTCTAACGCAAGTCCCAGTACTATTGTTGCTTCTCCACAGGTTAACATGGCTGCTCCACCCGCAGGAAACCTAGCATGGCTAGGTGCTCGAAGTAGTCCCTTAAACATTGCAGGAGCTATACATGATATGCCCAAAAGCATAGAGAAGCATTTACCGAAGTACAAACATGATGGTGCTCGCATGGCCGAAGAGCACATTCAAGCATACACGGATGTTGTAACCCGATTGCAAATTGAACACGAAGACATAGCATGTAGGTTATTTCCTCTGACCTTGGATGAAATGGCTTACGACTGGTATGTATCCCTACCTGCTGGTTCCATAACATCATGGGACATGTTGAAGAATGCATTTATTGCTCAGTTCATATTAGCAGTGGATCCCGCTACTATTTATTTACAATTTGTAGCTACTCGTCGAGGACCCAATGAACCCATAAGAGTATTTAATACTAGATTTCATAAAATGTATTCTCGACTGACTGCTCCTTATAACATTACAGAGGATGCTTCTATACAAATATATTTTGGAGCCTTGGATTCATGGACCACAATGTTCGTGAGGAGGACGCCAAACCTAACAACATTGACAAATACGTACACTGAAGCACTACTAGTTGAACAACAGATGATGCCATCAGGTGGTGGTATGGGTCAAATGCCCATGTTGGGATATCCAGGTATGTCCAATCAAATGTTTATGGGTAACAATGCTTTAATGAATCAAACACCCATGATGAATACTTTTCCACCAATGCTTAATCAAACACCATTTGCTCCACCTAGTAATCCTATGCTTCTTGAAATTCAATATGTTGCTCAAAATATTTGCAATGAAACCCCACAAAATAATATGTATGGAAACATGGCATATAACCAAAATTGGAATCAAACTTCAAATTTTCAAACTCAGCAATATAATCCAATGTTTCATCAAAATACTCAAAATCCAAATATGTCACAGGGTAACCCAATGTTTACGTAAAACATGATGAACTAATTCATGGATCAATCCAAATGCTTTAGTCAACCAAAATTTGCCTAATTTTCACCTCAAATAAATATGTTGAATAGGGCAACTCCTCAAGTCACACCTAATCAAAACTGGTTAAATCCACAAACAAATGTGCCTGATTCAAATGCTCCTGGTTGGTTAAATCCAAATAACCCAAACACGCCTTCAAATTCAAATTCGAACCCATCAACTAATGATAATGCAAAACTCGAAAGGGTAGCCATAGTAGAAAAGCTTTTTCATAAGCTAAGTAATGATATTGTTCAAATGCAAAAATATGGTAACCAAAACACTCAATCCAATAGGCGATTCACTATGCAAAAGCCTAAACACTTTAATACAAGACCAAACAATGGGGGTGTTCCCACTCCAGTAGCTAATAACAATGGAGCTTCAAGATCGAATTCGAAAGCTACAGTTTGCAATCTTACTGAAGTTGTATTGGATAATTGGTGTAGGCTACATCATACTAACGAGCATAATGAATTAGAATGTAACGAGTTTTCTTGTGTAACTAGTTGCATTCAACAGGGCCTGGACAAAATGGAATTGGTTCCAAATGAGGATGAGAATGAAACGATTGAAAGGAAAGGCAAAAGTCAGGCATTCGTACTAGATGTATGTGAAAGAGGGGAAAATGAAGAAGAAGAAATGAGTGAACAAGAGGAAGAGTTAATAGAGGAAATACACATGTTGAAACAATATAAGAAACCAACTCACAGTTATCACTTGCAAAGCAGAGGTAAAACATACAACACTTCTTCTACTCCTCCTAAATATTTGAATATACCACCTGATGTTAGATCAAATAACAATCCTGCTCCCCCACCTTTGCCTGAAAAGCCAAAGGTGATGTCAAAAACAATTCCAAAATCCCACAACAAAGAATCCACAAACTATAATATCATAGAAGATTTGAAAAATATAAAGGCTAGTATCAACTTGTATGATGCTTGTCAATTACCTGAATAGAGAACCCTTTTAATGCAAAATTTAGGATTTCAGGAAGCAAGAGAAACTAACGAAGTCACCGAAGTTAAATATTTTGCTAGGAAAGAAATATATGAAGCATTGCCTTTTCTGCTAACAATTCGGATTGCAAGAAAGAATGTACACAATTGCATGGTAGACTCGGGCGCTTCAGGTAATGTGATGCCATATTCAGTTTGTCAAAAATTGGGGCTCACCCCACAAAGACCAATAAAATTGTAGTTCAATTGGATAAAACTAAAGTGAATGTGGTAGGCATGTTAAAAAATGTCTTTATTCAAATTGCATCTGAGCCTAGAGTTCAACAATACATAGATATTCAAGTTGTGGATATATATGCTAAATATGGTTTGTTGTTGAGCAGGGATTGGAGCAGGAATTTGAATGGCTACTTTTCTACTGACTTCTCACACATGTGGTTGCCATGGAAAGGTGTGGCCAATCAAATCAAATTTGAAAGAGAGCCCAGATTGAAGGAACTCATCACAGATTATAATAGAGGAACGAACAAAATCTTGTACACCGAGAAAGAATTGGGAACGTTCACCTTGGATGTGATCGAAAAGGCAAGTGACCCAAAAACATCAGGTATATCTAACGAATCACTTGCAAAAAATGATCTTGTCTGGTTAATGAAATTTGATGGATCGAGATCTAGACAAGGCAGTGGTGCAGGGGTGGAACTAATAAGCCCCAAAGGTAAGTCCTCATTCCATGCTTACCGCTTGCAATTTCCATGTACGTGTAATTCAGCTGAGTATGAGGCATTAGTTTGTGGTTTACAATTAGCTCTAAGCAAAGGGATAAAATGTCTAAAAGTGTTAGGAGATTCTCAGCTAGTTGTAAAACAGGTTAAGGGTCAGTACTCTTGTAATGATAAAATATTGATACATTATCGCAATCGAGTAAGAAGCTTAATTGATGAATTCATGGCCTTTAACATATCTTTAATTTCTCGAAAAGGCAACCGGGTAGCAGATTCTCTAGTCGTTGCCGTAGGTACGCTCAGTCCCATGGATGGTAAGAAATTCAAAAAATTTATGATTGAGCTCATGCCCTGTCCGTCTGTACCTAACAATGTAAATAATTTCCAAGTTTTTGAAAATGACAGACATATATTCAATTTTGTAACTAACTCTGGTGTGTTTGAAAACTAGGTGATCGATGAAGACGAGAGATTGCAAGAAGATATCAATGAGTGTGAAGAGTTGGCGAAGGTCAACAATATCCCTCAAGGCATGTTAGCATTGGAAAAACTCTTCGATCTAAGTTACAACAAAAATCGAGGTAACAAAACTACTCTCTCACAACAAGCTTATGACTCTTATAACATTGGTGATTCAGATGAGTCACAGAACATTCTCATAAGCAAAGCTACGACATCAGAAGAAAAAGAAGGTATTATGTATACTTTAAGAAATTATAAAGATGTAATAGCTTGGAGTTATAAATATTTTTAGATGTACAATCCAAATGTTATAACTCACACCATCCCATTGAAATCTGATGCAAAACCATTCCGCCAAAAGCAAAGGCCAGTTAATCCTCTGCTAGAACCACTCATAGAAAAAGAGGTTAAAAAGTTATTAGATGCTAAAATTATTTTTCCCATTCGACATTCTACTTGGGTGGCCAACATAGTTCCTGTGAGGAAAAAGACAGGTGAGATCAAGTTATGTATAGATTTTAGGAATTTGAATAAAGCATCTCAAAAGGATAATTACCCATTGCCTGCTATTGATAGTGTACTTCAAATGGTGAATGGGTCAAAAATGATGTCATTTTTAGATGGTTATTCGGGATATAACCAGGTTTTGATTGATCCCAGGGATAGAATGAAAATAACTTTTACGACTAAATGGGGAACTTTCACTTACAAAAGAATGCCCTTCGGATTATTGAATGCAGGTGCTACTTTCTAGAGAGCTATGGATTTTGCATTTCAAGACTTGATAGGTAAATGCATAGTAGTTTATGTGGATGATATCTCTATGTTTTCTAAGAATAGGAAAGATCACGTTAGAGATTTGAGAAAAGTACTACAAAAGTGTAGAGAACATGGGATTTCCTTGAATCCAAAGAAGTGCATTTTTGGCTTAACGAAAGGAAAGCTCCTTGGACATGTAATATCAAAAGATGGCATCTCCATCGATGAAGAAAGAATTCAGGCCATCCAAAAAATCCAATTACCAGGAAGTAAGAAACAGTTGAGATCCTTCTTCGAAAAGATTAACTTTGTACGTAAATTCATCTCTGGTTTCACTGAAATGGTTAAACCATTAAACAACATGCTGAAGAAAGATGTTAACATCACTTGGAACAAGGAAGCAAAGGTTGCCTTCCAAAATGTAAAATATGCAATCTCCATGGCTCCGGTATTGGTAAGTTCGGATTACAAAAAGGCATTTTACATATACTCTTTTGCTTCAGAACACTCATTTGCCAACGTACTAACTCAGAAAAGTGAAGGTAATGTTGAGAATCCCATTGCTTTTACAAGTACGCCCTTTAAGGATGTTGAGGTGAGATTTTCTATTTTAGATAAAAAAATGTATGCCCTATTCAAAATAGTAAAGAAATTTAGGCATTATTTGTTGCATAGTCGTATTTTCGCAATTGTAGCTGATCCTGCTATCAAAACTATGTATTTGCAGAATGAATTGGGGGTTCAACGAGGAAAATGGATTTCTACGCTACAAGAATATGACTTGGAGATCCAACCCATGAAGATCGTATGAGGACAGGGGCTATCCAAAGCTTTGGCACAAATTGATCCACAGATTAGCTACCACCAATACATGGTAGAAGATATTACGAATGATGATTGGTATAAAGATGTGGTGTATTTTATGCTAAATGGTAAAACCCCTCAAAACTTGAATGCACCTCAAAGAAGAGCTCTGAGATTAAAATGTGCTAACTTCATGATCAAAATAGGAGTTCTATACAAAAAGAATCATGAAGGTATTTTTCTCAGATGCCTTAATCAAGAGGAGGCATCACAGGTAATGAGTGATTTTCATGGTAAATTTGGTACAGGTCATGGGTCTGCAAATGCAACGACACACCAAATTTTAAGAGCAGGCTATTATTGGCCTCATTTATTCAAAAATTTCCATGCTCATGTTCATTCTTGCCATGTTTGTCAGGTTGCGGCTAATCGCGAAAGAAATGCAACCATGCCATTGCAACCTGTGATTGAATCAAGACCATTCGCACAATGGGGACTGGATTTCGTTGGAGAGATTAACCCAAATTCATCTGCTCAACATAAGTACATCTTGACAACAACTGATTATTGCACTCGATGGTCGGAAGCCATACCTACAAAGAATTGCACTATAGAAGTCGTGATCAAATTCTTGGAAGAAAACATCATCACCCAATTTGGCATGCCCAACGCTATTGTAAGTGATAATGGTTCCGCTTTTTCATCTATTGAGTTGGTGGAATGGGCCTATGACAACAAGGTGAGTCTGAAGTTCGCTACAAATCACTATCCACAAGGTAATGGTCTCGCCGAATCAACCAATAAAAATTTGTTGTTGGTTATAAAGAAATTGTTAGAACATAATCCAAGAGAATGGCATTCAAAACTCAAATTTGCTTTGTGGGCTGATAGAATCAGAACTAAAGAATCCATAGGAACATCTCCTTACCATTTGGTTTATCGACAAGATCCGTTATTTCCAACTAATCTTAAACTCCAAACATTGCATTTCATGAATGATTATCTTGAAACAGATGACAAAGTTGAATCTAGGTTAGTAAATCTTGTTAAGCTCGATGAGAAATGAGAAGAAGCTTTACTTCACTTCAGTAAGCATCAAGATGTCGTAAAGCGTTGGTTTGACAAGCGTGCAACTATAAAAGCTTTTCGAATAGTTGACCTGGTTCTATTATGGGACAAAGCACATGAGAAAAAGGGAGAACACAAGAAATTTGACCATCTATGGATAGGCCCATATCAAATTGCAAAAATTTTGGGTGAGAATGCATTCAGGTTGAAGACATTGAGTGGAGAGAACTTTGCACTTCCTGTGAATGGGCGTCACTTGAAGCACTACTTTCAAGCCTAAACACAGGAAAAGGAGTATCACTTGTATTTTTATTTTACATAATGTTTTGTCATGTTTTATGTTGATTTCGTGTGTTTGACAGATTTTGTGTAGATCAATTTTCGTTTACTGGTTTGTTGTGTTGCTTGTTATGTGATGTTGAGCCTAACGTCAGATGGATGCCATCAAGTCTTGCAAAAATTTTAGAGTCCAAAATTACTATGACTTTGATGAGATCCTTGGAATGAGTAAGATGATATTACTTGATCTTAAAACTAACAAAACTTGGAAAAGTGAAAAACGAGGTGTTGGTTTGTATCCTTCGAATGAAAATTAAGACAAACAGGTATGAAATGCTAGAATTGTACTGCGAAAAGCTCCACATGTTTCACTAATATATAAAATATCATTTGAAACTTGGATGCAGGAAGTTATTAGTTTTGCAAATCATAAATCCATGCACACCATGTTGTCATCCACTTCAATTTCATGTTATCATTGGTATTTCACAAAGAAATTACTCATTCTAAATGTCCTAATTGGTTCATCAAAGTCATGTCACTTTAATCAGGGGCATTTGCAGTTAAAAAAAAAATAGCAAAAGGCCAAAATTCATCTTCACATATCATTTCCAAAATATGAAAATGGCTTCAATCACTCAGCCATCTTCAGTATAATCTACAACCACCAAAAGAATTGTTGTCTCCTCTTGGGATTATAAAAACTCACTAAAAAGATCTTGAGATTGGGGACCGGTGTTGAAATTTTCCAGAATCATCACGGCTTACTTCACATAACTAAAAACATTCTGGACAAAATGGTCAAAACCATACTTGGAAGAATAGATAGGGTGAAAAAGGGACATCCTGGTCAGTCCTATTACACAACATAGTTTTGTTCCTTTTAATTTTATTATAAACTCAATCTCTTAAAATCTCGTGTAAACTAGAGTAGTAAGGATAGGGTCAAATTCTCATCACAATCGGTTCAAGAATGATTTCCAAAGCAATCTACCTTTGTAGTAAGGTTAGGATTGTAAGATTCTCATCACACCTTTCGCTGAGAATCCGTAGTCCCCCAAAGCTTTGAATGCACTTGCATCAGATATGACACAAATCAAAGTCAGTAAACCAAGATCTTGGACTATGGGATTAACCTCCACCGGGGCTATAGATGCCTGATTGGCAGTGGAGTACCCAAGATTTCATCAAACCAAACCCAGGACTATGGGGTTAGCCTCCATCGGGGCTATAGACGCCTGTCTGGCAGTGGAGTACGCTCAAGCGTGGCGACATGTCTTACGAGACCGATGATCATTTCACATGGACTGGCTAGCCTTATATCTTATTCCATAATAGGTTCAATCATTTTGTTCAGAATGGGAAACGAACCCACTTGATTGCACATAGATTCTGGTTAAAAGTAAGATCATACTTGAACTCTTGATCTGGTAAATGAACATGCACTCCTTGGTCCCAAGAGGTTTTGACATATCTTAGTGAGGTTGTTTGTTGTACTAAAGTGTTTGAGTCTTTGTAAGGCATGCAGTTTACATCATGACATCAAGTTTGCTAAAACTTTACACTCCATGTTCCATCTGCATTTCCCTTGATTAAAGCACAATGATGGGCATAGCCAAAACAAAGACATAGTTTAAAATAATTTTCATTCCACATCCTAGCTTGCACAAAATCACTCTTCATTCTTGAAAGTGCAAAACTAATAATGAAGCGCAAAATTGTTTCAAATGATTGGTAATGAATGCACCACATGCACCGAGCTAATCGCCAAATGATTCTGGTGTTTCATGCTATGTTTTGTGTATTTTCATTATTTGGATATTCGTTAACACTCGCAATTCTAACCTCGGGTTTGTAGTTTGATTTTAGATTTTGGGTTATTGAATCCAAAATGTCCAGGGACATTTCCCAGCAGAGTCACCATTTGTTGTGACTCCTTCACAACGACCCCAAAAAAAGAGATTTGGGGACCCACTTGAAAATTTCACAGCGTGTTTCAAATTGTTGCTAACACTTATTTTTCACCATTGCCATCATTGAAATAACAATAATGTTCATATTCGTATGAATGGTTGTATAGCAGGGTTCATAACTAATTTTCACCTCATCATCTGAAGATCCTTGAAGTTATGTCTATGTGGTCATTTTGATTTTAGTTTTTGTATTGTGTTTTGTTATAATGTTAGTGTTTTATTTTGTTTGTTTATATTGTAGTGTTGTATTAAGTTTTATTTATTCTTCTTGTATTTGGTGTTAATGTTAGTTTGTGGATATTTTATTTAATTTAATATTAATATAGGTTATGTTTAAATTTTATATAATTTCACAATATTAAGTAAAAAGGAAAAATAAAGTTTAAAATGTTTTAAACTTTATAAACTCAAATATTTGGAAATTTATCTTTTGTTATAATTGTTTATGTCTTTTGTTTGTGTTAAATGGTTTGTTTTTGTTGTAGGCATTGTTAAAAGTCTTATTGTGGTTTATGTTAAGGTATTATTATATTGAGCATGATTTTTGTGCTATTATATAGTATTTGCGTATTGTGTTAATGTGAAAATATTGTTGGTAGAATAAATTACATTGTTATTCATTTTTGTTGTTTGTTATTCATTGTTCGTTTGTGTTGGATGTGGACAGGTTATACGCGGGTCCCACAAGGTTGACGGAGGGCAAAATTGGACGGACGAGATCCCATAACCTAAGTCTCCATGACAGATTCAAAAGGCAAAGTATCATCAAGGATAGAGACGCTGGAAATATTGACGACGGAAACAACGCAGACGTAACAGTAGATGAATTTCACCGCTATAAAGAACATGTGGAAACAATGTCTGAAATGGGAGTGGAGATATACCGGTTCTCCATTGCCTGGTCACGCATTTATCCCGAGGGTAACGGAGAGATAAATCCCAAAGGAGTCCAATATTACACAGATTTAATCGATAAACTTCTCAGCAAAGGAATCCAGCCGTTCGTGAGGCTTTCACACTATGACATTCCGCAGGCTTTGGAAGACCAATACCGGAGTTGGTTAAATCCACGAATTGCGGATGATTTTGCACGGGGATTACCCTCCCCGCAGATGCTCAGTGCCCTTTGGCTATTGCAGCGCCGGCAACTCTTCCACAGAACCTTACATTCCTGTACACAACGTTTTACGCGCCCACGCTTCTGCTGTGGATATCTGAAAAAAAAAAGTATTTTCCTTGTAAGTTATTCACAGTTCTCAAGCATAGTTTGTGAAAATGCTGAAAATAAAGTGATAGCCAGCTGCCGAAAATGCTTCTTGAGGGTCCAGGATTGTTGATTTCGGACGAAGAACATTTCCCAAGAAATAAAAACACCAACATACTCTATGCTTTTTCCCAGATACACACCAGGAGACGAGTTTTATTATCATGCGGTTGATGGAAAGCATTAACGGAAGTGAAATTCACCAAAAGTTGATAAATAGGAAACTACTCAACTATAAAAGGAATGAAATGTTACTGAGGATGGGTTTTGGATAGCATTTTGGCAGTTTTTGTTTCTTTTACTGGTTGATGTCATTATAGGTTAAATATTTCATGAATATGTGCTGAGGTTGCATGACTTGCCACTTTCAAAGATTTTTGTTTATTCTAAAAACCCTTCAATTATCATTTTGATACCTGTTGATATACTATGGCTTAGCATTTCATTATTGAAAGATTTATTTTATTAAGAAAATTAATGGAAATGAGTTAAGATCTGTATAATAAAGCTTTTTATCATTATAAAATCCAATAAAGGATTTATATTTGTGTTATAAAATTTAGTTTTCTTTTAGTTATAATATTAAACATTAGTATAGGCATTCATAAAAAAAAGAAAATATATAAATAAAAATCATGGAAATAAATATAGCCTAAAGTTTTGGCATTTATTTGAGAGTTCAAAAACATATATAAAAAAAGGAAGTGTATGGCATATGACTTGACAAACCCAAACCCCTTTTTAACAAGCATTTGCAAACTACTGAGATATTCGAATATACATAGTAACAACAAGAGAAGATGTTAAAGAACCTTGGAGATTTTTATAATATCTTTGCAAGAGAGAACTAGGAATAGTTCTATGGTATGATGATTCTGTGATTCGATAGAATTACTCAGCAACATGTTCTTCAAGGTCTTGGAATTTGAAGAGAGGTATTTCTAGGATTGACCTATAGTTGTACAATGGTTAAGACAACAGAGTTAGACCTAAAAGGGACCAAATTATTAAAAAAACTAACGCACTATTGAATGTATGATAACTTAAATAATAAAACAAAATAAAAAATGAAGTAAGAAGGTAAAATAAAGGGGAAGAGAGGCAACAACCAATAGAGGAGTGGTTCTCTAAGATGAGTCTAGAAATCCCTCCAAAGAACCCTCCAAGGTGGTGATGCAAAGCTTGAAAATTGAGTCATTAATTTGCAAGGGTTTTGTTAAAATGGAGGTCCAATGCCTTAGAGTTTTTGGGGCATGGAGGAAGAGAGGGAAAAGCTTTAAATAAGGTAGGTATATTTAAATTTTGGAAAGGTAGGAGGGGAGGTGCCTTGTAATTTGATAGCAGGGCAAGGACACCTAAAGTTGATACCATAAATGGCCCAAAATCCCAAGGTGAGCAGAGAATCCAAGATTTAGGTCCTTAACCTTGAGAACACAATTTCGTAGTCAATAAGGGTCGATCATGAATTTGTGGAGCTGATTGTTAGAGGTCAAATCTTATGGAAATAAGTGACACTTTGAAATATAGACAATAAGCATTGACAACCAAATTTGTGGTCCATTAATTTGGGCCATAAATTCATTGAGGGTAGTAGTACCCAGGGAAGTAGGTTGCACAATTGTGTGGTCCATCTAGGAGGACCACAAATTCACTAAGGATGAAAGAGGGGCTCATAATTTGAGGTTTTATGGGCTCCAAAAATACATTTGATAATTTTGAGGGGCTTCTTAGGCTCCTAAGAGAAAATTGACTCATTTGGTTGGGTCATTTTTAGTGTCTATATTTTACCTCCTCTTTTATGCATTTATGGTACAACAAATGCATCAAAAAAATTTGTAGATACCTTCAAGCTTAGAAAAAGTAGGTACTAAAAGGGTAGAAATTTTAGGTAGAGGGATGTTGCAAAAATAGTGTAATTCTAAACACTCAATAATTTACATGCTTTACAAGGCAATGATGGTATCAATATCCCCAAGGTCGAGGTACCCCCTCAAGTTTTAGAGGAAAGGTAAGATTCTTTAAGAAACTCAAAATGGTAGAGGAAAATATATGGGAGAGAAAAAAGAGAAAGAAATGAAAACAAGAAAAGAGATAAGGGAGGGTAAAATGGGGTGAGGGTGAAAAAGAAAATAATTTTCACCATACAAAGGAAGAGGAGAGGGAGCTCTAGGGAGAAATGATGCGACCAATGCATCAATCGATGATTAATATGGGTGAGGCTAGTACACGGATGAAGCAAGCTTGAGTAAGCATATAAACCTTCTTAATAGGGTATAATTTAGAGATAGAATTAGGTTATATTTAAATATTTGTTATTTTTTTATTTTTATGAGGAAAGTCATCGTGAGAGCTGACATGAATTTGTGGGTCCCCTCATGAATTTGGCTAGATCATGAAATCATGTATGGGGGTCTACAAGATCATGGTCAACTATGGATAACAAATTCATGGCCTAGGAATATTGACTACGAATTTGTATCCTAGAAAAATAGGGGATAAAATTGTTATATAAGAAAAATAAGAAGAAAGAAAGACAAAATAAAAAGAAATAGGGTAGATAGAGAAATTAGAAATAGAAAAAAATTGATAGAGATTGATATACATGGCTTGATTTCAATTTATTTATTTATTTCGATGATATGGGTACTAATGAAAAATTGTTTGATTTGGTTTTGTAGCTAGATGTGATAGAGAGTAGGGAATGGAGGTTTAGGACCATAGAGACATACTTGAGAAAGTTTACAGTAATAGATAGGTAGGTTCTAGAGACTGTAAGGATTCTACATGTGGTAGAGATGATCCAGGTGGAGTGTAACAGGGCACTTCTAATGACACTAATGATGATATGGTACCCAAATTATTTGACCTTTTAGTTAATATTAGGGGAGACAACCATCACACTAGAGGATTTATGGTGGATATTAAGGGTTTCTATGAGGGGGAGGGTAGTGTACAAAGCTTAGATGCCCCACACAATGCTATAAATATTATTGAGAAATCCCACTCATGAGATCCAGTAGAGTGCAGTACATGTTGATGAGATGATTAAGCATTATAGGGTCAACCATTTGAATTGTGTACTCTATGAGGTGGTGGAAATATTTCTAGTGTGCCACACAAGTAAGATGAACATACCATGGGTTTTGGTAGGGATGGTGTATACCAGCAGGTGTAGTTTGCATGGGGTCCATATATGTTGGCTTGATTGTAAAAGACATACAATTTCATGTACAAGAGATATCATGACTTCATTTGAATGAACCTCCTCTAGGTATGGTGCTACACATAGAAATTTTATGGGAGCGCTACCCAACCCAAAGAGACTAGGGAAAGTCACTATTAGCACATACAAAGGATGTTCTCAAGGACATTAGCATTAGTGCAGAGGGCGATTAATGATATTCAAGAACAAAATATGATATAGCATCCTTAGCATAAACACACAAAGTGAGCTAAGGATGGATTTAAACTAGCTAGAATCTGACAGATCAAATGGGTGATCACAAACTAGGATGAGCAAGAGTTACACCATTTTGATCGAGTGTAAAGGTAATTTGACATCTAGTAAGAGATACCAAACTTGGGTGACTATTGGTATCAAATAAGGAGGAGGGATATGATAGGAGTAGGTGGGGAGTCTAACCCTACCAATTTTGTGAAGGAGGATATTGATGATCCACTGTACATTAATTTAGGAGTGGATGATGTTAGGATAGCCTTGGGCTACAAGAGGTGGTACAGGAGGATCATGCCTATATGAATTTAATCAATAAGACCTATTTAGAGGCATAAATTCATGGATCAAGGTATGTATCTAGCACTATGGGAGGCTATCCAAGAGATGATTGAGATATGATAACAGAGGGTAGAGTAACCTAGGCAACAATAGGTGGAGGTGAGAGTAGATATGGTGATGGCCATTAGAATATTCATCATAATCACTAGCATGCCAAAAGGAGAGGGGGTGATAGTAATTTCCCCCATGGCTATAGGGGTGGGACCTAGTGATATAGTAGGTTAAGATGAACCAAAGGTAAAGAGATAGGTAATGCAGGCTAAAATAGCCCAAAAACAAAGGGAGATAGACCTATTGTGAGAGGACAAGGTTGAGGGGATCCACCAATGACATCATCATTGAGTGATAGCAGGTCATAATAAAGCAAGATGCCATAAGGGATGATATGGATCATATCAATGGGAATATAAGGAGGTTGGAGTAGGAGAGGCAATAGTCCCACTCAAATGGTATGACCATTATTCTTGATGGCCAACAAGACCAAGCCATCAAGATGCTATAGGAGGAGTTGCATAAGAAGCGAGAGGACCTTCAGGAATCTATGCTACGAGAGGGATTTTTATAGGCCATGTACCATCAAGATATATTGAAAGGATAGAGAGTTCCCCCACAATACTTATTACGATCCTATAATAGATCTCATTCATGGACATAGACCGTCTCACAATCTGTGAACATACCACCATCTATAGGTGAAGTAGGCAAATCGAGCTCATACACCTAGAGATGGATGGGATGACATACCAATTTTTAGTGTGGCATGCTTCCCAAAGGATATGTTATAGGAGGTTCAAGTGTGCCAGTTTTTTATTATGGTACACTAACTCATTGGCTAATATGTACTCTCTATTTTGAAATAATAATTTCTGGTTGATTGTTGATTTATGGATTGATAACAAATGATGCATGATAATTAGATAATTAGATTTAGGTAATAAGAATGATGAAATAAAAGTGACTAAAAGATAGAAGAAGGAGAAGGCTACAAATAGGTCAAACAAAAGGAAGAGGTTCTTAGACCATGTTACCAGTATCAACATAGATCGATAGAGATCAGTGTGATCAAAATGACATGGGTCTAATCAAAATATTAGGGGTCTAGATATAACTTGATATATATACATATAAATATATTTAAATAGTGATCGTAATACATATATATAGCTATGTATAATGGCCAATTGAGACATAAGTGTGAATTACTACAAAGGACCAAGGAAGGTGTGGTTATAATGACTCTAGAATAGTGGAGTGATACCTAGTAATGGTGTGTGCTTGCAAGTGATTGATTTTTTTTGGTAAATCAAGTCTATCATTAAACTAGGTTTTAACGGTTGATCCAAAACCAATTTATAAAAATAAGCCCTTAGCTGAGGAACCCCACCATGAACCAAATTGAGGAAACTCAGTCCTCTAACCTGACGCTACTGCCTATCCAAAAACCAAAAGAACTAGACCATACTACCCACCATAGTCGAAAAACCCCTTAACAAAAAGATACATAGGTCCTATCATGACCCTAACTACCCTAAGAACCCACACTTCGCATAGGAGATCACCCATAAGCCCATAGGAAACAAAAAGCCACTGCCACAACCAACACAATAAAACAAAATGCAGACTATCCATCCATACAGACCAATCGAAGGAAGACCCTAGTCCTCATCCTCGAACTCCTCTTCCTGATTTTCATCTTTGTATCTTCATTATCATCAGTCTTCGGGTTGTAGACCACTAGCTTGTTGCTCTGGTATCCTTCATTGAAGAAAACCTTGGTCAAAATCTCCTATAATTTTTGCATCTACTGATTGATGTTGGCCATCGTGTTCAAGACATACCTTTTCAAATCCATGATTGTAGGGTTAGGACCCTCATCTTCAGATGTAATATCCATGATTTTGCTACTCCCTTGAACTTGCCTTTTTTTTAGCATCAAGGAATACCTAATGGGTTGGTCATCAATTCTTAGAATTTTTTTTGTCGGGCCTCCCTTAGCGCTAGACTCACCCTCATGCTTCCTTATAGGGGAGGTTTTTGGGAGATCAGGGCTCTCGCGTCCCCTCAAAATTTCACCATGAACCTCCGAGGGATCCTCAGGAGGAGGGGTAGGGATAGGTTGGGGAGCATGGAGAAGGACGTATTTGTAAATGATCTTGAGAAGGCCTTGATGTATGGGCATGGAAAAGCCTTTTTTGCTATGGGAAGAGGTGATGGTGTGGTTCAGGGAGCTCATCAGAAATTAGGGAATGCTTATGGGGTTAACATCCCTGAACAATTTGACAAAGGCATAATAGAAACTAAGTAAAGTTTTACCAGGGTCCTCTGCTGAGATGAATTCTAGTACATTCTTCATAACCACTTGCAAGTGATTGATAAAGGGTGATTAAATGATCATATAAGGTGTGTGACTGCATGGAACTAGTGAATGTAAGCTAGAAGTCAAACCTAGGTGATAAAATAATTAAATGAGGTGTGTGACTATTGGTAACCAATGAAGGTACCATGGTAGTCTAACCTCAAGAAAGATAAGTTATTAAGCATGAGTGTGTGTGTGTGTGTGTGTGTGTGTGTGTGTGTGTGTGCATGTGATATATACAAGATATGTACAAGTATATACAAGAGGAGAAAATAATGTAGGAAAATAAGGAAAATGATAAAAACATTATGCAACATCCAAATAAGAGATGTTGACAGGATAATTGATGCCCTAGCATTAAGGTGCAAGAGGCATAATTCTAAGAAGTGAGTATATCTTGTACTCATTCCCTAATTAGCAAGAAGAATTAAGAGGAAAAAAGTATATACAAAATAATGAAACAAAAGATGAAGGCAAGATAGCCTATAACCGAACATAAAACCCTTAAAGGTATATATTCAAGGGATAAACATATTTTCCCCCATGTCCTTGTTATCATGAGAGTGTAAATAAGAAGAAAGTATCCCTATTGATATTTTGATAGCTAAGAGATGCTCATAAAATATCCAGTGGTCATATGAATACCATAAAATGATATTCATGTGGTATCTAGCCTATACTACAAGCATCCCTCAACAATAAAAAATTTTATGAGGGAAGTCAAAATAAAGGGAGATCAGTCTGCTATATGTTATCATGATATACCTGTGTGTTTCATTGTATGTGTGGGCTATGCCTTAACCAATAAAAGCGAAGGTAATTACGATAGGTTTTAGGGAGATGATCAAAATACACATATGAAAAGAGTGCACTGGAAAGTGTAAAATACATAAAATAAAGAGGATGTTTCAAAACTCATGGATGATAAGAAAGAGGTGACGCATTGCATTCAAGGATGAGCACAGTCCAAATAGGATGCATGATATTCTGTAAATGACATAACATGACATATTTCTTGGTTACCTAGGGGTTGTTTAGGAAGAACAAAAGAAAAGGAAGATGAGAGATGATCAAATATATTCAAAATGATTTGGATGAAAGGAATTTAATGAATGAATAAGTCCCAACTACCTTGAAAATAATAAATAAGGGGTGCTATATGATATACAAGGATGAGCAAATATTTAGTGAGATGTATGCCAATCCATGAACATTATATGATGTCCTTATTTATTACCTGGGATTTATTAATGAGAGAGAAAAGGTATATAGATGATAGATGAAACCCAACCAACTCAAAGATAACTAGGAAGGGATACCTTACAACACTAAAGAAAAAACCTAATCAAAATAAGTTTGTATGGTAATATGCAAGTGTTATAATACGTCCTACCTAATTATTTAGAAGTTGTTCGAGAAGGAAAAATTAATAGAAAGGTGTATATCATTTGACTTGGGGAAAAATGAAGAATATGATTATACTTACTAGGTAATAGAATATACAAGATATAGAGAAGAAATGGAGATGTAGAAAGAGAAAGGATATATCCCTTGACCTTGTAAATATACATCCATTGTAGATACTAAAAAATGACCTAGCCAAATGAATCACTTTTTCTGTAGAATCCTAAGAAGCCCCTCAAAATTTCTAAATGCAATTTTTGAGACCATCAACCTTTAGATTTTGAGATCCTCTTTTATCCTTAGCAAATTTGTGGTCTTCCTAAATGAACCATGGAATCATGCAAACTACTTCCTTGGGTGTTGCCTCACTCAACAAAATAGGTGGCCCAAGTTAGCAAACCATGAATTCAATTGTCAATACTTCCAACCCAATTTTCAAAGTGTAACTTAGTGTCATTTGATTTGACCTCCAACAATCACCTCTATGAATTTTTAGTCAACCCTTATCGATCATGAAATAATGTTCTTGAGGTAAGGACCTAAATATTGGATTCTCTATCCACCTTTGGATTCGACAATAGGAAAAATATACCTCAAGTTGATACCATAAATAAAATGTGAGGAGGTGCTCACGAATATCTCAACATATCCGTTAGGGCTAAAATCCCTACAAGTTTTTTTCTCTCCTCAATATGGTGTGCTAATTTAGGTTTTGGGGGTTCACCAAGAGTGTTTTAAAGACTCACTCCAAGTCTATGTGGGGATTTGATATATATTTTAACAATCACCTAAGTTTGGCTTTTGAAAACTAAAATAACTAATTAAAAGTGCTTTTAACTAAAATGCAAGAACACAAGTTATGCAATAAAAAAACTAACCTAGAATGATTCTTTTCTTTGAATGACACTAATCCTAGGGTACAAAAAATAAAAAACAAATTATTTTGAGAAAAGGTGTAATAGAATGCACAAACAAGACTAGCCTAATGCATGCTACATGTAATTTTGATTTTGAATGCCTAAAAGAAGAGATAAAAAAATCAAACTAACTAGATTTCTTTTTTTCCCTTTGGTATTTAGTGACTAATAAAACTATGGTTATTTTTAAGTCTTTTTCCTTTATATGCGTTAGAACAAAAAAAAACACAAAATAACAAAAAATAATATTTTAAAGCAAAACCTAAAGTCTATTCATAGCACTTACTTTATTTTTATAGTTGTCTCGATTTTATACCCTATAGACACAAACCATATATCTAATTTTATTATCTAGAACCAATAACCATGAATTCAAGTGGGCACCTATAAAAAGAAAAAATCAAAGTTTAAAATTAGTATTTTGGGGACTTCTTAGGTTGCTCTAGATATTGGGCTCGTATGGGAGGTAGTCAAGCTCCCTTGGTCCTTTTTATAGTAAAAAAATTAGCATAAAATGAATGAACTTTGGTAGCAAGATGAATTCATGCTTAGGAGGAGTAGAGTGTGAAATTGGAGAGGATGTAGAAATACTAGAAACAAAAGGTAAATGTTTACAAAGAGAAAAAAAGGGGTAACAGATAGATTTCATGATCCCTAGGTATGGGCCACAAATTAATGTTATATGGAGGAGACAAAGAGATCACAATTACAAATATTAGGAAAATAACTTAGATAGGGATGATTTCATGGTCGAATGGTACAAACCATGAATTTGCACTCCTAAAGAAAGATTACTATTCAAGGTCAGGTGAATGGGAATGATAGAGTGAAATTAAAGCAAGGAAAAGGTTGTAGGGATCATAAAGTAGCAAGGATAGGCCATGGAATTGTGTTTTCTAGCATATACCATAGAGAGGGCTAATGCTTCTTCAAAAATGGTCGTAGGGGTTAGGGAAGACCTAGGCAATCATTGGATCTTTTTAAATTCATGCCCTATAGTAGAGACCACAAGTTTGCTCTATTATAAGATAAAGGAGGATGAGAGAGGTAAAACTAGGGTTTAATAGATTTAGAGCATATGGAGGATGAAAAAAACCTCTGGTAGATAGGAAATAATAGGACAAGTAACAATCTTTTAGCCTTCTATATTTTTTACCAAATTCATGCTCAGTATTACATGATCACGAATTCACTCTAATGAGAGAGCCAAGGTAGAAGGAGGCTAAGAAAGGTTATTAAAGCTTGGAACTTGAAGAGAAGACTTTCTAGGGTTGACCTATAGCTACACAAGGGTTTATACAAAAAAATTAGAGCTAAAAGGGGCCAAATTTATATATATAAAACTAAAGCAAGCTAGAATCTATGATAACTTAAATGATAACAAACAAAGTAGAAAAGCAAAATAAATGGGAAGAGAGGAAACAATTAGTTGAGGAGTGGTTCTCTAATATTAGCCTAGAAGTCCCTCCAAAGTGATGATGCAAAGCTTTATAATTGAATCACAAATTTACAAGAGTTTTTATATTGAGTGTGTTATTAAAATGAAGGTCCAATTCCTCTATTTAAAGAGTTTTTGGGGCCTTGAGAGAGAGAGGAAAGAACATTAAAGAGGGTAGGTAAATTTAAATTTTGGAAAGGCAAGAGGGGAGGGACCTTAGGATTAAAAAAAAACACAAGGACACCTCAAGTTAGTGCCATAAATGGCCCAAAATTCCAAGGTGGATAGAGAATCCAAGATTTAGGTCATTTACCTCGAGAACATGATTTTGCGATTGATAAGGGTTGACTGCAAATTTGTAGAGGTGATAAATAAAATTAAAATAAGGTGGTGATGAGTGACTATTTGAAAATTGGTAAGGAATCACCGACAATCAAATTTATGATCTGCTAATTTGGGTCGCAAATTTGTTGAGGGTGGCAGTGGCCAAGGAAGCAAGTTGCACAATTTTATGGTCCATCGAAGAGGACCACAAATTCACTAAGGATGAAAGAGAGGATTAGAATATGAGGGTTTATGGGTTCAAAAATTGCATTTGGTAATTTTGAAGGGCTTCTTAGGCTTCTAAGAGAAAATTGACTCATTTGGTTGGGTCAATTTTTGGTGTCTACATTTTGCCCCCTCTTTGATGCATTTATGGTACAATAAATGTGTCAAAGAAAGTTGTAGATACCTTTGAGCTTGGAAAAGGTAGGTACTAAAAGAGAAAGGAAGTTTATGCAAAGGGATGGTGCAAAAACACTCTAAATATTTTACATGCTTTACAAGGTAATGATGGCATCAATAACCCCAACATCAAGGTACCCCATCAAGTTTTAGAGGGAAGGAAAGCTTCCTAAAGAAACTCAAAATGATAGAGGATGAGAGATGTAAGGGTAAAATGGGGAAGAAATAAAAATAAGAAATAGATTAGGGAGGGTAAAAAGGAGGGGAGGGTGAAAAAGAAAATTATTTTCACCTTTTGAAGGAGGAGAGAGAGCTCTAGGGAGAAATGGTGTGACCAGTGAACCAATCAATGATTGTGAGAGGTGAGACTAGCACACCAAAAAAGTGGACTCAGGTAAGCATATAAACCTTCTCAATAGGGTAGAATTAGGCTAGATTTGATTTTTTTGAAGTTTTTTTCTTAATTTTATGAGGAAATTCATCATGAGGGTCGGTGTAAATTCACAAATCCTCCATAAATTTGGCTAGATCATGGAATCACAAATGAGGGTCTACAAAATTATGATTGATTATAGGTAAAAAACTCAAGGCCTTAGAATATTGGCCATGAATTTGCATGGGGTCCATATGAAAAAAGAAATGAAGAAGAGAGGAAAGAAAGAAAAGAAAGGGGAAATATAGAGAAATTAGGAATAGAAATAAAATGTATTATTCATGGCTTGATTTTAGAATTATTTTGATTTGGATGATATGGGTACTCATGATTTTTTTTTATTTGGTTTTGCAGCTAGATGTGATAAAGAGTAGAGAGTGGAGGTTGAGGACACTAGAGACATCTCTAAGGGAGTTGATAATGGCATACATGCAGATTCTAAATATCATGGGGCTTCTACATGTGGTAGAGATGCCCTAGGTGGAGTGTAACAAGGCACTTCTAACGACATTGATGAAGAGATGGTACCTACAGTTTTTGACCTTCTAGTTATCAATAAGGGAGGTGAATGTCACACTAGAGGATTTGTAGTGGATCGTGAGGGTTCCTATCAGGGAGAGGATAGAGTACAAGTATCAAATGTCCCACATAGTGATATAGATATTATTAGAGGATCACATTCATGCGATCTAGTAGATCAAGGTGCACATCAATAAGATGATCGAGCATTATGGGGTTGACCATATAACCTATGTACTCTACAGGGTGGTGGTAGGACTATTGGTGTGCCACATGAGCAAGAGGTACATACCGTAGGCTTTCGTAGGGGTAGTGGTAGACATGTGAGACCAACAAGTGTGATTTGCATGGGGTTTATATGTGTTGGCTTGATTTTACAAGATTTTGTACAAGATAGGTCATGGCTTCACTTGTGTGATCCTCCTCTAGGTATGGTATTGGGAGCACATAGTGGTTTAAAGACCACATGGGTTTCTAGGGGCACTACCCAATCCAAAGAGACCAATAGCATATCGATGGGCATGTCACTATGAGCACATGTAGAGGATTTTTGTAGGGACACTCACATTAGGGTAGAGGGTGATTGATGAGCTTCAAGACCAGAAGATGATCTAGCATCTATGGAATCAACATATAGGGTGGGTTGAATATGGATTCAATATGGCTAGGATTCAACATATAAATGGTTTATCATAGACCAAGAGGAGTGAGAGATACATTATTTTGATTAGGTGTAGAGGTAGTTTGGTATCCAATAACAAATACTAGACTTGGATAACTATTGGTATCAACAGGTGAGGAGGGATTTGATAGGAGTATATGTGGAGCCTATCCTTACCATTTGTATAGAGGAGGATATTGACAATCTACTATACATAAATATAGGAGTGGGTGATGTTGGGATAGCCTTTGGATACAAGAGGTGCTACATAAGGATCATGCTTGTGTAAATTTCACCAATGATACCTATTTAATGGTGCCACATCATGGACAAGATATGTAGTTGACACTATGGGAAGCTACCCAACAGATGATTGAGAGACAACAACAAAGATCATGGTAACCTAGGTGACAGTGGGTAGAGGTGAGGGTGGATATCATAACAACCATCAAGACATAAATCATGATCATGGACATAGGAGCAAGGGAAGAGTGGGCAACGAGAGTTGATCCTAAGGTTATTAAGGTGGGGCCTAGTGAGAAAACAAGTCAATATGATCTATATGCAAAGAGGGAGGTGATGTGGTCTAAGATAGACCAATAGTAGAGGAAGTTGGACTTGTTGTGAGAGGATAGATCCATGAGGCTGACAGGGCTAAGGGGAGCTATCCATGACATCATCGTTGAGTGAGACAAGATTATGATAGAGTGGGACACCATGAGGGATGATATGGAGCACCATAGGGATGATATGGATATATTGGAGCAAGAGAGGTAGTAGGCATGCTTAAATTGGATGGTCGTTATTGTAGGTGTCTAGTACGATTAAGCCATAAAGATGTTGTAGGAGGAGCTACAGAAGATGTGAGAGGACCTTTAAGTGTCTATGCTACAGGAGGGCTTCTTCCAAGATATGTACCATTAGGCTATCCTAAAAGGTCAAATGGTTCCCCCACCATCCTTATGGTGTTCTCATAGTATATCACAATCATAGACATGGATCATCTTATGATCTGTAAACATGCCTCCATCGGGACCACCACCAGCATGCAGGTCAAGTGAGTCGAGCTCACAGACCTAGGGAGGTATGGGATAAAATGTCAATTTGAGTATTGCATGCTTCCCAAGGGATAGGCTAGAATATGGTCGAGGGTGTCAATTTTCTATTGTGGTACATTGACTCATAGGATAATATGTACTCTTTATTTTTGAAATAATAATATCTAGTTAATTGTTGATTTATAGATTAAGAATAAATGATTGGTGAATGATTGTGATAAAATTATAGGTTTAAGTGATGCATGATAATTAGATAATTAGATTTAGGTAAGAAGAAGGATGGAATAAAATTTATTAAAAGAGATAAACAAGAGAGAGAAGAAGAAGAAGGCTACAAATGGGTTACACAAAAGAAAGATATGTTTATACCATCTCACTAGTATTAGTGTAGATCAATAGAGATCAATGTGATCAAAATGACATGGGTTTAAATAGAATATTGGGGGTCTAGATATGACCCTATAAATATACATATAGATATTTATAAATAGTGTTCGTAAGGCCTATATATAACTATGTATAATGGCCAGTTGAGGCCTGAAGGTGAATCACTATAATGGACCAAGGAAGGTGTGGTTGTAGTGGTTCTAGAATAGTGGAGTGATACCTAGTAAGGGTATGTGCTCACAAGGGACCAAGAAAGGGTGATTGATTTATCATGTAAGGTGTGTTACAACATGGAACTGATGAAGGTATAGTAGCAGTTGGATCAAGATCATCAAATAATCAAGTGAGGTGTATGACTGTTGGTAATTAATGAAGGTATTATGAGTTTGACTTCAAGAAAATAAGTAATTAAGCATGAGTGTGTGTATGTGTGTGTGCATGTGATATATTTTAGCAATCCACCAAATCAACCTAAGGGAGAGAAGTTTTTTCAATTTCACAATGAAAACTCATGAAGAATTCCCAATATTTTTTAGCATCATAAGGCATAACCACAATTTGAGTTCAATGTTGCTATAGATGACACTCAAGTGGACAAGAGTGGATAACATTTCATACTTTTAAGGTTTACATTTCTAAACCTCACCATTTAGAAAAGGCACCAATAGTGGTCCCCCCATTTTTCCTATACCCTCATTGGTATAGGACAACTTGACCATGGTGTAGGGATTATCCTTTAAGGACCATATATCACTTAAAGGGGGACATCATTTTAAAAAACCTATAGAAGTCTATCTATGTAGGATTATTCTAGTGTAATGCCTTAGTTTTTAGTTACCACACCTCTATGGGCTAACTAAGTGTTGTGGATGCTCCACAACTAGCCCCAAGATTGGGGACCCACCTTTAAATTTTGGTCTTTGGCAGTTTTGATTCATTTTGAGTGTCATTGCCATTGCCTTAAAGGCTTGAGTAGGGAAGGTAGTGATTTTTCGTTTGCATCCTCCTTGTGTTGCGGCCTGGATTTAGATGTGTGTTTGAATTTCTCTCCAAAGGTTTGCTATAGTATTTCAACTAAAATCATCATTTGAGTCCAAATGTTGATGTCAAGGTTCTTTTTTATACCTTTGGAGCATAATGACCCAAAAACATCCAAGGTGGATGGATTCTTGTTTGAAATAAGGCGAAGCAAATAAAAAAAAAAGATAATAAAAAAAAATGTTTATTTATATCTATATGATTATATATTTTTAATATTATATATATATATATATATATAAGATAATATTAAAAACTCAAAATATATATATAATAAAAGGTATTAATATACATAGTCATGTATATTAATAAAGCCCAATGAAATATTTAATATATATATATATATATATATATATATATATATATATATATATATATATATAAATTAATTTGAGGACCCTATTATGCGAAACATTAGTATAAGTGTATAGTGGTTCTTTAATATATCAACATTTTACTTTTTGTTCCCTAATGTGTGTTGTTTTTGCTTGCAGACGACAATAGAGAGATATTGTTGTCGAGCGCCATCGAGCGGCGTGGAGGCACATGTGCTAGACTGCCACTCGGTAGGCCATGTAGGATGGCATGGACTCGAGCTAGGGGCCGCATAGGATATATAACCAGAGTCATTGGGAGTTGACGTCGTAGACCAAGGGGGCTCAGGTTTAGAGATAGCCAAAATTCGAGGGTATTGATCTCCCCCACAAGTGATGCGGGTGTTGTGGAGACGTCGTTGGTGACACGAATGCCCTAGAAGAAGCGTTCGATGATGGGGAAGTGCTACGAAGTAGCGGTGACAATATCATCGATGATAGTAAAAGGTAGTCACAGCGCAGATAAGCAAAGGGTAGCATCGTACAAGTTCGAGATGGGTTAAGACTTCAGAAAAGCAAATGGCACCCAGTAGCATGGTAATAGACATGGCGGTGATTGTATATACACAAGAAAGACATACATGAGAAAGACACACGTGATTACAATGACATAGATACGTACGGGAGTTCGACAGTTTCACAGCGACGGTGAACAGACAACAGTGTTATGGTGCTGACGTTGACCGATGATGGGGGCTTAATATGGAGGACGAGCCAATGTGCACCAATCAAACGGGATAGAATTTGACTCTTGTGGATAGCCACGTAGGCAATGATGGAGATGGACTTCATGGCCTAGTTTGAGTATGTATGGTGGTAAATGTCCCACCCCCAAGAAGGTAAAACTTGGCATATCTGAAATGACGAAGCGTAAAAAAAGATAGAAAGGTATTTGTTGTTGAAGGACAATTCAGATGTACAGTGAAAGAAGAATGGGAAAATTCCTACAGTGTGGGTGGCCTCATCATATATGGATAAATCGAGGGTCTTGTGCATTTTCTCAAACACGTCATAGCTGGCGAATTGTACAAAACCGACGTGTCATACATAACTTGGTGAATCGGTGGATGAGGTGGGATGAATCAATTGGAATTTCATTCACTCATGGATGACGATAATTTATTTTCTCAAAAATACATGTGAATCAGGGTATCTAAAGATAGAAGGCGGTTGATTATTAAAAACCACAACAGCGTCGAGCATGGACCACATAGGTGTCATGATACATAGGAATCCAATAATGTAAAGGGGCAACACTGCCATGTATTGGAAATTTGCAGATATAAGTAGGTGATCTTAGGGGGCGTTTTGTTGTAGGTGGTAACCGCCACCAGTTTGGAGAGATTGACAAGTACACTGCAGTTATTTCAGCACAACAGGGACATGCATAAAATACAGAGGAGGCGTTACCCATAGGTAAGGAACAAGTACAGTGGTGTACTGATAGATCGGGAAAACCCCTTGGCCAAGGATAAATTAGCCAAGAAACAGCTTCAGGTGTCGACGAAACGATACTGTGGCACATACGAAATGTCTAAAGGATAATGGGCAACATCAAAAGGAAAACGTAGTAGGCAGAAAAGGTAAGTAGCTACAATGGTGTCGATTGTGTTAGATAACGACTATGAGAAGCCCTAGCAGAAGCGACACATGGAAACAATATTCATAGCAGTAACGATTGTGCAGTCGACAATTATACCAGAGAAGGGATGAAGACTCCCAACGTGCAGTAGAGTACTTTCGGGTTTAAACAACGGTAGTTTACAGAAGAGCCCATTTAAATTATTAAGGGTAGTGCACAACTAGACAAATCCACAACGATGTCGAAGACTGCAGTATAACGCCAAGTCAGCAGCATTACAAGGGTTAGCGCATAAAATACATGGCTAAGACAAGCGTCGGGCATCGAAAAGATGAGATTGACCAGCAGCAATGAGATACGCCTGTGAAGTGAGTAAAATAAAATCAGAGAATATGGATATCTGACACAGAGCAGTGGACGCAACGTTAAAGAATACCATTGGTAGGTAATATTATGGTGAGTGCTAATTCAAAAATGAATGACAACATGATAGGGCGACAACAGTGTTAGCTCCCGATAATGCAGCGGAATTTCACAAAGACAAACAGTCGTATGATATGGAGATATTAAAGGATCTACGACATAGGAGGAGGACAGCATGTAATGGCTGAATATTGTGGCATGGGAGCTCGAAATAGAAAGGTGAAGCAGTTTGCAATAAAATGTCAGAACAGCGTTGGAACCGTTGAGACATTGTAAGATGCGTGAGAGTTTGACTATAGTGCAACATTTAGGTGACAACAATGGACGCTACGATTGTCGAGCACAGCGCAGGGCAATTCGAGTATGATGAACAGGTAAACACGGCAATTTTGTTGTCATGTAAATCAAGGCAATGATGGCTACGATATTATGCGATAGCCGTTGATGCAAAACAGCAAAGACAGCAGGACCAGGCATCGTTGATGGCAGACGTGGATAGAAGGCTCAAGACGAATGGAAAGTGGACGTGGAAGTGGTTTTAAATTCGTACGAAGGCATAGCTCATGAGAGTCGACGATGAGAGGAAAAGGAGTAATGGCACCGAAGACGAGTGATAAGTGGCAGTGATGCCTGGACGTCAGCGCTTTGACAACATGGACAACATGGATGATAACAGGACAACGTGGCATGTGAGGTGTTACACATTTGAATAAGTCGAATGCGCCGGGTTTTATGTTATGGTAAGGGCATAAAATAAAGTATTTGTTTCATAGGATTCCCAAGGCCTAGTGTGAATGGTATGTTCTCATAATAAAGGTAGAAGACGCATGGCAATTCCATGGTACTTGTAACGTCTACACAAGCATTCGGTGCACCATGGTCCAAATTTATATCATTTGTGCATAATAAAAAGAATCAAAGGGGTTTTTATTAAGTTTTATTATCTCCCATAAATTGTATTAGGAACATTTTTATTAAAAAAAATAGACACGCAAACAAGGTATGTCTCGTTCTCATTAAAAGAGCTCCACGTGGCAAGGAATGTGTTGAAATAAAGAACACATGGAGAGCGTTATGAAAATAAGACGAAAACAGAGAAATGAGGAATATGAAGCAGAAAACACTTGCACAAAGACAAAGATAATGGAAATAGAAAATGAAATGCCAAAGGAGGAAAACGTTTCAAAAACCAGAGGGAGGAAAATGGAAGGCCATTTGAAACCAAACGAATAGTCAAATAAGAAATGTTAAATCTGCCATTGAACCATGGAAAAGGGGTTGGAAACTTTTCAGAGGAGATTGCAGTAATGAAGGCAGGAGCTTTGGCACTGGATTTTTTTGAATGTTTTCCTTCCACTTGGACTGGTTTTTGGGGAAAACCAGAAATTCTGCTATTGTAAAATGAAACATTTTTAATGCAGAAATTTTCAGAAATTTGCATCTTATGGGCAAGAAAGGAGGAGATTTTTTTCTGCATGCTAGATTTAATTGTTTATCTTTCCCTTTCAGATTTCGGACTTATAGATGAAGTTTATGCATGTTTTATTGGTTGCTTCATGCGAATGTTTGAAATCTGAAATTTATTTTTGTACCCTAGGAGCTAGCACCTAGCTTGTTTTGATTGTGCAGAATTGCAGGTCTAATAGGTTAGGTTGCATGCATGGAATATCTCACATCTTCGGTTTTTCCGGAATGGGATGGCATCATACTGATTGTAGCATATTTTGCATTTTCAGCTTTCATTTTCAGTTTTTAGATTTTGTTTTTATTTTCTAACTTTTTATTTTTAATTTTTTTTTTAATTTTCGGACATTAAAATAAAAAGTAAAAAAAATTCAAAATCCAAAAATAATTGCATGGTTGCGTAGAGTATACTTCATACTTCCATTATGCACTTAGAAGTTTTTACTTCGGAGTCATTTCGTATTTTTAAAAATTATCCGAAGTTGTTTTTATTGCAGATTTTAAAATTTCAAAATTTCAAAATTTTCATTTTTGGGCCAAATTTCATTTTTTCAGTTTTATATTTCATTCATGAGCCTATGATGACATTTCCCTCATGAAAACTTCAATTTCATTGAGGGGGTTATGTTTTATGGCATTTCATAAATTACCATTTTGGGGTCCTAAATTGCCTTCTCTTTATAAAAATTCTGATTTTATGAAAGAGGGGTAATTTCTGCACTACATTGAAGATCATTATTTCAAAGCACTAAATTATTCATCTTTGTGAAAATTTGATTTCATTTAAGAGGGATAAGTTGAAGTGACATTTTAAAGCCCTTATTTTAAGGCCATAAATTATTGCCTCTTTGTGAAAATCAATTTCACCAAAGAGGGATAGTTTATTAATCACATTGAAAGCTATCTTTATCTTCATGATAAGAAGCTATATTCAAGGAGCCTATTCATCATTTCGGATTCACATTCATAGATAGATTTAATCTTTATTTTCATGCTTAAAAGTAGGATTTAATGCAAGATAAAACTTGATTAAAATCCACTTAATAAGGGAAGATAAAATCTACCTTAAAATCCTCAAGATAAAAGGAATTAAGGCACTACATCGTGGTCATATGAGGGCCAACTCACATTTGCTTTATTTTGGTTTCATGAACAATCATTAAAGTAGCATGGTAAAATAAACCAACATTGCCCCTTGTTTACAGTTACTTGCAATCACTAAGGTGTTCCAAGCATTTAAATTGATACATCTTTATTTGAGATTACTAATACACATATGCAAATGCTAATATAGCGGAGACCTTGGAGAAGTTGTTTTGTTTAACTTCTTTGCAAGAGAGGGTTTTGGAATCCAAATCCTAAGGGAGAGTGCAATTTCACAATTGGGTGAAATTAACACTCAACATTTTGGCGCTAGAAGGAGGGCCTGAATTGGTTTATTTTATTTTGATTTTAAATGCTACCCCACATTTGTAAAGAGGACATGAATTGCTATTCATTGATCTAACGCTTTTGGATTGTTCATACAAGAATAATGTGATTTGATATAATTTTGAAAGTTTTGAATTGCTAAATATTTCAAGTTCATTTGATTAGCATCTTTGGTTTCCTCTAACACTCACACTTTGTAGAGCTAGGAGGATTTGAATTGATTTATTTTATTGCCATTTAGATGCTAAATTGTTCATGTTACTTGAAAGATTTATTTGCAAAACATTGGTCTTGACTAACGAGGTTTTGTTTCCATATGATTACTTTCATTTGATTCTAACATTCTCTATTTTTGATGATGCATTAATGCTAACATGTTACAAATTTGAGAATGTTCTTCAATTTCATGGTTTAATGGATACATATCTCTTGGTTGATGCTAACATGATTATTCATATGTTACATATTTGAGATTGGTTAGTCATTTCATGTTTCTTTGTAAGAAATATTTATTTGACTAACAAATTGGTTTTGAAGTTATCCTTTGAGTTTCACTAATGGCTACAAATACTGGAAAGTGGTATGGGGTACATGGTAATCCTTTGAACATTAGTGGAGATGCTCATGACTTACCCAAGAACATAGAGAAACTTTTGCCCAAGTTTAAGCACAATGGCACAACATTAGCCGAGGAGCACATTCAGTCCTATGTGGATATCCTAGTTAGATGGAATGTTGAACATGAGGATGTGGCATGTAGATTGTTTCCTGGGAGCCTAGATGAGGTAGCATATGATTGGTACATCAATTTACCCACTAGCTCTATTACATCTTGGGCCCAATTGGAAAATGCTTTTATCAATCAATTTAGGTTGCCCATTGATCCTCTCACGATGTATCAACAATTTGCTTCTTGCAAGAGGGAACCTAATGAGCCAGTGAGAATTTTCAACATGAGATTTTGAAAGCTCTATGCAAGATTAATTGCTCCCTATACTATTGAGGAGAGTGGTGCTCTTCAAATATACTTTGGGGCATTGGATCCATTGTTTGCCATGTTCATTAGGACAAATCCTTTGGTCACTAATCTTGCATCGGCCTACATGGAAGCTATGATTATAGATCAACAATTGAGGCCACAAGGTTATGGGATGGAGCAATTACCTATGGTAGGACAACTAGGGGCTTGCAATCAAACCTCGATGGTAAATCAAGCATGGGCACAACAAAATTTGATATCAAATGTTTTGCCCCACAATCAATTTTACCCTACCATACCCACTTATGCTCCCACATGTGCTTATACGAGTACATCTATCCATCCAACTACTCCACAATTAGAGAATCATGTGATCACTCATGGAACCATTGCAACAAGTGTTCAGGCTTTGTCTATTGATATCAATCCAACTAATCCTACTACTTCTACCACTCAACCCAACAAGCTTGTATCGAAAGTAAAAGAGCAAAAGAAGGTGGTTAAGAAGTTAAGTAGAGATGTGGTTCCATCACAAAAATGAGCACATCAATGTATGCATCCAAATCATCCTAGGAAGAAAATTCATAATGCTAATCTTAATGATATTTCATGTTATGCTCCTTCAGGTGATAGAAGAGATTTTGATGTGACTTACATTGAAGTAAATACCTATTCAGAATGTCTTGAAGAGCATGAAGATTTTGGAGAAGAAATTCTATGGATGGGTAACAAGAAGTTGGAATCAAATGATCACCATCTTGTTTTGGAAAGAAAAGATCTAGAATCATTACCCACAAATGAGGATTTGGATGAACAAACCTATGAGGATATGATTTGGTCATGTGTACTCACAAAGGAAGATTGGAGCGACTATATGGAGCAAGATGTAAAAATTGATCCCATTATAGAAGCTCCTAAGCCATCAAAAGTGGTTGAAAGTGAATTTGAAAGAAAATCAATAAATGAATTTGAAGACATAACCGAATTTCACCACTTGTTCTCGAAAGATACTTTGGATGATATTGTTGAAATTGATGGCCAAGAAAATCCACACCTTCCAAATTGTGATAGAATTGAATCATGGGTTACAAATTTGGATTATGATAGCCTTACAAATTTGAATTCAAGAAATAACCCACTTTTGGAAATAATTGAACCATCTAAGGAAGGTGAAGATGAATTGGATGAGAAACATGTTGATGAATCGAAAGATGATGAAGAAGTAATTGAGCATCACAACTTGATCTTGGAAGATGATTACTATGATTCTTGGAAGAAATGGGAAGAATATGCTCACTCTAAATCTTCTAATGAACTTTTTGTGTCAATTGATATGCAGGATAATACAATTGCTTCCTCACATGAGGATATTACAAATCTTGTACAATTTGAGAAAGTTTTGGAAGAAGAATTCGAATCTCATCAAATTTTGGAAAGTGATAAGGATTCTACAACCATGGATAAAGAAGGAGAATCATTTGCTTCAGGTTCCTTTGAGGGAAAAGAAATTGAAAATCTTGATCCACTTATTGGTTCTACAATGTCTATGCCATTTCAAAATGAGGAAATTTTAGAACCTGAATGGTTTGGGTTTGATATCATTGATGATCCAATTGAAAATCTCATGTTATCTAAAACAACCCAAGTGATTGATCATGGAGATGTGTTAGTTGACCCATCCCTAGATAGACAAGACCTATGGTTTGAAAAGGATGGACATGTTTTTAATTGGGTACCTAATTTTGGTGTCTTTAATAAACAGGTTTTCAATGATGATGAAAGTCATGAAGAAAAGGTAAAATCTCACCCTTTGTGTTCTACCATTCGAACTTCAGGTGATGGTTTACGTAATTGCTTGATGGATTCAAATACTATCAATGATGAAATGTCATTTGTGGTTGATAAAGAATTTGACTTAATTTCTCCTCACACCACTAATGATATTGCTTTATTGAATGAAAATGAAGTTGGTATGCTTGAAGTGTTAAATCAAGTTCATAATCAATTAGTAACAGAATCTAGGATAAAAACTTATGATGATCCTCATTTAATAAATATCCTAGATGCTTGCAAATGGTTACATGAATTTGATTGGCCTACAAATTTGAAAAATGATTTGGCTTTAAAATTTGTAGAAATAGGTTCTTATTTGCAAGATCTCATATCTAAAAATGAAAGCTTATTTCTACACCATGAATCAAAGTGTGAAATGGACATCTTAAAGAATAGACAAGAAAAAATTGAAGATCAATTATTGTCTAATCAATTTGAGAACTTGAAACTCCACCATAGGATTATTAATGGAATTAAATCAAATTGGTATGGTGAGAGGGGCAAGTTGAAGTTTGTTGCATTGTTTGGTCTAATCTTGTTTTTGTTGGATTCCTACAAAATTTGGCATGTGTATCACGTTATATGTCTTTTGAAATGTTCTAATCATGTTTGGGATCCAAGGAAGTGATAGGTCCAAATTTTGCACCATCTTGTACCATATTGTACATTTGTATATAGATTTTGGTTTTCATGTTTGGTTTTGGGTTTGGATTTTGTTTTGATGTTTGCAAGTTTGATTTGTGTGTTTGTATTCATTCGCTTCCAAGTTTTGGTTGTTTTCTAGTATTTTAGAGTGAGATGTCAGTTCATGTCCTCATGAATGTTAACTAAGATAAGGAGAATATGAAACATTAGAATTGTATTGCAGAAGGCTCCACAAGTACCACAAACACATTAAAGAATATCATTTGAAACTTGGGATGCGTGAAGTTGTCAGTTTTGCAAATTAGGGTGAAATATTTTGTATACTCCATCTCATTCATCCATATTTCATGGTACATTTCACATTGCATAAACATTGCATCTCACTTGCATCTACATTTCAAAGACAATCACCGAAAAACATGTCAAATTCTCTTAGGATCATTGCACAATATACACTAAGAAGATGATATTGGGAACTGATTCGAAATATCGTCTTGAACCAAACACAGATTTGCACATATTAAAAGCATCTTGGGTAAAATGGTCAAAACCATCCTTGGGAGAAAATGTGAGGTGAAAAGGGTCATCCTTGTCGGTCCTATCATGCAACATAGTCCATAAAATAGTGGTTTTCACCACTTCCACAATACTTGAAACTCAAAATCAGAGTAGTAAGGATAGGGTCAAATTCTCATCATACTTAGGTTGAGAATCTGATTCCCCAAAGCTCTGAGTTTGCTTGCATCACACACCACTGACTATTGGATTGTAAGGATCGTACTACATGTCCCCTTAGAAGGATGGGTAGTCATCTCTAAGATTCAAGAAATCAAAAGCAAAATCATGGACTATGGGGCTAACCTCCATCGGGGCTATAGACGCTTGACTGGTAGTGGAGTATGCTCATGCGTGGTGACATGTCTCATTTAAAAGTGAGACCTCTGACCGCTCAAATGGACAGGCTAGCCTTGTGGTTTCATCCATAATAGGTTTAACCATTTTGGTCAAGATGAGGTAATAAACTCATATTAGAGTAGTAAGGATAGGGTCAAATTCTCATCATACTTAGGTTGAGAATCCGATTCCCCAAAGCTCTGAGTCCACTTGCACACACTGGTTCTGGATGGTAGCGGTTCATAACTAAGCTCTTGATCTGGTAAATGAATTCACTGCACACACATTTGGTCCTAAGAGGGTTAGACAGTTTTAGTGTGTTTGTTTATGGTACTAGAATGTTTGAGTCTCTGCAAAATAGGTCGTTCATATTATAGCATCCTTTCAATACATCCAATCCTGCATAAATCATCCATAACATATCATATGCATCCATGTGAAACTGACGATGGAATGTTGAATGGTTTCAGATGATAAGGAATGAATCACTTTGCACACACTGAGCTGATGTTGAATGATTCTGATGGTTCATGTCTTTTTGGTCTATTCTCATTCTCTGGATACTTGTTGATGCTTGTAATTCTAATATTTGGGTTTTGTGTGTTTTCAAAGTTGGGTTCTTACCGAAATGCTCAGGAGCATTTCCCAGCAGAGTCGCCATTTGTTGTGGTTGCTCCACAACTAGCCCCAAAACTTGGGGACCCACCTTTAAATTTTGGTCTTTGGCAGTTTTGATTCATTTTGAGTGTCATTGTCATTGCCTTCAAGGCTTGATTAGGGAAGGTAGTGAGTTTTTGTTTGCATCCTCCTTGTTTGGCGGCTTGGATTTAGATGTGTGTTTGAATTGCTCTCCAAAGGTTTGCTATATTATTTCGACTAAAATCATCATTTGAGTCCAAATGTTGATGTCAAGGTTCTTTTTTATATCTTTGGAGCATAATGACCCAAAAGCATCCAAGGTGGATGGACTCTTGTTTGAAATAAGATGAAGCAAATAAAAAATATATATAATAAAAAAAATGTTTATTTATATCTATATGATTATATATTTTTAATATATATTATATATATATAAATAAGATAATAATAAAAACTAAAATATATAAATAAAAAATATATATATCAATAAAAAAAAATTATAATAAAAGGTATTAATATACATAGTCATGTAGCCCAATGAATAAATATTTAATATATATATATATATATATATATATATATATATATATATAATTTGAGGACCCTATATATATATATCAACGTTTTACTATTTGTGCCCTAATGTGTGTTGTTTTTGCTTGCAGATGACAACAGAGAGATATTGTCGTCGAGCACCATCGAGCGGCGTAGGCACATGTGCTGGACCGCCACTTGATAGGCCACATAGGATGACATGGACCGGAGCTGGAGACCGCATAGGAGATATAACCAGAGTCATCGAGAGTTGACGTCATAGACTAGGGTCCTCAGGTTTAGAGACAGCCAAAATCTGAGGGCATTGATCTCCCCCGCAAGTGATGCGGGTATTGTGGAGATGTCGTTGGCAACACGGATGCCCTAGAAGAAGCGTTCGACGATGGGAAAGCATTGCAGAGTAGCAGTGATAATATCGTTGGTGAGAGTAAAAGGTAGTCACGGTGTAGATAAGCAAAGGGTAGCGTCATACGGGTTTGAGAGTGGTTCAGACTCTGGCAAAGTAAATAGCACCTAGTAACGCGGTAACAGACATGGCGGCGATTGTCTATACACAAGAAAGACATACGCGAGAAAGACACACGCAATTACAACAACATAGATACGTACGGGAGTTCGATAGTTTTGCGACGACGGTGAACAGACAATAATGTTATGGTGCTGACATTGACCGATTATGGGGGCGTAATATGTGGGATGAGCCAATGTGCACCAATCAGACGGGATAGAATGTGACTCTTGTGGATAGCCACGTAGGCAATTATGGAGATGGACTTCATGGCCTAGTTTTAGTATGTATGGTGGTAAATGTCCCACCCCGAGAAGGTAAAAATTGGCATATCCGAAACGTCAAAGTGCCACAACAGATAGAAAGGTATTTGTTGTCTAAGGGTAATTCAGATGTACAGTGAAAGAAGAATGGGAAAATTCCTACAGTGTGGGTGACCTCATTATTTATAGACAAATTGAGGTGCTTGTGCATTTTCTCAAACATGTTATAGCTGGTGAATCGTACAAAACCGACGTGTCAGACATAACTTGGTAAATCGATGGATGAGGTGGGATGAATCAATTGGAATTTCATTCACTCACGGATGACGATAATTTATTTGCTCAAAAATACATGTGAATCAGGGTATCCAAAGATAGAAGGTAGTTCATTATTAAAAACCACAGCAGCGTCGAGAATGGGCCACATAGGTGTCATGAGACACAGGAATCCAATAATGTAAAGGGGACATGCTGCCATGCATTGCAAATTTGTAGACATAAGCAGGTGATATTAGGGGCGTTTCGTTGTAGGTGGTAACTGCCACTAGTTAGGAGAGATTGACAAGTACACTACAACCATTTCAACACAGCAGGGACACGCATAAAATGTAGAGGAGGTGTCACCCAAAGGCAAGGAACGAGTATAGTGGTGTGATGGCATATTGGGGAAACTCATTGTTCGAGGAAAAATTAGCCACAAAACAGTTGTGGGTGTTGACGAAACAACACTGTGGCATGTACAAAATATCTAAAGGATAATGGCCAACATCAGAATGAAAACATAGTAGGCGGAAAAGGTAAGTAGCTACAATGGCATCGGTTGTGTTAGGTAACGACTGTGAGAAGACCTAGCAGAAGCGACACATGGAAACAGTATTCACAGTAGTAACGATTGCACAGTCGATAGTTACAGTGGAGAAGAGATGAAGAATAACAACGCGCAGTAGAGGACTGTCGGGTTTAAATAGCAACAGTTTATAGAAGAGCCCATTTAAAGTATTAAGGGTAGTGCACAACTGGATGAATCCACGACAACATCGAAGACAGCAGTATAATGCCAAGTCAGTAACATTACAAGGGTTAGCACATAAAATGCATGGCTAAGACAAGCGTCGGGTATTGAAAAGATGAGATCAACCAGCGGCAATGAGATACTCCTGCGAAGTGGGAAAACTAAAATCGAAGAATATGGAGGTCTGAAACAGAGTAGTGGATGCAGCGTTAAAGAATACCATTGACAGGTAAGATTATGGTGAGCGCTAATTCGAAAGTGGATGACAACATGATAGGGTGGCAACAGTGTTAGCTCTCGACAGTGCAGCAAAAGTTTCACGAAGACAAATAGCCCTATGACATGGAGATATTAAAGGATCTACGACATAGGCGGAGGGCAGCATGTCATGGCCAAATATTATGGTGTGAGAGCTCAAAATAGGAAGGTGAAACAGCTTGCAGTAAAACGTCGGAATATCATTGGAATTGTTGAGACATCGTAAGATGCATGAGAGTTTTACTATAGTGCAATAATTAGGTGACAGCAATGGATGCTGCAATTGTCGAATGTAGTGTAGGGCAATTCGAGTGCGACGAACAGGTAAACATGATGGTTTTATAGTTATGTAATTTGACGCAATGGTGGCTATGGGATTATACGGCAACCATCGATGCAAACTAGCAAAGACAAAAGGACCAGGCATCATTGATTGCAGACGTGGACAGATGGCTCAAGATGAATGGATGATGGACGTGGAAGTGGTTTTGCATTCTTACAAAGTTGCAGCTCACGAGAGTCGATGATGAGAGGAAAAGGATTAATGGCACAGAAGACGAGTGATAGGTGACAGTGATGCCCAAACATCAGTGCTTCGACAACATGCACAACATGGATGATAACAGGATAGCGTGGCATGTGAGGTGTTACACATTTGAATAAGCCGAAGGCACCGAGCTTTATGTTATGGTAAGGGCATAAAATAAAGTATTTGTTTCATATGAAAAGGATTTCAAAGGCCCAGTGTGAACGACATGTTCTCATAATAAATGTGGAAAACGCGTGGCAATTCCATGGTATTTGTAACGTCTACACAAGCATCCGGTGCACCATGGTCCAAATTTATATCATTTGTATTATAAACATTTTTATTAAAAAAAAATAGTCACGCAAAAAGGGTATGTCTCGTTCTCATTAAAAGAGCTCCACGTGACAAGGAATGTGTTGAAATAAAGAACGCATGGAGAGCGTTATGAAAATAAGACAAAAACAAAGAAACAAGGAATATGAAGCAGAAAACACTTGCACAGAGACAAAGATATAAAAATAGAAAATGAAATGCCAAAGGAGAAAAACGTTTCGAAAAACAGAGGGAGGAAAATGGAAGGCCATTTGAAACCAAACAAACAGTCAAATCAAAATCTGCCATTGAACCACGGAAAAGGGGTTGGAAACTTTTCACAGGAGATTTCAGTAATGAAGGCAGAGCTTTGGCACTGGATTTTTTTGAATGTTTTCCTTCTGACTGGTTTCTGAGGAAAACCAGAAATTCTGTCATTGTAAAATGAAACATTTTTAATGTAGAAGTTTTTAGAAATTTGCATCTTATGGGCAAGAAAAGAGGATATTTTTTTCCTGTATGCTAGATTTAATAGTTTATCTTTTTCTTTCAGATTTTAGACTTATAGATGAAGCTTATGCATGTCTTATTGGTTGCTTCAGGTGAATTTTTGAAATCTGAAACTTATTTTCGTACCCTAGGAGCTAGCACCTAACTTGTTTTGATTGTGCAAAATGCAGGTCTAATAGGCTAGGTTGCATGCATGAAATATCTCATATCTTCGGTTTTGCTGGAATAGGATGGCATAATATTGATTGTAGTATTACTTTACATTTTCTGCTTTCATTTTCAGTTATTTAGATTTTGTTTTTATTTTCTAACTTTTATTTTTAATTTTTTTTAATTTTCGAACATTAAAATAAAAAGTAAAAAAATTTCAAAATCCAAAAATAATTGTATGGTTGCATAGAGTATACTTCATACTTCCATTACGCACTTAGAAGTTTTTAATTCGGAGTCATTTCATATTTTTTAAAATTATCCGAAGTTGTTTTTAATGCAGATTTTAAAAATTCAAAATTTCAAAATTTGCATTTTTGGGCCAAATTTCATTTTTTCAGTTTCAGATTTCATGCATGAGCCTATGATGACATATCTCTCATGAAAAATTCAATGCCATTGAGGAGGTTATGTTTTATGGCATTTTATAAATTACCATTTTGGGCCTAAATTGCCTTCTTTTTATAAAAATTTTGATTTTATGAAAGAGGGGTAATTTCTGCACTACATTGAAGGTCATTATTTCAAAGCACTAAATTATTCATCTTTATGAAAATTTGATTTCAGTTAAGAGGGATAAGTTGAAGTGACATTTTAAAGCCCTTATTTTAAGGCCATAAATTATTGCCTCTTTGTGAAAATCAATTTCACCAAAGAGGGATAGTTTATTGATCACATTGAAAGCTATCTTAATCTTCATGATAAGTAGCTACATTTGGAGCCTATTCATCATTTTGGATTCACATTCATAGATATATTTAATCTTCATTTACATATTCAAAAGTAGGATTTAATGCAAGATGAAACTTGATTAAAATCCACTTAATATGAGAAGATAAAATCTACCTTAAAATCCTCAAGGTAAAAGGAATTAAGGCACTACATCGTGGTCATATGAGGACCAACTAACATTTGCTTTATTTTGGTTTCATGGAAAATCATTAAAGTAGCATTGTAAAATAAACCAACACTACCCCTTGTTTATAGTTACTTGCAATCACTAAGGTGTTCCAAGAATTAAATTGATACATCTTTATTTGAGATTATTAATACATATATGCAAATGCTAATATGTTGGAGACCTTGGAGAAGTGGTTTTGTTTAACTTCTTTGCAAGAGAGGGTTTTGGAATCTAAACCCTAAAGGAGAGTGCAATTTCACAATTGGGTGAAATTACCACTCAACACTAAGGCCATTACCATTCACCTGGTAATAAGAATGGTCACCAAATCTACACCATTCAAGGTGGCACCACTATATTTCCTTGTGAATGAATCCAAAATCCTCACCGCTTTGGAACACCTGAGCCTCACCATTCAAGGTGTATCATTCTCAATTATCTCGTTATTGCATCATTGCAATTCCTTCCAAGATTGGGTTATGTTCTTGACTCAAGGGTTTCTCTAATATGGCTCTAGATTCATGCCCAAAATCCCATACAAATCCCAAGAGTCATATATATATATATATAGCAAAATAATAACATCTCTCCCAAAAGGAAATAAAGTGCTATTACATTTATAAATTCAACATAGCACATTGCTAAACTAGTAAATTCAAATACTTTTCAATTCATAATACTAGCATTTAGCAATTCCTTTACTAATAATGGAAATAATGTAACAACATCTAAAAGAATTATAACCATAATCTAGGAATTATATTCCACCATTCTTTTTGATAACTTAAAATTTTAATTTTACACATAATAATCATTCCAAGATCTTACATAAAAGAATTGCAACATATAATATTTCATCTTTGCACAAGTCTTGAAATGCTATACAAGTATATTTACCAAACATATTTTCCTTCAATGAAACTTTACATAAAATCAATACATTTACTTTCAAAGTTTAAGCTCTTCTTCAATAACATTATTACATAACAAAAATCAATGGTCCATAGTTCCATCTTTTCTTTCAAGGTCCTTTGTTTGAAATATTCTTCCCATGAACTTGAATAGAAGTCTTTAGGGATCAGGACAACTCATTAAATGCATATGCAAGCCTAACATGCACTATGTAAAAATGCATACAATCATGCAACAAATAATTACATGCCTGACTACTAAGAGAATCCTATACTTCTCTCAAAATATGGATTCCAAGCCTCATCCATATTTTGCTATATAATTACCAAAGCAACTTCCTTTTTCTTAATTAAGCATTTTTTGAACATAGCTCCATTCATTAAAAGAACCTTTTTTTGAAGAAAAACTTCCCCACTAATACAAACATAATCCTCTTTTACCCATAATATAATATTGACTAATCAACATTACTTTAATTAATCAAATTCAATAAAATAACCATTCTCATATAAATTATTGGCTCCTTCCAAACATTTACTAATCCAACTAGCATATAACATGGACCATTAATATTCACATTGTTTAATCCAGCTAAAGCCATCAATATAAAAAAATACATGTTTAATATAAATGAATAAACAAACATTTAATTAATAAAAGCAAGGTCCATCTATTTACATAAACTAAGAAGGAGGCTTAATCTTTCTTTACAAAACAAAACCAGACAATAAAAGAAATAAACCATACAACATCAATGTAGAGCATGAACCCTAATTTGTAGTGACCAACAAAGCATACATAAACATGGATAGCCCTATGCTAGCCATAGATCGCTAAACAACAACAAGACTTAGACCTTCATTTGTTGGAAAGCCTGAGACTACCAAGCTAACCATTAAAGCTACAAAAAGTACACACCTTGCATGACTAAGCTTGTGAAGGGAAGGTTCAAACTCTAAGGCATATACATACACTAAGGATGCAGCTCTCAATAGCGCAACATCATCCAAAACCCATAGAATCCAACCATATTGGACCACACACACCAGGACAATGTAGAATAGAATATTCCTCGAGATAAATGTGTTGCTACCTACGTCTAAAATTAGAAGGACAAAATAAATAATGGTATCAATCAATTACAACAAAGGTTTGGTGATACAATCAAGTTAGACTCAAATATACTAACTCCATTCGACATGTGATGGTAAGCAACCATCAAAATTAGAAAGAGCAAATAAGTATTCCCCATGATCATTAAAATCACAGATAGAAACTCAAAGCAGAACAACATTCTACTACTTCCTATAGAATTGCTAGAGTTCAAAACTAGGAGATCGAACTCCAATGCTCTTCTAGATACTATGTCCATCTAGAACTAATAAGACTACAACATTCACAACTTAAGAAAAATATAAAAAACATCGAACTAAAAGAAGATAGAAGCAAGAATGGCTAAGTACATAAAGATTAATTAGAAAGGATCTACCTCAACGTAGTTACGAACACTCTTTTTTCTTCTAGTTCATCACACTACACTCCCTTTTTTCCAACTTCTTTCCTTTTGCTTCTTTTGTTCACCCCAAAAACTTGGTAATTCTCTCCATATAATCCCAAAGGAACCCAATAGATTCATTAAGAGGTAATATTTATCAATGCCAAACCATTATGCTCAAAAGTAATATTTTTAAGAATGTTGCATGATTCCATTATAGCTATAATTTCAATTTTCTAAATCAAAAATAAAATATAAGCTCTATATGCAAAATCAGTGCCCTAAACTTGCAGATAGCAGAGAAAACCAAAATATGGAAGGCAAACAAGCAAATGAGAAAGGGTTTCCTAGGTACCTCCATCCAAATGGAGGCCCCGTGGGTAGAGGAGGGTTTAGGCAATCTAAAAATAACCACTTTTATCAGGAGAAGACAAAACAGGGGCAGGGGCAAGGTCAGAGCAAAGGTAAGCAACTTCTCTCCGACGACCAAGAAAATAAGGTAAGCCCTAAAATTCCAAGCTCAAATAAGTTCAAAATTTTAGAGGATATATTGGGAGAAGGGGAGAGAGAGGAGTTAGTAGGAGGAATCCTGCAAGGTGAAATCCCTGAATCCCTAGTTTCCCCTTCAAGGGCGGGTCCTACAAATTCCATAACCAAGAACCCCTCAAGCCCTAAGGAGGGGTAAGGCAAAATCCTAGAGAATACAAAAACTGGGTGGAGGATATTGAGTCCTCGAATTTAGATCTTCCCACCATCTTAGCCAAGAGCCCGTCAAACCATCTAGAAGGTTCATCAGGAGAATATAGGAAACAGATGGAGGAGTTAGAATCTAGGGTTGAGGAGGTAGAAATGAATGTTTTGGAGGAATGTGTTAGTCCGTTTCTACAACTGAGAGATCATCCACATTTTAGCCGCAAACAGACCAAGAGTACTACTAAGTCACCAATTGACTATGGCAATGATAGAAAGAAGGGGAGGATTTCAAATGTAGAGCTCAAGAGAATGAGGACTGACAATGATATTGCCAGTGGCAAACAAAAAACTCTGATACAACAAGTTATCCCAAGGCTTGAAGATAACAAATCAAGAAATCCTCCTCAAGGGAGGGGGAAGGGGAAAAACTCTAAACAATCCAAATGAAGGTTCTCTCATGGAATGTGAGAGGCCTCAATGGCCGACCCACTCAAAGGGTGGTTAGCTCGTTAAGAAGGCAGTACAATCCAACAATTGTGTTGCTGTAAGAAACAAAATTAGGCAAATCCCAATCAAAATCAATAGCAAAAAAGATGTGGAGCCAAGGGGACATGGTGTTCAAATTGGCTAGAGGAGCTTCAGGGGGTCTCATGGTTCTGTGGGATCCTCAGGTGGTGGAAGGCAACATCATCCAAGATGATGACAGGGTGTTGAGTGTTTTTTTCCATGACATTGACAAAAATAGGTCGTGTATTTTCTTAAATGTCTATGCTCCCAATGTTGTTCAAGGAAGAGCTTCTTTGTGGGAGTATCTGGGTAAACTGGGTGATGCTTTCCATGACATCCCGTGGGTGGTGGCTGGAAATTTCAACATGCCATTATACCCCTCAAACAAAAAGGGTGGCTCTGGGCTCCCAACCAGAAGTATGGAAGACTTCAATGACTTCGTTAACTCAAACCAACTAATGGATGTGAGACTAAGAGGAGCCAAGTATACTTGGAGCAACAGGCGAGTAGGAAGCCAACTTATCCAAGAAATACTTGACAGGTTTTTCTTATCGAAGGAGGCAATTGTTGGGTTTGAAGACTCGACTTTGCAAATTCTTCCCAAAATTTCCTCTGATCACAATCCCATCCTTTGGGAGGTTCCAAATTCAAATTACTTCAAAAAACCTTTTCAATTCCAGTCGATGTGGATCGGGAACCCGGAGTTAAAATAAAATATTTCCAGATGGTGGCGGCAACCCTTCCAAGGAAGTTCAAGTTTCAAACTTGCTCAAAAGCTGAAATTAGTAAAGGATAATCTTAGAACTTGGAATAAGGAGGTTTTTGGGAACATTTTTGAGAACAAGAAACATGTGGGAGAAAGGTTGCAGGTCATTGAAAACTCCATACAAAATGGTTTAGGTGATGAAGCTACTAGGAAGGAAGAGCAAGCCAAGCTATCAGAATATCATAATATTTTGGCTTGTGAAGAGGTATACTGGAGACAAAAATCAAGGGCTTTATGGCTAAAGGATGGTGACTTGAACTCAAAGTTCTTTCATGTCACAACATTGAGGAACAAAAGTAATAACAAGATCAGAGAGTTGACCAAAGCTGATGGATCCAAAACCCAGGATCTGATTGAGATTAGAGAGGAAGCAATTGCTTATTTTAGCTCCCTTCTCGAAGATGAATCCCAGTGTATAGAGGAAGCTAAGGACTCTCTCCTCTAGTTCATTCCTAGTGTGGTTGATGAGGCCATGAATGGTAAGCTTCTTGCTCCATTCACCAATGAAGAAATCAAAAATGCTTTGTTTAGTATGGAACCTGAGAAGGCCCCTAGCCCTGATGGGTTCCCTCCTCAGTTATTCCAAGTTTTTTGGGACATTGTGAGAGAGGATTTCATTTTTTCTATCCAAGAGTTTCAGGCTTCAAAACATATCCCGAGAGAGTTCAAGTCCACCTTTATTGCCTTGATTTTGAAGGGCCCATCTCCAGAGACAATGGTAGATTTCAGACCGGTTAGTTTATGTAACGTATCCTATAATATCTTAACCAAAGCCATGGCTAACAGAATGAAAGAAATATTGCCCCTCATAATTGACCCTAGTCAGGGAAGCTTTGCTCATGGGAGATCAATTTTGGATGGTGCAATCACTGTCCATGAAGCTCTGCACTCTGCAAGGCAAACCAACAAGGAGGTCTTTGCTCTAAAGCTTGATATGAATAAAGCTTTTGACCGCATTAACTGGGAGTTCTTGATGGTTGTTCTTTTGAAGTTTGGATTTCATCCTTAGTGGGTCAGGCTGATAAAAGAATGTATATCCGAACCTTGGTTCTCAATTTTGGTCAATGGCACGACATCTGGGTATTTCCAGAGTCATAGGGGGCTTAGACAAGGAGATCCGATTAGCCCAATGTTGTTCATTTTAGTAGCATAGGCATTAGGTAGAACCATAAAAGTTGCTTGTACTGTTGGATTAATCTCGGGGATTAAAGCCACATCTCTCACCAACCCAATTTCTCACCAACAATTTGTTGATGACACTTTGTTGTTGACTCACTCATCAATGGTTGAATCCAAAAGAATTAAGCACATACTCCAACTCTACAAGGATGCAGCGGGTCAAAAGGTAAATTTCAACAAGAGTAAGCTTTACTTCCTCAACACCCCAATCTAGAGACAATCCAGAATAGCTACAATTTTGGGATGTTCGATAGTGACTTTTCCTACATCTTATTTAGGCCTTCCCCTTTTCTATGGTTCTCCGAGAGAGTTGATGTGGGATAGAGTGGTTGAAAGAATTCAAAAGAAACTGGCCGGTTGGAAAGGTCATCTCTTATCTCAGGTCGAGAAGTTTACTGTCACTAAGGCATCCTTACAGAGCATCCCAATTTATTTTCTTTCCATGTTTAAGGCCCCAACCAGAGTTTACCAAAAAATTGAATAGCTTTAAAAGAATTTTCTCTGGTCTGGGTCAGAGGAAAAAAAGAGGTTCCACCTTGTGGGTTGGGGAAAATTTTACAGGCCGAAAGAAAATGGGGGGCTAGGACTAAGAAGAGTTGCTCACCTAAACACTGCCTTGCTTGCCAAACAAGCTTGTCATCTTATCAACAATGAGGAGAATGAGTGTACTGCCATAATTAAAATAAAATATCTTCAAGATATCGATTTCCTAAATGATTCGGTGCACGATGGAGGTTCAGCGTTCTGGAAAGCAATATTAACAAGTAGAGAGGTCATAAAGAAAGGCCTAACATGGGTTCTTGGTAATGGGCGGAAGATCAAGTTATGGGATGACAGGTGGGCCAAGGATGAAGCTTTATCTCAGTTTCCTACCCTGGCAAGGATCAAAAGAATCTCAGAGGATCTCATAGGAAGGAAAGTGGCTGATTTCAAAAGACAGGACAGAGGTAGGCTTATTTGGAAATAGATAAGGATTCAAGGATTTGAAGCTGAATCAGATCCAAAGCATCATGCATCAACAATTCATTTCCATGAGACCTAAGTAGGATCATGTAATATGGGCAGCTATCGAAAATGGGCAGTTCTCAGTCAAATATGCATATATGCTAATGTTAGATACCGAGGACCCCACACTCCAGACTTAGTTGGTGTGGGTCAAAAACCTTATTCCTAAAGTTGCTATGTTCTCATGGTTGGTGATCCAAGGCAGGATTCTAACGATTGACAACTTGTTAAGGAAAGGTATGATAATTGCTAACCAATGTTCTTTGTGCAGGGGTAATTGGGAGTCCACCCACCATATTTTCCTTGAATGCCCGGTCTCTCTGAGTGTCCTCAATGGGTTGTTTCAAGCCTTTAACATTTGCTGGGTCAGACCAGCTACCATCTTTGACCTCTTCCACCAATGGCCAAATCCCTTTGTTAGCCTAAGGATGAGGTTTTTTTGGAAGGTTTGTCTACATCATTTTCTTTGGCAGGTATGGCTAGAAAGAAACCATAGAGCTTTCCATGAGTCGAGCCATGATGTCACCTCCATTACCAATAATATTCTTACCTTCACCCATGAAAATGTCAGCCTTATACCTTATGAGGATTGAAATCCTTCCCCTTGGGAGAGGCGGATCGCTCAATCCTTAAATGTTACTCTGGGCGAGAAAACTATGTCTATCAAGGTCAATCCCAGATTAGATGTCAAGTGGAAACCGCCCCCGGTAGGTTGGTTCAAGATCAACTTCGATGGTGCCTCTAAAGGTAACCCTAGCAATGCAGGGGCTGGAGGAGCAGTGAGAGATCATCAAGGCAAGTTGGTGATGGCCTTCTCTGAATAGTTGGGAACTAGGACTAACAACAAGGCAGAAGCAAGAGCGTTATGGAGGGGTCTTCAATTGGCTCAGGAAATTGAAGGTAAACTAATTATCGAAGGAGATTCGATGCAGGTCATAAAACTTATCAGCAATGGGAAAAATCCTTCGTGGCGGATTAAGACTGTCATCGAAGAGGCTAGGATCCTTTACCATGCCAGGAATGATCAAAAGGCCCAGCACATTTTTAGGGAAGCAAATAAAACAGCTGATATCTTGGCCAATTTAGGGGTGGAAGCTATTGGGTTGGTCACTTGGGAACATGGGGTCCCAAGTGAAGTGGATAAAATAATTCAAAATGATCGCCAATGATGGTGAAGCTATGGGGATCAAAAAAAGGGAGAGTAGTTTCAATGTGGTTTTGCAAGTATTGCTTCGGTCCTTATTGTGATGGATTTAGCTTTCTTTGCAACAAGGGAAGGATCCAAGTGGTGTGGTGGCTTCATGTTATGGGGTTAGGGGCAATGGCTGAGGCCAAAGATTGATGTCATGATTTCGTGACTTGTTCAAGTTTCAAGAAAAGCAATTTTAAGCAAGAAATGAAAAGTGTAGCAATTTCGTGACAGGTTGAGCAAGAAAGGAAAAGTTTCACGATATCGCGACATGTTGAGCAAGAAAGAAAAAGGGTCACGATATCGTGACATGTTGAGCCAGAAAGAAAGAGTGTCACGATTTCGTGACATGTAGAGCAAGAAATGAAAAGTGTCACGATGTCGCAATATTCTATAAAGAGTGTCGTAATAATGCGACATGCTGAGCAAGAAGGAAAAAGTGTCACGATATCGCGACATGTTGTGTGGTCGCGATCAAAAGAGAAGAGAAAAAGCAAGAGGGAAAAATTGTAGCGATATCGCGACATGAATGAAAGAGTGCCGCGATGTGTAAAAGTGTCACTTTTTGGCGATATGTTGAGCATGAAGGAAGAAGTGTCGCAATATCGTGACATGTCGCATTTTTGTGACCAAAAAAGAAGAGAAAGAGCAAGTGGGAAAATGTGTCACGATATCGTGACATGTCAGTTTTTCATGACTAAAAGAGAAGAGAAAGAGCAAGAAGGAAAAAGTGTCATGATATCACGACATGTCGCGTTGTCGCGATCAAAAGAGAAGAGAAAAAGCAAGAAGGAAAAAGTGTCACGATATCGCGACATGATGAGCATGAATGATAGAGTGTCGCAATTTTGTGACATATTGAGCAAGAAGGAAAATGTGTCGATTTTTGGCGATATGTTGAGCATGAAGGAAGAAGCGTCACGATATCGCGACATGTCGCATTTTCATGACCAAAAAAGAAGAGAAAGAGTAAGTGGGAAAATGTGTCGTGATATCGTGACATGTCAGTTTTTCGTGACTAAAAGAGAAGAGAAAGAGCAAGAAGGAAAAAGTGTCGTGATATCATGACATGTCGTGTTGTCGCGATCAAAAAATAAGAGAAAAAGAAAGAGGAAAAAAGTTTCGCAATATCACGACATGATGAGCATGAATGATAGAGTGTCGCAATATCGCGACATGTTGAGCAAGAAGGAAAATGTGTCGATTTTTGGTGATATGTTGAGCATGAAGTAAGAATTGTCACGATATCGCGATATGTTGCATTTTTGCGACCAAAAAAGAAGAGAAAGAGCAAGTGGGAAAAAGTGTCGTGATATCGTGACATGTCGTTGTTTCACGACTAAAAGAGAAGAGAAAAATCAAGAAAGAAAAAGTGTCGCGATTTCGCGACATGTCATCTTTTCGCGACCAAAAGAGAAGACTAAGAGCAAGAAGGAAAAGTGTTGCGATGTTGCGACATGTTGAACATGAAAGAAAGAGTGTCATGATATCACGACATGGAAAAAGTGTCATGATATGGCAACATGTCGCATTTTCACGACCAAAAGAAAAGAGAAAGAGCAAGAAAGGAAATGTGTCACGATATCGCGACATGTTAAAAGAAAGTGTGTCGCGATATCGTGACATGGTGAGCAAGAAGGATTTAGTGTCACTTTTTGGCGATGTGTTGAGCTTGAATGAAAAAGTGTCACGATTTCGCAACATTTCAGATTTTCACGTCCAAAGAAGAGAAAGAGCAAGAAGGAAAAAGTCTCGCGATATCGCGACATGTCGTTTTTTTGTGACCAAAAGAGAAAAGAAAGAGGAGGAAGGAAAAGTGTCGCGATTTCACGACATGTTCAGAATGAAAGAAAGGGTGTAGCGATATCGTGACATGTCACTTTTTTGCAACCAAAAGTGAAGAGAATAAGCAAGAGGGAAAAAGTGTCACGATTTTGCGACATGTCGTATTTTTGTGACTAAAAGAGAAGAGAAAGAGCAGGAAGGAAAGTGTCGTGATCTCGCGACATGTCATTTTTTCGTGACCAAAAGAGAAAAGATAGAGAAGGAAGGAAAAGTGTCGCGATATCGCGACATGTCGCAGTTTCACGACCAAAAGAGAAGAGAAAGTGTTAGGAGGCAAAATTGTTGGCTTCCTGTGTTCTAAGGTGTGTGTCATCTTTTGTAAGCGTGTTGCTCTTTGTTGGCTATGTTGCCCTAGTAGGGGGCTATGGTTAGACTGTCCCTATTGAGATCTTGTTCCGTTTAAGCTTTGTGCTAATTTTGTAATAGGTTTTGGGTCAACCTGTAAAACCCTGTTGTAATGAATTTGTACCTTAATTACCAAAAAAAAAGTTTACTATTGTTTGCATTACTTAAATTAATGCCCTTTGATCCAATATTAATTAAATCACTTTCTTAACAATTATTTATTTCTAATGCTACCCACATTAGAATAATTAAATTAACTACTCACCTAATTAATTTAATTACTATCAAATGCTAATATTAACCATTAGCATCGATATCAAACAATTCCACATATAGAAACTCAAGGGATATTGTTAAGCCATCCTTGCACAACAATTTTTTTTCTTGAGGAGGAGGTTTTACGATAACTGTGATGCTATCACCTACCTACTAAGGATGGCTTTTTTTCTTAAATAGCAATCTCCTTTTCCAATGGTGAATTTAATCAACATAATCATATGCAATGCACCTATATGAAGGGTTTTATTTTTACCCTTGAGCAATTTATGATAATTTCATTCATCATTTCCATTTTCCTCTCAACTCTGGTGGTTGTCCCATACCAATCCACCCATGAGAGTACCTGGTCCTATAACCAAAAATTTCATTAGTGGTACCATATTACAAATATAGTATAATCAAAGCATAAAATATAACTATAAACCCTTCTTGATAACATAAAATGAGATTATGTATTAGATATCCACACATCAATACATAAATCAAGTATTAAGAATAATTCCTACCAAGTAGGGTCATTATGTATATACAAGATATGTACAATTATATACAAGAAGAGAAAAAATTATAGAAAAAGAAGAAAAATGACAAAAAGGTCATGCAACATGCAAATGAGAGATGCTAGCAATATAAATGATTCCCTATAATTAAGGTGCAAGACACATAATGCTAAGAAGTGAGTATATCCTATCCTCATTCACTCATTAGCAAGAAGAATGAAGAGATAAGAAGTATATACAAGAAAATAAAATAAGGAATGAAGGCAAGATAACCTATAACTGAACATGATACCTTTAAAGGTGTATATTCAAGGGGTAAACATATATTACCTTCATGTCCTTGTCATCATGAGAATGTAAATAAGAATAAAGTATCCCTATTGATATTTTGATAGCCTAGAGATTCTCACAAAATAGCCAATGGCCAAAAGAGTACCATCAAATGATATTCATGTGGTATGTAGCCTATTCTACGAGTATCCCTCGATAATCAAAAATTCAATGAGAGAAGCAAAAATAAAGGGAAATCAATCTGATATATGCTATCGTAATATACCTATGTGCTTAATTGATTGTGTGGGCCATGCCTTAATCAATAAAAGTGAAGGTAATTGCAATATGTTTTGGGAGATGACCAAAAGAGAGAGGTAAAGAATCTAAAGGAAAATGTAAAAGATGCAAAAAAAAGAGGTTGTGGAAAAGAGACATAATGTAAGTCAAGCAATGTGCAAACAAGATATGTTGGTAAGATATTTGATGACTTGGCATTAAGGCGTAAGAGGTGTAATGCTAAGAGGTGAGTATAATTTTCCCTAATTCCCTTTTTAGAAAGAATAGTTATGAGAAGAGAAGCAAAATAGAATGGAGGGTATATACAAGGGGATAAAATAGGGGATACTAAAATGAAAATTTAGATAGAATGGAAGTATCCCTATTTGCGGTTTGATAGCCAAGAGATGCTCATATAATAGCCAATGGTCATATGAAAACCATAAAAATGATATTCATGTAGTATCTACCCTATCTTGTGAGTATCCCTTAACAACTGAAAGGCCAATGAGGGAATAAAAAAGAAAGATATTATTTCGCTATATGTTATCATAATATACCTATATGTTTCATTGATTGTGTAGGCTATGCCTTAATAAATAAAAGTGAAGGTAATTATGATATATTTTAGGAAGATGATCAAAAGAGACACATAAAAATAGTACAAATGAAAGTTTAAAAGACATGAAACAAAGAGAAATTTTCCCAACCAACTTGCACATGACTAGGAAGAGGTATCATAATTTGTTCGAGGATGAGCAGAATCCAAATAGGATGCATGTTGTTTCACAAACATAATACATATTTCACAGTTACCCAGGGGTTTTTCAGGAAGAACAAAAGAAAAGGAAGGGGAGAGATGATCAAATAGTTGTAAATTGATGTGGAAGAAAGGAATTCAATCAAGGAAGAATTCCCAACTACCTCACGGATAACAAATAAGGAGTGGCATATGATGTCCAAGGATGATCAAATCTTTAGTGAGATACATACCAATCCATGAATTTTATACAATGTTCTTCTTTAATACTTAGAATTCATTCAGTAAGGACAAATAATGAGATAGAAAATGTATATAGATGATAGAGAAAACCCCAACCAACTCATAGGAAGAGGTGATTTACAATGCTCAAGGACAAGCCTAATCCAAATAAGGATGTATGGTGATCTACAAGCATTATAAGACATCCTCCCTAATTATCTAGGAGTTGTTCAAGAAGGAAGAATAAAGAGAAAGGTGTATATCCCTTGACTTGGGGAAAAATAATGATTATGGTTATAATTACAAGGTCAAGGTGAAGAGCAAAAAGCCTCGATAAACTAAATCTAAAAAAGTAGTAAATATAGAATCAAAGAACAAATATAACAGATACACACATAACACAGTATTTCACCTTAGAAAACCCTTACAAGGAAATACCCAACATAGTAATATCTCATAATTGTATGAACTTAACCATCTCTAATACAATAATTTTCATCTCTCATCTCACTTCTTACCAAACCCTGATGCAAGTGTATTTTAAATAACAACACAAGAATAGATTTTATAATACCATGGAATTAAAACCATGGGTTCAAATATGTTAACTCTAAAAAATCCATATGAGTCAAAAAATAGTTTAAAAACCCTAAAATTACTATCGAAGGTTGTACCTACCAAACCCTCGCTTTTCAAGGGTTACCACCCCCAAACCCCGATGAGAATACATGGAGAGTGTCTAGTACCTTTTAGAGTTAACCCCACCAAAATAACATGGAAAATATTCAACACATTTCCAACATCCTCCCACTTGTATATTTTTCATAGGAGCCAAAAATTGGCACTGTCAATTATCAAGCGCAACCATACCCATAGATCTTCTACACCAAGAAATTTTTTGAGCAGGTACATCCTTTGTTAATGAATTAGCAACATTATTCTCTTTATCAACTTTATCCAATATCACTAGATTCCCTTCAACTATCTCTCTCACAAAATGGTACTTGATATCAATATGTTTTGGTCGACCATGAAAACTAGGATTGTTGGCTAAAAATATTGCACTTTGACTGTCATTCTCAATTCTCATAGTCTTCTGCTTAAGACCAAATGTTGAAAACAACCTCTATAGCTACATTAATTATTTACAGGCATGATTTGCTGCAATGTAATCTGCCTCTATTGTGGATAAAGCAACTATTGATTACTTTTTAATCATTCAACTTACTACTCCTCCAAATAATTTGAATACATTAGCACTCGTGGATATTCTTTTGTTAATATATCAAGCCCAATTAGCATCCAAAAAACCTTGCAGATTCACAATATTATGATCTCCATTATTTTCTTGGTAACAAACAGCATAATCAGGTCTGAGGTGTAGATCAATTTTTTCAACCAAATCCTGTAAGGGGGGCAGAGGTCCAAGGTTCAAATCTTGGGTCTCATCAAACTGAACACTTGTCCCTTTTCTAGTGCTTTCAATAGTGTAAAAGGTTTAAAATTATTGTGGCATGGTGGTTATAGGGGAGGACTACATAAAGAACTATGTGGCAGCTTCTGGGATGGACAACGCAAAATATTTTGTTGACCATAAAAGCCGAACGACCTACTTAGATTCATGGCAACTACTAATTCCACCATGTAAATTCAAAAAATAAATAGCATAATCTAAAGTTCCATGCAAATATCTAAAGATCCTCTTCATAACAATCTAATGTTCCTTTTATGGATTGGACATATATCTACTAACTAATCCCACTACATGTGCAATATCAGGTATAGTACAGACCATTGCATATATCAAACTACCAACAATGCTAGCATAAGGAACATGATGCATTTCTTCAGTTTTATCATCTATTTTAGGACATTGTTTAGTAGACAATTTTTTACCAACTATATATGAAGTTCATATTGGTTTACAGTCATGTATCCTAAACCTCTATAATATTAAAGCAATATATTTTCTTTGATTTAACCATAACTTTCTAGTTGCATGATCCTTTATTATTTCCATGACCAAAATAAATTTTATAGCATCCAAATGCTTCATATCAAATTCAAAAGATAACTAAGATTTTATTAACTTTATCTTCTTATTGTTACCAATTAATAACATATCATCCACATACAAAACAATGATAAAAAAATCTTCATCTTCTTGTTTAAAATACACACATGGATCTACTTTTCTTTTTCCAAGCCCAAGTGTCAAAAAAAACCTATCAAATTTTTGGTTCCACATTCTTGGAGATTGCTTCAAGTCATAAAGAGAAATTTTTAACTTGCATACCAAGTCCTCCTTATATTTTACCCTAAAGCATTCTGGTCGTGACATATATATGTCATCATCAAGTTTACCATGTAGAAATGTTGTCTTTACATCCATCTATTCTATTTCAAATTCAAAAGCAGTAGAAATAGCCAATAGAAATCTAATTGAAGTTAGTTTATCCATAGGAGAAAAAATCTCACCAAATTCAATTCCCTCAAATTGAGAAAATCCTTTTGCTACTAGGTGAACCTTGTACTTCTCCAAATTTTCTTCTACACCGTACTTCTTCTTGAATACCCACTTACAATCAATAGGTTTTCTTCCAGGGGGTAATTTCACCAATTTCCACATCTTATTTTTACCCAAGCGCTCCATTTCTTCCTCCATAAAAAACTTTTGAGACTTATTTTCACTTGATTGAAGTGCCTTATTTACTATCTTGGATTCATTAATAACTGATATATTAAATGAAGAACAAAAAATTGAAGGGATATACCTTTACAGGAGTCTTCTCACTTGATCTGATCTCCTCAAACGTGGAGTTCTAGGTTCTGCATATTCAACTTCTTCGTCACCTTCTTCCTCTAAATTTTACTCTTTAGACTCTCTTTGTAGTTCATCTTCTTCTATAACACTAGGTTCTACCACAAGTTCTTCCTCCTATTCTAATTTTACTTGAAATATTTTAGGTTCTTTGCTTTGTTGAAGTTCCTATTTCAGAACCCCTTTTGTTTCTCTAAATATCACATTACGACTATGAACAATATTCTGTGTTTCTAGGTTCCACAATGTATATCCTTTAACACCAATACTATAACCCATAATTATGTATTTTTATATTTATAGTCTAGCTTGGTCCTTTTTATTTTGGGACACAAAAACATCGCAACCAAAAACCCTTATATGATTGAGAGAGGGTTTCTTACCAGTCCAAACTTCCTATGGAGTCTTTTCCACTAAAGCTAATGTAGGACATCTATTGATGATGTAACAAGCAGTTAACATGGCTTTAACCCATAATTTGCTTTCTAATCTTGCACTGCTTAGCATGCTTCTAGTCTTATCCATCAATGTCATGTTCATCTATTCTACAAATGCATTCTATTATGGAATATACAAAGTTATTTTCTACCTTTCTATTCCATAGTCCTTGAAAAATTGCTCAAATTCATTAGAATAATACTCACCACCATTGTCACTTCTCAAAACCTTTATCATTTTCTCTATGTAATTTTCTACAAGAGCCTTTAAACTCTTTAAATTTATTGAAAACATCAGATTTGTTCCGTAAAAAATATACCCAAGTCTTTCTTGAAAAGTCATATATAATTGTAATATATAATTGTAATAAAATAGATAGATTTACCTCACGATGGTACTTTTTCAGGTCCAAACATATCACTATGAACTATATGCAAAGTTCCTTCAGATCTTGTGGCACTACTAGGAAACTTGACTCAGGTTTGCTTTCCAAAAACATAGTGCCCAAAAAAATCAAAATTTAATGGGCAATCAGAAATTCCTTCAACCATTCCTTTTTATTTGAATGTTTTAAGGTATTTCTCACCAATATACCCCATGCATTAATGCCACAAAATTGTATTTTACATAGGAATACTCAAAGTTGCTTCTATTGTATTATTTTTCTCTACAACTAAAGAGTTATTGTGATTAATACTTATAATGTTAGCCTCAATCCTGAACAAAGTTCTTGTACAAAATTCCCTTGCCAACACCAAGACTCCATGAACCACCTTGTAATTATCCTTACTGAATACCACATTCACACCCATGTCATTCATCTTACTCACGGATATTATATTCATTGTCAAATCCATAATATATAGCATACTAGCAAGGGTTTTAATTCTTCCATATTTTAACCTCAATGTGACTCTTCCTCAACCTATTATTTTATATGTCGAATTGTCTCCCAATAATAATTCACCTCCATTTATCTTTTTATATTCACAAAACCCCACCTTATGAGGAGTCATATGAAAATAAACACCTAAGTCAATCAGCCATGAGTCATGGCATCAACTTGAGCACACTGCAACTAAGAATAAGTTCCCTAAATATTCATTTGAGGTAATTTATTTCTACAAAAGTTCCTTCATCAGATGATTACATATGATAAACCTTTTTAGATCTATAGTATATTTTATAATACTTTGTTTTACCACAGTTCCAACATTTCTTTTTTGGAGAAACATATTTACCCCTAGATCTTGATTTCCTTTATCCTAATTTCTTTTTGCTTCTTTCTTGAGAATGGCCTCTCATAACCAAGGCATCCTTCTGATGATAATCCTTAAAATATTTTCATCTCATTTCCTCAAATAGCAATTTTCCTACTATATCCTCTCCTTTCAATGTAGAAGTAATATTATTGATAGCGATAACTAGGTTATCCCACGAATAGGGTAATGAACAAAGTAAAGTAGTACATTTTTCCTCTTCATCCATTTTTAATTTAACAAAGTTTAATTAACTTACCATAGTGTTAAAAGCATTCAAATGTTCAGCCACAGAGTCACCATTATTCATTTGAAGTGAATACAACTTCTTTCGAAGAAAGAGTTTATTTACCAATGGCGTTCTCTAATACAAAGTTCTTAGCTTAGCCCATAACAACTTTGCCATGGTCTCTGTCGATAGATTCAATAATTACAAATAAAATAAGTATAATTTGATAGAGCTCCTTGCCTTCCTATCAATTTTTAACCAGTCCTCATCTATCATTAATGTTATTTTTATTCCTAAGATTATAATCCATTGATCTCTATGAACCAACAAATATTCCATCTTGAGTTTCCATAACTCAAAATTATGTCCATTAAATTTTTCAATATCTATTCTATGCTTCCTATAATTTTTCTTCATCGATATTATTTCACATATGGCTCCCACTCAAGAATTAATTTATTATAGGTTTGAAACTCTTACTTGTAAAACAAAGTTAAAACCTAGCTCTGATACCAAATGAAGAGCAAAAACCCCTAATAAACTAAACCTAGAAAATCGGTAAATATAGAATCAAAGAAAAAAGATAATGGATACATACATAACACAATATTTCACCTAGGAAAACCCTTACAGTAAAAAACCCAACATAGTAATATCTCCTTATTGTATAAACTTAATCATCTCCAATACAATAATGTTAATCTCTCATATCACTTCTTACCAATCCTTGATACAAGTGTAGTTTAAATAACAATAGCACATGAATAGATATAGACGTAAAACCATGGGTTCAAAAATTAGCCCTAAAAAACATATATGAGACTAAAAATAGCTTAAAACCCCAACGAGAATACATGGAGAGTGTCCAGTAACTTTTAGAGTTAATCCCACTAGAATAACATGGAAAATATTCAACACATTTCCAACATAAGGGATATACAAGAGGTAGAGAAGAAATGGAAATGTAGAAAGAAAAAATATAGATGCCTTGACTTGGGAAGATTTGAATGGATGTATATTTACAAGATCAAGGTATATATTATAAGGAGGAGTGTAATATTATGTTTGCTTGAAGAATCGGGTGATGGTTCCTAGCATCATCATCCCATGATAAATGTAAATGTGTCTAGTGACCATATATATGAATGAAATAATGGTGAGCTATGATCCATCATGTGATATCTTTAAATAAGCATAAGGTGAGGAATCAAGAGATTAAAGAAGATATTATTGAAACAAAAAGGCAAAAGGGTGAAAATGAAAGGTAGGAAGGAGTTTTAGATCTAAGAAGGTAAATAAAAGACCCCCAAAAGTGAGTTTACACCAAATTATGTAGTCATATATAAAAACATAAAAGTAAAGATATAAATCCCACTAAAATAGAGTTACCCATGTATATATATAAGAGGGGCGATCATAGCATCCAAGTGGAAAAGGAATGAGATATACCCTAAGTTTGGGGACTCACTAAGCGATAGTGACCTAGTGCAAGTGTAATGCAATGAGCTAAACCTGACTAGATGTCATCATTACATCATTGCAAAATCCCCAAGAATATACATGAATAAGCAATCATATGCAAATATGATCAATAATTAAAGTATCTATATGTCTAGCATGTGCAAAAGAGAATCATGTCAAGCAAAATTATGACAAGCAATCATGTAGTATGAGCAAGTAGAAAAATGCAAGCTGTCACAAAAAAGGTCTTGGAAAATCTAGTAGGATAAGTAGAATAATTGAAATACATGAGCAAGAAGAGATATTGAGGAATTGAGATAGAAATATATTATGGTCAACACTTCAACCTCTCCCCAAGATTCGAGAATAATTTAAGAAGAGTGAGACTAGAAGAATAGAATAATAGTAAAGGTTATGCATAGTACCTTTTGAGGTGCATAAAATTCATGGCTTCTTTGAGATCTTTGTTGTCTAGGGTTTCTAGATGATAGGATCCTAAGTCAAACATGGTTGTTATCACAAAATGGCCTATCCTAATGGGTTTAAACTTATATTTTAGATTAGTTTGAGTATTTATGTTCCTTTAATTTTTTTTTTAGGACAAGGTCCCCTACTTCAAAAGAATGATTACAAACTTTCTTAGTGTAAGTTCACTTGAGCCTATTATAATAGGCTCTAATATGCTCTAAGGCATGGATGTGCTTTTCATCCAACAAACCTAATTGGTTCAAGTGGGCAATGTGATGTTCATCATTGATAGAGGTATCTTGCAACAAGGTGTGCAAGGAAGGGACTTCTAAATCAAAGGGGAAAACAACCTTAGTGCCATAGACAAAGATAAAAAGAGAGTCATTATCAAATATGACGATATAAGGGATTCCATATTGACACAATATTTGATAAAGGATAAACTTAAAGACTTGAAATCTAATAATCGTGGATAGCAGCGTGACTTATATCCACTTAGTAAAGTACTGAGTCATTGTGATGATAAATTTATAACCATCGAATGAAGTGGGATTATTTTCCAATTATGTCAAATTCCCATATGGAAAAATGGCCAAGGAGAAGAAATGACTTAAAGGTTTTGTGAAGGGGTATGAATAAGATTATTATGATGTTGACACTTTTTATAGTGTCAAACATAGTCATATGCATCCTTCTCCATGGAAGGCCTATAATATATTATTCGGAGGAGCTTATTGGCAATTGAATTGCCACTAAAATGGCCTCCACATGATCCTTTATAGGCTTCATAAAGGTCTTGTCTTTCTTCATAGGATGTGAGGCATCATAGAATAATATCATCAAAGAGCATTAATATAGATTTTTATTGATTATTATAAATCAACACATTATTTTATGTAAAATGTTTTTCTTATTATGATATAATCCTTCAAGCATTGTGCCATATTTTAAGCAATCAAAGATATATTTGTACCAAGGCTCAAAAGGAGAAGTTTCAATTTTCAAGACATCTAAGGGAAGTTGTTTGCAACTAAGGGTTGTGGGTTTTCAGAGTTGTCGAATGACAATCATAGCTTGATCATCTTCTAACTCCAAGGGAGTAAGGGGTGTGACTAAAACCATAGCATCCACATGATGGTTAGAGGACCTAGGGATAGACTCTATGGCAATACTCTCAAAGGTTAACATAAGCTTAGCAACAATGTCTTTCTATATCTTCAACTTTTTATCTGTAGTATGATAAACATAATTGACTTGATTGACTACAAGTTGAGAGTCACCAAATATAGAAATGTTATTGAATTTTAGGGCTAGGATAGCTCTAAGACCTAGGATCAAGGCTTCATATTTTGTAGTATCATTAGTGCAGGATAATTACAACTTAAAGGATAGAGGGATTAATTGATTTTTTGGAGTAACTAGAATGATTCTAGTTCCTATGCCATTTAAGAAATGGGATTCATCGAAATACAATGTCTAAGAATCTTGGGTTTCTACATCAAGGTTGAATATGCCCTCATTAGGGAACTCTACAACTAAATTATAGGTATATTCTAAGAAATTTTTAGCTAATTGGCTAGTGATAGCCTAACCTTTTATAGCCTTTTGACTAATGAAGGTTAAATCAAACTCATTAATGATAAGGACCCACTTGGTAGCTCGACCTGAAAGGTGAGGTTTTGAAATTAAGTAGTGAAGGGGATCAAACCTTGCAACTACCAATATCTTATGGCTAAGCATATAATGTTTTCAACTTTTAAGATGCAAGCACTATAGTGAGGCAAAACTTTTCTAAAGGGGTATACTAGGTTTCATATCTAACAAGGGTTCTACTAATATAGTAAATTGTTCTTTCTTTATTTTAATCATCATGCTGAGCTAGCATAGCCCCTAAATCTTGTACCATGGCTACTATATAGAGCAATAAATTATTGGTTGGGTTAGGTTGTATGAGAATAGACAGGGAAGTGAGATATATTTTAAGTTCATAAAAAGCTTTTTGGCACTCATCATCCCACTTATACTCTACATTATTGAGGATAAACTTAAAGAAATATTGACACTTATCATCTAGCTGGGAAATGAAGTGCATAATGTATTTAAGCTTACCTTAGAAACTATGCAAATAAATAAGGTTACGTGGAGGAGACATATCAGTAATAACCAAAATCTTGGTTGGATCTACTTCAATGCCTCACCTAGACATAATGAAACATAAAATCTTGCTAGATGTGACTCCAAAGACACATTTAGAGGACTTACGATTAACCTCATATTATCTTAAATATTCAAAGATATGCCCTACATTTTATGTATGAGTTTCTCAATGAATGGAGTAACCAATACGATCATCCAGATAGTCTTCTATAATTTCATGCATTAAGTCATGCAAAATATAATTCATGACCCTTTGATATGTGGTATCTACTTTCTTTAATCCAAAAGGAATAACTTGATAGTAAAAGGTGCCCCACAAAGTAATGAAAGTAGTCTTATCTTGGTCTTCAGGAGTAATTTTGATTTGGTTGTATCATAAAAAACCATCCATCAAAGAGACCATTCCAAATCCAACGATAAAATCTACAATCATGTATATGTTGGATAAAATAAAATCATCCTTGGGACAAGCTAAGTTGATGTATCAAAATTTATTACATATTATTATTGTGCCTTCTTTCTTGGAAATAGGAATGATGTTCAATATCTAATCAAAATAGTCGATTGCTTTGATAAAATTGACATCAAGAAGCTTTTGAAGCTCTTATTTGACCAACAAGGCAATCTTAGGATGCATCTTTCTAAGATTTTTCTTGACAAGATTAATATTAGGTTGGACTACTAAATAGTGCACAACCAAGGAAGGATATAGCCTAGGCATATCGACATATGACCAAGCAAACATATCTTAAAATTATTTCAATAGATTGCTCAATTTCTCTTGCTATTTAATAGAGAGGGCGAGCCCTAATTTGAGGATTTTAGGGCTTTCTAAGATGCCAATGTTAATGTATATGGTTTCTTCAATGAGGATATGGGGCTCATCCTCATAATGAATAGGGGTTGGGATTACTCCTAAGTGCTCAAGATCTTTAGGAAACATAGGAATTTTATCTTCTTGAGGATTAGAATACTTGACATAGGTGAGACAAGGGAATGACCCATCAAAGAAGAAGTTATTTTAAAGGATATGTTCATGAGCCATGTCATAAAATGTATCTTATTTAGCATACTCTCCTGGGATTGCTATTAAATCTAGATGGACAATGGTGACTAGGTTGCAAAATAGCATGGTGGATGAATAAGGAGGTTCCTCATCCCGATTATCCTAATCCAAGCCATGATGATCTATAAATTCAGCAAAAGTTATACTTTGATCATAACCTATATCAATGGGCAAGGGTTGGTTCATGTTAGGGATATAGCCTATGCAAAATATCCCAGGCCAAATATCAACTTCTTTCCTTTTTTTTGAGGGCCCAAACCTTTATCTTAATATCCCATATTGGTTAGGATTTGCTTGGGTAATGGGTAATATTTGGAAAGGTAACATATTGCAAAGGGTTTCTCTATGGGTAAGGGGTTACTACCACTAATCATTTATTCATGAGAGGTTTCCATGTAATTAAAGGTATATAATACTATGTGTACTACTTCACCCTTCTTATGGGATAAACCCAAAGTTCGAGGCGAAGGTGGTAGTGAGGAAATATCTATAAAGGTATTTTGATTAGATTGATTGACTTGATAATTATAAAGAGGAATTATTTAAGGTTATTCATTGAATTTCAAGATCTTTAGCGTCTTGGTGATTTTAGGAGAAGAAGGAATAGAAAAAGAAGGAAATTAGTTAAGAGAAATTTAAGGGCAAAAATATATTTTAGCTTGGGCTTGCTCAACTATTGAACAATTGAAGAACACAAGCTTATACTGAGAGGGAGGGTGAACAGTACAAGATCACTTTTTAATTTTCTTTCCAAATCAATATTAAGCAATGTGTAGATAACAATATTAATAGAAGTAATCAAAGTAATGCATAAATAACCACACACAATAGAGACACCATAATTTACGTGGTTCACCCAATGTGGGCTACTCCACAGAGAAAATATTTCACTAAAATTTTCTCAATCAATATCTTGGGAATCCTTCCCAATTCCAATGTTTATGGACCTTTGTCCAAAGGAGACACCAATCCCATAAATAAATTTTGTGGATCTTTTTCCATAGGAGAACTCCTTATCCTCTTCTTTGTTTGGTGATCCTATAGAAGACTACTACCTTCAATACAGTGGCTTGTGGATCTCTCTCCACTGAAGACTCTTATCCCCACTTAGAAGACCTATCCTCACTACCCTAGTTGATGGATATCTATCCATTGGAGACTACTATCCTCTCTACTCTGTCACCTCCAAAGCTCTGTCTCTAATATGCAATAAACACAATCCTTCGGTCTAGCACAAATATGCTCAATAAGTCCACATAGAACTTGCTCAAATCTGCTCAATAAGTCCACACATAACTTGCTCAAATCTGCTCAACAATTCCACACAAAACTTGCTCAAATATGCTCAAAAAGTCCACATAGAACTTGCTCAAATTTTCTCAACAAGTCCACATAGAACTTGCTCAAATCTGCTCAACAAGTCCACACATAAATTTCTCAAATCTGCTCAATAAGTCCACACAAAACTTATTCAAATCTACTCAATAGGTCCACTTAGAACCTACTCAAATATACTCAATAAGTTCACTCATAACTTGTCCAATCTACTCAATAATTCCACACAAAACTTATTCAAATTTGCTCAACAAGATCACTCAAAACTTGTCCAAATCTCATAGAAACATAAAGAGAATTGTTAGAGACTCAATATGTTCTACACTCAATAAACTCTACTCAATCAATTACTCAAAAAACAACCCTTGCTCACTATCCCTAGTCCAAGCATGTAAACACCAACTCAAAATGTTTCCAATAATGCTCAACAACAAATATCACATAATAATGATACTCATGTTCTTTTCACACCCTACTTCAAGTTCTTTGCATGACAACTCACTTCAACAACAATTATTATAAATAAATCTTCACATAACAATGATACTCATGCTCTTTTCAAACCACTAACTCAAGTTCTTCACACAACCAATGGCTTCAAAAACAATGCTTATAAAATAAGGTTTTAATCACAACACTTAATTCCAGAAAATATTGAAGCATTAACTCAAACACTTTTGAAAATGAAACCCTAATCAAATCCTTTTCTCTCCAAAATTTATTTTTTAGAAATCCAATCAATCAACTCAATCAAGAAAGAATTTTCCCATACCTTTTTTCTTGACAAGGAGTTGATATCACAAATCTGCCACACTCACAATTACTTCTATGCCAATGTCAATAAGGGTTAGAATATAATAATTCCCTCAACAAAATACAATATAAAATGATATCAAAATTACACCTTATCACTCCAACTTAAATAATATTCAACACCTTCACAATAATCTTCTTTAACACAAAAACCCCATATTAAAATTAAAACAATACTCAAAGTCTTAATTCTCCAATATGCCAATATGATAATTAAGACTTTATTAAAAAATAAATTGAAAACTCCTTATTACTCCTAATTGACACTTTTCAATAACCACCACTATCCAACTAGAAACCCTTCTAAGCAAATATGACTAATACCCTTTTATCTCCCAACTTAGGCAATAATTAAATTTAATGCAAAAATATTTACCTCACTTTCTAAGGGATTCGAACCCTCAACAATGCCCATGACAAAAACCTTAGTGTTAGCTCCAACCATCGTATGAGCTATGCGCTCGTTTGAAATATAAGAAGCACCATTTGCTTCAAATAGTGTCTCCTACCATGCACCTTGCAAAATGTGCACCTTTGGTACCTTCAACCAACACAACTGCCAAGCACAACCACCATGTTTTGAACAATGGCCTCCTTGCCTACAAGCGCTCTCACCACTGCCCACTTGCCACTAGGCCAAGCTGCCCAGTTGGCTTTTGAATGATCGACACCTTCTGTTTTATTTTGATCACCGACACACGAAATTCATAAATTTTCTCACGAGCTCTTCTTTCCAATTCACATGCAATATTAATAAATCAAGCAAGTATAAATTTTAATGCCCTTTGGGCATAGTTATATATATATATATATTAATTTCCTCCAAGATTGTAAAATGTCGATGCTTTGAATGCTTTCACCACCACGTAACGTCGGTGAAGGTTAGGACCTTTATAAAGGTGCTTTGAATATTTTTAACTCCAAACCCATATTTGGGTATTGTAAAATATTATAATGAATATTATAAATATTTTACTTTGGGATTTTAACCATATAACTTAATATTATAATAACAAATATTATAATATTATATCCTTTTGAGTTTATTGCTTCCTTCTCATTGTATACCATGGTGTAAATAATATTTATTTATAAAAATTTAATTCTCATTGAATTTAAATAATTTATAAAATAAATATTATATCTCCTTTTTAAATTTGCACAAGCCTCCTTCGATTTTTATGAAACACCTTTAAAAATAAGATTTCATATACTATTAAGATATTATGAAGCCCTTTTGCCTTTATCTTCTGCACTGATTCTCTTGACCTTTGGCCTTCTTCTTGGATATCAAATGACAACTTTGAGAACTTTGTTTCTTGATGAATTCCTTGAAATTAATGATGACTTCATCTGGTGACATCAATGACAACTTTGACTTAGGGACTAAAAATGTCCAACAATCTCCCCCTTTGTCATTGATGGCAACCCAAACTCTTTTTACCAGAACTTGACTTACTTTTTGTCCTGCTCCCCCTGGCTCAATGCTCTTTTCAAGTATCAAGTCTCTCCTCCTTACTCAAATATCTCCCTTTTGACATCAATGGAAAAGGGTCACCTTTGGGGCTCAAGGCTAAGAATGATTCTCTTAGATTAGACCCTCCCCCACCTCTTTTTGAGGTGGTTAATTCTGGTTTAGGAGTATTTCTACTCTCAGAAGGCGTTGTTATTTGCCTTTATCCTTTTTCCTTATTATTTGATTTTTCTAATTTCTTTGATTATTTTTCATGTCCATATTCCTATCCATGTCTACATTCCTATCCATGTTCTTGTTCCTGTTCCTGTTCCTGTTCCTGTTCTTGTTCTTGTTCCTGTTCATTTTCATGTCCATGTTCTTGTTCCTATTCCTGTTCATGTTCATGTTACTGTTCTTGTTCATATCCATGTTCTTGTTCCTGTTCTTGTTCATATCCGTGTTCCTGTTCCTGTTCCAATTCATACCTATTTTTGGAATGTTTGCTCTACACCATTTGTTGTGTGACCATCATTATTGCACTTATAACAATTGATGCTATTATTCCTTGGAGGTGCAAATATCTTAGGATTTCTTCTAGTGAAGTCATATCCTCTTCTGTCATGAACCCTACAATTCATTGCCTTGTGATAAAACTAATTACATGAGTAGCAATACCCATGAAAAAGTTATTTGTTTCCAATTTCCTATCTTACATGTGTCCTGCATTGTGAAGCCATGTGCCCAAACCTATGACATGAAAAGCATCTTCCATTTAAGCTTCCTTGTCTTGACCTCATTGGTCTCTTATTTTGATTGTTGTTCCATCTGTATCTTCTTTATGCATTGTTCTTGTTTTTGTTGAAATATCTATTGTCCAACTCATCCTCTGATGTCTCACTTTATTTCACATTGTCTTCTTCTGAAGTATCTTCATCTAAAGTTTCTTCTCCTCCAAAACTTGAAGTTGACTCTCCTTCCCATTTCTTTTGAACTTGTTCAAATCCAAGACCTATTTTTCTTGATGTAGTATTTTGTGTCTTTATGAACTTATCCAAGTTCTTTGAGTTGTTTTTAAACCCTTTCATCTTGATCTTGGAGTCCTTTAAATATTATTTTAGTAGTTCCACTTCTTGTGCTAACTTCTCACATTCCAAGATCTTTGCTTCTATTGAACCTCTTTGCCTTAGCCTTTGGTTTTTCTAAATCCTATATGAGAAATATTCTCTCTTCATCACATTCTTGAAACTAAATTTCAAGTTTAGAGTGTTGCGTCCTTACATTCTTTATTGTGTCTAGGGCATATATAAGTTCTCCCTTTAGTTCATAACCATCCTTTATGAATATCCCTCTATTTGTTTACCTTTGTCCACATCTCTATTTTCTTTTGGCTTATATTCTATAGGATCACTTACTTCTTCTAAATCCATTAGAATATTTTCATTTGGTCTTTCAAGTGCATTCTCATATTCATCATCACTAAAACTATAACCATCCCTTGTATAATAATATTCAAGATGTCCAAAGTTACCACATCTAAAACACTTGAGAATGATTGGAGTCATTTTCTTAACTGGTTCTTTTTCTTCAATCATAAATAGGACTTCATCTCTATCATTGTCTAAAAAACTAGCATCACTATCACTTGAGTACTTACTTGCATTATCTTAATAGTAGTTTCTCTTTTACCTTTGAAAGAACTTTCCTTTTCTGCTTTGTCCATCCTTTCTTTTCTTCTGGTTTTTATATATTTCTGGTTCCCTGTACCTGTGATCCTATTTTTCTTCACCATTGTTGTTCTTGGGTTCTTGAAAATATGTTGCAAAATGTCCATACCTTCCACAATTGAAATATTTAACAAATATTTTATCTCTAGATCTTCTATAGTCCTTATCTCTTCTACCATAGTTAGCTTCTTCATCACTAGATGACTCATTGCTTGATTCTGACTTCTTACCCTTTGTCTTATTGGTTGCTTTGAATGTTGCTTCCTTCTGGGACATAGGATATTTTATTCTTATCTCAAATGCTATGAGCATACCAAGCAACTTATATCTTGTCAAAGTATCACCATCTATTGATACTTCTATAGCAGAAAATTGTTCACTAAATTTTTTTGGAAGAGATATTAAGACTTTATCACAAACATTAGATTCATAAATCTTCATACCAAGTCCTCACATATCATTAACAACCTCATCAATTCAAAGTAGTTAAGAACTAATTTTTTCCTCTTCATTCATTATTAATTCTTCAAGTTGTATTTTGAGATTTTGACTCTTTGCTTTCTTGACACTTTTATCCCCTTCATATATATTTTGCAATTTATCCCACATCTCTTTTGCAGTTTAACAATGCATAACTTTCATAGACTTTGTTCTATGCAATCTTGTCACAAGTGCATTCATTTATTTTGAATTGTAGTGTTGTAGAAGCTTACCTTCCTTATCTGTAGGAGGGTTGACCAAGGGATCATATCCAAATTTCACTGATTCCTAAATTTCATTGCCAAGTGCCATCAGGTAGATCTTCATCATCTAACTCCAATACATATAGTCACTTCCATAAAATACTGGTGCTAAATTATTTGAGAACACTTCCTTAGGATCCATTATGTTCTTGTTAGTCTTTCCTTCAAGCTATTAAAATCTTCTAAAGGAACCCACTTTGATACCAATTGAAGAACATAAGTTTATACTGAGAGGGGGGTGAACAATATAAGACCACTTTTTACTTTTCTTTCCAAATCAATATTAAGCAATGTGTAGATAGCAATATCAATAGTAGTAATCAAAGCAATGCACAAATCACCACACAAAATAGAGACACCACAATTTACGTGGTTCACCCAATGTGGGCTACTCCACAGAGAAAATATTTCACTAAAATTTTTCAATCAATCTCTTGGGAATCCTTCCCAATTACAATGTTTATGGACATCTATCCAAAGGAGACACAAATCCTCTAAATCAAGTTTATGGATCTCTATCCATAGGAGAACTCCTCCTTTGCTTTGGATGGTGATCCTCTAGAAAACTACTTCCTCCACTACACTGGCTTGTGGATCTCTCTCCACAAAACACTCTTGTCCACACTAAGAAGACCTATCCTCACTACCCTGGCCGATGGATATCTATCCACTGGAGACTAATGTCCTCTCTACTTTGTCACCTCTAGATCTTTATCTCTAATTTATACCAAACACATTCCTTCAATCTAACACAAATCTACTCAACAATTCCACATAGAACTTGCTCAAATTTGCTCAACAAGTCCACACAGAACTTGCTCAAATCTGCTCAACAAGTCCACACAAAACTTGCTCAAATATGCTCAACAAGTCCACACAGAACTTGCTCAAATCTGCTCAACAAGTCCACATAGAACTTGCTCAAATATGCTCAACAAGTCCACACATAACTTGCTCAAATATGCTCAATAAGTCCACATAGAACTTATTCAAATCTACTCAATAGGTCCACTCATAACCTGCTCAAATATGCTCAACAAGCTCACTCAGAACTTTTCCAATCTGCTCAATAAGTCCACACAAAACTTATTCAAATCTTCTCAACAAGCTCACTCATAACTTGTCCAAATATCATAGAAACATAAAGAGAATTGTTAGAGACTCAATATGTTCTACATTCAATGCTCAATCACTTTCTTAACTCAAATCAGAATATAGAATAGTTGTTTTTATGGAACTTGAACAATCACTTCATACATCCACTTGACTAGGCTTAATCAACTCTACTCAAACAATTACTCAAGAAAAAACCCTTGCTCACAATCCCTAGTCCAAGCATGCAAACACCAACTCAAAATGTTTCCAACAATGCTCAACAACAAATCTCACATAACAATGATACTCATGTTATTTTCACACCCTAGTTCAAGTTCTTTGCACGACAACTCACTTCAACAACAATGCTTATAAATCAATATTCATATAACAATGATACTCATGCTATTTTCAAACCCCTAACACAAGTTCTTCACACAACCAATTGCTTCAACAACAATGCATATAAAACAAGGTTTTAATCACAACACTTAATTCCAAAAAACCTTGAAGCATTAACTCAAACACTTTCGAAAAGGAAACCCTAATCAAATCCTTTTCTCTCCAAACTTTATTTTCTAGAAAGCCAATCAATCAACTCAATGAAGGAAGAATTTGCCCATACCTTTTTTCTTGACAAGGAGTTGATCTCACAAATCTGCCACACTCACAATTACTTCTTTGCCAATCTCAATAAGGGTTAGAAGATAATAATTTCTTCAATAAAACACAATACAAAATTATATCAAAATTACACCTTATCACTCCAACTTAAATAATTTTTGAAACCTTCACAATAATCTTCTTTAACACAAAAACCCCTTATTAAAATTAAAACAATACTCAAAAGTCTTAATTCTCCAATATGCCAATATGATAATTAAGACTTTATTAAAAACTAAATTCAAAACTCCTTATTGCTCCTAATTGATACTTTTCAATAACCATCAATATCCAACTAGCAACCCTTCTAAGCAAATCCGACTAACACCCCTTTTATCTCCCAACTTAGGCAATAATTAAATTTAATGAAAAAATATTTACCTCACCTTCGGAGGGATTCAAAGCCTCAAAAATTCCCATGAAAAAAACCTTAGCTGCAGCTCCAACCACTGCACGAGCTATGCGCTCGTTTGAAAATTAAGAAGCACCACATCCTTCAAATTGTGTCTCCTACCTTGCACCTTGTAAAACATATGCCTTTGGTGACTTCAACCAACACAACTGCCAAGCACAACCACCGCGTTTCAAATGTTGACCTCCTTGCCTACAAGCTCTCTAGCCATTGCCCACTTGCCACTAGGCCAAGCTGCCCAGTTGGCTTTCGAACGATCGACGCCTTCTGCTTTATTTTGTTCATCGACACACAAAATTCGTAAACTTTCTCATGAGCTCTTCTTTCCAATTCACATGCAATATTAATCAATTGAGCAAGGATAAAGTTTAATGCCCTTTGGGCATAGGTATATATATTAATTTCCTCCATGCTTGTAAAATTTTGATACTTCGAATGCTTTCACCACCACGTAACGTCGGTGAAGGTTAGGACCTTTATAAATGTGCTTTGAATGTTTTAACTCCAAACCCATCTTTGGGTATTGTAAAATATTATAATGAATATTATAAATATTTTACTTTGAGATTTTAACCATATCACTTAATATTATAATAAAAAATATTATAATATTATATCCTTTGGAGTTTACTGCTTCCTTCTCATTGCATACCATGGTGTAAATTATATTTATTTATAAAATTTAATTTCTCATTGAATTTAAATAATTTTTAAAATAAATATTATATCTCCTTTTTAACTTTGCACAAGCCTCCTTGGGATTTTTATGAAACACCTTTTAAACTAAGCTTCCATATACTATTAAGATATTATGGAGCCCTTTTGACTTTAACTTCTACACTAATTCTCTTGACCTTTGGCCTTCTTCCTGGATATCAAATGACAACTTTGACTTAGGGACTCAAAATTTCCAACAACAATATTGAAATGGATGAGGGTCACCTAAAATGGTTATAAGCTCATTTTAAAATTCATATTTGAGACATCTATGTAGAATTTATGGGATGAACCTCATAGCATGGATCCAAGGGCATACAAGAATGAGATTGAAAGAAGTAGAACAAGATACTACATAGAAGAGAGTGTTGAGAATTTTGGGTCCTACTTTAATAGGAAGGGAGATAATATCGTAGGACTCTTGGGCTTTATTATTGAAAGCTTTTATGATGACATAATATTTTCAAGATCATCCTCCCATAATCCAAATTTTTGGATGAATTGAAATCTACATATGTTAAGGGATGAATAATTGTCCACCAAGATTCTCTTGATAAACTTATCCGCAATGTAGATTGTAATGTAAAGTGGGGAGTTCTCTTGTAAGGTTATGGGAGGAAGATTGTCTTCATAGAAAGAAATATTATTAATCCCAAGAGTACTTATGATATTAGCAAGGTTATTGAGTGAAATATCTTGACGGATAGTATGTTGGATTGACAATTTGATTAAGGCTTATCTCTAGATAGAAGAAGTTCTAGAATAGAAATTTTGGTTGGTGTATTTGTAAGTTGTTTGAGATCAAAAGAGGGTTTTGGTTGAGGTTTTATAACTAATAATGGTTTTTCAACACTTGTATTTTTTAGGTTATTCTTCAAGATCTATGGTGGTTTATAAGGCTGATTAGAAATTAAATTTTCTTGTGTCTAAGGTTGTTGGGATGGTTTTGATTGGGGTTATTGTCTTGTGGTGACTGATATCATGCCAACCATGTTGTCATAAGGAGGTGGAACAACATGATAGAAAAACTGATTGGTTGTTTATTGCTTATGGTTAGGAAAAGGGTTTTAGAATTGTATCGCTCCAAATTTTTCACACCCTTACCTTCAGGCTATAGGATCCGTGCCCGAAAGGGGGATGTGAAAAGGATGGCGCGGTACCTTGAGAGGCCTTGCGAAGGTCCCACCTCTCGGGGGAGGTGTATTATGGTGATTTTTTGACAGATGGTGGGTTCACCAGGAAACATTTAATGGCAGTTTCCACGCCTAGGTTGGGAATGTGTTTGATGTGTTCAGTTTTAGCTTTAATCATCCAAGTCCTAGGTTTGGCCAAAATGCGTCTAAGCTATTCTATATGAAGATGCAGATTTAAATGAATACAAAAAATAGAATTAGGATAGAAAATAGAGAAATTAAGCAATATTAAACAATCATACCTGATCCGAATGTCTGATGAAGATTCTAATTTTTGAAGCAGATAGGATCGTCTGGAATTTGATAGAATCGTCTAAGATCTGACAGGATCGTCTGAGATCTGACGAATTCTTCAGAGACCTGCAAACAGAGAAATAGGTGCAAAACATAGAAAATACAGCAATGCTAACATAGAGAAACAATGTAAAATGACAGTAACAATATCAAACTGAAACTTATAAACATAAACATGAATGCATTATACTGATTTAATAACAATTATAGCTTAATTATGCATTTGATCTAGATGGTGAACTCCAAAATGTAGAATAGCAAAAAATAATAAATGAACTAGCTACAGAATAAAACAGCAAATTAAAAGGAGGAAAATGCAAACTCTGGGCACTAATTGCCCCCAATGATGATTGCAGTCGAAATTGTCTTGCATTGATATGAAATTGTCTTTGATTTGACAGGATTGCCTCCGATCTGAACAGGATCTTCTACGACGATGTAAGCTTGCTCTGGTTGAAAAATACTAATGTACCTACAAAAAAATTTGGATAGAACTAATGCAAATAACAATTTAGGATGTCTTAATGCATGTGAAGTCAAGTTACAGGAATTATCAGCCAGGGGGGTTCTAAGGGGAGGGTTTAGGATTAAATAGGCTTAGGAGGGAGGTTAGGAGGTTGGAGATCATCCCTATTTGGGAGATCTCCAACGAGGAAGGGTCTCTAACGGCGCAGACACGCTTCTGCCCAGATTAGAGACGTCGTTGGAACAAAAGCTAATTATGCAAAATCAATTTTGGGACAAGATCGTCTGGACATCCTAGCCCAGAAAAAATAGTCTGATCTGAGGCGATATCGTCTGATCGGTGATGATATCATCAAACGGTCAAAACAACCTCTAAAAATGGCATGGAAAATGAGGAAACGAATTAAGCGACAGTTTGGGAGCAGTTTTGGAGGTTAAAATTTGAATTTAAATTATTTACTAGAGTAATTGTAATTATTAAGGTTTTACTACGCCAATTTTAGGGTGCTACATTTTGCCCCCTCTTTAGCGAATTTTTCAAATAAAATGCGTTAAATATGAGTTCTTCTCAATTTACGAGATAGCAAAAATTATTCCCATTTTTAGGCGACAATTTTTGGTTGAATCGTACGACAGCTTACTATGGTGCCTCCTCCGTGTTTTTACCCAAATCGAACGTTTGAGGTAAAAACGCAAAAAAGCAAAATTTTAAAATATTTGTAATTATGTTTTGAATAAAATTAATAAAAATAGGGTAAAACCCTGATTCATTTTTACTATTCATTTTCCTGGTTTTTAGAGCTCTACAAGCAAAAATGGTGGAGACAGCACACAGATCGGCGGAGGTCCGACGTGGGCTATGGGTGAGAGTCTAAACTTAGTTAAAAATGCTTAAATTTGGGATGATATCGTCCAATAGTGGACGATATCATCATTTGTATAAAATTGAACTAATTTTACTTGCATTATTAATCACTTGAGTTTTTATTAATGATTTTTATTGTTTTGTTGTTTATGTTGTAGAGAGGTTTACTAAAGAGCAGAGAATGGAAATATGGCTGGTTGAGAGATTATTTGGCCACTCTATCATAGGTAGAGAGGGATCAGTTGGCTCAGGCCAGATTACAGCATGTGGTAGAGATGCCACAAGTTTCTACAGACATGGGGCTATTGATAGCCCTGGCAGAGAGGTGGTATCCGGGTTCTTCCTATTTTTGGCTACCGATAGGGGAGATGACTCCCACATTGGAGGATGTATGGAGGATTCTGAGGATCCCCATATAAAGACGGTTGATCACTCCTACGGCAAATCAAGGCCATGCTATGATGCGATTGTGTGGCGACCCAAGCTTCACCCTGGAGAAGGGTGGAGTGAACATCGAGGTGCTACGTCAGATGCCTGGGGCATCCAAACTCACATAGGTTTTGGCTGAAGTGGTGGGTGGACTTCTGCTATGCCACCAGAATGGGTGCAGGGTACCATGGGTGCTAGCATATGTGATCTACGACATGCGGGATCATGGTTATAGATTCTCTTAGGTCAGCTTTGTTTTATGTCGATTGTATAGAATCCTGCATGGGGTCGTGTACAAGGGCGTTCGATGTCTGGTTATGACATCGCTTCTACAGGTTTGGTGCTGGGAGCACATTGCAGTGCAGAGGCCAATAGGGCTTCATTTGACAGGGGTTGATGGGGAGAGGCCTCGAGCTTTCTACTGGTGGCTTCGAAGAGGGTCACGATGGCAGATTGATCTGTCGATGTCCCAGAGACTGCTGGATGACCTTGTCTCAAACCAGATCACCTGGAGGCCTTGGAGGGACCATCCAAGGTGGGCCAAGGATGGACAGAAGCTGGCTCACATTAGGTGAGTCTGTTGGCTGAGGATGGAGAGGGGAGAGGTGGAGCTCCACCGCTATGACCGATTTTTGTGACAGTTCGGTCTACAGTAAGGGATCCCATCTCTCAGGGATTACGAGTTTTCCTAGACTATCCGAGATAACACTACGGTCAGCGGGGCTATAGATATGCAATGCTTCTGGAGTCAAGATGCGGATGATGCCCCCATTCAGCCAATGTATGGGGACGATGCAGGGGTAGCTGATAGCTATGATGCCTAGTACGTAGGCATTCGCCCTCCTCGGATGACGAGGGCTCAGGTTCTGATTCATGCAGTTGTGCATCAGATAGGGAGGCGGTGCTAGGTGACTATGGAGGCGGCCCAGGGTCACAGCGGGAGAGAGCAGAGAAATCCACAGGCATAGGAGAGGTCATGGCAGTGGGAGAGAAGGGCGGAGAGACCCCCTTCTCCATAGAGAGAGAGGCCACCATCGCCTAATAAGGGCAAGGGTGTTGACACGGGGGATAGCAGTGAGACAGTGACTCTCTGAGCGGAGGTTGCCCGCCTACGGGCTCAGGTGTATACATTATAGGATGAGGCTACACGACTCAGAGCTCAGGGCGGAGGAGCGTGCACTTGGGATTTAGCACATACTATCATCCTGATCACATTCTACCAGACATTATACTATCAAATGGTGCCCAAGGAGGATAGACTACCACTGCCGACTAACATCGCAGATCCGATTAGGATCGGGTCGTCGAGGACTTCATCCCAATCAACGACTAGGACTCGCAATACCACACATACTGCGATGGGGCCACCTCGTCCACCTTAGGATGGGTGAGGAGATGAGGCTGAGAGCTCGAGGGGTTCTCAAGGCTAGCTACTATTTGCATTATATTGTATAGATTGATATTATAGCATTTATTATTTTTGATAGAGGATTGAGTATGCCGAGGTACAGATTGTGGCATACCAATCTAGTTTTGAGATGATGTATATATATTTGTGATATATATAGATGAGGTATTTTGGATCATATGACTTGTGTCTTATGTATTTGTATGATGTTTTTAAATGTTTTGATTGATTGATTTGATGATTCATGTAATTACGTCGTTGGAAATATTATGGTTTGAATGTCATGCTATAAGATTTTAAATGAAATAATCTGATGTAACAAATTGGTTGTTTGTGATGTGATGTGATAAAAGATAAAAAAAAGACTTCTAACAATAATTTCAAAGGACATTGTCGCTATTATAGACCATTTCATGGAGTTGCCGCTCACTCGGTCGTCAAGCTAATCCCAGTATAGAAATATTGTTAAAAAATAAAAGAGTGCTTAAGAGACTATCTTAAGACTTTGGTGCAAAGGTGCAAATGATGATGATGATGGTTTGTTTTCAGAGTTTCATAAAAATATTATGCATGAAATAATGTTAAAATGGTTTTTGCTAGGCATAAATTCCTAAGTGATAAAATTTTTGGATAATTCCCTAGGAATTATACCATCATTGCAAAATTTGAAGGTTGACATAATGACATGAAATAATGATAATGTGCATTCTTTTGAAAGCATAATTGTGTAACATAATGATTTAAGTCATATGGTTTTCATGATTTTTAAATAAATGGGGAATAAAAATTGTTACAATGGTTTGCACTAGGCATAGAATATGTAGGTATAGACTTATACCATCATCGCGAAATCCAAAAAAGAGATAGTTTTATTGCATGGTTGATTTTTAATAAACAAAAAATATGAAGATGAGGACTTGCGCTAGGCATAAAATTCTAATTTTGGTTTTGAAACTATACCGTCGTCGCGAAGGTCGACAATATATATATATATATATATATATATATATATATATATATATATATATATATATATGTGTGTGTGTGTGTGTGTTTTGATTGTATGGTTTTGAAATAAATTTTGATTTTTCTATTATGCATGTAGTTGTCTAAACAACTGTTCTTGAAAGAAGAAAATGAATTATTCCAAACAATTTGCAAAAAATATTTCAAAGTACTTTGAAGACAAAAGTTAGATTTATAAGGAATCCCATGTGCATATGTGAATTCATTTCCAATCTTGATTTATCATAATGATACACAAAATCTCTCAAATATAAAATGTGTGTGCAATTGCTATGTTCATTTACCAGTTTTGAGCAAGATAATATGATACAAGTGATTTGAATGAACCAAATAAGTGTTCATTAACCATGATGTAGATGCATATAACCATACTAGACTACTATGTAAGTCGGATTATCAAGAGCTAGCTAATCCATAAGCAGACATAGGTCTGTACAAAAGGTCGCTAATGTGACAGACATATCACCACGCTAGGAGTTACCCAAGGCCAAGCAGGTTGGGCACAAACCACCTGTTATGGGGCTTACCTCACTATTTTTGAATAATTGAGAATTCCAGGGATTCAAGCTCATCAACCCTTCTTTTCTTTTCAAAGGGTAGGGAAAGGGATTTTATTGCTTTTGCTTTTGCTTTCTTTTGTTTTCTTTTGTATTTTTGCTTTCTTTTGGAGATAATGCTTGGAACATTGCTGTAATGATATAAAATAACTTTTTTCTTTTTCTCTTTTTCTTGAACTTTGCTTTTCTTTCTATGCTAGGGATACTTGCTCGGATTAGCTGTAGAGCAAGGGATTTTTATTTTGGGTAGGGTTGAGCTTGTCCTTTTGCCAATTCTCAAATATTCTAGGCCATGTGCATGATAGGATAGCAGGGGAAACTTTTCGCTCAAGAAACCACTTCTACTATGTAGCAAAGCATGGAAATTACAAATATAATCATTTTATTGTGAAAAGGTGTGCTTGGTTTAAGTAAATAACAAGATCAATTCTCTATGCTCAAACTTTATTTAATTGAATTTTGTGGACTTTGATATAAGAGAGATTAGTAATCATGCCAGATAAAATCAAGATATTTATTTTTGTGTTTGTGAAAGTGAGGGATTCCAAATAAATGCTAATTTATCCAAAATAATTTGAAACATATAACTGCAATATTTGTAAGAAAATATATATATATAGATAATTTTTGAGAAGTTTTGAGAATGTTGACTCTCTCTTTCTTCTTTATGTTGTTTTGGTTTCGAAAGAGTCAAGAATATTGTTGTTTTGATTTTTATTATTTTTGAAAGAATTAACAAGTGCCATAAATAAATACAACAAATAGTTTTGAAGATTTTGATGATTATGAATGTTTTTGGTGTTTTTGAATTTATAAATTGAAAGAAATACAAAATAGTGATTTTGAAATATTTTAAAGAAATATATACAAGGAAGAAATAACCAAAATTATACATAGTAACGTTTAAGATGCAAAATGTTCATGGGTTCTTTGAGTTCTTTACCATCTAAGGTAGATAATTTGTATGCTCCTGATTCAAATTTAGCAGTGATAATGTATGGTCCAAGCCAGTTGGGCTCAAATTTACCTTTAAGGTCCTTAGTTGCATTAGTATTTTTTTTATTTTCTTTTAAAACAAGGTCGCCGATCTCAAAGGATCGATGACGAACTTTTTTAGCATATCATCTTTTAAGCTTGTTTTGGTAGGCACAGAGATGCTCCAAAGCATTCATCTAGGAGTTCCAGCTGACTGAGTCTGCAAGCTCGATATTCATCTCCTACTTTGGTATCTTGAAGTAGCAGAGCCAAAGAAGGAACTTCTAATTCAAAGGGAAAAATGGCTTTAGCGCCATAAACCAAAACAAAAGGTGAAGTTCCAGTGGGGGTTCGAACACTAGTTCGATAGGCCCATAAGGCTGGATATAACCGAATGTGCCAGTCACGGCCAGTTTTATTGACCAATATTTTGAGGATTTTGATTAAGGTTTTGTTAGATGCTTCTGCTTGACCATTACCCTGAGGATAATAGGGAGTGGACCAGCGATGTTGAATCTTATATTTTTGGCATAATTTTTTAACATCTTTATTTTTGAAACAAGTTCCATTATCAGACATGAGATTTGTAGGAATTCCGAACCTACAAATGATTTGATTAAAAATAAATTTAGAGACTTGTGTGCCAGTGTAGGAAGCTAAAGGCATAGCTTCAACCCACTTCGTGAAATACTCAGTGGCGGTTATGATGAATTTGTGTCCATTAGATGACATAGGATTGATTTTGCCAATAATATCTAAACCCCATTTTGAAAAGGGCCAAGGAGATGAAATAGCCTGCAGTTCTTGTGTAGGCGCATGGACAAGGTCAGCATGTTTTTGGCACTTGTCGCAATGGTGCACATAATCATGTGCATCCTTTTCCATGGTAGGCCAAAAGTATCCTATTCTAAGGAGCTTTTTAGCAATGACACTACCACTAAAGTGTCCTCCACAAGATCCATCGTGGGCTTCACTCAAGGCTGATTTGGATTCTTCTAAATTCAAAAATCTTAATAGGATACCTTCAAAAGATCTCCTATATAAAGTATTGCCAATTATTACAAATCGACTTGCTTGTCTACGTAATAACCGACGCTGGTTTCTATTAGAATTGGCAGGGAAAGTCCCATTTTGGAGAAAATCAAATATATTTGTATACCAAGGTTCAGGAGTAGTTTCGTTGATTAGAAACACATCCAAAGGTTCTAAGCATGATTTATTTGAAGCGGGTTCCTAGAGTCGACGAATAATGATAGTGGCATATTCGTCATCTAACTCCAAGGGCAGGAGAGATGCAACTGCGGCCATAGCATCAACTGCACGGTTGCAAGTTTGAGGAATAGCTTCCAAGGTAACTTGATCAAATAAAGACATTAGTTGTAAAACATAGGCCTTATATGGGTGCATTTTATCATCTCTAGTCTGATAAACTTCATTAATTTGGTTTATAACCAGTTGAGAATCATCAAAAACTAACAGATGTTTAATTTTTAGTGCCAAGGTAGCTCGTAATCCAAGTATTAGAGCTTCATATTCAGTAGTATTGTTGGTGCAAGCAAATGTTAATTTGAAGGACAGAGGAATAAGATGTTTTTACAGAGATATTAAAATAATACCTGCACCAGCCCCACTCATGCATCGGGCTCCATCAAAGTATAAGGACCATTGTTCAATATGGTCTGCCTCTAATTGAAGGCATTCATCAAGAAACTCAATGATGAGGGGATGGGTAAACTCTAAGGGTGTAGCAGCTAATTGATCTGCTATGATTTGACCCTTAACAGACTTTTGTCCTATGAATGTGAGATCAAACTCGCTTAGATCAAGAACCCACTTGGTTGTGCGACCCGATAAATAAGGTCGACTCATGAGATACCTTAAGGGATCATATTTAGCAATGACATAGGTTTTCTGACTAAGCATATAATGGCGTAATTTTTGCGTAGCAAACACAACTGCTAGACATAGTTTTTCTAATGCTGTGTAGCGGGTTTCATAACTGATGAAGGTTCAGCTAATATAATAATTAGCATGTTCTCTCTTTTCATCATCAAGTTGAGCTAACATAGCTCCTAAGGTAGAATCTAAAGTTAAAATATATAGGAGAAATGGGCGATCAGGTTTAGGCGGTGAAAGCACAGGTGGATTAAGGAGGTATTGTTTGAGAAGTTCAAAAGCTTCTCTACATTCGTCATCCCAATTAAAAGGGACATCCTTCTTAAGAAGTTTAAGAAAGGGACCGGTTTTGTCTGCCAGCTTATCGATGAAGTGACGGATGGCTTGAAGCTTACCTTGTAAACTTCGTAACTCAGATATATTAGTAGGTGCGGGCATATCAATGATAGCCACAATCATGAGAGGGTCGATTTTGATACCACATAAAGAAACCAAAACCCCTAATAGTTTACCAGACTTAACTCCGAATATTTATTTTGCTGGATTTAATCGAATAAGATATTCTCGTAATCGATTAAAAACTTTTCTCAAATCATCTAAATGATTATCTTCATTAATAGAGCGAGCTATAATATCATCTACATAATCATGTAGGATATCATGCATCATATCATGAAAAATATAAGTCATAGCTCGTTGATAGGTTGCACTGCATTCTTTAAGCCAAATGGCATCACTTTCCAACAAAAAGTACCCCAGGGGGTAATAAAGGCTGTTTGAGCCTAATCTTCAGGAGCTATCCTAATCTGATTATAACCGGAGAATCCATCCATTAAGGACATCATCCCACTCCCAACAGTAAATTCAATGATTTGATCCATGTTTGGAAGAGGAAAATCAACTTTAGGGCATGCAGTGTTAATATCTCTAAAATCTATGCAAACCCTAACTTTGGTAGCTTCTTTATTGGTAACTAGAACTACATTTGAGATCCATTCAGCATAATCAATAGCTTGTATAAAAACAACATTCAGGAGTTTTTCTAACTCCCCTTTGACTAGCAGAGCCACTTTGGGATGCATTTTTCTAAGTTTTTGTTTAACAGGTTTAGCATCCGGATGGACCACTAGGTGATGCATGACTATAGAAGGGTCTAGACCTGGCATATCTTTGTATGTCCAAGCAAAGACATCTTCATATTCTTTAAGGAATGCAATGTATTGTTCTTGTTTTTCTTGACTTAATTCTGATCCAATATTGATTATGTGAGGATTATCCTCAGTTCCAATATTAATTTTAATGACGTTTTCTACCTCCATGTGTAGATCTCTTTCAAAATTGGGTGGTGCGAGTGAAACACCCAATTCTTGTAATTCTTGTAAGGTTAGGTTGGATAATTCATCTTGAGGATTAGCGGTCTCAGGTTGGGCTATAGTTGGTATAGAACCATCAAAATAAAATCCATTTTGTAACATTTCTTCAACAGAGACATCGTGGAAGATATCTCCTTCCAATTCCTCATCGGAGTCAGCAATCATTTCAAGGTAAGCTATGGATAGCATGTTACATGTAAACGAATGATTTTTTAGAGGCAAATCATCATGCCTATCCAAATAATCTTGATAACATATGAGTTGATCATCATCTTCAAAAGGAAAGGGTTGACCCTTACTAGGAAATAGGCCCACACCACAATGAGCAGGCCACGATTCTACCTTGAAAGGTTCTTTCATGCCATTTTGGAAAGGTCCCAAGCCTTTCCCTTTATATCCCATTTTAAGCATTATGGGTTTAGCTTTAATATATTCATTGGTCAAATAACAGCGAGCATATCCCTCATGATGAGTTTTGATATTTCGAGGGATTCTTCCCTAGTCATATCCTTTATAAATGAAGGCACAACTCCCAACTTGGTAAATACTTCCCATAGTTTGTGAGAGGCCCAAAGTACAAGGAGATGGCGGCAAGTTATTTAAAAGAATTAAATCTTGCATGAAAGAATTTGTTTTTTTTTATATTGAAATTGTGGATAAATATGGTAAAAGTTCATCAAAAAGAGCATAAGATGTAGAAGGATTATTCCCTATATCTTTAGATGTGGAAGGTATGATAGATGTTGATAATGTGGAAATGTTAATAGATGGGTCTATAGGTTTTGAAATTATAGGGATAGAACATGAAGGATTGGTTGTAGATTGAAGATCTTTTTGAGGTTCTAGAGTGATTTGTTTAGAAGATTGTTGATCTATATATGAGGATGAAATTAATGGAGGAGAAATAGGTGAAGCTATGGGTGTGTGTTTCACAGTTTTAGATGAAAAATAAGAATTAGGATGTGTGGATGACAGAGCGAGGCAAAATTGCACTCCAACAGGTTCTGCCAAAGCACACATATCAAAGGGTCTAGGATCACCGTGGATAGTGACCAACTGATTTTTAAATTCAAATTTAACACATTGGTGTAAAGTTGATGGGACAGCCCGCATTGCATTGATCCAAGGACAACCCAAGAGTATATTGTACGATGCAAGGCAATGTACAATAAACATGGTCGTATCTAGGGTTCGAGGACCAATTTGCAATGGGATGGTAATAACTCCACACGTTTCTTGTGTTTCGTCATTGAAAGCTTTGATAATCATGTCAATTTTCTTCATTTCATCACTTCTAAAGCCAAATCATTGGTAGAAGTCAAAAGTGCAAATGTTTAGAGATGAACCATTATCAATTAGGACTCGTTTAACAGCTACATCTCCAATTAGAGTAGTAATATATAAGGGATTATCCTTATGTAAACTGTGTTGTGGGATATCTTTATCCCGGAAGTCAATACAATCAACTTCTCGAGTGATGATAGTATTGGCCATGGCTTCAGGTTGAATATTTTGAGGTACCATCATTTGGCTTAATGTAAGCATCAACTCATCCCTATGGGTGGGAGAAGATCTTAATAAATCCAAAAGGGAAATTCTGGCTGTAGTATTGGATAATTGCTCATTAATATTGTAAGGGGGTTTAAGTTGAACATTGGAAGCATGATTCCATTTATTGGGATTTTTCAAAACAAATGGAGCTAATCCATCATTCTGGTTTGGTTCTTATTGAGAGTTTTGAGCCTGTTGTCGGGTAACGACTCCAATGGTACCTACAATGTTATATTGAGGACGCTAAACTGGTCTCGGTTGAGCGTTTATGGCTTGTTCATTTGGGAGGAATTGATTAGAAGAAGGTCGAGTAGTAACTCTTCTGGGAAATGGTTCTTCTGGTACCATAGCATCTATGATGGGTTGAATAGGATCTGATTCGTTTTCAGAACTATTCGATTGGTTTGAAGTGATGTCCATTTCACTTTCAGTATCTGATTCTATATCATTAGGATCTGGAGTTTGAATATTATGTAGGGGCCTGGTTGTGACCATGGATAAAGTTGTATCAAATATTTGAGGATCAGGATTAAGTAAATGTCCACTAATGGTTCCTACATATCGGGTAGGAGGAGGAACATTATGATGTTCGATTTTATTGGCCACCTCTTTACCATGTCTTGGTAAAGGGTGTTGAAATATGTCTAATGATTGATTAGCATTTTGATTTTTATTTTGGGGAATGATATTTTGAGGATTATTAGGAGCATTTTGTTTAGGTTGGAAGGCTTGCACCTCCATTTCATTATTATCAATCAGATCCTGTATTTTATGTTTCAACCTTTTACAAGCGTTGGTAGAGTGTCCAGGCCCTCTATGAAAATCATAGTGTAAGTCAGCTCTGTATCCGGGTATAGTTGGATCAGGTTCCCGGATAGCTGGTAATTGGATTAAACCTCTTTCGATTAATTAAGGTAAAATAGTTGATAATGGTTGATTCAATCTAGTAAATTCTCGAGGAGTTTTATCAGGCGATTTCAATATATTTTTTTTGTTGTCTTCATTGCATTGATATTAGCAACATTTCTACCGTCAGTGACTCCGTCACCAACAACTTGTTTGTTTTTATATTGATTTTTGGAGGTTTTCTCATCATCCTTCTTCCTAAGTTGGCCTCTCCTAATGAGGACATCTTCTACTGATCAAAGGTAGTTAAAGTAGCAGTTGATAGCGCATAAGATATTTGTTCTTGTAAATTATTGATAAAAATGTCCAACATTTCTCTATAAGGTAGCACAAAGTGCAGTTTTCTCATCAACCGCCTCCATCTAGCTAAGAAATCAGCAAAACATTCATCCTTGTCTTGTTTTAAGTTGTATAAATCTTTAATGGTTACATGCCTCTCGATGTAGGCACTAAATTGATGGACAAAAGATTCAGTTGTTTCTTCAAATTTTCTCAAAGAATGAGTGGGCAATTGATAGTACCACTCTAATGCCATTCCACCTAAAATTTTTGGGAACATTTTTAGTAATAGCAAATCATCATGGGATATATCATGACATGCTATCCTAAACATGCGAAGATGCTCTATGGGATCTTCTGTTCCTTTATATATAGGCAAGATGGGCATGGGAAAATGCTTAGGATAAGGTTGTGCTACAATTGTGGGATCCAAAGGTTGACTACATATCTCTCGATAATTGTACGATGGACGATAAGGATCTATCTGGTCCATACGCGAAGCTAACTATTTCACCATGGCTTCTAGATTACTAGTTTGCCCACCATATTGGTTTGGTAGGGAATTGATATGAGATTTGTGAGCATATGATGGAGGAACATGAAGATTAGATGCTATGTTGCTATTGTGTAAATTGTTGGTAGGAAATGTGTTATGAAGGAATTTTGAAGTTGTATTATGTTGTATTCCAGATTGTTGAAAATTGGTGTTTGGCTTCATTTTAGGTTTTTGTTTACTTGAAGCATATTGATCAATAGTTTGGTGAAGTAAAGCAGTGAAAGAAGTTTTATTTTGTGTGCAAATGATTTTAGGCTCAATAACAGGTTCCTTAGGAGGTTGGGTAACCTGTTGTTTTGGCATGTTTTGAATCATAGTGACCATATCTCTATTGGATGGTCCAACCTTATCACTTTCTTGATCAATGAAATACAAGGGATTAGTGCGCACATCAAACACATGTTCCATGGCTGCTTGAGTGTCACTAATTTGCCCTTTATCAATACGAACTGCCATATTAAGGGTGCCAATGTTATTATTGAAAATTTTCCAAAAATGATTTGTGTTGTCAAATGCAATAGTTCCATCTGGAGCTACTCTAGGGGATGAGGATCCATCCTCTTTAACATTTTCTTCTTGTTCATTGTCTTCACCTAGGTCATATTCAGGTTGATCTAGAGTTTCTCCTTCCGGAATTGGATCTTCAGGAAGGACATTTGGGTCTCTAGTTTTATCTTCTAACTAATCTTCTTCTTCTCCTTCAGTTTGTTTACCATTCCTAAGTTTAGGCATTGTGCCTAATTTAGATTTCAGAAAATATATATATATATATATATGCAACAAGCTTAAGAGGTATATATTAATTATATACCTACTACAATATTTAAAATGAAAGGTTTTGGTTTTTGTTATGTTTTTTTTAGTTTTTCTTGTTTTTGTAATAATATTGTAAAGATAACAAACAACACAATAAATGCAAGAACTAATACTGAAAGTAATGATCTAGTTTTCTATAAAAAATTTATAAATATCATTAATGGGCTCAAGTTCTTCAGGAGTCATGAAGTGTTCTTCTTCAAATTGAAAATTTTCTTTCAAAAATTTAATGAAAAGACTATAGTCATATTATCTGTCTCAGATTGTGGTTGATAGAAGTAAAGTTCGTGGCAATACTCTCGATATAACACAGCTCTAGGAACTCTCTTCCATATTTCTCTATCCGTAAGAATGACCTCTTGGTCTTCTACATGACCTAGGAACTGGTGTATAGTAGCTACGTTCTCGAGGTATTCCTCGAAGGTGAACAATTCTAAAGACACAAGAGCTCTCCTATAATCTAACCATCTATGGTAGGCTCTCTGAAGTTCATGATAAAAGATGAGTTGATGAGGATCCAGGATTCTATCTATGACAAGCCTCTTAATTTTTTTATTTTTTGTTGACCTAGATGAAATGACACCTAGCCTTCTATCAAGTTCATCCCACAAAAGTTGATTTCTATCTGTTCCAGGCACACTAAGCACATAATTGATTTCTATGGCTGCTAATTGGTTTTCAACATTTATAGTAACTACAAATATTTTCTTAGGAGTTACCATCTAAACATGACATGCAACTTATTAATTTTAAATGATTTGAAATGCATCTATGTTTTGGTTGTTTTATTTTTTTTGTTTTTTGTTTTCAAAAGGTTTAAAATGTATTCATGTCGGGTTCACCAAAATGTATCGCTCCAAATTTTTCACACCCTTACCTTCAGGCTATAGGATCCGTGCTCAAAAGGGGCATGTGAAAAGGATGGTGCGGTACCTTGGACTGAGAGGCCTTGCGAAGGTCCCACCTCTCAGGGGAGGTGTTTTATGGTGATTTTTTGACGAATGGTGGGTTCACCAGGAGACATTTAATGGCAGTTTCCACACCTAGGTTGGGAATGTGTTTGATGTGTTCATTTTTAGCTTTAATCATCCAAGTCCTAGGTCTGGCCAAAATGCGTATAAGCTATTCTATATGAAGATGCAGATTTAAATGAATACAAAAAACAGAATTAGGACAAAAAACAGAGAAATTAAGCAATATTAAACAATCAAACCTGATCCGAATGTCTGATGAATATTCTGATTTTTGAAGCAGATAGGATCGTCTAGAATTTGACATAATCATCTGAGATCTGACAGGATCATCTGAGATCTGACGAATTTGTCAGACAAATTCATCAGAGACCTGCAAACAGAGAAATAGGTGCAAAACACAGAAAATACAGCAATGCTAACATAGGGAAACAATGTAAAATGATAGTAACAATATCAAACTGAAACTTATAAATAGAAACATGAATGCATTATACTGATTTAATAACAATTATAGCTTAATTATGCATTTGATCTAGATGGGTGAACTCCAAAATGCAGAATAGCAAAAAATAATAAATGAACTAGCTAATTGCAGAATAAAACAACAAATTAAAAGGAGGAAAATGCAAACTCTGGGCACTGATTGCCCCCAATGATGATTGCAATCGAAATCGTCTCGCATTGATACGAAATCATCTCTGATTCGACAGGATCGCCTTCGATCTAAACAAGATCGTCTGCGACGATGTAAGCTTGCTCCGGCTGAAAAATACTAATGTACCTGCAACAAAATTTGGATAGAACTAATGCAAATAACAATTTAGGATGTCTTAATGCATATGAAGTCAAGTTACAGGAATTATCAGCCAGGGGGGTGCTAAGGGGAGGGTTTAGGATTAAATAGGCTTAGGAGGGAGGTTAGGAGGTTGGAGATCATCCCTATTTGGGATATCTCCAATGGGGAAGGGTCTCTAACGGCATAGACACGCTTCTGCCCGGATTAGAGACACTGTTGGAACAAAAGCTAATTGTGCAAAATTAGTTTTGGGACAAGATCGTCTGGACGTCCTAGCCTAGACGAAATAGTTTGATTTGAGACGATATCGTCTGATCGACGACGATATCGTCAAACGATCAAAACAACCTCTAAAAATGGTGTAGAAAATGAGGAAACAGATTAAGCGACGGTTTGGGAGCAATTTTGGAGGTTAAAATTTGAATTTAAATTATTTACTAGAGTAATTGTAATTATTAAGGTTTTACTGCGCCAATTTTAGGGTGCTACAAGAATATCCCTATGTCTTGATTAGTGGATGGGATGGGTTCAGAGTCATCAAAGGCAAGGAAGCTCTCATCTAATAAATCTTGAATCATATTCTTGAGTCTTGTACATTGGTTGATGATATTCCCATTCACTCTATGTAAATCACAATATTTGTTGGGGTTATACCAATTGGTTGTTGTGTCAAGTTGTCTAATATTGGGAAATTTAATCATTTTGGAATTCAAAATTTTTTTAAGGATGAATGAAAAAGGTTGGTTGAGCTTTGTAAAGTTCATTGATGATAAATTTTTGTGGTTTGTTGAGAATAAAATTTTGTAGGATACTTGTGGTGTTGACATTGTTGGTTTATCGGTTATCAGTGAATCCATAACCTACCACATGCTTATTCTTATATTGAGGTTTTATTTTCTCCTCTTAATTATTAGGTTTTAAGTATCCTCTTCTTATGAGATCTTTTTCTACTCTTCTTTTCAAATCCATCACTTGATCAAAGGATGATATAGTTGTGGTTTGTAACTCATAGGAGAGTTGTTATTGTAGGTTAATGAATATATCCAATATGTCCTTAAAATGTGGGGATATTGCAATCTTCCAACTAATCCTCTCCATCAAGATAAGAAATTTGAGAAGCTCTCATCTTTAGCTTGCTTGACAAGGTAGAGGTCTTAGAGGTTACTCTTTTCTCCACATATGCACCAAAATTATGGATGAACATCTTGGTGGTTTCTTCAAAGTATCTAAGATATTGGTAGGATAGTTGATAATACCACTCTAGGGCTGACCCTCCAATACTCTTAGGAAAGGTTTTAAATAATAACTTATCATCATAAGAGATGTTGTGGCAAGCAATCCAAAACTTTCTTATGTGTTCTATTGGATCTTTTGTACCATTATAAATTGGTAGTTGGGGTGTGGGAAAGTTCTTAGGGTATGAACATGCCACTATAGGATCCACATATTGATTACACATATCTTTATAGGAGTAAGAAAAACTAGGTGATTGAATTGTGTCTATTCTTTGGTCAAGTTGTTTCACTAGAGAGGTTATATTTTGAATTTTGGGATTATTGTTGTGCAATGTCAAAGATTGGGTAGTTGGGATATTTATTCCAAAATTACCCAAGGGTGGGTTATAATTATTTGTCATAGGATTTTGAAATGGAAGTTGGTCCATGTTTGAAGCATTTGCACTATTGTGATAAGGGTTATGATAAGGAGGATATTAAGTAGTATCTTGTGGAGGAACATAATGAGTATTTTGTGGAAGATAAGAATGGTTAGGATGGATGGAAGAAAAATTATTAGTATTAGGAGGATTACTATTAGTTGGATGTGGTTGAAATATTCCCCCAAAATTAGTTGTGGTTGTCATAGCATAAGTCATATTAGAAAAGGGGTTGATATTTTGATTTACAGGAGATTAATGGAATAAAGGGTTATGATGAGAATTGTGAAGAGGCATAGAACTAGAATGAGGAATTTTTTTATTGTTGGATGTTCCATATTCATTGAAGTGGGTATCCCTTTCTATAATTACAACCATTATTTCCTTATTTTACCTTAAGAAATTCATAATATGGTCATGAGATTTGAAGGTGATTTGGCCATGAGGCCTCTCTATAGGATTATAATTATCATTGGTTGAAATATCATCATCATATTCAATGTTAGGGTTTTCTATATCAATTTGATCATTATCATCCCATAATGGATTCAAATTTAGGTCTATGATCCTCTTCTTGCTTTGAAGGGTAGGAGGTATGGTTAAAGAGGGAGATTCAAATTTTTACAACTATCTACTCTTGATGAAGGAAAGGTAGCAAAGCTATGAATATTGATTTCAAGTAGTTGGTATACCTGAACCTGCTCAATAAACCTGCCACCTCGATATACCTATCGGTACTAAGGTGAATCGGTTCCCCCAATACATGCATCCATACGTGAGGGTAAACCTTGACGTACTAGACTAGGAATGATATGAAAATAAATATTTCTTGGATACGAGACTCAGTATCAATATTACCATGATGACTTGAAGGCACAAATTATTAAATCTTGATTAGTGATTTAATATACACAAACAAAATTAAGTGGTCTTACTTAAGTTTAAATCAATTTTTATCTTTAATTATGTGAAAGTTTCAAAAGGTTTATAAGGAGGTCTTCACATTGGGTTTAACAAAATATGAGGAGGTACCCATAAATATCTCAATGGATCCACCAGGGCTTAAATTATAATGGGTTTTGTCCTCACCTCAATTTTGTGTGATAATCTAGGTTTTGGGGTTCACCAGGAGCGTTTTAAAGACTCACTCTGAGTCTATGTGGGGGTTTGATGTATATTTTAACAATCACCTAAGTTTAACTTTTAAAAACTAAAATAACTAATTAAAAGTTATTTTAACTAAAATGCAAGAACACAATTTATATAATAAGCCAAATTAATTTGCTTTGAATGACACTAATCCTAGGGTACAAAAAGCAAAAGTTTTCTTTTTGAGAAAGGTGGCAAGAGAATGCACAAAAAAGACAATACTAATGCATGCTACATGAAAATTTGATTTTGAATACCGAAAATAAGAGATAAGCAAATCAAACTAACTAGATTTATTTATTTACCTTTGGTATTTAGTGACTAATAAAATTGTGGTTATTTTAGACCTTTTTCCTTTACATGTGTTTAAACAGAGAACATAAACAAAACACAAAATAGTAAAAGGATATATTTGAAAGAAAAACCTAGATTCTAATTAGAGCACTTACTTTATTCTAATGGTTATCTTGATTTTGCACCCTATAGACACAAACCACGAATCTAATTTTGTACCCTAGAACCAACGATCATGAATTCTAAAGAGTGCCTACAAAAAGGAAAAATAAAATTTTAAAATTAGTAGCTGGGGGCTGGCTTAGGCCACTATGGATACTAGGCTCATAAGTGAGGCAATCAAGCCCCCTTGGTCCTTTAAATGTATTAAAATAAGCATAAAATGAATGACCTTTGGTAGTAGGTCAAATTCATATTTGGTCCATTGGTAAATATTTAGATTAGGGTGTGAGTGTGATATTTTTGTATAGTATGTGTCAAGTTAGTAGGAGTAAGTATGTGTTTTATAATTAAGATTTTGAGGTGTCATGTGAGTGATGTGTCAAATAGGAAGTTATGTGAAGAGGCTCTGTCATTCTAAAATATGTGAAGAGTTCTCCTATGAGGAGAGAAAATATCAAGAGTTAGAAGCATTGAAGAGTCTCATGTGAGACTTTATATTAAAGAGAAATCTCCATGCCATGTAACAAGTTTGATGTATTTTTATTATCAATAAAGCTTATTTATATTGTGCAATATTTTTTGCTTTGATAATAAGATATTGAGAAATATTAACCTGTAGAATTGGCCACTAGAAATATTCCATAGGATCAAAACATTACCTTTGATAAATGGCCTTTGGAAATATTCCATAGGATAAAAACCTTACATTTGAGAAATGGACTTTGGCAAGATTCAACAAGATCAAAACCATGCCTTTGATAAATGACCTCTAGCAAGATTTCATAGGATCAAAACCCTACCACTGAGAAACAACCTCTGGAAAAAATCCATAGACCTTTGAGAAATGACCTCTAATAAGATTCCATAGGATAAAAACCTTATCTTTGAGAAATTATCTCTCATAAGATTCCATAATATCAAAAACTACCATTGAGAAACAACCTCTGGAAAGATTCCACAAGATAAAAATCCTAGCTCTCTTCATAGTAGGGTGAGAAACTATTACTCCTAGTAAAAGTAAATATTTGGAGTAATCTCTAACAAAATTATTAGTTGTTATTTTGTTACACTTGTATATAAACTCATTTTTTAGATACTAACCGGTTATTGCTTTTAACTATAATTTTTAATATATTAATAATATTTATTAATTAATTTAGAAGTGCGACCTGGGAGTAAGCACAAATTATGAAACATGAATAACAAGTAGGAAGCAAAATTCAAACAAGGAGCAAGATTTACTTTTTCTTATTTCAAATCTTAGGAGAAAATAATAAACTAAAAGGCTCATGTGAAGAAAATCTTGGTAACATGGAAGGAAAGTTCCTTTTGAAAGTACTCCCTGAAAGTATGGATGCCTTAGTTAACGATAAGATGAGATAAAATCTATGGAAAACCCTATCCAATTAGAAAATACTATAGAAAAAATGATTATCATGAATGAGATGATCAAGCATTATACAATCGCTCTTAAAACTAGAGGGTTAATATATAGGTTCCATGAATTCTAGTAAGGTTTTTCTGATATTCAAAATTGGTTCAAGTGGAAGTGGGAATTGAATTAAAATTCCTCTATGAATTTTCTTCAAAGTTGGATCAAGTGGAAGTGAGGATTGAATTCAAATTACTCCATGACTTTTCTTCAAAAAAGAGTTTTTCTCATTATCTTCTCCAATTTAGAAATAAGAAATAAAATAATAAATGGTGGTCCTTACTTTAGGAGTGAAGATGCATTATATTTAAGACAATTGAGTGAGAAATTTTATATGGAGACATAAAATATTAAAATGGTTCTACTATATATTAGGTTCTTTGGACTTCCTTATCAACTCATCGATAAGAAGATTTTGAAGAATTTGGGTAATACTCTATAGGAATTTATCCAAGAGGGACCAACTATTAAGGAGAGAAGACATATTGTGTGCACTTGAACATGTGTTGTCATGTATATTTCAATACCTTTGCTAGGTCATTAGGTTTAAATATAAATCAAGAGAATTAAATAAAGAAGTGGATTATGAAAACATTACATTATGATATCATAAATATCATGAGACTAGACACATGGCAAGATATTGCAAATTGAAAATGATGAAGAAAGGGATCAAAAATTTTGTGCATGAGGAAAACTATAATATGAAACAATGAAATCATATCATAGTAGAAGCTATGTCAAATAAAGGATTATTCACTCCTAAGAAAGTGGTAAGAAAAACCCATCTACATCATCAAATAGTGTAGATACTAAAAATTGACCTATCGAAATGAGTCAATTTTCCCTTAGAAGCCTAAGAAGCCCATTAAAATTTCCAAATGCAATTTTTGAGTCCATCAACCATAATTTTCTAAGCCCCTCTTTCATCCTTAGTGAATTCATGGTCCTCTTAGAAGGACCACAAAATCATGCAACTTGCTTCCTTGGGTGTTGTCACCCTGAATGAATCCAAGGCCCAACTTAGCAAATCATGAATTTGGTTATCAATGCTTCCCATCCAATTTTTAAAGCATCACTCATCGCCATCTAATTTGACCTCCAATGATCACCTTTGCAAATTCGTGGTTAACCCTTATCGATCACGAAATCATGCTCTCAAGGCAAAGAACCTAAATCTTGGATTCTCTATCCACCTTGGGATTTTAGGCCATTTATAGTACCAACTTGAGACGTCCTCACCCTACTGCCAAATCCTAAGGTACCTCCCCTCTTGCATTTTCAAAATTTAAATTTACCTACCTTCTTTAATGCCTTTCCCTCTCTCCCTCTATGCCCTAAAAACTCTATAAATGGAGGCATTGGGCCTCCATTTTCATAACACACTCTCAAGCTAACAACTCTTGCAAATTTGTGACTCAATTCTCAAGTTGTGCATCACCACTTTGGAGGGATCTTTAGAGGGATTGTGAAGAACAGAAGCTTATACTGAAAGAGGGGTGAACAATATGAGATTAACTTTTACTTTTCTTTCCAAAACAATAGCATCCAATATTATCAATTGCAATAATTATCCAAAATAGTATTAAGCAATATTATAAATAGTAGTAACAATGCAATGCATAAATCATCATACACATGAGAGAGACAAATTTAACGTGGTTCACCCAAAGTGGGTTATGTACACAAAGAAAATATTCCTTCTAACTTTTCTCAATAAATCTCTTGGGAACCAATTCCACATTACAATGTTTATGGATCTCTATCCAAAGGAGATCTCAATCCCTATGCTCAGGTTCGTGGACCTCTATCCATAGGAGAACTCCATGCCCTTAAATCTGGTTTATGGAACTCTATCCATAGGATAACTCTATCCCATTGTGAGTATGGTTTGTGAAACTCTATCCATAGGAGACTCCTCTCCTTTGCTTTGGTTTGTGGAACTCTATCTATAGGAGAACTCTATCCCCTTACTCTATTTTGTGGAAATCTATCCATAGGATACTCCTCTCATTTTCTCTGGTTTGTAGAACTCTATCCATATGATACTCCTCTCCTTTGCTCTGGATCATGGAACTCTATCCATAGGATAACTCTATCACCTTACTAGTCTAGTTTGTAGAAATCTATCCACAGGAGACACCTCTCCTTTGCTCTAGTTCCTCCAAATCTGGTACACACCTCTACTCTAACTCTGCTCCAAATATGCACACATTACATGCACAAATTTGTCTCAACTCTGTCCTAAATTTACACATATTACATGCAAAAATATATCTCAACTTTATCTCAAATTTGCATACATTACATGCATAAATATATTTCAACTTTGTCCCAAATCTGCACACATTACATGTACAAAACTGTCTCAACTCTATCCCAAATATGTACATATTACATGCACAAATCTATCTCAAACCTACTTCAAGTCTTCTCATAAGACTTGCTCAAATCTACCTCAAACCTGCTTCAAGTCTTATCACAAGACTTGCTCAAATTTACCTCAAACCTGCTTCAAGTCTTCTCACAAGACTTGCTCAAATCTACCTCAAACCTGCTTCAAGTCTTCTTACAAGGCTTGCTCAAATCTACCTCAAGAATCACTCATAATTCATAAATTTGTTCTCAATTCTTCTCAATACTGATCATCCCTCATGCTCACAAAGCAAGCTCAAAACAACTCATAGCACATGCTCAACCAATCACAAACCTTGCACACAAATGAGATTCAAAACAATGCTTGTATCTCTTTCAGAAATGTTTTCTTAAACTAGGTAATTCAGACATATTCTACCCAAAATTATTTCTAGAACATATAGAGAATAATATGCAATATAATTTCACAATATGTTCTTTCCAATATCACTCAAGCCCAATGCACAAATTGCTTCACAAAAATGGTCTCTAAAACTTTCCCACTCACATTCAATGTTACTCAAACCAATGCCCAAATGCTTCACACAATAATTCAACAATGATGCACAATTTGTTCTCAAATACTAACACAAATGTTTCCAATCTCTTTCAACAATGAAGCACACTTTTTTGCTCAAAACCCTAGCATATGTGTTTCCAATCTCATCCATAAATGGAGTTCAAACAATGAAGCATAACTTATTTCACAAACCCTAGCTCAAATAATTCCAACAATGCACATATACAATCCTTATTTCTCCACCTTAATATTTATAAATATTCCCTCAACTAAACATCTCAAAGAAGGAATAATGTCACCATACATATTAGCTTGCTTTGATCAAGATAAGCCCTAAAAACCTGTCTCAAAATATTATATCTTATGCCACTTCAAGGGTTAGTTAACATAACACTTTTTCAACCATCCACATAAAAATATTTCCTCAAAAAAATGTGCACAAAAATATTGCTTTACAACTCCTTTTAATTTCCTAAGACAAAGCTTTTAATCAATGAACAACACCCTTCAAACTTTCTTTCACCATGCAAAAATACACACAATAATTAAAACACAAAACACCTTATAATTCCTACTTGTAAAGGCCACAAGTAATTTTCAATATTATCAACCAAAACCCTAAGTTCATACTTAATTCCACTTTCATACACCTTATACCTCAAATATTTCTAAAATTTATTTTATCTTTATAAAGCCACACACAGAAATCTGAAATGCACACAGTATTTTGATTTCAAGAACTTCAACTTTATGTCTCCCTAGATCAAGCAATATGCATACCAAACAATGCAAAATTAAAACCTTATGTCTCCCTAGGTCAATCGTTATGCATACCTTAATTAAAAAATTGCCTTGCCTCAAGTGCTACCATCATGACTCGAACCTCCACCTTTCATTGGCCTAAATCCTAGTGCAAGGTAGTTAACCATGTGGGCTAGCTACCCACTTGGAATAGATCATGCACTACCTCCTTATTATTTTGTTACTCCTTGAAATGTGTGCACTATGATTTTTCTTATCTCCTTGCCCATGCAAGCTTTCCCTGAATATGAATCTCGATTGACGCATTCAACCTTAGCCTTACTATCTTTGATGAATGGCGCAAACATTTTTACCTCTCTCTACCTTCACGATTCACATTCTTGAATGGATATCGAATGGTGCTCTATCTCAACCTTAGGCCATGCAAATAATTTACCTTCTTATATACGTTTTATTACCCTTTGGAACTTTGACGTTGGTACTTGGAATATAATTATATTTTTAGATTTAAAAATTTTTGGCACCCAACTTTTAAACCTTTTAATTAATTATAATATTTTAAATCTTAAAATATTTAAATATTATAAAATTGAAATTTTCAGCTTTGGGCCTCTTTCTCACAAAATAAAGCCTTTTGTTTTTCTTTGCAAATGCCACCATGGAGAACTAATTAAACCTTTTGTTTTTCTTGCAAATGCAACCATGGAGAACTAATTAAACCTTTTCTTTTTGTTGCAAATGCAACCATGGAGAACTAATTAAACATTTTACTTTTCTTGCAAATGTAACCATGGGTAACCTTGTATTTTTCTTACTCACACAACCTTGGAGATTTTTTTTTCCTTGACAAGTATTGCCTAATGTACCCTTTGAATATATTTTCCTTGCACTTTGATATTTCAACCTTGAAGGTATTTCTCAACTATTTCATACTTGACATCAATGATAACCAATGTACTCAGATGGATTGCTAGGCTCATCTTAGAGGATCACTCCTATATTGGTTGTTGCCTCTCTTCCCCTTTCTTTTGCCTTCCTACATTATTTTTTTCAATTTTATTTTGATCATATATGTTATCATAGATTCTAGATTTCTTTAGTTTTATTTATTTTTTAATCTAGCCCCTTTTAGGTCTAACTCTATTGTATAATCCCTTGTGTAGCTATAGCTTGACCCTATAAAGGCCTTTCTTCAAGTTCCAATACCTTGAAGAACCATTTTTAGCCTCCTTTTGCCTCAACTCTCTCATCAGAGCAAATTCATGGTCAAGTTATATAGAGCATGAATTCAACAAAAAGAATAGAAGGCTAAAACCCTACCACCTATCATATTATTTTCTATCCACTAGAGCTTTTTTTTATCCTCCCTAGACTCTAAATCTATTAAATCCTTGTTTTACCCCTCTCGTCTTATATCTTGTAATAGAGTGAATTCATGGTCTTTTCTTATATGTCATGAATTCAAAAAGAGCCAAAGTTTTCCTAGGTCTTTCCTGACCCCTACGACAATTTTTGAAGAAGCACTAGCCTTATTTATGGTATACATTAGGCAACACTATATCGTGGCATGTCTATATGAACTATGAAATTGGATCAGTAGGCTTGGGTACAAGTCTATCTTCCCTTTTTTTGATTCTCCTCTATTTCCTTACTCATTTTTTATCCCTAAAACCTATCTCTTGCATGAATTTCACTCTATCATTCTCATTCCCCTACCCTTGAACAATAATATGTCTTTAGGAGTGTGTATTCGTGGTTTGTACCATTTGACCATGAAATCATCCTTGCCTAATTTCTTTCCTTGATATTTGTAATTCTGATATTTGTCTCCTTCATACAATACAAATCCATGGCCCATACTTAGGGATTGTGAAATTGGTCTATTACCCATTTTTTCTCTCTACAAACATTTACCTTTTGTTTCTAGTCTTTCTTCATCCTCTCCAATTTTACACTTTGCGCCTTCTGCACAATGTAATACCTCCAAAAACCACTTGTATTACATTATTTTGTAAGAAGTATTTTTGCTCTCAATATTTAATTCTTCTTTCTCTCGTCTTCATTCTTTGACTCTGACTTTGGTACTGCTAGATTTATGTAACCTTCACTATGTTTGTCTATATAAACTATCTCTATCTACCTCTATATTAATATATTTGGGTTACCTCTAGGTCTCTGTCTTTGGGTTACCTTTGGATCATCATTTCCTCTAGGTTAGTCACTAGAACAATCATAAGGCCGTCACTTATGTTAAATCATCATTGTAGATGCTTTCACTATAGGTCACCTTCCAAGTTGTGCTTGGGTCATAATCATTCATTTCACATTTCTCCATGGTAAGACTCACATTATTCTTTACACTCAATAAACTTTGATTTTTCATCATACTTGGTTTCCTCCTATATAAACCATACAATATTCCTTTCATCTTACTCCATTTGTTCATACTTATTTGTCCAAAATATATTTTTAATTTATTATTTTCCTTTTCTTTATATTGACAAGATTTTTGAGAATGATTATGTCCACAAATTTCACAATAATGGATATTCCAATATTTCTTTATCTTATGTCCATATCTACCACAATGGTTACACTTGTTCCTTGTTACAAAATTTCTTTTACCATCACCTATTTTTCCTTCATTGTTACTATTTTTATCAATCCTTATCACAAATTTAATGTCACTATTTTAATTTAATTCCTAATTAGTTACTACTTGTTTATCTTGTATACCCATGATCTTATTATCAAAACAAACAATTTTGCACAAGATAAAAAAATCTTTATTGATAAATAAAAATTACATCAAAATTGTTACATGGCATGGAGCTTTATCTTCAATATAAAGCCTTACATAAGACTCTTCAATACTCCTGACTCTTGAACATTCCTTGCCTCATGGGGGAACTCTTCACATATTTATAATGACAAATTCCCTTACATAATTTCCTATTTGACACATCACTCACATGACACCTCACACTCTTAATTACATGACACATGCTTACTCCTACTAACTTGACACATACTATATACAAATATCACACTCACACCCTAATCTAAATATTTACAAAGGGACCAAATAATGTAATACCTCCAACATTCTCAATGATAGGGTTTTGATCTTGTAGAATCTTGCCAAAGGTCATTTCTTAAAGGTAGGGATTTGATCTTGTGGAATCTTATTAGAGGTTTTTTCTCAAGAAGGATTTTAGGATTTGGTAAGGTAAGGACTATGGCCCACATATACACAGGAACCTGCTCAACCTTTTTTTGAGCACAATAATGGAAGGTAAGGACCTAGATTATATTTTTAGCCTTGATTTTCAATTTATTACTAGATATGACTACAATAACTTCTCTTTTCAAGTTATTTGAAAATGGAGCTTTTTTTATTTTCTCCCATAAACTGTATCTCGACTAGAATTAAATGGACAATATGACTCAAGTTTTCAATGCGCACCTTTGTTGAGCACCTAAGCCATAGTCTCTAAAAAAAACCACAAAAGGATCCTTTATGGTCAAACTTGATGGGACACCCACTATGGAGGTTTCTCTAGCATACATCCAACACCCAATCTTGGCACATTCAGCTTAGGCACTAACTTGCAAATTTGTAGGCATATGGTCCAATCCAACTATAATACAAAATTGTATAAGTAGCACCTAGGGATCAAAAATATCTAGTTTCAAGTTTATGATAACTAGACATGGGTACTTTATTGTAAATTTGTCATCACTTGACTATCTAAACACATTTTTCCATGGAGGTCCATGGTTTCTAGGATCTAGTCATCTATATATGACTCCATAGATACCAAGATTCAACCCATAAGAAGAGGAACCAAAAGAGGTGGCAATTTGGGTTTGGATTTCTTTTTTAACCCTACACTTGTGGAATAAACCCATGATGGAAAGGAAAGGAAACACCTTAGGAACATATATTTATTGGGCTCCTCCAAATCCTAGTAATGCAATCTATGTGTGCATATTTGAAAGGGTAAAACTAAATAAAGGGCTCCCAAAAAACATTGGGATCAAAGTTGTTGAATGGTTTCATACCCAACCATTGAACTACAAACATATCCCTTTTAAATGCATTACTTGTCACCAACATAGATACTTATCTCAAAATTATCCATAAAATCCCTGATTAGTTCAAAAATGAAAAATAACATGAATTCCAAATTTTTAGGAATCAAAGGCCTTGTATATTGATAAGTTAATGAAGGCCTATGTAGGGGAAAATAGACCCACACAACCCTAACCAATTTTCCATCCTCACATAAAACATGGAAGAAGATATAGAAATGCCAATTAACAATGAAGCTCAAGAAAAGGATAGAAAAAATAATGGAAGAACTCATTAAGGAACTCATGAGGACCAGATAATGTAATACCTCCAACACCCCCTTGTATTACATTATTTGGTAATAAGGATTTTTGCATCCAATCTTTGAATATTCTTTCTCTTATCTTCATTCTTCAGCTCTAACTTTGGTATTTCTAGATTTATGCAACCTTCACTAGGTCTATCTCTATAAATTATCTCTATCTACCTCTAGGTCAATACATTTGGGTTACCTCTAGGTCTCTAACTCTGGGTTGCCTTTGGATCATCATTACCTCTACGTTAGTCACTAGAATAATCATAAGGCCATCACTTCTATTAAATAATCATTGTATATGCTTTCACTACAAGTCTCCTTCCAAGTTGTGCTGGGATCATAATCATTCATTTCACATTTCTCCATGGTAGGAATCACATTATTCTTTACACTCGATAAACTTTGATTTGTCATCATACTTTGTTTCCTCCTATATAAACCATACAACATTCCTTTCAACTTATTCCATTTGTTCATACTTATCCATCCACAATCTATTTTTAATTTGTGATTTTTATTTTCTTTATATTGACAAAATTTTTGAGAATGATTATGTCCTCCACAAATTTCACAATGATGGAAATTCTAAAATCTATCTATCTTATGTCCATGTCTACCACAATGGTTACACTTATTCCTTGTTACAACATTTCTTTTACCATCACCTATTTTTCCTTCATTGTTATTGGTTTTATCTATTCATATCATAAATTTAATGTTATTGTTTCCTACCATAAATTTAGTCTCTGATTTATTACTACTTTTTTATCTTGTATATCCAAGACCTTCACTTTTTGGTCTTATATTTGGTAGAAATTTTTCTTTCATCCCTTTCTCCTGTTTTTCCAAAACCTGTGTCTTTGTATCCCATTTTTTAAATCAATTTTTAACTAATTCCTTTAGTATGTCTTTCAAAATAACCAAATTCATCATCATACTTACCCCTATTAATATTAACATAAATTTGAGCATCACTATATGTATCATCATTTGAATCCCTATCATTATCGCTATCAATTTTAAAAACATGATTTTTCTTTAACAATCACAAACAATATTCAATCATTTGAATCGCTCTCTAGATCTTTTCTTTTTGTGTCACAATATGCATTTACTATAATAGGTTTCCAAGTCATTATTGAATTCCTCAACTTGTTGTGATTCTAGAATTTCTAGAGCTATACATATTTTTCTTGTATTATCTATATATATTATTGCACCTTATTTGAAATATCCTTCATTAAATTTATGTAGGATCGAGTGCAAACATGATCTCATTACTTGATAAAAAATATTTTTTATTTTCCATGAGAGTCTTGTGTGTATATCCTAATTATGTTTCAATTTATGCAATAAACCCTTGATGATTATTTTTTGGTTGATATTGTGACTAATTTATTTGATTCTATTGAGGAGGTTTTTGGTCTTGATTCCTCCTATTCAATGCATTATACTTACAAAATTTTGTACTATGTCCTTCTCTTTCACAAATATGACAATACCACTTTTGTTTTTTATTTTGTGATGAAGATGAAGTGAAAGAACCTTTTGTTGATGTAAGGGCATTGTTAGATGACTCATCTCTTAATTGATTTTCAAGTTCATATTGTTGAAGAATATTTACTAATTCCTCAAATGATACCTTTTTGTTTGATACTTGAAGAAATGTGACCAATAATTTGAATGACTCAAGAAGTGCTCTAAATATAACTAAAAATAAAGATCTATCTTCAACCTTTTATCTTCCATTATGTAATTTTTATTTCAATTATGCTACTCTTTGAAGAAAATGTTCTTTACTCTCTCCATCACGAACCTCTAAAGAATACAAATATGATTGCAAGTGTAAAATGGTCACTTCATTCCTTCCATAAAATATTATACATGTTTTTTCCATGTAATTTTTGAAGTTCCTACTTCACTTATGTGTGCTTGAATTTCAACAAATATGCCAAATATAATTAACATAAAATATTTAACACCATCATCTTTAAGTTTTTGTATTACAATTTTTTCTTCTAGAACTTCTCTTTTTTCATTCACCACATCCTAAAAATTCTCAACAATGAGTATTGATATCATTTCATTATTCTATGGAGTAAATTTTGGTCCTTTTAGTAGTTGCAATTCAGATAAAAAGATATTTGTGTTTGCCATGAAAATTTGCTAATAGTTTTATTTTGTTGTTGTATTCCTTATTACTCCAAAATTAATTTATTTTTTTCTCTAATTTTCCTTCCTCTATTTTTTAATTCTCTCTTCTTCTTCAATTAATTTCTTCCTTCAATATATCCTTATTATTATTCTCCTTAAAACTTTTTTCTTCTTTTTAAATTTTTATTCCATCTTTTTCTTCTAGGACTTCTCTTTTTCCATTCACCACATCCCAAAATTTCTCAACAATGAATATTGATCTCATTTGATTTTTCCATGGAGTAAAGTTTGGTCATTTTAGTAGTTGCAATTCAGACAAAAAGATCTTTGTGTTTTCCATAAAAATTATTAGTAATTTTCCTTTGTTGTTATATTCCTTATTACTCCAAAATTAATTTGTTTTCTTTAATTTTACTTCCTCTCTTTTTTAATTCTCTCTTATTCTTCTTCAATTAATTTCTTTCTTCAGTCTATCCTTCTTATTTTTCTTATCCTTCAATTTTTTTTTTTTTTTTTTTTTAACTTTAATTTTCTTTTTCAATTTTAACTTCAATAATTTCAATTACTTTAATATTTCCTTTATAAGGAGAATTTTTATTTTTCAAATGTTTTTTCCAATCTTCTATCAAATCCTTCTTTATTGTTTCTTTTCCCAAAATAAAATTGTATTCTTTTTAATTTTGATTAAATTCCTTTTCAACCTTTTTACCACCTAGTTTTAATCAAATAAGTCATGCTTCAATAAAGTATAAAAAAATATTGTTCGACTGAAATTGACTATTGAAGTGTTACTTAGATTGCAATAGTAGAACTCATCTTCTTCTTCATGCATCCAATTGAAGTTGATTGTTGAAGCATCATGTAGCATTCACTTTCCACATGGCTATGCCACACTTTGTATTGCCAACTTTAAAATACTTCTAAATCATTACAAATTAATTTATTATTCTTATCACAGCTTTAACATATGAAAGAAAATTTGAATATTCTATCCTGCCAAATTTCTTGGAGAATAACATATTAAAAAAAATTCTTAGAAAATAGAAATGTCTAGTTATTATTCTATTTGATCCATTTTCTAGAGTACAATAAATATTCTGTACTTCTATGGTTAAAAAATTTGTTGTTTTGCCACTATAATTCTTAGGTCTATTAACTTCTAAGTAATCTAGAAAAAAGTGCAGGTTGGCCGAGAAGAATTTTTTTAATTTCTTCAAAATATTAACCTAGTCTTGGTGATTAAATTTGGATCATCCGTGTGACGGGTAATCCAAGTCCATTGATTCCTTTCCTCCCTCACAATAGAAAAATAAAAATTATCAACTAACTCACACAAAGGCTACACAATAAAAATTCACTAAAAAAATTGTTTGAAATTGTTATTTAGAATCACACCAAAACTCAATTAATCACTACAAGATCATCATGACCTTTGAAATTTTTACAAAGAACTTTAGGCATAAGTAAAGCAACTTACACCAAAAAAATACCAAATCCATGTTTTACAATTGAAAAAATAATAAAATCTTCAGGTGAGGGCTAAATAATGACTAAACTCACATATTCTCCTTAAATTTCAAAAGCTATTAAAAAAACAACTATAAAATAGTACTTCCATAGGTCTAAGCTTCATTGAACAATACAGAGTGCTTGAAATACAATTTCCACCTAAAACAACTTCTTAAATTCCATAAACTCACAAAAATATTAGCTATGCCATATCATTTCTACAATACAAAAAAAACTTTTTGCTCCATCGACCCTCGAGAAATAATTTCCACCTTAATCCTCACCTTTGACCATGGAGCTCCCCTCCTTTCAATTGTGGCTCTGATACCATTGTTAGTAAATGTGATATAATATTTCTCAGATTAATATTTTTCAAGATCATATTAAATAAATAATATTGCACAAGATAGAAAAACTTTGTTGATAATAAAAAATACATCAAGCTTGTTACATGGCATGGAGATTTATCTCCGATATAAATCCTTACATGAGACTCTTTGATGCTCCTGACTCTTGACCTTTCCTCCCCTCATGGGAAAACTCTTCACATATTTCATAATGACAAAGTCTCTTCACATAACTCCCTATTTGACACATCACTCACATGACACCTCACACTCTTAATTACATGACACATGCTTACTCCTACTAACTTGACATATACTATATACAAATATCACACTCACATCCTAATATAAATATTTACAAAAGGATAAAATAATGTAATATCTTTAGCATTCTCAATGTTAGAGTTTTGGTCTTGTGGAATCTTACCAAAGGTCATTTCTTAAAGGTAGGGATTTGATCCTATAAAATATTATAAGAGGTATTATCTTAAGGAATTTATATTTTGATAAGGCAAGGACTATAGCCCGCATATACGTAGGAACCTAATCAACCCTTGTTCAAGCACAATAATGGCATGTAAGGACCTATATTAGATATTCAGTGTTGCTTTTGAATTCATTACTAGATATGACTACAATAACATCTTTTTTCAAGTTGTTCGATAGTGGAGCTCTTTTGCTTTCCTTCCATCAATCACCTTTCGACTAGAATAAAATGGACAATATGGCTTATCAATGCCCATCTTGGTTGAGCATCTAAGCCATAGTATCTGAAAAAAACCATCAAAAGATCCTTTATGGCCAAACTCAATAAGGTACCCATTTTGGAGGTGTCTCTAGACTACATCCAACACCTAATCTTGGCACTTTCAGCTCAAGCATTGATCTACAAATTTGTAGGCATGTGGTCTGACCCAAATCTAGTACAAAATACATAAGTAGCACTTAGAGATCAAAAATATCTAGTTTTGAGTCCATGATGACCAAACACAAGTACTTTATTATAAATTTATCATCACTCGAAGATCGAAATATATTTCTTCATGGAGGTCAACAATTTTTGGTATCTAGTCCTCTATATATGACTCCTTGGCCAAGACTTAATCCACAAGAAGAGGAACCAAAAGAGGTGGCAATATGGGTTCAAATTTCTTTTTTAACCCTACTCTTGTGGAATAAGCCCACAATGGAAATAAAAGAAAATACCATAGGAACATACATTGGTCGAGCTCCTCCAAAGCCTAGTAATGCAATTTATGCCTATATATCTACAAGGGTAAACCTAAAGAATTGGCTCTCAAAAAATATTGGGATAAAATTTCTTGAATGGGTTCACACCCAACCATTGTACTACAAGCATATCCATTTTAAATGCATTAATTATCATCAACACAAACATTTCTCTTAAAAATTTTCATCAAAGCCTCAATCAGTTCAAAAAGGAAATAAAAAATGAATTCTAAACTATTAGGAATAGAAGGCCTTCTTTATTGATAAGTCAATGAAGGCCTATGTAGGGAAAAATATATACACAGAGATTTCCATCCTCACATCAAACATGGAGGAAGAGATAGAAATACCAATTAACAATGAAGCTCAAGAAAAAGGTAAAAAAATAATGGAAGAGTTTATTAAGGAACACTTAGATGAATTCATCGAAATCAAAACTCTAACAAATTTATTCGGTGAATAAACCTTAAATTTGAAAAAAATATATATAAAAGAGTTATAAAAACCTAAAATGAAGAGGGTCGTAGGCGATGAAAATGTGGATTTTGTGGCCGCGTTTAGTGAGGACGCGGTGAAGGATCTGGGTATGACATTCCAAACCTTCGGCCAAGGGATAAGACCAAAATTCTAATGGCTCCTTTTCTCATGTGACCTTTTCTTGATATTTTTTCAAATCCTTGTGCAGCTTATCTCCTTCAATCCATGTTATAGACTATGCCAAATGTTGGCCATTCTCGTAACTCGTATTTTTATTGTCGTATTTTAGATTCTGCCAAATGTATGTAGCACAACACGCATTTTTATTTTGCTTTTATCAATAATTCCAACGAATATATTATACGGTAAAACCTTTTCCATAAAAGGATAATTATGTTTGTGCTATGTAAGAGGACACCATGGTGAGCTTATAGAAATTGCTTTTTAACCTATGCGTGATTATTTTTAAGAATGAATTTATCATTTGATTTTTTATTATAATGAATAGAAAACTTGTATTATTTTTAAAAAAATTATTGATTTAAACGTTTGAAAATCTTCTAGTTATAAAAATGTTTATATTTTTAAAATATTTTAAAGTATATATTTAAAAATATATATATTAAAATCAAATATTATAATTTTGTATCTTTGATTTTTAAATTTTATATTAAAATAAATAATAAAATTATTTCAAAAAATATGTGTATTTATAATAATGAAATTTTATGTCAAATTTTATTTCAAATTTTTAAACATGTCGAATTTTTTCGAACTTCAAGAGTGTCAAATTCGAATACGAATTCAAACTTGATAACTAAGGATGATACATAAGAAACATAATAGGAGAATTATGATAAATATTCAGAGCACTTAGATGAAGACACTAAAGAAGAGGTTGAGGAAACCCAACTTGTGGAGTTAGTCATAGAGGGAGGCACCCCAACAACATGCTCAACAATTAGGGGTAGAAAGTCCAACCAAATTCTAAGAGAAGAACAAACTCAAAAGGATATCTAGAAAAAACTCAAACTACTTTGGAATTTCCAAAGAAGAAGGTCTTTAAAAAATGATAGTTCTCTCATGGAACTATAGGGGATTAGGTAGTCCTCTGAAGAAAAACTACCTATAAGATCTTGGACAACTACATAGTCCACTTATAGTATATTTCCAAGAATAAAAAGTGGCAGATAATATAATGGCACTAGAATGAAATAAGATATGGAACAGTCATAGCAAACTGTAGTAAGTTCATTAGGTGCATCAGGAAGACTTATAACAACATGGGATTCCTAGAAATTAAAATGCATAGAAAAACCATGCTAAATATGCTGAGAACAAAAGTCCCGAAGACCTTGTTCACTATCATCTTCCTACCAGAGGTTCTCCCATTTTAGCAGTTCTTAAGACTGGTGAGGATTTGATAAAGAAAAAATTATTTTGGATCATTCATAATGGTCAACATGCAAATTTTTGGACAGATTCTTGGGATGGTCACAAGCCTTTAATAACTCAGTTTCTCAATTGGAGGCCTTGGATGAAGGAGCTTCACCGAGCTAATTGGATAAAGGTGGCTAATTACTATCGGTACCATACTGGTAATTCAAAGGTTGGTAGATATTGGATCCCTATTGAGGATCGGCCTATTCAAATCCTAGAAAGGCAAAGACAAGATATCCAAGGCATCCTTCATATGAGATCCCTCTCTTGGTCCCATGAAAAATATTATTTTGGATGGAACAACACTACTAAGGGTGAGTATTCATTTGCTCAAGGTTATTTGACCTTATGCCATAATAATCCCAACCATTCTTCTGACATCTTTTCTCGATTGTGGGCTCAAAAGCTTTGGCCTAAGGTGAGGTTCTTTAATTTGCTTTTATTGCATCGTAGGGTGCTTACTGGTGAGCAACTTATGAAGTGTGGTTTTCATGGCCCTTTTAGATGTGAAATGTGTGAAGAGAATGTAGAAAATATCAACCATATTTTTATTGAGTGTACTTTAGCCTCCGAGCTATGGAGGAGAATGGCCACTTTACTTGGCTTACGATGGTCCAATTTTTTTGCTTTTGAACAGCTTTGGAGAGATTGGCCTAATCAAGAGGGTGTTGATCATTTTATTAGGCAGTTAGTTTGGATGGATTCTATCGTTCTTCTTTGGAATATTTCGAATGAAAGGAACAACCAAATTTTTAATCAAGATAGGAAGGATATTCACTATGTTTGGCAAAAGACCATAGCCAACTTAGTTGAATCAGTCCATCAACTCCTTAATCACCCCCAAAACTCCCACCAAATATGGGATCAAGTGATGCAAAGATTGAAGATTAAATCTTCAACTTAAAGGGAATGTGAGTATTTTTTTTGATAAGTAAAAGATTTTTTTATATCAAACGGGTTTTTCAGGTTGACCCAAAACCTTTGAACAAAAATAGCGTAAAGCTGAACACCGAAACTAGAGACCAGCAAAGGATCCTCGACCTTCTAACATAACCAGCCAACCACGGCTTACAACAAAAACAACAGGAAGCCTCGGAACAGGAAGACCAAAAATAGAGAAGATAACCGCAAGAAGACAGCGAAAAAACCCCAGGGATCATGAACCAAACCCACAGACAATAGGTCTTCTGATCAGCCCACCTCAAAAATGGCCCGGGAGGGTCCACATCACTCCTCCTCTGCATCCTCCTCATTCTGCTCCTTGTCATTCTCCTGGTCATCGGCGTCTTCGATCGCTTCCTTAGCGCTTTGGAAGCCCTCATTGAAGAAGACTTTGGTGAGGGCATCAAGGATCTCTTCGGTCTGCTTGGCCATAGTCGCTAAGGAGGTCAGAACAAAGCGTTTGAGAACCATGATGTTGATGTCAGGCCCCTCTTCCTCCGAGTCAACGCTGATGGCTTTAGAGCTTCCCAGAGCAAGCTTGTTCCTTAACCTAGCAGAGGATCTAGTGGATCCTTCTGGTTCATCAATCTTCAGCCTCTTTCTGGTCGGGCCGCCTCTGGTGGCTGCTTCAAAGTCACGTTTCTTAGCAGGGGACCCCGAGTAGGCCTTGGGAAAACTGGCCCTGGTGCAGGGGGTCTCGGAGGGCGAAAGGGCCGGAGGTTCGGGATGGGGCGAAGTAGCAAGGACAAACTTGTAGATAACCTTAAAAAGGCTCTGGTGCAAGGGCATTGCTGAACCTTTCTTACTACGACATGAATTAATAGTGTAATTCATGGAGTTCAGGAGGAATTGAGGTATGCTGATAGGGTTAATGTCACGAAAAAAATTAATGAAAGCATAGTGAAAACTTAGAAGGACTTTACCAGGATCCTCTGTCGTAATGAACTCCATGACATTTTTCATCACGAAATTCCAGGGGGCAGGAATATCAACCCTTGTTAAGTCGTTCTTCGCCTCCTTGAATATCTTCTGATTGTCCTTGAATTCATGTAGCTCGACCTCCCAGTTGTGCTTTTGCCTGTGGATCGAATGACCCTTTGTCGTCTGCCCAGTAATGGTTGCCAACAAATTAATGTCGACCGTGATTTCTCGCCCGTGGACCACAATCCGCCCCTCATCCTAGGACTCCATTACCTCGGCGGTGATGTTGTCATCAGGACCAGAGAACATGTCAAAAAACTGCGTGAGCCTCCTCTTAGTGAGGATGGCTTGCATGGCAGGCTCCATAACCACCATACTGGGCTCGATGTAGGTCATAGTGACTTTGCCTCTGCTAACCTCTGCCTCTTGAATGACCAAGCAGGACGACGTACTCTCAAGCACAGACTGAGGGAAAAGGTGGTAGATGTTAATACTCTTTGTCCACCTTAAAAAGACCACATCATTAGAGAAAGTGCCAAACCAGAAGGCCAACCACCGCCTATCAGCCACCTGGACGCCATGTCGCGTGTCCGTTTTGGTTTGGGAAGAAGAGGCCATATCGACCTTCCTCTGGAGAATGATGGAACTCTTGGGGTGCCACCGTCTCACGTGTCGAGCAATGATGAGTGGATTTTCCCACGCATCCACATCATCCGAGTGGTAGTTTGGGCCCTTGTCATGAGGCTCACATCGTCTGAGGACAAACCACCGCATACCAGCCACGTGGGAGCCATGCTTCAAATCCGACTTGGCATGGGGAAAGTTATCCTCGACACCCTTAGTCTTGAGATGGTAAGGATCGCTCTGAGCGAGATTCAAGGATGTCAGAGGTCTAACCAGGCTAGCAAAGCTGAGACGGCCCCATGCCACCTCATCAGGCAAGAAGCTGGAAGAGCTATCGGCCCAAGGCACAACCCGCATGGGAATGCCGATCCTAGGGAAGCCAACCACCGGGTAATCGAGGCGCCAACGGAACACCTGCCTACACGCATGGTAGTCTGGGCAATCTACCTTGGCAACTCTGACAGCTTGAGGAGACCGACACTGCCACCCCTTAGCCAAATTCTTGAACCAACCTATCTTGCCATGCAAGACAAACCAACTTGTGATCCCCATCAGGCACCACGTCGCACCTCATCTTGGATAATCCCTTCCATGTCCGATGGAAGGTCATACGTCCACGTGATCAATCTATCAGCGTCAACACCTAAATTTGCTAACTTGTCTGCCACCTTGTTGGCTTCATGAAAGACATGGTGGGCCATGCTGTCAGTTCTATTTTTTAATAGGATCCTTGCTTCCCTTAGGCAAGACTCAAATTTCCAGGGAGGATCCTTATCATTGTTGAGGAGATTGATGATCACTTGGGAATCTCCTTCCATAATTAGCCACTCTTGGACGTTCTGAGCAAGGTGTAGTCCATGCCAGATAGCTCTAGCCTCGACCACATTGCTAGTTGAGAATCCCAGGGGTTCTGCAAAGGCCATGACAATGTGACCCTGATGGTTTCGAATGGTCCCGCCAGCCCCAGCGCGACCCGGATTGCCTTTGGCTGCGCCATAAAAATTCAACTTAAGGCAATCGACGGGGGGAGGGATCCACCTGACCTCACGCCTAGGATTAGTCTTGCCATGACCATCTTGCCAGGATAGACTCAGGGACTGGGCTAGAAGTTTTTTGCCAGAGGGAACAGATTGGGCCTCAACAGAAGACGACAATGAGTTTTCTCTGGCAAAGGCAAGGATTTTATTCGTAATGGATCCTGTATCTCTGGAAGACTCATTAAAGATTCTAAAGTTCCTTTCAAGCCAGACCTGCCACAAGAAGTGGTGGAGACTGATCTTCCACATGAAACTCAATTGGGTGCTGACAAACGGTTTTGGCCATTGTTGGAAAAAGTCATTGATGGAACCAGGTCTGACCCAGGCTATGTTGAAGGCTTGAAGGAGGCCGCTTAGGATTGAGGAGGCAATGGGGCAGTCAATGAATAGGTGTTGGATGGATTCCCAGTCTGCCCTGCACAAAAAACACCTGTTAGGAACGGACAGACCTCGTTTCATCATATTGTCAATAGTAAGAATTTTCCCTTGGACGACCAGCCAAGTAAAAAAGGATATTTTGGGGATAAGTCCCTTGATCCAAACTAACTGAGTCTGGAACCGAGGAGTATCAGGATGTATTAGCAGATTGTAGGCGGATTTGACTGTGAACATCCCACTGTCTGTCACTGTCCATCTCATCTGATCATCACTCGGAGTTGTGGGAACAAACTGATGTTGCAAAATACTATTGAGATTTTGAGTCGCTGCCTCCAACCCACGAATGACTATGGGCTTCCAGCTAAGTCTGCCCTTGTCCTGACTTAAGAAGTCAGCCACCTTAGACCCAAACCTCTCCAAGGTGAGGTTTCTTAGTTGGGCCAACGTGGGATCGGTACTAAGGGCTTCTGCCCCTGCCCATCTGTCCTCCCAAAAGTCAATTTTTTGCCCATTTCCAAGGATCCACCTCATGCCTTTTCTTAGCACGTCCCTGCTAGACAAGATTGCTTTCCAGAAGGAGGAACCACGGGTTGGGATGGTGTTGCTCAGGAACTCAGTGCCTTGGAGATACTTCCTGTTAAGGATGGTGGTCCACTCATTCCTTTCATTGGAAACCAGACGCCAGGCTTGTTTCGCAATTAAAGCTGAATTGAGAAGAGAGACTTTCCTCAGGCCTAGCCCTCCATGATCCTTAGGTCTACACACCTTGTCCCATCCAACCAGGTGGATTCGCTGCTTTTCTTCTGAGCCGGACCAAAGGAAATTCTTTTGGCGTTGTTCAATCGACTGGTAGACTCTAGAAGGCGCTTTGAAAACTGATAAGAAGTAAACCAAAATACTTTGAAGGGAGGCCAAGGTTAAAGTGGCCTTACCTGCTTGGGACAGCAAGTGGCCCTTCCACCCGACGAGCTTCTTTTGGATCCTCTCCAGGACAATGTTCCACATCAAAACAGTCGGGACCCCCGTGAATAGGGGAAGACCAAGGTAAGACGTAGGGAGAGTGGAAATGGAGCACTCTAGGATTTTGGCAATTTTAATTTGCCTGGGAAGGGGGGTGTTAAGAAAAAACACCTTGCTCTTGTTGAAATTGACTTTTTGCCCTACCGCATCTTCATAGAGTTTAAGGATATGCCTGATGTTCTTGGCCTCTACCACCGACGCCGCAGTCAGCAATAAGGTATCATCCATGAATTGTTGATGGGTAACCGGATCCGTGAGGGATGTAGCTTTAATACCTGAGATTAACCCTGAGATACGGGCAGCTTTGATTGATCTTCCTAAGGCTTCAGCCACTATGATAAACAACATAGGGCTAATAGGATCCCCTTGCCTGAGCCCCCTCCGGCTTTGGAAGAACTCAGTCGAAGACCCATTGACCAACACTGAGAACCAAGGAGAGCGAATGCAATAGCTGATAAGTCTGACCCAGTCGGGATGAAACCCAAATTTCAACAAGATGGCATTCACAAAGTCCCAGTTGACATGGTCGAAGGCCTTATTCATGTCAAGTTTCAGTGCTAAGGCAACCTTCTTGGTCTGGGAAGCAGAGTGAAGAGCTTCGTGGACAGTGATAATTCCATCCAGGATCGACCTTCCTTGAACAGAACTGCCCTGGCAGGAATCAATAATCTGAGGCAGAATCCCTTTCATACGATTTGCAATGGCTTTAGTGAGGATTTTGTATAACACATTGCAAAGGCTGATTGGCCTAAAGTCAGTTATGAACTTGGGAGCCGGTCCTTTCGAAATCAAGGCAAGAAAGGTAGAGTTGTAGCTTCGAGGGATATGCTTAGAAGCTTGGAATTCTCGGATGGTAGAACATACCTCATCTCCTAGGATGTCCCAATACGTTTGAAAGAACCTGGGGGGAAATCCATCCGGGCCGGGGGGCCTTGTCAGGGTTCATGGAGAAAAGGGCCTCCTTGATTTCCTTGTCAGAAAAGGGAGCTGTGAGCATTTGGTTGGCATCATTCTCGATCCTACGGGGGATGAATTGGAGCAAGGAATCCCAGGCAGTTGTCTGACAGATAGGTTCCTCATCAAGGAGAGCACTGAAGTAGGACAAGGCTTCGTGCATAATGTCATTGTTGCCTCGGGCACTGGAGCCATCAGGTTTAATTACCTCTTTGATACGGTTGTTGCTCCTGTTTCTGAGCGTGGTGACATGGAAGAACTTGGAGTTAGTATCTCCATATTTGAGCCATAAGGCCCTGGACTTCTGCCTCCAGAAAGTCTCCTCACTAGCCAAGATATTGTGATATTCTGCCAGAAGTTTCCTCTCTTCGGACCTGGTCTCTTCATCTAGCTCTCCATGCTGGATCTTGCTGTCAATGGCTTTCAATTTTTTGCTCACAATATTTTTGTTTTCAAAAATGTTTTCGAACACTTCTTTGTTCCAAATCTTGAGATTGTTCTTGACCACTTTCAGCTTTTGGGTAAGTTTGTAGGAGGGACTTCCCTGAAAGGGCTGTTGCCACCATTTGATTATTCTATTTTTTAGGTCCGGGTGCTTGACCCACATTGCCTCGAATCGAAACGGATGATTGCCACTGGAATTGGAGGTTTGAGGAACATCCAAAAGGATGGGGTTATGATCAGACCCAACCTTGGGAAGGGAGTACAGAGAGGATTCTCCAAAGACCTGGATGGCTTCCTATGATAGCAGGACCCTATCCAGCCGTTCTTGGATGAGGTTGTTGCCCAGCCGCCTGTTGCTCCAAGTGTACTTAGCATCCTTAAGCTTGACGTCCATCAGTTCGTGTGAGTGGACAAAATCACTGAAGTCCTCCATGCTCCTAATTGGGAGCCCTGTTCCCCCCCTCTTATCAGACGAAAATAGGGGGGTGTTAAAGTCACCTGCAATTATCCACGGGATGTCCTGGAAAGCCTTGCTCATGTGACTCAGATGCTCCCACAGCCTGCCTCTTCCTTGCACGGTGTTGGGCGCGTAGACATTCGATAAGATCCAGGACTTATTGCTGGTTATATCATAAAAAAGGATGGTTAGGACGTTGTCATCTGCCTGAATGACGCTACCTTCCACTTTTTTGGGGTCCCATAGGACCATAAGGCCCCCAGAGGCGCCTCTAGCTTGCTTGAAGACCATTTCCCCTTGTTTCCAAATTTTGCGAGCTAGAATCTTGGACCACACTTCATCTATTTTCGTTTCTTGGAGAATAAGGACTGAGGGGGAGGTCTCTTTCCTTAATGCCTTGACAGCTCTCTGCCTGGGCAGGCCATTAAGGCCTCTCACGTTCCAGGAGAGGACCTTCATTTAGACTGCTTTGAATTCCTCCCTCTTCCCCGTCCTTGGGGTGGGGGAGGTTTGCTGGTCTTGTTAGCCTCGAAGAGGGCCATGTCTTGAGGCACTAAAGTGCTTTGTTTTTCGTTTGCTATTTCATTTTCTATTTTCATCCTGTAATGTTCTGCATCTGGGATTCTTCCCCTCCTCCTTTCGCTGCCAAAGTCTATTGAATTAGTTGAACTACGGGTTTGCTTCGGGCTAAACTTTGGGGGAGGGTTTTGCTGCTGGGTCGGGCTGGAGCAACCTTCGCCCACTGTCGGATCTGCCCCTATCTGCACTACTTCCATGCTCAAACCGATCCCCTCTAACTCCAGGGGCAAGCCGTAAGGACAGTTTGGGGGTGGGTAAGGAGAGGACCTACAAGGGGAAGGAGGAGGGGAAACAAGAGTTTCGGGGAGCCCCGATGCTGGTCCTTCTTCAGTAGGTCTAACCGATTCAATGGCAGTCTGAGCAAGGATTTCAAAGGAATTAGGGTCAAAAAAGGAAGGACTAACCTGGTTAGCCTGGTCAGGATCCACATGCTATTTTCCTTTTCCTTTCTGATGAGCGGAGTCTTCTTGCGATTTCTGTTGGTAAACGCCTTTGTGAGCTGCTTTGGTGGGCCGAGACCAGGGTCGAAGGGGCCTTCCCTACCCATTTGCATTAGGGCCTTTTGGATTATTCCTATTTGGTGCTTCCTTGATGGCAACCAGGTCTGGGCACTGATTCCTCAGGTGTCCTTGGGTTTTGCATTCTGAGCAGAAATCCGGCTTGTTTTCGTATTCAATGGGTTGCCTTCTTGAGTAGTCCCCGTATTCCAGATCTATGAAGGATGGGAGCTCGGACTCCAGATTCATAGTTACACACATCCTTGCATGCGTCATGCGAGATCTAGCTAGGGTGGGGTTGTCAATAATGACCAGATCCCCGATGACTTTGGTGATTCCTCTCAGGAAGTATTCATGGAAGAAATGGGCCGACAGGTTGGGAAGCCTGACCCAGATGGGGGCTGAGTTGATGCTTTGGCTTTCAGGGTCGAAGTCCTCTCCCCAAGGCCTAAGGAAGAGGCTTCGCCTGCCCAGGAACCACGGCCCGCCAGAGAGGATTCGGTTTGCGTCTTCCTTATTATGGAGCTGGATCATGAAAAAGCCTCTTGTCATTGCAACAATCTCCATGCTTCCTGCTAGGCGCCACTTGGAGTAAGCCCAGGTCCTTATTGTTTCTATGTCGGGCCTTCCGCCCAGAAACTTGCCGATGAGGGACGAGGTTTCAAGGGATAGAAAATCTTCCATGGTAGAGACAACAACCCTGAGCTTGTTTTTGTCTGGGGAGAGAGGAGGGAGAGTTTTTGAAAGCACGGTCTCCTTACCTTTAAGGGTTTGAGCAAAGGACAACCTCCTGAGAGGGGCCCTAGCCTGGGTCCCTTTGTCCGGGTCTCTATCAGGTGGGTCCGCATCCCACCTTTTTTCAACAGGGACCGACGACTGAGGGCCCTCAGCGTCCTTAGTGGCCTCTGACTCCTCACCGTCCTTGCTTTGCTGGCTTGGGGCGCTGCCTTCCAAGCTCCCTGCTCCGCCTGATCCGCCTGGCCCTCCTGGCCCGCCTGCTGCACCTGTCCTGCCTGCTTCCATTTTTCTTATAATGAAATGTTTTATTATGTAAAGGGAATGTGAGTATTAGTAATATGGATAGGACTAGAAATTGGCAACCTCCTCCTAAGGATTTTGGAGAAGTCAATACTGATGGAGCCCCTAGAGGGAACCCTAGAAAAGATAGTGTGGGAGGAATTGGTAGACTTTCATATGGCTCCCTGGTTTTTACTTTTGCTAAGAATTTGGGTATTTTTTCCAATAACCTTGCTGAGGGGTATGGTATCCTCAGAGGCCTTTAGAAGGCTACTAAGGTTGGATGGGAAAAGGTGTTAGTTGAGTTTGAATCTCAACTTATGATTAATCTCTTGAAGACTCCTAAGAATCATAAGGTGGATTGGAGAATAAAAATAATTATTGAGAAGATTCAGTTAATCCAGATGGGATTTTTGAAAGTTGATTACAATCATGTGGTCAGAGATCAAAACAAGAGTTCTGATGCTTTAGCTAATTGGGCTTTGGAAAAGGGTGATCTTACTTGTTATGGCCACCCTCCTATATGGTGGGCTTCTCAAATTTGGGAAGCTCTTCTTTCTATCATTTCTTTGGATGGCTTCAGTTCTGAAGGTACCTAGTTTCTTGTTTTTTTTTTTTTTTGTGCTTCTCTTTGGTTCATTCAGTTTTTTTTAGTTCCCTGGCTCATTCAGTTTTTTTTAGTTCCCTGGCTCATTCTATTCTTTATTTTGTTTCCTCTATTGATTATTGCCTTAATAGTCTTCTGGTCTAGATAGGTCATTGTTATGTTCAATTTTTTTTCTTTTTTTTTTTTTTTTTTTTTTTTAGTTTTTTAAGGTGGGTGGGTTCTTTTGTTTTGTTTTGTTTTTGTGTTCTTTGTGTTTTTTTTTTTGTTCTTGTGTTTTTGTTGTTGTTTTTTTTTTTTTTTTTTTTGTTTTTTGTTATTGTTCTTGTGTTTTTTTCGTTCTTGTTCTTGGGTTTCTCTTTGTTTGTGTTATTTCATGTTTTTATGTATATGTTTTCTATGTTTTTTTTTTTGTTTATTGTTTGTTGTTGGTTTTTTTGTTTATTTCATTTATTTTTTATTTTTTAGGTTTTGGTTGTGTTTATTTTTCATGTTTTTTTGGGTTATGTCTTTGTAGTGTTATGTTGCTTTTGTCTTGTTTGTGTTTTGTTATGTGGTTCTTGTGTTTTTCTATGTGGTTTGTGTTGTGGTTTATTTTATATTATTGTGCGTGTTTTTTTGTGCTTTTGTTTTTGACACACTCAAGGAGCATGTTTTTTATTTTATTTTATTATTTTTGTTGTTATTTACTTATTTTTAAATTGGTTTTGTGTGTTTGTTTGCTCCTTGAGTATGTCAAAGGTGGTAGGCCAGGTCCAAGTCCTGGGCATTTTTGGCGGAATGGATACCCCTTCCTCCTTGGGTCTTACCTAAAAGTGGCATCTCTTTTGGGATGTTTTCCACAAATAAAAAAAAAATGCATAGAAAAACATAAATATAGTAATTGGATTGCTTTAAAATTTGAACTACTTAATGGTATTTGTATAACTATTGGCAACTTCTATGGAAAAAACAACCCAAAGGATAAAAGAGAGCCATGGAATTAATTACATAACTTGATCATCAAAAAAAAAACAAATACTAATAGGAGGAGATAGGATTGTCACTTGAGCATATTGGGAAAAGAGAGGGAGTAATAGGAATCATGACCCTAATAGAGACCTAGTAAAAACACAAGAAAATATTTAGGATGTCATTCATCAAAAAGGGAAGTACACCTAGACAAATATAATATTAGAAATCCATTACATTGTAAAAATATTAGATATATTCTTAGTTAGTGATAATATCTTGACTACATATCCTCTTCTAACTAGCTATATAATCTGAAGTGGAATATTGGATCAAATATAGTTTAATATGGAAAGAGCAAGAAGACTTTAGACTAATGATAGAGAATAGTTGGCAATAGAAAGCATCATCAAAAAGCCCTCAAGACATCTAGAAAGAAAAAAATGTAAGACTTAAAAAAATAAATTTGAAAGTGGTTATTCAAAAATCCAATTTAAAGAAAAGTGTATATTTTACATTAACTTGAGAAATTGGAAATAGATCTAGAGGACACATCTCTCCCTAAACAAGTTAAACAAAGAAAAAATTGCTAGAAGAGTTATACAAGCTAACTTTTGAATAAGAGGCACAGTGGAGACTAAAATCTACAATGATATGGCTACAAAAAGGTGATAAGAATACAAAAAAAATCCATATCAAAATAATTTAAAACTACAATAAGAACATAATTAGAACAGTAGAGAAGGACACCACCATTTAAATAAAGAAATAAAAGATAAAATAATTGGTACAAGATCACTTTTCAAGGTTGCTCACCCATGATCCTGGTGATGCTCAAGCTTAAAATCATTTTCTCTAGAACATACTATTAATAATTAATTAAGAAGACAAAGCTAATTTATATGCTCAAGTGACAAAAGAAGAATTGGAATTAGTGGTGCACTCTCTTCATAAAAATAAAGCTCTAGGACCAGATGGTTTTACTAATAATTTCTATCAACAATTCTTGTACCTTATTGGAGATGACTTGCTACAAATGATTGAAGATGTTAGAAAGAAAGGTATGCTCTCTAGATCCATTAATTCAATATTTCTTACTCTAATTCTCAAAGAGAAGAATTCTACTACTCTTAACAGATTCAGACCAATTCTTTGTAAAAAATTATTGCTAACTAGATCAAAAAATTGCTTAGTAAGTTGCAAAGAGGCTTTATACCAAGAAAGTAAATCTATGATAATATCATTATGGTGCATGAGACACTCCACTCCTACTCCAAGATTAAATAAAATAAGGCTTCCATAAAATTAAACATGAAAAATGATTTTGATAGATTCAACCTATATTTCTTGGAAAGTGTTCTAAGTTTGGATTCCTGACACAATCAGTGCAATGGCTAGGAGCTTATATCAAAGATCCTTGGATATATTATTTGATTAATGCATAACCTTATAATTTATTTAAATCTTCCAAGGAAATTCATCAAGATTACCCACTATCCCCATACCTCCACATCTTACTAGGATAAAACACTAAGAAGATCTCTTAGTAGCATGAGAAGTGCAGAGAAGTTACAAGGAATCAGAACTATCCAAGGTGTTAGACCTATCTGAAGAACACAAGCTTATACTAAGAGGCAGAGTGAATAGTATAAGATAAAAAATTTCTCTTTTATTTTCAAATCAATAACCTTAAATAATATTAATGCAATAATGAAATAATGCATAAATCACCATACATATAAGAGATAAATATTTTACGTGGAAACACCCTCTCAAGAGAAAACCATGGTAAAATATTGCTTATATATTTCTTCAATAAATTTCATGGGCACCAACCCACAAGAGACACAAATTCCCTATACAAGTTCATGGAAACCAATCCACGGGAGATACTAATCCTCTATACAAGTTTGTGGACACCAATCCCCTTGCTCAAGTTCGTGGACACCAATCCATAGGAGACACCAATACCCTTGCTCAAGTTTGTGGGCACCAATCCCCTTACTCAAGTTCGTGGACACCAATACATAGGAGACACCAATACCCTTGCTCAAGTTTGTGGGCACCAATCCCCTTACTCAAGTTCGTGGATACTAATCCACAGGAGCACCAATCCCATTGTTCAAGTTTGTGGACACCAATCCATAGGAGACACCAATCCCCTTGCTTAAGTTCATGGACACCAATCCATAGGAGATACCAATCCCCTTGCTCAATTTTGTAGACACCAATCCACAGGAGACACCAATCCCCTTGCTCAAGTTCATGGACACCAATCCATAGGAGACACCAATCCCCTTGCTCAAGTTCGTGGACACCAATATACAAGAGACACCAATATCCTTTCTCAAGTTCATGGATACCAATCCATAGGATACACCAATCCCCTTATGCTCAAGTCTACTCCAAAACTTGCTTACAAATACTGCTCAAATATGCTCCAATACCTGCACATAAATACTACTCAAATCTATTCCAAAATATGATCACAAACACTGCTCAAATCTGCTTCAAAACCTGTTCACAAAACCTGCTCAAATATTCTCCAAAACTTGCTTAATAATGGCATCAAGTTCTTTACCTTTTCTTGATTTTTCTTTCTTCAGTTAAAAATAATTCAAACATATTATACCCAGAATTATTTTATCTTCATGAACATAAAGAGAATGATATGCACTAATGCAGTAATCTTCAAATGGCCAAGATGTTCTTCATATTCATTAAGTCTGTCACTTCCACATATCTCACATTTATTACATTTTAAAGGTAAATCAAGTCTATATTAGATAAATTACTTGTGTGTTGACTTGGAGATGCTAATACCTTGCTCTTCTTCTACTATCATGTGCACATTTTCTTCTTTTTGAAATGGTTGAATTGTCCTTCCTTGTTAATTGAATGCTTGGGATAATATGTGCACTTAATCCACTTACTCTATTCTTTGAAGCCTTGACTTGTTTCAAATATGTGCCCTCCAAATATGTCTCAATAATAACAATGTTCCTTTTGCATGTGCTTCCCAAATATGCCTTGACAAAATGATTTTCCTTTTGTATGTGCCTTCCAAATTTGGTCAATAATTCTCTTTTTTTCCTTCTTGATTTAAATATCAAATCAAACACTTTATATCCTTATTTATCCAAAAATTACAAAATAAAACTTTATAAGAATTAATTCTTACATTTTTCTTAGTTCTTTGATAATTTCCTGCTTCCCTATATTTTGCTTTTTATGAAGAAACTTTCATACAAAAATTCTTTACAATAATTTATATTAAAATTTTATTTTAAAATTTAAATGAAGGCACACTTATCTTTTCCTTTTGTTTTCCAAAATAGTTTTTCTTTGCACAAGAATCAAACCTTGGTCTCTCAAATTCCACCCTTACCAATGAGAAACAAACCACTTCAACTACGAATTTAATTTCTCCTTGCTTTGGCTAAAATAACTTTAACTTTCAGTACTCTTCCTGCTTATCTTTGGTACGAAATTGAGCTATCAATTCCTTTGAGATGACCAGACTTCTACTGCATACTTGATGAACTTGCTATGTTTGTCTATATCAAAGACATTTCAATATCCACTATCATCACATGCTCATCTTTGCAGTGGTACTCAAACACAAAAGTTATGAAATATGGTTTGATTGCTTGTTGCAATCTTGCAAAATAGCTAGTTCTTTTATTTGGTTTTTGTGTGCGCTCCAGAGTCACAATTTTTTTCACATCGCAAAAACCAATGCCACTTCAATGTATCATTCACTGTTATGCTTCAACATTTTCAATATTTTGCCTTTGGATCATCTGCAGTTCTGTGTAACTTTATTTTTATCGTTCTGCTAGTTTAGAGACTAATTATTTCTGGATTTATTTCACACCATGTGCAAACGTAAGTCTCCAAATGTCTTCTATTGCATTTACAATAACTAAATAAAAACTCTTGATAAAGATTTCTCTTCACATATGGGAGTGGGAGGAATGCACTCTTTCTTCTCTTTTTTTTTATAGACTGAGTACATTTACCCCACGTGAAGTCCGCTATGTGTCTAATATTGGTCAAATTCTCCTCTACGGTAGAATACACCATAAAAATTAGACTGTGCTATATTTCCTTAGACGTTGCTAGATCCCAATGGCTAGTATGACTTCTCCAACAGCTAGTCTACATTTTGCATATTTTATGACTCCTTACATATTTTTTATTGATGCTCATTGTTACTTTTGATCATTGGTTCCAAGTACAACTTCTCTCACCTATTTCTTCGTTGCTCAATCGAAACTATCTTTCTCCACAACCGTCCAAGATCTTTTCAGTACATCACTACGTCATTGCTCACGAAATTCAGTGCACCATTGCTCACTAAATTTGCTACACTATTGCTCACTATCTTTGCTACACCATTTCTTCACAAATTTTGCTTCACTATTGCTCACGAGTTTCATTATGCTATTGCTCGGATGTATCGAGGATGCCTACACAATCTCCTTTGAAATAAATTTCAGCATTGTATATATATGCAATTCTTTTCACTTCCATAAGGTCAGCCCTTCTCACAAAATATTTAATTATTTTCACTTCCATAAGGTCGGCCCTCCTCAAAAAATATTTTAACCTTAGGTAAGGATAAATATTTTCAACCTTAGCACATTGCTTCACTTGGAAATATTTAAATCTTTAATTTAAATATTTCAATATTTGATAATACATCACTAGGATAAATATTTTCCTTGAGTATTTCATCCATTGTTTGCTTTATACCAAATTGATCTTTGATATCAATGACAAATCAATAATTCTAACAATATCCACCTTTGTCATTAATGGCAACCCTGCAAAGAAAATTGTTCTTTTACTTCAATAGGATTACAATCTACTTTCCCTGACTAGATGCTCCCCCTTACTGAAATTCTCCCCCTTTGACATCAATGGCAAAGGCTCCTCGAGGCTGAAATATAAGACACTTGACAACGTCCCCTTACTCCCTGCTTTTCTTGAGATGTTCAATTATGATATGGGAGTGAAACTCCCAAATTACTATGCTCTTTTTCTTTTTCCATTTTATTTCTCCAAACTTTGGAGGTCATATTCTTTTGAATAGATTGTCTATTCTCCTTCTTGCTTGACTTTGGAAGTTCAGGGAATACTATTCTACACAATCTAGCTATATGTCCAAATTTTTTAGTCCATGATAGGTGCAAATAAATTGAAACTTCTCTTGGTGAAATTAAAATCATCCTTAGGACAAACCCTGTAATTTACAACTTTATGATAAAATTTGTTATATGAGAAAAAATAACCATGGAAGAAATATCGAAACCTGTTTGATTGCCTTGGAGGATATTACTACATGGTTATCTCAATGTTGTTTCTATGATGGTCCTTGGATCATAATGATGCTTTTCTTTCTTCCTTCTTGATATTTCCACTTTTTAACAGATCAACATAGGTCTTATTTTCTTTGATGCCTTTGTTCCTTTTGAGCTTGACTCCCCCTTTTGTTTTCTTTGACCTTCTTCAAAACCAAGTCTAGTCTTTATAACCAAAGATCTCTATGCTTTGATAATGTCACCCATAATTTTTGTACTTTTCCCAAACCTATATAGCTTATCATTAGAATCTTTCATTTCCTTCCTTAGAGAGACAACCTCATGTTCTATTTTTTCACATTCTAACTCTTTTGCCTTTAACTGCTTAGCCATACCTTCTTCAATTCACTTTGCCTCTTCAACTTTAACTTTCAGGTCAATGAGTTCTTGTGATAACTTGGTCTTTCTCTTCTCATTCTCTTGTACTTGAACCTTCAATATTGAGTTATTCTTTATAACCCTCTTCAACTCTTTAAGAGCAACAACAATTTCCCCTTCTATGTCAACCATGGCTTCTTCAATTTTTGAATATTTCTCTTCTTCTTTGGTCTTTGACAACAAGAGCATCTTCTTTCTCTTCTATGGCCAAAAATAGAATTTCTTCTCTTTCACTATTTGAGAGACTTTCATCACTACTCCTGGAAGTACTACTTGCTTCTTCAACATAAAAACTCTTCTTGTGTCTTTGAAATATTTTCTTCTCATGCTTGTTTTGACCATACCTATTTTTCTTTTCATGATAAAATTTTCTTTCTTTATTTTTATTATATTTCTTTTCTTCTTAATTGCTACTACTTGTATCTTGGAAATTAGATGCATAGTGACCAAGGTTACCACAATTAAAACATTTCACATAATGCATACCTTTGTGTTTTCTTGGACCCTTTTTTATTCCTTCGTAAAAAATTAGCTTCTTCTCCACTACTTGATTCTTCACTTGATTTTGGTTCCTTATTCTTTGTCTTATTTGAAGCTTTAAATGCTGCTTTCCATTTGGATGTTTGATTTTTTTAGTCCTCATTTTATAGTCTATGATAATTCTATGTAGCTCGTCGATGCTTAAGGTTTTAAGATCCTTCATATCTTCTATTGTTTAAACCTTTGCATCAAATCTTATCGAAAGTGACCTTAAGATTTCTTGAACACTATTAGAGTCTTCAATATTTTTTCCAAGTCCACGAATGGTGTTGACAACCTCATAAACTCGGAGTAGATACTTGATAATATTTTTCTCATATTTCATCTTCAAATATTCAAACTTTCTCCTATGGGTTTGAAGTTTTGCCATTTTAATCTTGTCGTCCCTTTCATATGTTCTTTGTAACTTGTCCTATATTTCTTTTGTTGAGTTGCATTGCATGACTTTCACAAAATCTGATTCACATAAGCTGCTCAATATTGCATTCATTGCCCTAGTATTATTTTCAAATAGTTTCTTGCCATCTCTATCCATGGGAGGATTTGTAGGTGGTGTAAACCCATCCTAAACAGATTGTCATATATCATAGCCATGTTCCATCAAATAAGTTTACATTCTTATGCTCCAAAAAGTATAGTTAGTCCCATCAAACAGTGGTACCCTATTTGACAAAAACACTTGTGACTAGCCATGTGTGTTCTTGTAAGATCTTCCTTCAAGTTATTAGGCTTTCATGAAGAAACCCGCTCTGATACCAATTGAAGAACATACACTTATACTAAGAGAGGGGGTGAAAAACATAAGATAAAACTTTTCTCATTACTTTCCAAAGAAATAACCTCAAATAATATTAATGCACTAGTGAAATAATGCACAAATCACCATACACAAAAGAGATAATAATTTTACGTGGAAATACCCTCTCGGGAGAAAACCACAACAAAATATTTCTTATATATTTCTTCAATAAATTTCATGGGCACCAATCCACAAGAGACACCAATCCCCTATACAAGTTCATGGACACCAATCCATAGGAGACACTAATCCCCTATACAAGTTTATGGACACCAATACATAGGAGACACCAATCCCCTTGCTCAAGTTCATGGAAACCAATCCATAGGAGACACCAATCCACTTGCTCAAGTTCGTGGACACTAATACACATGAGACACCAATCCCTTTGCTCAAGTTCGTGGACATAAATCCACAAGAGAGACCAATCCCCTTGCTTAAGTTCATGGACTCAAATCCATAGGAGACACCATTCTCCTTACTCAAGTTTATGAACACTAATCCACAGGAGACACCAATCTCCTTGCTCAATTTCATGGACACCAATCTCCTTGCTCAATTTTATGGACACTAATCCATAAGAGACATTTCTCAAGTTCATGGACATCAATCCATAAGAGACACCAATCAGCTTCTGCTCAAGTCTGCTCCAAAACTTGCTTACAAATATTTTTCAAATCTGCTCCAAAACCTTCTCACAAAACCTGCTCAAATCTGCTCCAAAATAATGGTATCAAGTTTTTTACCTTTTCTTGAGTTTGCTTTCTTTAGCTAAAAGCAATTTAGACATATTCTACCTAGAATTTTTTTATCTTCATGAACATATAGAGAATGATATGCACTAATGTAGTAAGCTTCAAATGGCCAAGATGTTCTTCACATTCATTAATTTTATCGCTTTCACATGTCTCATATTTATTATATTTTAAAGGTAGCTCAAGTCTAGCTTAGATAACTTACTTGTGTGTTGACTTGGAGATGCTAATACCTTGCTCTTCTTCTACTATCATGTGCACCTTTCCTTATTTTTGAAATGACTGAATTATCCCTCATTATTAATTGAATGCTTGGGATAATATGTGCACTTAATCCGCTCACTTTATTCTTTGAAGCCTTTACTTGTTTCAAATATGTGCCCTTCAAATATGCCTCAATAATGATGATGTTCCTTTTGCATGTGCTTCCCAAATCTACCTTGACAAAATAATTTTCCTTTTGTATGTGCCTTCCAAATTTGGTCAATAATTCTCTTTTTCCCTTCTTGATTTAAATATCAAATCAAACACTTTATATCCTTATTTATCCAAAAATTATAAAGTAAAACTTTAATAGAATTACTTCCATATTTCTCTTAGTTATTCAATAATTTCTTGCTTCCCTATATTTTGCTTTTTATGAAGAAAATTTCATACAAAAATTCTTAACAATACTTTATAATAAAAATTTATTTTCAAATATAAATGAAGGCACACTTATCTTTTCCTTTTGTTTTGCAAAATATTTTTGCTTTGCACAAGACTCAAACCCTGGTCTCTCAATTATCACCTTACCAACGGGAAACAAACCACTTCAGCTATGAATTTGATTGCTCCTTGCTTTGGCTAAAATGACTTTGACTTTCGACACTCTTCCTGCTTATCTTCGGTAGGAAATTGAGCTATCAATTCTTTTGAGATGACCAAACTTCTACTGCATCACTTGATGAACTCGTTGTGTTTGTCTATATCAAATACATTTCAATCTCCACTCTCATCACACACTCATCTTTGTAGTGTCACTCGAACATGAAAGTGCTTGAATATGGTTTGATTGCTTGCTGCAGTCTTACAAAATATCTAGCTCTTTTATTTTAGTTTTTGCATACGCTCTAGAGTCACAATTTTGTTCACATCGCACAAACCAACACCACTTTGTTGTGCCATTTGCTTCTATGCTTCAATGTTTTCAAAATTTTGCCTTTGGATCATCCACAATTCCTCCATCCAACTTTATTTTCATCGCTTTGCTGGTTTAGATACTGATGATTTCTGGATCGAATCCACACCATCTACAAATGTAAGTCTCCAAATGTCTTTGATTGTATTTACAAGAATTGAATAAAAACTCTTGACAAAAATTTCTCTTTATATATGGTAGTGGGAGGAATACACTCTTCCTTCTATTTTTTTGATAGACTGAGTATGTTCACCCCACATGAAATTTTTTATGTGGCTAAGCTTGGTCAAAGCCTCCTCAATGATAGAATGCACCATAAAAACTGAACTGCACTATATTTTCTCAGACGTTGCTAGATCCCAATGGCTAGTATGACTTCTCCAACAGCTAGTCTACCTTCTACATATTTTATGACTCCTTACACATTTTTTATTGATGCTCGTTGTTACTTCCAATCATTGGTTCCAAGTACAACTTCTCTCACCTCTTTCTTTGTTGCTCAATTGAAACTATCTTTATTCACAGCCATCCAAGCTCTTTTCAGTACATCGTTGCATTGTTGCTCACAAAATTTGATGCACTATTGCTCACTAACTTTGCTGCAATGTTGCTCACTATCTTTGTTGCATCGTTGCTTCACAAATTTTACTTCACCATTGCTCACAAGTTCATTGCACTGTTGCTCAGATGTATCGAGGATGCCTACACAATCTCCTTTGAAATGAATTTCAGTATTGTATATATGCAATTCTTTTCACTTCAATAAAAGTATTTAATTTTTTTCACTTCCATAAGGTCGGCCCTCCTCACAAAATATTTTACCATAGGCAAGGATAAATATTTTCAACCTTAGCACATTTCTTCACTTGGAAATATTTAAATCTTTAATTTAAATATTTTAATATTTGATAATACATCACTAGGATAAATATTTACCTTGAGTATTTCATCCATTGTTTACTTTCTACCAAATTGATCTTTGACATCAATGACAACTCAATAATTCTAACACTATCATGCATGCCTAATTTTCTAATGACATGATATTGCTGGGAGAAGCAATGAAGTATAATATTAGAAAATTTAATAGTTGTCTAAAAAGGAATATTGTTGGTCCCCATGTGTGTTCTAGATGCATAAAGCACAACAACACTATGCACCACTTATTCTTTGAGTGTAACTCAATCACTCCCATATGGTTGAAGATAGTCCATCATTTTGGATCTCCCTTGTTAGGAACTCTCAATGTGGAAGGCTATCCAATTAATTGACAATCAAAATATAAATGGGGACTAAAAGTTAATACTTGAATTAAAACTCTTTGGAAATCCACTCCCTTATTTGTTGTTTGAAGTATTTGAAAAGACAAGAACATGTTGATATTTTAAGTTGAAGGAAAAAAATAGTATTCTCACTAAAAAAATAATCAGATACCTAGTAACTAATTTGAAAGCCACCTTCGAACATAAGCATAATCAACAAATCTTGAATACGTAGGAATGAAATCTAATTAGCAAGTTAGATATTCAAAATTTCATCTCAACCAACATGAATGTATTAGTAATAATACCACCAAAGATACATTATCCTACTTTGTTCTGTGATGGGTGTCTAAGCTAAATTAGAGCATAGTAGATACAATGGGAGTGATCATGAAATAAGATGAGACACTTGCACTAAGTATTGTATCAACCTAGGAATTGCTTCCAACAATGTGGAAAAGGTATTGACATGCAATATTGGACTAAATATGGCAATAGAACAATGGATAATACACTTGCACATATATGGGGATTTTGCCCTCGTTATAAATGCTCTCTCCAAGGAGAAAAAAGGTCAGTTCAATATAGATCCATATTATATTAGGAAAATGAAAGAATTGATTTAATACTTCACACATGTGCAATATTCCCATATTCATCAAGAATTTAACAAGACAACAGATACACTTGCCAACAGTGCTATAAGAAGATAGCATTCTAATATGAAAATTAGAAGGAAAAGAATCCAACAAAGATGTGATGGTGGATGAGATAGGAAAAGTAACAAAGTAAATGGAGATTCTAGAGCCTTTAAATATTTTGACACCTTTGGAGATCCCGACACCTTTGGATGACCCTGAACCATTGGGTGATTCTAGAGCTTTTGGCTTTTCAACATTCTCGGTGATTTTGGTGCCCTTTGTATTTTTGGCACCTTTTGTATTTGGGTTTCTGATGCTTTTTAATTTGTATTTATAGTTTCCTTTGTACTCTGGCACACTTTTAAGAGTTATTGATTTTCTTTGTTACCTGTTACTCCTTTTGGATAGCAATCTTGTAACCTCCAATCCACTTATTGGATAAACTATTTGTAATTTGCAAACTTTATTTTCAACATATAAACCCCCTTATAAACAAAATAATGTTATATGTGTGTGTGTGTGTGGATTTTAAATCTCTTGTCTCATTATTTTTTAATTGGTTATATGGTATTGAAATAGGTCCCACCCATATTACATCATCACCACATAGTGGTATTACAACAAAGCTTAGATATTATACACATATCACTTGGCAAGATTTGAACCTTGGTCTCCTCTTTTAAATATTGAGGAATCTAACCGATTGAGCTAATGCCACTTGATACCTCTTGTCTCATTATTAAAAAAACATAAACAAAAAATATATTTTTTAGTAAATAGGATTGCACATAATATATATTTTAGTTTTCTATAACTTAAATTACATATTCTTGTTCTATAAAATTTTAAATTATGATTATGAAGAAATAATTAATATGATTATTCGCTTATGAGTTTATTTTTTAATTGGTTATATGGAATTGAGATGGACCTAATCTTGGAATTTTTAGCTCAAGCACTAATATACAAATTTGTAGGCATGTGTACTAACCCAACTATAATACAAATATGCATAAGTAGCACCTAGGGATAACAAGTTTCTAGTTTCAAGTTCATGATGATCAGACACATGTACTTTGTTGTGAATTTCTCATCACTTGAAGATCAAAATATATTTATGCACCGAAGTCCATAGTTTCTAGGATCTAGTCCTCTATATATAACTCCCTAGACATCGAGATTCAACACATAAGAAGAGGAACCAAAAGAGTTGGTAATCTGGATTTAGATTTTATTTTTAATCCTACACTTGTGTAATAATCCCATGATGGAAATGAAATAAAACACCATAGGAACATACATTTATTGGGCTCCAAAGCTTGGTAATGCAATTTGTGCCTGTATATTTGTAAGGGTAAACCTAAATAAAGGGTTCCCAAAAAACATTAGGATTAAATTTCTTGAATGGGTCCACACCTGGCCATTGGACTACAAGCATATCCCTTTTAAATGCATTACTTATTACCAACACAAACACTTCTCTCAAAATTGTCTATCAAATCCTCGATCAATTCAAAAAAGAAATAAAACATGAATTCCAAATTATTAGGAATATAAGGCCTTGTAGATTGATAAGTTGAAAAATTCCTATGTAGGGGAAAATAGACCCATAGAGCTCTAACAAATTTTACATCCTCACATCAAACATGGAGAAAGAGATAGAAATCTGAATTAACAATGAAGCTCAAGAAAAAGGTAAAAAAACAATGAAATAACTCATTAAGGAACTCATGAATACCAAATAATATAATACCTACAACACCTCCCTATATTACATTACTTGGTGAGAAGGAATTTTTCCTTCAATATTTGATTATTCTTTCTCTTGTCTTCATTCTTCAACTTTAACTTTGGTATTACTAGATTTATGCAACCTTTACTAGGTCTAATGCTATAAATTGTCTATGTCTAACTCTAGGTCAATACACTTGGGTTACCTCTGGGTCACCTTTGGATCATCATTACCTCTAGGTTAGTCACTAGAACAATCATAAGGCCATCACTTTTGTAAAATCATCATTGTAGATGATTTTACTATAGGTCGCCTTCGAAGCCATGCTTGGGTCATAATCATTCATTTCACATTTATCCTCGGTAGGAATCACGTTATTCTTTACACTTAATAAACTTTTATTTTTCATCATACTTAGTTTCCTCCCATAGAAACCATCCAACATTTCTTTCATATTATCCTCTTCATTCATACTTATCCATCGACAATTCATTTTTAATTTGTTATTTTTCTTTTCTTTATATTGCAAAAAAATTAGAATGATTATGTCCATAAATTTCACAACAATAAAGATTCCAACATTTCTCTATTGAGTCCATATTTACCACAATGGTTACACTTGTTCCTTGTTACAACATTTCATTTATCATCACCTAATTATCCTTCATTGTTACTATTTTTATCAATCCCTATCACAAAGTCAATGTTATTATTTCCTACCATAAATTTAGTTTATGATTCATTACTACTTGTTTATTCTATATATGCAAGACATTCACATTTTGGTCTTATTTTTGGTACACTTTGCTCTTTCATCCCTTGCTCATGTTTTTTCAAAACATGTGTCTTTGTATCCCATTTTATTTAATAATTTTAAACTAATACCTTTAGTATGTATTTCAATATAAATAAATTCATCACCATATTGATCCCTATCAAAATCAACACAACTTTGAGCATCACTATCTCTATTATAATTTGAATTCCTATCACTATCACTATCATTTTTGACAACATGAACTTTTTTGAACAATCACAAACTATATTTAAATCATTTGAGTTGATCTCTATATCTTTTTTTTTGTGTCACAACATGCATTTACTGTCATAGGTTCCAAGTCATTATTGGATTTCCCAACTTGTTATATTTCTAGGATTTCTAGAGCCATACATATTTTACTTATATTATCTATAGATATTATTGCACCTTATTTAAAATATCCTTCATTAGATTTGTGTAGGATCAATTGCAAACATGATCTCATTACTTGATAGCATACATTTTCTATTTGCCATAAGTGTCATGTGTGTATATAATAATTATGTTTCACTTTGTGCAATAAAGCCTTCATGACTATTCATATGTTGATATTGCGACTGATTTCTTTGATTCTCTTGAGGAGGTATTTGGTTTTGATTCCTCATATTCAATGCATTATACTTATAAAATTTTGTACTATGTCCTTCTATTTTAAAAATATGACAATACCACTTTTGTTTTTATTTTGTGATGGAGATGAAGTGAAAGAACCTTTTGATGATGTAAGGGCATTGTTAGATAACTCATCTTTTAATTGATTTTCAAGTTTATATTGTTGAAGAATGACACATTTTGTTTGATAATTGAAGAGATGTGACCAATAATTTAAATGGTTCAAGAAGTTTTCTAAGTATAACTAAAACCAAAGATCTATCTTCAACATTTTCTCCTATGGTTTGTAGTTTTGATTTCAATTCTGATATCCTTTGAAGAAAATGATATATGCCCTCTCCATCATGAACCTTTAAATAATACAATTGGAATTGCAAGTGTAAAGTGGTTTCTTCATTCCTTCCTTGAAATATTGTACATAATTTTTCAATGCAATTTTTGAAGTTCCTACTTCACTTATGTGTGTCTGAATTTAATTAGATATGCCAAATGTAATTAACATGACATCTTTAACATCATCATCATTAATTTTTTGTATTCCAATTTTTTCTTCTGGAACTTTGTTAGGTACCCAAGATAAGTAGTTAATATTATAATATTGTATAAATATTATAATATTATATTAGATGTAATTACCCCACATGCATTGATAAGTGGGAGTGGTGGGTAGTTAGGCATTATAAATATGGGTAAAGATGTAATTATCCCACATGTATGGATAAGTGGGAGTGGTAGGTATTTGGAAATTATAAATATAGACAAGAATCATAGAGAGGACAGGAAGAGAATAATATTGTAATTTATTGCAAGTTGAGATATTGTAAGGTGTGGTTTCCTTCCAATAAGGAGCATTGTATGATGTTGCCCTACCTTAACGTTTTGCTTATGTTTTGAATAAATTGGATTTATATGTGTTTCATTATCAAATTTTTATTGTGCTTAATTTTTGCAGATAAATTTTGTTATTTCAATAAAAGTGAGTAATATTTTGGTAATAAAAAAATAGGTTCCTAACATGTGGTATCAGAGCACTTTCCAGGGTCATGTTTTGTTGTAGAAGCTTTAGTACCAAAGGACATTCCAATATCGAGTTCAATTATAAAAGTTTCGATGCTTAATAAGCACCTGCATTAGGTCAATAACCTCTTGCAGGATTGGGTGTAAGTCTCAACCGCTTAATTGGAGGAAGTACTTGGGCCAATAATTTCCCTAAAACTCATTTTGAGGAGTACCCCAGGAACCCCAGAGTAACTAGTTTGAGTGTGTCACCAGTGAAAAGGGTCAATGACCCCACACCTTGTTAGTAGTATTTTTACCCTATGAGAGTATACAAAGAGTTGTCATTTAGAGGTAAAATCATGGTTGGTTTCTTAGTAATTATTCCTTAGTAAAATATTGTTTTTAATCAAAGAGTGGTACTCGCTTAGACAACCTTTATGACCCGTGAGATTTACCTTAAGCCACTAAAAAGCCAAAGTTTGGTGCTCAATTTGTTGCCAAAAATTTCATAGAAGTGTCCATATAGCCATCGACAACAACTTCAATAAGAGTCTACAGTTCTACAGCTTTAGCAGAGCAAACAATTTGTAGTCTACCAATAATCTAAAAGTGATAGTTGTTTAAAAAATAGAGAGAAATATGCAGTTTAAAGAAGAAGAAAAAGTTTACAGAGCAAGTTGTTATCAGTGTTAAAAAAAGAGGATTTGTAAAGTAGCAAATTATAGTTTGGTAGCAGTCCATGGAGTAGTAGTTGCAATTTGGTAGCAATGCCAAAATACTTAGTTCGTAATTTGGTAGCAGTTCAAAAAGAAAAAAAAAAGGGTTCGCAGTTTGGTAATAGTTTAAAAAAAAATCTATAATTTTCAAGCAATCTAAAAATGACAGTTTATTTAAAAAATAGACAGATAAGTCCACAGTTTGGTCATAGTCCAATAAAATATCGTAATTTGAAGGTTGTTTGTTTTTAAAAAATTTCAAGTTTTGAATTTTTTGGATTTGAGGTCATTGATTTGCCAGTAGTCACTAGAAAGAATGATGATTCTAAGAGATGGTGAAAAATTTGTAAGTCTTTAAATAATTATGAATGGAAATATAATATTCTTAATTATTTCAATGGGGTAGTTGCATCGTGGTTTATAAAATTTTGATTTATCCATCAGTATAAATACACACGAGAGGAATTTGAAGATGCATTCTTAATCAGATGGGTGTTTGGAAAAATGGTAGTTAAAACCCTAGTTGAACAAATGGAACTAAAGAGAGTTAAATTTTTTTAAGTTAGCAGAGAAAAAAGTAAGGTTAATAGTATACAAATTAAATAAAGCACAACTTGGATGTCAGATAAGTTGAACAATGTTCAAAAAGGTTTGTGTTTACCAAAATGTATAGAAGAAATAAACAAAATAAACAAGCAGGCGAAACACTATGTAAAATAAATAAAAATTGAGATAATTTGCAAAAACTTGGCAAATGATAAAGAGAAGGATGATAGTATAGTGATTTAATAAAACACCAAAGGTTGTGTGGAGAATTTTGAAAATAAGAAGTTGATAGAAGAGGTAAATAGGCTTCAAGAGGAACCAAAAATGAATAAATATGATGAAATAAAAAAAGTAGATTACAATATGCAAGTTGAAAAAACACATTTTTGGTATCCGATAAGTCAAAGAGTGGTCAGAAGGAATTGTTCAATTTTAAAAATTCTATTTTACAGGTTCATGATTGCATCCAAAAGGAAAATGTTATTATTTTTATAAACCCTAGCAGTAGATACAATGTCATTAATATGTCTTTGGCTAAGAGGTTGCAAGTTCAAACAAAGAAAATAAAAGACATACAACTTGAGGGTACAAATGTTTAGATTTTTGAAGATTTGAAAACCACCATGGACAAATATAATTTACTCTTAGATTTTTATGCTACTAAGATGGATGATATGGAAATTGTTCTTGGTTATCGTTTGTTAAATTCTTTGTGTACTATTAACATTAATATACAAAATAAGTTCATGAAATCTTGGTATAGGAAAAAGAAAATAACAGCATAAGATATTTCCCAGTGCAAAAGGCAAGAACTTAAGGAAAAACAAGAAGCAGTTGTAGTAGCGGAACAAGTTGAAAAATCAATAGAAGAATCAAAAGTTGAATCTACAAAAAAAAAATAGACTCGGGAAAAACAATAATAAATTTCCAAGAAACTATATCAAAGATCAAAAAAACTTTGAAACAAATTGAAGAAGAAGCAAAAGAACTTGAAATAGAGGCAAAGGAGGAGGTAGTAGTAGAAATCAAAGAAGAAGCAAAAGTAGAGTTCAAGGATAAACCAAAATATGAGAGCATGATAGAGGAGCATAAAAGAAAAGAATAAAATATTGAACAATTAAAGCTAACATAACATCAGGTTAAGGTTGTAGCATATCACCACCCACACCACAAATAACAACAAAAATAATTGAAGGTATGGCTTCGTAAAACAATATTATGGTTCTACATGGAATCAGAAGGGTAACAAATATGGTAGTATGTGGAAAAGAAAGCATAGTGACTCTGGTTTTTAGAGTGGTACAATAGCATCAATTAACAAATGGACCCATCATTTAAGTTACCATAGTAGAGTAGCAAAAGGTGTGGAGCCAACAAAGTAGTCTTGAATACTCAGGTGGTAAATGCAAACAAGTATGGATGATAAAGAGTGATATTTATTACCAGTAGAAAGATGCTTCCAACACATGGAACCAAAGGATTACTTCTAGAAATTCAAATGGCATAAGGTCATATCAACATCAACAAATACCACCATCAATCAAAGTTTCATTAGGATGGATGGATGATCAACATCGGTACCAGTTCACAAAAAAGCTTAAAAGATTATATTGTTTAGTCTCTTCTTATGTTTTAAGGATGAAACATTTTGTAAGGAGGATGGAATGTTAGGTATCCAAGATAAGTATTTAATATTATAATAATGTATAATTATTATACTATTATATTATATGTAATTACCCCACATGCATTGATAAGTGGGAGTGGTGGGTAGTTAGGCATTATAAATATGGGCAAAGATGTAATTATTCCACATGTATGGATAAGTGGAAGTGGTAGGTATTTGGGCATTATAAATATAGATAAATAATCATAGAGAGGACATGAAGAGAATAATATTATAATTTATCTCAAGTTGAGATATTGTAAGGAGTGGTTTCCTTCCAATAAGGAGCATTGTACGGTGTTGCCCTACCTCAAGGGTTTGATTATGTTTTGAATAAATTGGATTTATATCTATGTTTCATTATAAAATTGTTATTGTGCTCAATATTTACCGATGAATGTTTTTTTTGGTAGATAAGATACTATAGCATTAATATTGGGTTTTACAGGTTGACCCAAAACCTTTTATAAAAATTAGCCCAGGGCTGTTGATGAACATATCCTTACTAAGGATCCTATATATGTAAAATCTACATGTCGCTAAAGCCATTACATCCGATAAGGCACATAGCATGTTATCAAAAAGAAACTTCCCATACAACATTTTGGGTATACCCCGATAAAACACACATGCATCATAATTACAAAAAATAAACAAACACGGATCCCTTCCTTGAGACAATGGAGAAACAAAAAGTTGTAGACACACATAGCAGAGTACTGAAAAAACTCCCACAAACTCTGTATTGACAGTTACTCTTAATAATTCTTTGGTAATTACTTTCTTTCATATATGACATGCTTTGGTACCACATACTATCTTGGCCAATCAGCCTTGGAGAAGTGAACCTGCTAGCTAGATTTATGGCGATGGCTATCTGGTGGTCCACGTGGCTTTGGTTCGAAGTCTTATATTGTCATTTCTTTCCTTCCCTATGATTATAAACCAACCTCAAATTACTAAGATGACTAGGAGCCATGTTATCTGACATGTGACTGTCCCCATTAGTCTTTGTGGTATTTCCAAGCAGCATCCACGAAGACTGACAACTCAGATAATTTTTATTGTGAGTCCAATTCAAAAAAGAGACGAGAATACTCCTAGCCTTCAAACTTACAGTGCCTTCCCTGTTGGTAAATTCGACTATCATTCTTGGCATTCTTGTTGAATAAGCTCCTCTACTTCACTCGGGACACTATTCTCATTTAAAAAGTTCGTCACCATCGACACCCAAATTGGCCAGCTTATCAGCAATTTTGTTAGCTTCCCGAAAGACATATTGGGCTTTTCTATCCTGTCTTCCTTGGAAAAGGATCCTAGCCTCTTCAACAATTTTTTTAATCCTCCAAGGAGGTGTTTTCCAATTATTGAGGAGATTTATAACATGCATAGAGTCTCCTTCTATAATCAAATTGCCTTCTAAGTCTTGAGTCATTTGAAGGCCTCTCCACATAGCTCTAGCTTCAGCTTCATTGTTCATCCTTGTTCCAAGATATTCAAAAAATGCAAGCATCATATTCCCATTATGATCTCACACAATGCCACCAACGCCTACTCTGCTAGGATGTTACTTAGTTGCTCCATCAAAATTAAGCTTAAACCAACCTATAGGAGGTGGAGACCACTTAACATTGGCTCATGGGTTGACTACCCTAGGCACATAATCATCTAACAAGGTTAAGCTTAAAGATTGAGCAATCATGGTCTCCTATAGATGAAGTTTACAGCTATCAAAAGGGATAAGATTCACATTCTCATTGGCAAAGGATAGGATCTCGGCAATGATAGTTTGATGATCATGGATAGACTCATTAAAGACTCTATGGTTCCTTTCTAACCACACCTGCCAAAGATAGTGATTGAGACAAATTTTCCACATGTATCTAAGTCTTTGTCTTGAAAAGGGTCAAGGCCACTGGATGAACAAATCAAGTACGATGGCTAGTTTGACCCATAAAATATTGAAGGCCTGAAAAACCCCACTTAGGAAAGTCAAGGAAAAAGGGCACTCAAGGAAAATGTGATAAATGATCTCCCAATTATCCCTGCACAGATAACAATGATTAGTGATACAAATACCTTTACGCATCATATTATAAATGGTTAGAATTATTCCTTGGATAACCAACCATGAAAAGACTGTAATTTTTGGAATTAATTTTTTTATCCAAACTAAGTCCTTTTGGAGGACAAAATCCTCATCATCAAGCAGAAGCTTGTAAGCTAATTTAATAATGAACTACCCATTTTCCGTAGGAGCCCAGGTCACTTGATATTCCTTGGGTCTCATGGAGATAAACTGTTGCTCGAGAATGTTATAAAGATCATTTAATTCTGCTTGAAATCCCTAAATTCTTATATTTTTCCACTTCATTCTACCTCTGTCCTCAACCATATAATCGGATACTTTTCTGCCAATGAGTTCTATGATATCTTTGATTTGGGCTAAGTTAGGATATTGCGTCAATGGTTCATCCTTAGCCCACCTGTCATTCCAGTAATTTATCCTCTCACCATTGCCTAAAACCCATCTTAAACCTTTTTTGATGATTTCCTTACAATTAAGAATTGCTTTCCAAAAAGCAGAACCTCTAATTGGAACTGAGTCACTTAGAAATTCCATATTTTGAATATACTTTCGTTTGATGATAGTTGTCCATTCATTTTATTCACCAAAAATGAGACGCCACACCTGCTTAGCTAGTAAAGCTAAATTTATATGAGCAATTCTCCTCAGACCTAAGCCCCCATTTTCCCTAGGTCTACACACTTTGGTCCATCCTACAAGGTGTATCATTTTTTTCTCCTCTGATCCAGTCCATAAAAATTATTTTTAGAGTTTCTCAATTTTCTGGAAAACCTTCATAGAGGCTTTGAAAATGGAGAGGAAATAGACTGGAATGCTCTGAAGAGAGGCCTTAGTGAGGGTCAACTTTCTTGCTTGAGATAGAAGATGACCTTTCCATCCAGCAAGTTTTTTTTGAATTTTTTCAATAACCCTGTCCCACATTGACTCTCTCGGAGAACTAATGAAAAGAGGGAGACCAAGATACGAAGTGGGGAGGTTTGCTATATCACACCCTAAAATTTCTGCAATCCTTCCTTACCTCTGAATGGGGGTGTTCAAGAAATATAGCTTGTTTTTACTAAAATTAACTTTTTTACCAACAACATCCTCATAGATTTGTAGGATGTATTTAATTATTTTGGCCTCAACCACTGATGCCTTAGTCAATATAAGGGTATCATCAATGAATTTTTGGTGAGAAAAAACCCTAGTGAGAGATGTTGCCTTGATTCTTGATATTAGCCTTGAACTGCAAGCATTTTTTATGGTTATTCCTAAAGCTTCTGCCACAATGATGAATAACATGGGGCTGATAGAGTCCCCCTGCCGAATTCCTCTGTGACTTTGAAAGTAACCAACAGTTGTTCCATTAACTAGAATCGAGAACCATGGTTTATAAATACATTCTTTGATCAAATTAACCCATTGGTGGTGAAAACCAAACTTAAGGAGGAAAGCAATCAGAAAGTCCCAATTTAGCCTATCAAATACTTTGTTCATATCAAGCTTGAGGGCAAAAATAGACCTGTTAGTCTTATGAGTAGAGCGCAGAGCTTCATGAACTGTGATAACTCCATCCAAGGTTGACCTGCCCTAGACAGAGCTTCTCTGGCATGGATCTATGATGTGGAGTAGAATATCTCTCATTTTATTTGCAATGGTTTTAGTTAGGATCTTGTAAGAAATATTGTATAGACTGATTGGCCTGAAGCCAGCCAGAGATTCAGGGGTTTGCTTCTTAGGAATTAGAAAAATAAAAGTAGATTTGATACCTTTTGGGATATGATTGCTTGCTTGGAATTCTCTAACAGCAAAAATTACATCCTCACTTACAATGTCCCAAAAAGCTTGATAGAAACGAGGGGGAAAGTCATTGGATCCCGGGGCTTTGTATGGCTCCATGCTAAACAAGGCTTCCTTAATTTCCTCATCAGAAAATGGAGCTAGAAGCTTAAGGTTTTATCCTCATTTATTATGCTAGGAATGGATTGCAAGAGAATATATTTGGCCTTCTCATTGCATTGTGATTCCTAACCAAGGATAGAATTGAAATAAGTTACTGCCTCCTTTCTGATTTCTGTTAAGTCTTGAGTAATAGAACCATCTGCTTTTTTAAAAAAAATTATCTTGTTATTGCTTTTGTTTCTAAGCGTAGTGACATGAAATAACTTGGAATTTGAATCTCCATATTTTAACCAAAGAGCCCTTGATTTTTTCCTGCAATATATTTCATCACAGGCCAAAATGTTATGAAACTCTGCTAGTTTTTTTCGTTCCTCCTGCCTAGTAGTTTCATCAGCATCACCATGTTGGATCCTCTGATCAATTATCTTCAAACTTTCAACAACCTATTTTTTATTTTCAAAGAGGTTCCCAAATACCTCTTTGTTCCAAGTTCAAAGCTTTTCCTTAACAAACTTTAATTTTCCAGCAAGTTTAAAAGCTGCACTACCCCTGACAGGCTACTACCACCACTGACTTAAGTTATCTTTGAAACTGGAATGTTTGATCCACATAGATTGAAATCTGAAAGGTTTCTTGAAGGACAGAGAGTTAGGGATCTCCAAAAAAATGGGATTATGATCAAAGGTAATTTTAGGAAGGGCTTGCAGGGTAGAATCACCGAACAAATTTGTAGCCTCCTTTGATAGAAAAAACCTATCAAGCCTTTCTTGAATGAGATGACACCCTATCCACCGATTGCTCCAGGTATAATTTGCTCCTCTAATTTTTACATCCATAAACATGTTGGAGTTCACAAAGTCATTGAACTCATCCATGCTCCTGATAGGCAGTCCATTTCCACCCATTTTGTCTGAAGGGTAAAGAGGAGTGTTAAAATCCCCAACCATAATCCTGGGGATATTATAGAAGATTTCACTCAGATTGCCTAAGTACTCCCATATAGAGCTCTCCCTTGAATTGAAGTCGGGGCATAAATATTTGAAAGGATCCATGACCTGTTGTTGTTTATTTCCTTAAATAAAACACTAAGAACCCTATCATATTTTTGAATAATGGTGCCTTCTACTATTCGGGGATCCCACAAAGTCATAAGGCCTCTAGATGCTCCTCTGGTTGATTTGCAAACCATCTCCCCTTGATTCCAGATTTTTTTTGCTATTTTTTTACTGAATCTCATCAGTATTTGTTTCTTGCAACATGATAATAGTTGAATTCACTTGATTTCTTATTCCACTGACTTCCCTGTGTTTGGGTAGGCCATTGAGGCCTCTCACATTCTATGAGAGGAACTTCATTTAGATTGTTTGGGATTTCTTCCTCTCTCCATCCCTTGAGGGGGTTTTCCTAATTTTTTGTCTTCAAAACCCGAAATAACCTATTGAAACAAGGTTCTCTGTTTTCCATTGGCAATGTCATTATCAGTTTTAATTTTTTGATGCTCAGCATTTGATATTCTCCCTCTTCTTTTTTCACTACCAAAATCTATAGGAGACTTCACAGTGCTCCTGGTTTGTTTAGGAATAAACTATGGGAAGGTAATTTGTTGCAGAATCAGACTGCCACATTCCTCAGTCTGAAGAGTTTCACATATCTCCACCCCTACATCCAAATATTTTCCTTTTTTTCCTGTATTTCCTTGGTCTGCGAGATGGCCCCTTAGTAGGATTCACTTGGCTCCTAATGATGATGTTAGGGAGATGATATTTTTTATTTTCTAATGCCTCAACTTTCTTCTTAAGTTATTTAGCATTAGGTTTTGGTTTTGGGATGCCCACTAGGCTTGAAGTATTTCCAGCATTGGGGTTTAAGGATCCTAACTTGGATGTGGATTCTAGATATTGTGCATTAGGGTTTGGATTTGTGATGCCCATGGGGCTTACAATAATTTTAGCATTAGGGTTTGAGGATCTTGACTTGGATGGGGATTCGAGAGAGTTAGAAAGGTTAGCTTTGAAGGTTTTGGGCTTCCATGTCTTCGATAATCCTCCTACTCCCATATTGGATAGAATTGAAAATTTATTTGAAACTAGAGGATTGGAACTTACTTGAGTATTTTGGTTGCCAACAACCTATTATTTTCCTTTGTCTTGTTGGGACCCTGCACCCTCTCTTTTATTTTTTTGGTAGACATAGTTTACCTGATTGAAATCACCTCGACCAGGGAAACTCCTCAAATTTCCTCTATCTAGTATTCCCTGCTTTTGCTTTTCTCTATTCATTGCCAAGTTAGGGCACAATTGCATAGATGTCCTTGATTTTTATATTCTGCATAGAATGCCAGTCTATTCTTGTATTCTATCGGTATTTTTCTATAGTATTCTCCATACTCTAGCTACACAAACCTTGGCAGTTAATTATTCAAATTAGCATTTACGTAGATTCGTGCATGAGTCATCCTTGTCCTGGCCAAGGTCACATGGTCAATGGATATCAGGTTCCCTATAGTTTTGGCTATGCCCTGTAGTCAATATTCATTGAATAACTGGGTAGGTAGACTTTGGAGATGAACCCAAATAGGGGCAATGTTAATAATTTGCTTTTCAGGGTCGAAATCTTCACCCCATCGTATGATAAAAGGCTCATTTTGCCTAGAAACCAAGGACCTCTTGTTAAAATGCTATTAGCATCCTCCATATTGTTAAAACGGATAATGAAGAACCCTCGAGTTAGAGCTACCAACTCCAATCTACCTACCAATTGCCATTTACCCGTCGCCCAAGCCTTGATAGTCTCCATGTCCAGCCTACATCCCAAAAACTTGTCTACCAGGGAGAAATCTTCCATTAAAATGATGTTCTCACAATGACACTGAGAGGGGGGGTGAATCAGTGTAGCTATTTAAAATTCAAATCTACAACTCTTAAAGCTGAAGCAAAGAGAACTAAAAAGTAGATAAAGCAATTATCTCAAGAGAGCACACCACAACACACAATGTAATGAGGTTCACCAATTTGGCTACTCCTCAAGAATGACTGCTTGGACTACGGTCCAAATCCAGCCTTTGCAAAACACCAATTTTACAATCTGTTTACCAGCACCCACTGGAAGGAGCACCAACCCCTGGTTTATCTGCACCAACAGAAAGGAGCACCAACCCCTAATTCAAGCACCAACTTGAACTGCACTTTTGAAACTATCAGATTGACATAAGAATGCCTTCACTTTTCCAAGACCCTGACTGGTCTACAATTTATCAAAACATAGTAAACACTTACAGCTCTTCTTGTCGCTCTCTTACAGCACTCTTCTAACCCTCTCTCGGTAGCACTTTCACACATTCAGCAGCGACTAAATTCTCTGCGTGACTGCCCTTTTATAACAGACCTTTCACTTTGTAACTCCAGTTATAATGCCTTCTTTCATTCCTCATATGCCACTTGTCAATTTTAACTGTTTCTTTAATATTCTCTTCTGCCACTTGTCAACTGTAACTCCTTCTTTATGTAACTCCTTTTGTATATATAGAGTGGGCATTTCGTTAAACACGTTACATGCAACATATATCTCTACCATGACTGTTCGTCTTCTTGGTCATGACTGTTCGTATTCTTTTCTGTGCATGCATGCATTTTTTGATTCTATTTATGCGACTGTTCGATTTCTCCTTCTTCGACTATTCTTAAAATAGCTGCATGATTTCTATCTGTAACTACCGCACTAACTTCAGTTAACTCTACTTATTTTGGCTGCATGATTTTCCTCTGCAACTGCCCCTGTAACTGTCGTTCTACTTTCAGTTAACTATCAGTAAGCGTGCTGTAGCGACCCATCGTGAAATCGTGACACTTCTATCTCTTTGCACTCTTCTCGCCTTCTACCCGTGAAAACATGACCTGTCACGATATCATGACACTTTCGCCTCCTTGTTACTCTTCTTGGCTTCAACCAACAAAAACAAGACATGTCACGAAATCATGACACTTACGCCTCCTCGCTACTCTTCTTGGCTTCAACTAGCAAAAACAGAACATGTCACGAAATCATGACACTTTCCTTCCTTCCTCTTCTCTCTCTTGCCCAGTAAAAACGAGACATGTCATGAAATCGTGACACTTTTCTCTTGCACTCTTCTCTCTCTTGCTCAAAAAATAGACATGTCAGAAATCGTGACATCTTTCTCTTCGTACACTCTTCTCTCAAAACAGAGAAAACAAGACATGTCACGAAATCATGACACTTTCTCTTTCGTACACTCTTCTCCGCTTGCCCGCGAAAACATGACATGTCATGAAATCGTGACATCTTTCTCTTTCGTACACTCTTCTCTTCAACACTAAAACGACATGTCATGAAATCGTGACACATTCTCTGCCTTGTGCCTTTCTCTGTCTTTTTCCCACGAAAACACAACATGTCACGAAATCATGACACATGCCTCCTTGCACTCTATCTCTTCTTCGGGTCACGAAAACTGACATGTCACGAAATCATGACACTTTTTCTCCTTGGCGCTTTCTCTTTGAACCTATCGTGAAATCGTGACACTTTTTCTCTTGAACTCTTTCTCTCGAACCTATCATGAAATCGTGACACTTTTCTCTGTACAATCCTTCTTGCAAATTGTCATGAAATCGTGACACTTTTCTTTCTCTGCCTTCCTCTTCGCTTCGGACTCAAAATGAAACATGTCATGAAATCGTGACATCTTTTTCTTTCTCCTCGTTCTCTTCCAACATGTCATGAAATCATGATAGTTTTCCTTGCTTGCGCCTTCTCTCCGAACATGTCATGAAATTGTGATAGTTTTCTTTGCTTGCACCTTCTTTTCGAACATGTCATGAAATCGTGACAGTTTTCCTTGCGCTTTCTCTTTCGTCCAACATGTCACAAAATCGTGACATATTTTTCTCTCTCCTCTTTCTCTTCGCTTTGGACCATAAAAATGAAACATGTCACGAAATCGTGACAGTTTTGCTAGCATTTTCTCTCTCCTTCGATATGTCATGAAATCGTGACAGTTTTGCCAACAGTTTCTCTCTCCTTCGATATGTCGCGAAATCATGATAGAAAACATGTCGTGATATCGCGATAGTTTTCTTACTTGTCTTTTTCTTTGATCCTTTGAATCTGTCTTCTTGGAAATTCATTGTACATGCTCTGACTGACCTCTGAACTCCTGTCCATTGCATCATCTGATCTATCTGTCTGTGTTGACAACAATGACAATACTGTTTCTGCACCTTGCTCAACAATCTCCCCCTTTGGAATTGTTGGCAACACATGTGCAATTTCTTGTAATTCTTCTCCCCCTTTGACAATAATACCAAAGGGCTGCTGTAGACTCCCCCTGAGTCTATGCACAACATTCTCAGACACACATTGTTATAGTTAGCAAAAATCATGAATATGAGCAAAACTATAAACATAGGCATAATTGCTCCCCCTGAGAATGTGTTCCCGATAGCTAGTCAGTTCTTGGGTAGTGTGACCACTCCCAACTTACTCCGTAGGTACTCAAAAACTTCTTTGGGCAAGGGTTTTGTGAATATATCTGCTACTTGCTCTGTAGTTGGAACAAAATCCAATTTAACCTCACCTTCTGCAACTTTATCCTTCAAAAAGTGATACCGGATTGCAATGTGTTTGGTTCGAGAATGCATAACCGGATTCTTTGATATGTTAATAGCACTAGTGTTATCACATTTAACTGAAATTGGCTCTTTGAAGTTAATACCAAGATCTTTCAGGGTTTGTCTCATCCATAAAATCTGCGTACAACATGTTGTTGCTGCAATGTATTCTGCCTCTGTTGTGGATAGAGAGACTGATTCTTGTTTCTTGTTGTGCCATGCTACCAACCTATCTCCAAGATAGAATGCACCACCATTGGTACTCTTTCTGTCATCTATACATCCTGCCCAATCTGCATCAGAATATGCAATAAGAGTGAAGTCCTTACCTTTTGGGTACCATAACCCATACTCCATAGTACCCTTGAGGTACCTAAAGATCCTCTTCATAGTTGTCACATGAGTCTCTTTGGGACTAGCCTGAAATCTTGCTACCATGCATACTGCCTGTAAGATATCTGGTCTTGTAGCTGTTAAATACAGCAGGCTCCCAATCATAGATCTGTACATGGTTTGATCAACATCTGGAGATTTGTCATCCTTGCTCAATTTGCAACCTTGTTGTCATGGGAGTGCTAACAGGTTTACAATCCTCCATTGTGAATTTTTTCAGCATTTCTTTCACATATTTAACTTGAGAGATAAAAATGCCCTTTTCACTTTGATTAACTTGCAGTCCGAGGAAATACGAAAGTTCACCAATCATAGACATCTCAAATTCTTTCTTCATTTTATTTGCTATGTCTCTACAATACTCATCCATACTGCTGCCAAATATGATATCATCTACATAAACAACAAGTACAATAAGATGGCCATTCTCTATTTTGACATACAAGTTGTTGTCCACCATACCTTTCTTGAACCCCTGTTGAATAAGATAGTTATCCGACCTTGCATACCATGCTCTGGGTGCTTGTTTCAGACCATACAAAGCTTTCTTTAACTTGCAAACAAAATTGGGATTGTCACCGAGTTGGAAACCATCTGGCTGCTCAATGTAAACCTCTTCTTCCAGTTTTCCATTCAGAAATGCTGATTTCACGTCCATTTGATATACTTTGAAATTTTTATGAACTGCTAAAGCCAGAAACATTCTGATTGCCTCTAGTCTAGCTCATTGGTGCAAAGGTTTCCTCAAAATCAATACCTTCAACTTGAGCATAGCCTTTCTGAGACCAATCTTGCCTTATTTCTTACAACCTGTCCATCTTCGTTTAATTTGTTTCGAAAAATCCATTTAGTACCGATTATATTTTTATTTGCTGGCCTTGGTACTAACTCCCAGGTTTTGTTTTTCTCAATCTGATCTAGTTCTTCATTAATTGCCTTCATCCAACTTTCATCTGTGCTTGCTTCAGCAACATTTTTGGGTTCAATCCTTGGATAATAGAGAGTAGTTCCTTACTATTGTTCTCCTTGTCTGAATACCAACTGTGGGGTCCCCAATAATTTGCTCTCTGGGATGATTTTTCTGCCAGCTGCCTGTTTTAAATTTCTTGTTTTCTTCTACTTCTGATTCAATCCCCTTATTCTCTTATGTTCCCTTTTCTTCATCTGCTTCTATAACTTCTTCATAAATAGGGTATTTTTCTTCATTGCTAATTTCTAGTTCCCTACCTTCATCAACCTTCACATCGGCACTCTCCACAATTTTCTTTAGCCTTTTGTTATAGCATGTGTAGGCTTTGCTTTTTGTCGAATAGCCAAGAAAAATTCCTTCATCAGCTCTATCTTCAAACTTACCAAGATTATCTTCGAGTTCTTTTGATGTAGCACTTGCTGCCAAAGACTTTGAAGTATCTTGTTGTTGCCTTTTTGCCGAACCATAGCTCATAAGGAGTTTTGCTTTCATGTGTCCTCAACATGCACCTGTTTTGGATGTAAACCGTAGTATGAACTGCCTCTTTCCAGAATCTGTCTGCTATTTTGTTCTCTGTCAACATTGTCCATGCCATTTCCTGCACTGTCCTGTTCTTTCTTTCAACAACACCATTCTGCTGAGGTGTCCTTGCTGCTGAAAACTGTCTTCTGATCCCATATTTTTGATAGTACTCTGCAAACTCCTCTGAGATAAACTCTCCTCCTCTATCTGATCTTAAGCATTTAATTCTTTTTCTTGTTTGATTCTCAACCGAGTTTTTGAAAGTCTTGAACATTTCAAAGGCATCTGATTTAAGCTTTAAAAATAATACCCATGTCATCCTGGAATAATCATCTATGCACAACATAAAGTATTTGTCACCATTTATGCTTTGTGTTCTCATGGGTCCACATAAATCAGTATGTATCAGCTCTAACGGTTTGTTTGGTGAAGTATTCCTTTGATTTAAATGTGGATCTAGTTTGCTTCCCTTTTTGGCATGAAGCACGGATGTTATTTAATGGTTTGCCAATGGTGGGTATATCTCTTACTTGCCCTTTTAGAACTTATTTTTGCCAGATTGTCAAAGCTAATATGACCGAGCCTCTTGTGCCACAGCCAATTTTCATCTTCCTGTCCAATCAAACATGCTCCTTCTGAAGTCTCCGAGAGAGTATACAGGTTTCCAGAAGTCCTCGATCCAGTAGCTATCAGCTTCCCACTTGTGAGCTTTTCGACTTCACAGCCCTGCTTCTTAAAAATGACTTCATGACCTCTGTCACAGATTTGACTTACGCTCGGTAGGTTGTGCTTCAAACCAATCACAAACAGGACTTCTTTGGAATTGATCTTTCCATCACTTATCTTGACTGATCCTTTCCCAACTATCTTGGCTCCATCATTATTTCCAAACTTTAACTGAGCCACCTTCATAGTTCTGTAACTTTTCAAACTTTTGTTTATCACCTGTCATGTGACTGGAGCATCCACTATCCAATATCCATGGTGCAGATTTGTTCTGTGCTTTGAATGTTGTCTGTACAATCAAGGATTCCTTTTCTTCCTTGGCTCGCTCCTTTTCTTTCCATTCTGGTTTGACTATAGTTTTGGTCACTTGTTTAGACTTTTCTTTGTCAGTAGCTTGTGCATGTTTTTTTGGGAATTTTCTGTTTTGCCTTAAACTGTTTGGTTGAGATCTTCTTCCCTGATATTTATTTGCTGCATATGTGCTTCTACAGTTTCTTGCAATGTGTCCAAAGTTATGACAGTTATAGCATTCTACTGCATAATCCATCAAGGGTGAAAAGACATTTCTCTTGGTGAAATTTCTTTGTCCTATATTATAAATGCATTCTGAAATCTTATGACCGTAAGCATTGCATTTAAAACAATAACCAGAAAAGGAATGATTGAACCTAGGAGTTGGTCTTTGCCATTTTGTAGTAGGAGCCACAAATTTTCTTCTCCTTTGATGTGTGACTTTTGTGAATCCCTCATTGTCAGCACTCTTCTCGTGCCTGGCATTGTTGCTTTCTTTTGCATGATTCATTTTTCTTTGGTCAACCTTGATCTTATCTTCTTTCTTTATTGGTTCTATCAGTTATGGCCTTTGATCCACTTGACGATTCTCCTTCGACAAAGCCCAAGCCAAATTTGATGCCTGTAGTCCTCTGACTATTTATAATCTTTTCAAGCTTTGCAGAACTTCCTTCAAGTTTGTGATAGCAACTCAATTTTTGATTCTTTTCTTCTAGCCGCATTCTTAAAACAACAATCTCTTCTTCTAGTTTGCTTTGCACTCATCTATTCTCATGGTTAATTGTACTTCAAGTTCTTCAGACATTTTCTTAAATTCTTTTGTCTGTACTTTCAAATTGTTTATTATGTCATTCGCATCCTCAAGCTTTCTTGAGACCTTTTTATTCTTCTTCCTTTCTGTACTCAACTCTTTAAGTGCAGCAACCAACTCTCCTTCCAGATATACTTCAGCCTCATCCTTAAGGTCTTTATCACCTTCCTATTTTTCTTCTATTTTTTCTTCTTCAAATGCCATGAACAGAGCTTCACCTCTTTCTTCTTCAGAATCCTCACCTGAGCTTTCTTCAGAAGAGCTGACATTCTTGGATATGAAACTTTTCTTCTTGAAGTTGTTCTTTCTAAAATTTGGTTTCTTCTTCCAGTCACCTTTTTCTTGGTGTGACCCTTCATCATTTTTGGTTTTCTCATGCATTGGACATTTAGCTGCAAAGTGACCGATGCCTCCACAATTGAAGCACTTAAACGGTAACTTTCCTCTATATTTTCCTTTTCCCTTTGTAAGTTTTCGAACAAAGTTAGCTTCCATTTCATCCGATGTCTCTTCATCCTCAGATTCTTGTTCAGTTTTTATATTTTTGTGTGCTTTAAAAGCAGCTTCTCTGTCTATGGGCTTAGTTTGTCCTATTCTCATTTCGTATGCGAGTCAAAGAACCATGCATCTCATCCATGCTAAAATTATTTAGATCTTTAGCTTCTTCTATAGCAGAAACTTTAGAATTAAATCTTTTGTGAAGAGTTCTAAGTACCTTTTTCACGACGACCGCATCTTCGATTTCTTCGTCGAGTCCTCTGATCGCATTAATGATTCCATTGACTCTCAGCATATAGGCCTCTATGTTCTCATCATCATTCATTTTTAATGCTTCGAACTGAGCTCGATGCGTTTGTAGCTTGGCTTCCTTGATCTTGTCGTCTCCTTCATGAATGCTCTTCAATTTGTCCCACATGTCTTTTGTCGTTTTACAGCTCATGATCCTTATCAGTTCACTGTCTACTAGCCCACACATTATGGCATTCTTTGCTTTGGAGTTATTCTCAAATAGTTTCTTCCCGGCAGCATCGGTTGGAGGAGTAGCTGGTATTGTGTATCCACTTTCTATTGACTCCCAAATGTCGTATCCCAAAGCACACAGATATGTCTGCATCCTGAGTCTCCAAAATGAGTAATTAGTTTCATCGAACAAAGGAGCTTTGTTTGATGAGAATCCTTCACCACCTGCCATTGTGTTTCTTCCAAGATCACCTTAGCTGATTAAGCTTGTTCAGGAACCTTGCTCTGATACCAATTGATGTTCTCACAATGACACTGAGAGGGGGGTGAATCAGTGTAGCTATTTAAAATTCAAATCTACCACTCTTAAAGTTGAAGCAAAGAGAACTTAAAAGTAGATAAAGCAATTATCTCAAGAGAGCACACCACAACACACAATGTAACGAGGTTCACCAATTTGGCTACTCCTCAAGAATGACTGCTTGGACTACGGTCCAAATCCAGCCTTTGCAAAACACCAATTTTACAATCTGTTTACCAGCACCCACTGGAAGGAGCACCAACCCCTGGTTTATCTGCACCAACAGAAAGGAGCACCAACCCCTAATTCAAGCACCAACTTGAACTACACTTTTGAAACTATCAGATTGACATAAGAATGCCTTCACTTTTCCAAGACCCTGACTGGTCTACAATTTATCAAAACATAGTAAACACTTACGGCTCTTCTTGTCGCTCTCTTACAACACTCTTCTAACCCTCTCTCGGTAGCACTTTCACACATTCAGCAGCAACTAAATTCTCTACGTGACTGCCCTTTTATAACCCTATTTCTCTTTGAAACTCCTTATAACGCCTTCTTTCATTCCTCATATGCCACTTGTCAATTTTAACTGTTTCTTTAATATTCTCTTCTGCCACTTGTCAACTGTAACTCCTTCTTTATGTAACTCCTTTTGTATATATAGAGTGGGCATTTAGTTAAACACGTTACATGCAACATATATCTCTACCATGATTGTTCGTCTTCTTGGTCATAACTGTTCGTATTCTTTTCTGTGCATGCATGCATTTTTTGATTCTATTTATGCGACTGTTCGATTTCTCCTTCTTCGACTGTTCTTAAAATAGCTGCATGATTTCTATCTATAACTACCGCACTAACTTTAGTTAACTCTACTTATTTTGGCTGCATGATCTTCCTCTGCAACTGCCCCTGTAACTGTCGTTCTACTTTCAGTTAACTGTCAGTAAGCGTGTTGTAGCGACCTATCACGAAATCATGACACTTCTGTCTCTTTGCACTCTTCTCGCCTTCTACCCACGAAAACATGACCTGTCGCGATATCGTGACACTTTCGCCTCCTTGTTACTCTTCTCGGCTTCAACCAGCGAAAACAAGACATGTCGCGAAATCATGACACTTTCGCCTCCTCGCTACTCTTCTTGGCTTCAACCAGCGAAAACAAGACATGTCACGAAATCGCGACACTTTCGCTTCCTTGCACTCTTCTCTGCTTGCACTAGCGAAAATGGAACATGTCATGAAATCGTGACACTTTCGCCTCTTCGATACTCTTCTTGCTCTTGTCATGAAAAAATGACATGTCATGAAATCATGACACTTTCTCTTACTTGACACTCTTCTCCGCCTCTTGCCAAAAACATGACATGTCATGAAATCGTGACATCTTTCTCTTTCGTACACTCTTCTCTACAAGCACCAATGAAAACCTGACATGTCGCGAAATCGTGACACATTCGTTGCCTTGTGCCTTTCTCTGTCTTTCACCCGTGAAAACACATGTCATGAAATCATGACACATGCGCTGCCTTGCACTCTATCTCTTCTTCGGGTCATGAAAACCCGACATGTCATGAAATCGTGACACTTTTTCTCCTTGGCACTTTCTCTTTGAACCTGTCGTGAAATCGTGACACTTTTTCTCTACGAACTCTTTCTCTCGAACCTGTCACGAAATCGTGACACTTTTCGTCCGTACAATCCTTCTTGCAAATTGTCACGAAATCGTGACACTTTTCTTTCTCTGCCTTCCTCTTCGCTTCGGACCGCGAAAATGAAACATGTCACGAAATCGTGACATCTTTTTCTTTCTCCTCGTTCTCTTCCAACATGTCACGAAATCATGACAGTTTTCCTTGCTTGCGCCTTCTCTCCGAACATGTCATGAAATCACGACAATTTTCTTTGCTTGCACCTTCTTTCCGAACATGTCACGAAATCATGACAGTTTTCCTTGCGCTTTCTCTTTCATCCAACATGTCACGAAATCGTGACATCTTTTTCTCTCTCCTCTTTCTCTTCGCTTTGGACCGTAAAAATGAAACATGTCACGAAATCATGACAGTTTTGCTAGCATTTTCTCTCTCCTCCGATATGTCGCGAAATCATGATAGTTTTGCCAGCAGTTTCTCTCTCCTTCGATATGTCGTGAAATCGCGACAGAAAACATGTCGCGATATCGCGACAGTTTTCTTACTTGTCTTTTTCTTTGATCCTTTGAATCTGTCTTCTTGGAAATTCATTGTACATGCTCTGACTGACCTCTGAACTCCAGTCCACTGCATCATCTGATCTGTCTGTCTGTGTTGACAACAATGACAATACTGTTTACTGCACCTTGCTCAACATAAAAGAAAAGGGCTCATAGAACTTGTCGGGGCTGAAATTTTATTATTTATTGGAGCTAGGGGTGGAAGAGAGATAACCTCCTTTCTTTTTCCTCTAAGAGTCTCAGCAAAAGACAACCACTTCTTGGGCCTCGCATTGTCCTTTGTATCTTTGTTTTCGGGGTCTTTCTGAGGAGGTTCGGGCCCCCGTGTGCTGCCCGCCTCCAAATCTGCCGCAACCTGACTGCCTTCCTCTAGATCCTCGCTTGATCCATGCTCGAGGTTACCACCTACCCCTTTCGTACCTGCTCTACCTCTATCGCCTTGGCTAAGATTCCTACCCACAAAATTCAAACCCTCACTCCCGTCGCACCCGCTAAACCTCATCTCACTCATTTCTTTTGCTGAAGGAGAATGGAAGAAAGAATTTCATTCTTGTTCGGAGTACCCATCTCTGATGAATGTTGTTATTTCAATAAAAGTGAGTAATATTTCAGTAATAAAAAGCAGGTTCCTAAAAAACTTCTCTTTTTCCATTCACCACATCCCAAATTTTCTCAACAACGAGTACTAATCTCATTTGATTTTTCCATGGAGTATAATTTGGTCCTTCTAGTAGTTGCAATTAAAAAAATATATCTTTGTGTTTGCGATAAAATTTTGTTAATAGTTTTCTTTTGTTATATTTCTTATTAATCCAAAATTAATTTGTTTTTTTCTTTAATTTTCCTTCCTCTTTTTTTTTATAAGCTATGTGTGGCTTCTATTGGGGGCCACTCTCATTATGAAAATAAAACATTACATTACTATCATCATATTTCTAACAAGTTAATTAAAGCATATCCAACTTTGTCTTTCCATCAGATATATTCTTTAGTTACCCTTCTATCAAAGATATTTTTTATCTTCCTCAAACTACCAAGTTTCCACAATCAACTCCTTTTATATCAAATTCCTTCAAAATTTTAAATTTTGTCAAGATGAAATTCAACACTACGAATGGCTAAAATATTTTTTGCCCAGCTTTTATATCCAAAAATATATTATCTATAAAAACCTCATAATTTCTTAATACCATTTTTTAGGGTTCTTATTTTCCCTAATACTCCAAGATATTATTTTCATTGTTATTTTTTAATTTTATTTTTGGGTTTAGCCCCACTTCTTTTTAGCACTTGTGATATTTGATTTTGTTTTTCCATATCAATATCCCTTTGTGTTTCTTTTTCTCTTTGTGTTTGCTTCTTGGGTCTTCCTCTCTTTTTTTAATTTCAAATAATATCTTATTCTGAAGGATCTAAAGTGTAAGGAATAACCTCAAAAGCACAATCTTCTATATCTTACCCTAGAAACCCTAAAGTGCAAGGATTCTCTTCTATAGTAATTACCTTCTTATTCTATCCTAAAAACCCTAAATTGTTATGGGTTTCCTCCAACCTCATATCTTTATTATTTTTGTCTTAAAATCGTAAAGTGCAAGGGATAACATCTTCACCACTTTTACTTTTATTACCTGAAGATGATTCTAAACTACTTGAGAAAAATGAAGATGATTTACCTGGAATAAACTTTACCTTTTTTGTTGTCTTTGTTTTAGGATTTATCTCTACATCTTCTTTTGTAGCTTTAATTCCTTATAAACTTGCCAAATGATATTGTAGATAGGCTTCATTTGCCTCTTCTTTTGGAGTGGAATAATCCTTGATTTGATCTAGTCGTTAAAGTATATTACATTATTGGTATATGCTAATGTACCCAAGGTTATGCATAGCAGAAAAACTTTGCCATTGGGGTGAAAAAAAGCATTTTTGAAAATTCAAATTTGCAAAATTTTCGAGACCCAGACGTCAGCCATTTAGCCAAAATTTTTGGGAAAAATAAATTTTAGGTGTCGGTTAGTCGTCCTTTGATGAGAGTATCACGAATATTTTGAAAAATTCGCAAGTAATCCCGCCTAAATAAAGTACCCTTTTCACCCTAAAATTTTAAAATTTCTCAATTATCTCGCCATACTCGCCAAGTATACCTCTATTTATAATTAACACCCTAGGGATACAGATTCATTTTCAAACCTTGTTCTACACCCGATGAATATATCGACCCAGTTCTGTAACCGTTTGACACCAGTTGTATATATGCTCGACACCAATTGTATATATGATCGAAACCCTATTCTGCAACCAACAGTACCGGATGGAACCACACTATAGCCAGACTTATGCTGCAATCGATCGAAACCATTTCTATAGTAGATCGTGTGCATTTTTATCGAATGTAATTTTGCACCCGGGTTGCATCCAGATGCAATTTTGCACCAAGGTTGCATCTAGATCCAGGTTTGCACCCAGGTTGCATCCGGATGCAGTTTTGCACCCGAGTTGCATCTGGATCCAGGTTTGCACCCGGGTTGCATCTGGATGCAGGTTTGCACCCGGGTTGCATCTGGATCCAGGTTTGCACCCGGGTTGCATCCGGATCCATTTTTACATCTAGGTTGCATCCGAATCCAGTTTTGCACCCAGGTTGCATCCGGATCTAGTTTTGCACTCGATTTGCATCCGAATGCAGGTTTGCACCCAGGTTGCATCCGAATACAGTTAAATTTCCAAAAAAAAATCCTCATCTCGTGACGGGGGAGGAACGCCAGGGGTGCTACCCCTTGGAACCCCATTCGCCAAATTTTTCTATGTTTTGGTGAAAAATTAGGTATTTCACCATGTCTTCCTACATGAAGTTGCCCAAGATTCGCCAGGGTTTTGAAACAGATTCACCATTTTTTTACAAGTACGTTTTGGGTTCGACCCCTTATGCATAACCCTAAATGTACCACCTTGGGTACATATTTACATTAGGAGTGTGTCTTAAATTAGAGTGTGAGTATTTACTTTCTACAAGGTAATAAATGTACAAGTATTATTAGAGTGTGCAAAGTATTTAATAATGTAAATGTGCATAGTAGTCCATGTGCACATAAGTTCATAGAGTAGGAAAGTGAAGCGTCCCAAGAAGAGTTAATGCCAAGAGTACTCCATATGAAGAGTCACATTCCATTATATATGTGTCTATGTGTGAGTGTGTGTGTGAGTGTGTGAGACATAATGTAGAGTGAGAGTGTGTGGAAGTATGGTGTATCGGAGATCTTTATTCTATTAAGATACTATTTTTGTGAGAATTTTTTAATGGCTATTTTATGAGTTGTTAAATAAGTTATTTATGAGTTTTATATGATTTAGATATTGCCATTAACATATATTTCATATAACAACTTTATTTTAGATCTTGTGGTTATTTGTTTTAAGTATTAAGCATCAAAAGCTAACACTAGCTTCTGTTATTATATGATTTCCTTGCTTCATCTTGAATTTTATCTCATGGATAGAATTTTTTATCTCTTTATTCATAGTTTTCACTTTACAAACTCTTGCCATGTGTCCAATATCAAAATAATTGTGGTAACAAAATATATTATTTTCATAATCTACTTGTTAATCCCATTATCTTGATTCAGATTTAATATTAATGGATTTTGGCAAAGGTTTTGAAAAATCCATAGCAACACATATTCGATTATATAGTATATTTTCATTCCTTAGTGGTTGGTCCTTCCTTGATGAATTCCCCTAGGTTATTTCTAATATTCTTCAAAACATCCTTATTTATAAGTTAATATGGAAGTCTAAAAAGCCTAACCCACACTAGAGGCTACTTAATAGTTTCTATATCAACAAAAAAAAATCATTTCATGGCCTTAAATAAAGTGCATCTCTTCCCGTAAACCATGGACCACCAACCGTTATTTTATCCCTAATTTTTGAACTAGAAAATATAATGAGAAAAAAATATTTAGTAATAAAAGTCACAAAACAATTTGATTTCAATCACCACTTCCACTTGATCCAATTTTTAATATCTAAAAATCCTGGCCATGATCTAGGGAACTTACATATTAACCCTATACTTTTAAGAATGTTTATATCATGCTCAATCATCTCATCCTTGATACTTACTTTTGGTGTAACATTTGATACTTGGATCGAACTTGTCATGCATTCACTATTCTACTTATCCCCAAATTGGACCTCCATACTTCCAACTAGGACATTTAGATTTCTAGCTAGGGCATCCTAACATCCCATTAGGTCTTTTAAATATGAATTTCCTTCCATAATAGTTAATGGAGCTCACTCTTGGCTTGCACTCTTTGGTTTACACTACCTCTCTGATTGCACTTGCTCCCACTTCTGGCTTACACTTTCTCTTGCCTCACACTTGCTCTCGGTTTGCATTCCCTCTTGGCTCACAATTGCTTGTATCTCTTCTTTTTGTCAAAATTCCTTTGCTTCAATAATTTTTTGGAAATAAATTTCCATGCATTCATGGTAAGGGTTTGAAGCATTAATGCACTATGAATGAACCAGGTAAGGGTTTGAAGCATTGATGCACTTCGAATGAACCTATCGCTCTTTTTCCATGATCGAATCTTAGCTCACACACTCTTGGCTTGCACTCTCTCCTACCCCACACTCACTCCTAGCTTGCACTCCATCTTGGCTCGCAATTGCCCTTGTCTTTTATTTTTCTCGATGTTCCTTGGCTTCAATTTTTTTTTGAAAATAGTTTCACACATTTATGGTAAGGATTTGAAGCATTGATGCACTAACAATGAACCCGTCACTCTTATACCATGACTGGATCTCATATTACACTTCCTCTCAGATCTCATTTACTCCCAGCTTGCCCTCATACTTGCTACTGCACTTACTCTTGGCTTGTGCTCACACTCACTTTTGGCTACACTCACTAGAACTCATTTTTGGTTTCACTTACACACACTTTTTTTTAGTTGTAGTAAATCCTAGCTCATGCTCACACTCATTATTGTAAGTAATCCCAACTCGTGCTTGCACTTATTGTACTTAATTCCTGCTCACGCTCACACTCGTTGCACTTACTCTCAATTCATGCTCGCACTCATGCAACACTTACTCTCAGCTCATGCTCACACTCACTACATAACTTACTCTTAGGTCTTGTTTGCACTTGATGCATCACTTACTCTCAGCTCACAGTCACACTTACTGTTGCACTTACTCTCAGCTCGTGTTTGTACTCACTGCTGCACTTACTCCTGGCTCACACTCACATTTGCAATTTTACTTACTTCTGACTCATGCTTGCACTCGCTACTGCACTAAACCTTGGATCATGTTCGCACTTGTTGTTGAACTTACTCCTACTTCATGCTCGCACTTGCTACTGCTCCTTCCTCTCTTTTTTAATTCTCTCTTCTTCTTCAATTAATTTCTTTCTTCAATCTATCATTCTTATTATTCTTCTCCTTTAAACTTTTCTCTTCTTTTTAAACTTTAATTTTCTTTTTTAATTTTGACTTCAATTACTCTAGTTACTTTAATGTCTCCTTTGTAAGGAGAAAAATGTTCAAAGGTTTTTTTCAATCTTCTATAAAATTCTTCTTTATTGTCTCTTTTCAAAAAAAAAATTGTTTTCTTTTTAATTTTGATTAAATTCCCTTTCAACTTTTTTATCACCTAGTTTTAATCAAATAAATCATACTTCAATAAAGTATACATAAGTATTGTCTAACTGAGGCTGACTATTGAAGTGTTACTTAGATTGCAATTATAGCACTCACCTTCTTCTTCATGCATCCGATTGAAGTTGATTGTTGAAGCATTATATAGCATTCACTCTCCTCTTGGCCACACTTTGTCTTTCCAAATTTAAAAAACTTACAAACTATTACAAATTAATTTAATTTTCTTATCACAACTTTAACATATGAAATAAAACTTGAATATTTTATCCTACCATGTTTCTTGGAGAATAATATATAAAAAACACTTATTGGAAATTAGAAATGTCCAGTTATTATTCTATTTGAATCATCTACTTAAGAACAATAAATATTTTGTACTTCTCTGGTTAAAATATTTTTTGGTGCATCACTATGATTCTTAGGTCTGTCAACCTCCAAGCAATCTAGAAAAAATGTAAGTTGCCAATAAGAGTTTTATTTATTTCTTCAAAACATTAACCTAGTCTTGGTGATTGAATCTGAATTGTCCATGTGATTGGTAATCCCATTCTATCAATCCCTTTCCTGCCTCACAATAGAACATTAATAATCATCAACTAAACTTGCACAACGGCAACACAATCAGATTTCACTGAAAATAGTTTGAAAATAGTTGTTTTGAATCACACCAAAACTCAATTAATCACTACAAGATCATTATGACCTTTGAAAAACTTGCAAAGAGCTTTAGGTATATGTAAAGCAACTTACACCAAAAAAATCATCAAATCCATGTTTTATAATTTAAAAAATAATAAAATCTTCAAGTGACAGCTAAATCATTACTAAATTTGCTTATTTTCCTTAAATTTTAGAAGTTGCTAAAGAAAAAACTATACAATGGTAATTCCATTGGTCTAAGCTTCATTGGACACTGTAGAGAGCTTGAAATACAATTTCCACCTAAAAAAGGAACTTCTTAAAATCCACAAACTCACAAAAATATTAGTTATTCCATAACATTTTTGCAATTAAAAAATATATATTTTACTCCATAGACCCTCGAGAAACAACTTCCATATTACTCCTCACCTTTGACCATGGATCCTCTCTCCTTTCAATTGCAGCTCTGATGCCATTGTTAGCAAATGTGCTATAATAATTATCAAGTTAATATTTCCCAAGATCTTATTATAAAAAAAACAATATTGCACAAGATAAAAAGCTTTATTAATAATAAAAAATACTTTAAACTTGTTACATGTCATGGATATTTATCTTCAATATAAATCATTACATGACTCTTCAATGCTTCTTACTCTTGACCTTTCCTCTCCTTATGGGAGAACTCTTCACATATTTCATAATGACAAAGTCTCTTCACATAACTCTGTATTTGACACATCACTCACATGACACCTCACACTCTTAAATACATGATACATGCTTACTCTTACTAACTTTGACACATGCTATATACAAATATCACACTCACATCCTAATATAAATATTTACAAAAGGATAAAATAATGTAGTACCTCCAACATTCTCAATGGTAGGGTTTTGATCTTGTGGAATCTTGCTAAAGGTCATTTATTAAGGGTAGGGATTTGATCATATGTAATCTTATTAGATGTCTTTTCTTAAGAAGGATATTAGGATTTGTAAAGGCAAGGACTATGAACTACATATACGTAGGAAACTCCTTAGCTCTTGTTTGAGCACAATAATGGTATGTTAGGACCTAGATTAGATATTCAGTCTTGCTTTTCAATTTATTACTAGATATGACTACAACAACTTCTCTTTTCAAGGTGTTCGACAATGAAGATTTTTTACTTTTCTCCCATAAATCACCTTTCAACTATAATAAAATGGACAATATGGCTCAAATTCTCATTGCTCACCTTTTTTGAGCACCTAAGCTATAGTCTCTGAATAAATCCACAAAATGATATTTTATGGAAAAAATTGATGAGGTACCCATTTTGGAGGTGTCTCCAGCCTACATACAACACCCAATATTGGAAATTTTACCTTAGGCACTGACCTACAAATTTTTAGGGATGTAGCCTACCCCAACACTAATACAAAATGCATAAGTAGCAATAAGGGATAAAAAATATCTAGTTTTGAGTTCATGATGACTAGATGTAGGTACTTTGTTGTAAATTTATCATCACTTGAAGATCAAAGTATATTTTTCCATGGAGGTCTATAGTTTTTGGGATCTAGTCCTCTAAATATGACTCCTTAGACACCATAATTAAACCCATATGAAGAGAAACCAAAAGAGGTGGCAATTGGGTTCAAGTTTCTTTTTTAACCCTATACTTGTGGAATAGCCCACAATGGAAACGAAAGGAAACACCATAGGAACATACATTGATTGGGCTCCTCCAAAACCTAGTAATGTAATTTGTGCCTATATATTTGCAAGGTTAAACCTAAATAAAGGGCTCCCAAAAAACATTGGGATCAAATTTCCTCAATGGATTCATGACCAACCATTGGACCACAAGCATATCCCTTTTAAATGTATTCATTGTCACCAACAAAGACACTTCTCTCAAAATTATCCATCAAAGCCCTGATCGGTTCAAAAAGGAAACACAACATGAATTCCAAACTATTAGGAATATAAGGCCTTATATATTGATAAGTCAACAAAGGTCTATGTAGCGGAAAATAGACCCAATTAACAATGAAGCTCAAGAAAAATATAAGAAAACAATGGAAGAGATCATTAAGGAACACTTAGATGATACACAAGAAAGACAACATGAGACTTATGACAAAGAGTCAGAGCACTCATATGAAGATACTAAAGAAGAGGTTGAGGAAACCCAAATTTTAGAGTTAGTCATACTAGGAGGTACCCTAACAACATGCTCAACAATCAGGGGTAGAAAGTCCAACCAAATTCTTATAAAAAATAAACTCAGAAGGATATCCAGAATAAAACTCAGACTACTTTGGAATTTTTGAAGAAGAAGGTCTCTTAAAAATGATAGTTATCTCATGGAAATATAGGGGATTGGATAGTCCTCTAAACAAAAATTGCCTATAAAATCTTGTAGAACTACATAAAACACTTATAGTATATTTACAAGAATAAAAAGTGGTATATAATATAATGGCACTATAATAAAATAAGATATGGATACAGTCATAGCACAATGCAGTAAGTTCATCAACTACATCAAGTAGGCTTATAACAACATGGTATTCCTAGAAATTAAATTGCATAGCAAAACATAAACATAGTAATTGGATTGCTTTAAAATTTAAACTTATTAATGGTATTCATATAAGTATTGGAAAATTTTATGGACCTAACAATCCAAAGCATAAAAAAAAGGTATGGAATCAATTACATCATAGAATCACCTAAGAACAACAAAAAATAATACTAATAGGAGGAGACATGATTGTCACTTTAGCATATTGGGAAAAGAGTGGAGGTAACAAGAATTATGACCCTAATAGAGTCCTAGTAAAACACATAAATTATCAACAAAACATTTAGGATGACATTCATCAAAAAGGGTGTACACTAAAACAAATAGAATATTAGGAATCCATTACATTACAAAAATATTAGATAGGTTCTTATTTAGTGATAATATCTTGACTATATATCCTCTTCTAACTAGCCATATAATCCAAAGTGCAATATTTGATCAAATATAGTTTAGGATGTAAAGAGCAAGAAGACTTTAGACTAATGATAGAGAATAGTTGGCAACAAAGAGCATCATCAAAAAGGTCTTAAGACATCTAGAAAGAAAATTTGTAAGACTTAAAAAAATTAAAAGTGGTTATTCAAAAATCCAATTTAAATAAAAGAGTTGATTTTACATTAACTTGAGAAATTTGAAACAGAGCTAGAGGACACATATCTCCCTCAATAAGTTGAACAAATAAAATAGTTTCTAGCAGAGTTATACAAGCTAAATTTTGAAGAAGAGGTACAATGGAGACTAAAATCCAGAATGGTATGACTATAAAAAGTGACAAGAACACAAAAAATTTCCATCTCAAAATAATTCAAAATTACAATAAGAACATAATTAGATCAATAGAGAATGATGCCACAATTTACATAAAGAAAAGAAGATAAAAGAATCGAAACACAAACACTTTTCAAGGTTGCTCACCCATGAACCTGATGATGCTCAAGCTCAAGATCATTTGCTCTAGAACATACCATTTGCAATTAATTAAGAATACAAAGCTAAATTGTGTGCTCAAGTGACAAAGGAAGAATTGGATTTAGTGGTGCACTCTCTTCATAAAAATAAAGCTCTAGGACTAGATGGTTTTATTAGTATTTTTATCAGCAATTCTTGTACCTTATTAGATATGACTTGCTACAAATGATTGAAGATGTGAGAAAGAAAGTTATGCTCTCTAGAGCCATTAATGCAATATTTATTGCTCTAATTCCCAAAGAGAAGAATTCTACTACTCTTAATAGATTCAAACCAATTTCTCTATGTAATTGCTCATATAAAATTATGACAAAGATTATTGCTAACTAGATCAAAAAGTTGCTTAGTAAGTTGATTTAAGAAGAACAAGAAGGCTTTATCCCAAGAAAGTAAATCTATGATAATATCATTATGGTGCATGAGACACTCCACTCCCGCTCCAACATTAAATCAAAGAAGATTGCCATAAAATTAAACATAAAAAATTCTTTTGGTAGAGTCAAACTATATTTCTTGGAAAGTGTTCTAAGTTTGGATTCCTGACACAATCGGTGCAATGGCTAGGATCTTGTATCAAATCTCCCTAGATATTATTTGATCAACAAAGAACCTTTTGCTTTCTTTCAATATTCCAATGGAATTCATCAAGGCTACCCACTATCCCCATACCTCTACATATTACAAGGAGAAAACACTAAGAAGATCTCTTAGTAGCATGAGAAGTGTGGGGGAGTTACAAATAATCAAAACTATCCAAGGTGTTAGACCTATCTTGCATGCTCAATTTGCCGATGACACTATACTACTAGGAGATGCAATCAAGTATAATATTAGAAAATTTAACAGTTGTCTAAATTGATTTGAAGAAGCTTTAGGTGCTTTAATTAATTGTAATAAAAGTTGGTTTTATATAATTAATACAACACCATAAAAAATAGAGGTTTTCCCCAAATACTTGAATTCATGGAAGGACTAGATAGGTATTTAAGATACTTAGGGATTTTGATGGGCTTCCACATCAAACTAAGAAACAATTGGATGCCAACTATTGGGAAGCTACAAAAGTGAATATAAGCATATAGTAATGTATTGATGAGTTTAGTAGGAAGAAGAGTTTTAATCGTATCTATCTTGTTTGTGCTTCCAAATATCAAATTCTAGTTTATTATGTTCTAAAAAGTGTTCTACAAACACTTGATGATATGGTAAAACATTTTATCCAGTAAGGAGGTAAACATAATGAAAAAATAGGTTGCATTTAGTTAATTGAAATTTAGTTTCTATAGGAATTGATCAAGGGGGACTAAGAATAATACAAGCAAAAATTGTGAGCAAGGCACTAAGGAAAAAACTCTTACAACATCTATCTCAGCTTCCAAACTTCCCATGGAAAAGGATTTTACAACAAAGTGCTTATTTGGGGAGACATCAATAAATCAAGTGAATATACAATTTATATGGGTACATAGATGCAATTGGATGGAGTTCCTAATAAATGATTAGCAAAAATTTGGAATCTAAATTTTCCACTTAGGATTCAAGTCCTTTCTTGGTTAATTTTGTAGAACAAGACTCTCATAGGTGAAAAATTGCAAAAAAAAAAAAATATTGTTGGTCCCCATGTGTGTTCTAGATGTATGAAGCACAACAACACTATGCCCCACTTATTCTTTGAGTGTAACACAACCACTCCTATCTGGTTAAAGATAGTCCATTGTTTTGGATCTCCCTTGTTAGGAACTCTCAATTTGGAAGACTATCTAATCAATTGACAATCAAAATATAAATGGGGACTAAAAGGTAAGACTTGAATCAAAACTCTTTGGAAATTCACTCCCTTATTTTTTGTTTGAAGTATTTGGAAGGACAAGAACATGTTGATATTTGAAGGTAAAGGAAAAAAACAATATTCTCACTAAAAGAATAATCAGATACCTAGTGACTAATTTGAAAGCCACCTTCAAACATAAGCATAATCAACAAAGCTTGAATGTGCAGGAATTAAATCTAATTAGCAAGTTAGATCTTCAAAATTTTATCTCAACCAACATGAATGTATTAGTAATAATTCCATCAAAGATACATTATCCTACTTTATTCTTTGATGGTTGTCTAAGACAAATTTGGACATAGTATAAGGGGAGTTATTATGAAAGAAGATAGGAGACTTGCACTCAAATATTGTATCATCCTAGGAATTGCTTCCAACAATGTGGCAAAGACATTGGCATGAGATATTGGACTAAAGTTGGCAATAGAACAATGGAAAAGACACTTGCACATATATGGGTAATCCACCCTTATTATAAATGCTTTCTTCAAGGAGAAAAAATTTCAGTTCTATACAACTCCATATCATATTGGACAAAAAAAAAAAAAGATTCAAATATTCACACATGTGCAATATTCTCACATTCGTTGAGAATTTAAAAAGACAACAAATGCACTTGCCAACAATGTTATAAAAAGAGAGCATTCTAATATGAGAATTACAAGGAAAATAGTCCAACAAAGAAGTGATGGTAGATGAAATAGAGAAAGCGAAAAAGTAGGTGGAGATTCTAGATCTTTTAAATATTTTGACACCTTTGGAGATCCCAACACCTTTGGACAACCCTGAACCATTGGGTGATTCTAGAGCTTTTGACTTTTTGATCTTCTCGGTGATTTTGGTGCCCTTTGTATTTTTGGCGCCTTTTGCATTTAGGTTTTTGATGCTTTTTTATTTGGATTTACGGTGTTCTTTGTACTCTAGAATGCATTTGGGAGTTATTGATTTACTTTGTTATATGTCCCTTCTTTTGGATAACAATCTTGTAATCTCCAAGTCACTTGTTAGATAAACTATTTGTACTTTGCACTCTTTATTTTCAACATATAACCCCTTTATTAAAAATAATGATATATATAATCTTATGTCTCATTATTAAAAAACAAAATTTTTATTTTTTAGTAAATAGGATTGCACATAATATATATTTTAGTTTTGTATAACTTAAATTACATATTCTTATTCTATAAAATTTTAAATTATTATTATTATTTTATTAGGTTAGTGTGAGAAACCCCATAAGATCGACGTCCAAGGATGGGCATCCCCATCCCAAATTTGACCTCTCATAAGGGTGAGAGCTGAATTTATCAATAGGGTCAAACACATAGCCATATACACAACCACCTCCTCACACACCCACCCACACCATGGTTTGAACCTTGGACCTCTCGAAAAAAATCCAAAGCTCGAATTGAACCATAGAGTTTTCCTCCTTAGAAATTTAAAGAGTTTATGATAAATAAGTGTGATTTGAACCAAGATTCGCATTGTATGGATCACATTCTTCAACTGGCCACCTCACACCAACTAACTCAGTTATGCACTCACCATTTCTTATGGTAGCTAGTGTGAACCGGAGTTGAATGGACCCAAGGTACGAATCGCAGACCTCACCCCCCACTCACCCTTATAATTTTTATTTATTTTTTATTTGTGGAAAACATCTCAAAAGGGATGCCACTTTCGGGTAAGACCCAAGGAGGCAGGGGTATCCATTCTGCCAAAAACATAATTATTATTATTATTTTGTAATATTAAAAGCGAAGAGGGTTTTAAAGGGATCCCACAACCAATACAAACAAAAGCCACCAGGGCAGGATAAACCAAAATAAAACCTCACCAGGCAGACATGAGGTAAACCAGAAAAATACTGCTAAGACCAGTTCCCCAAGACACATAAGGAGGGAGAACTGAGGTAGTTCTACACCAACTTATCCAAACCCTGAGCAATAGAAGTAGCTAAATGAGTTACATTTTTAGATAGATCCAGAGCCGATTTCAATGAGCTCCACAACTTTCTTTGATTGATGTTAATTAACTTCAAATCATGAAAAATAGAATGTTTAAACTCCTCAGAAGCCTTCGGGGCATAGACCTCCTCAACCGATTTCTCCCAATGGCAATCCAAAGGAATGACATCAATATTAGGGAGGGCAAAAATATGGGGGGAATCATCATCCTTATCCCCTTTACAACATAGGTGTTTAGATTTACATCAACCACTAACAATAGTAGAATGAGAGGGCTTTAGGTCTGACTTCACAAAATCCTCCATGATATATTTAGGGGGTAAATCAAATTTGACAGTGGAGCAAGCCGAAGGAGTAGAGGCATCCACATCAGAAGCCTTACCCCACACTCCTTTGGCAAAAACTTGAATCTTCCTAGAAATATTCTCAGGACCCATCCCGAAGGTAAAGGAATAGATATCTTCACTACAATTAGAGTCCATCTCCGAGACCCTCCTAGAGCCACCCCCAAGAGAACTAGGAGAATCCGCCACCATCTTAGTACCACCAACCAAGGGACCAAGAAGATCTGCAAAAGGCTTGAGAATTTCATCAACATTTAAACCATGTTCAAAGGCAACCTGTTCAAACACCAGCAATGCAAGGCCTTGATGAATGGGGGCCTGACCACGACCACCTTGCACATTCAAAAAGGACTTCTTCATTTATTGGAAAAGAAACAGAGGAATATTCATTCTAGCTTTACGTCTTAAATGATTTAAAAACATTGCATGGAAGCTCCTAATTATCTCATAAGAAGAATCAAGGGTAAAGTATGTTAAAATTCACTATATGAACAAAAGGGATTCTTGAAGAAAGTAACTTAATAAGTACAATAGAAACTATTAACCATCACAGAAGAAAAACATAACATGCAAGACAAGATAAAACACAACATATAACGTGGTTCACCCAACACCAGTCCTTTGTATTAACACCAATACAATCTCTGAAGGGAGTAATCTTGGAACACAACCAACTACAAATTCCTCTTCAAAACACCATCTCCACATAATAACTCTAACAGTAATTCAACATGCAAACACCCTTGCATCAAACTCTACACCAAGATTCATTGTCTCTCTACAAGAGATACATAACCCTATGCACTTCCCATAAATAAGATACTCAAATATATAGAATTATTACAATAGTTTTTTTTTTTTAATATTTAAATCTATCTTTGTTTTTTTATCATTTTTGCTTTCTTGGCATTTTGCTTTTTTTGGGCTTTTTATTTTTGTTTTCTTTAAACAATTAGAAAAAACTTAATTTTAGCCAAGATCAGACTCCACAACCTAACAATCTCCCACTTGGAGATTGATCCACAACAAATCTACCGTTTTTGCATCCGCCAAAGAACATCTTTAAGACAAACAAGGAATGTCAATTCCTCCAGATTATTGTAACCATGCTCTGAACCATCACACCGAACTAGTGTCATCCACACACTTTTATCCTATGATCAACAAGCAACACACAATATCTCTACCACAAATCAATGATAATAACAACATCCTCATAATTACTTTGTATCATGGTGAATCAAACATCATCACCATGACATGATCTACATACTATGGATGACCCATAGCATGCACACACACAATATGGCTTTGCCACTAGCTTTGAAAGCACACTCCCCAAGTGTGGAATTACCTTCCAACTTAGGGACTTGGGATCACAATGATACAAAGCTATAACCATATTATGTGTTCCATATTGAAAAATTATACAATAAATCCTGAGCCATGTCCATCTTCCTCGACATATCTCCTAGTTTCCACTATTGAAAGGATCAAATCCTCTTTTTCATCTGCTATGTTTGCTTCTCCTCCATCTCCATTTCAATACCATAAATCCTTCTTCAGATGCCCCTTGTTGTAATTCCAACATACCATATTTCCTTTGGACTTGGATCCACCTTACTCTTCACGATTCCCTGAATTCACTCCTCTTATCTTCTATTTTCCTCTAGAAATAAATGCTACACCAGATGATGATTCTTCCATGCTCTTCCTTTGCATTTCATGACTAAGGACTACAATTACTACATCATCAAAAGAAATAATACTAGTAACAGTGCCATTGCTAATAGCCATTACCAAGCTCTCCCAACTATTAGGTAATGAACACAAGAATATAATGACCTTCATCTCTTCCTCCAGTTTAATAATTTAATTGACTAGCTACATATCCACTTGACATTTTCAAATTTTAAAGATGCTTCTTTAAAAAAACTTTATTTGAAGCCAAGGGATTTTCATACAACCTTTTTAGTGTGTTCATAAGATCCTTCGTAGTCTTCACCTCTGAAATGTTGAATGCCACTGAAGCTACAAGGCACAAACAAATAGTACCCAATACCTTCCTGTTTGAAGAGCCCACTCCTCATCTGACATGCTTAACGGTTGCTTCGTTTTACCTTCAAAAGGTAGATAGATATCTTTCTGATACAGATAATCCTCCATCTGCATCTTCCATCGCTGATAGTTTTGGCCATTGAATTTCTCTACTCTAAACTTCCCTTCTTCTACCATAGCTCCCACTCAAGTCAAGCTCCCACTCAATCTTGAATCCCAACCTTGCTCTGATACCAATTGTTAGGATTCACTATATAAAAAAAAGGGATTCTTGAAGCAAGCAACTTAATCAGTACAAAAGAAACTATTAACCATCACAAAAGAAGAATATAACATGCAAGACAAGATAAAACACAACATATAACCTGGTTCACCCAACACCAATATTTTGTATTAACACCAATACAATATCTGAAGGGAGTAATCCTGCAACACAACCAACTGCAAATTTCTCTTCAAAACACCAACATCTCCACACAATTACTCTAACAGTAATTCAACATGCAAACACCCTTGCATCAAGCTCTACACTAAGCTTTCTCGTCTCTCTACAAGAGATACATAACCCTATGCACTTCTCATAAACAAGATACTCAAATATATAGAATTATTACAATAGTTTTTTTTTTAATCTTTAAATCTACCTGTTTTTAATCCGTTTTGCTTTCTTGGCTTTTTGCTTTTTTTTGGGCTTTTTGTTTTTGTTTTTCTTTATACAATTAGAAAAAACTTAATTTTAACCAAGATCAAACTCCACAACCTAATTCTAGCCTTATGTCTTAAATGATTTAAAAATATTGCATGGAAGCTCCTAATTATCTCATAAGAAGAATCAAGGGTAAAGTAGTCCATAATGACCCTTGCAACCTGATCCCAAGGAAGGGGCAGGGCCGCAATGCAAAAGCCATTCTGGATCCTGGGCAAGAATTCCTCCTTGTCCAAGAAAAGACTAATCTCCTCTAGCAAACAATGTCTATCACGGTTGTGATAGGCACCATCTAACACTATATCGATGGTCCTGTTGATGAGCTCCGTCGTGACTTGAAAAAATCAAGAACCAATTCTAACCCATCCGTCTTTACACTAAGAAACCATTAAGAAGAACTAATTAATATGATTATTTGGAAAAAAATTTAATTAATTATATGGAGTTGAGATGGACCTATATGTATTACAATCATTGATCAATAGTGGTATTATAATAGTTTAATGATATTATAATAGATTAACAATTATACATGTGTCTTTTAACCAAATCTTTCCTCCTTAAAAATTGAAAAATATATCTATTTAAACTAATGCTATTTAATTTTATTTATGAATTTATTGTTGATTAGCGCTCTAAAATTTACTTAATTTTTTTTACGTAAATTTTGTTTATGAATTTATTGTTGATTAGTGATCTTCTCGGTGATTTTGGTGTCCTTTGTATTTTTGGTGCTTTTTGTATTTGGGTTTTTGATGCTTTTTTATTTGGATTTACAATGTCCTTTGTACTCTGCATGCTTTTGGGAGTTATTGATTTACTTTGTTACCTATCCCTTCTTTTGGATAACAATCTTATAATCTCCAAGTCACTTGTTTGTACTTTGCAAACTTTATTTTCAACATATAACCCCTTTATAAAAAATAATGATATATATAAAATCTCATATCTTGTTATTATAAAAAGCCAAAATTTATCTTTTAGTAAATAGGATTGCACATAATATATATTTTAGTTTTGTATAACTTAAATTACATATTCTTATTTTATAAAAAAATATATTATTATTATTTTATTAGGTTAATGTGAGAAATCCCTATGATCGACGTCCAATACTGGGCATCCCCATCCCAACCTTGACCTCTCATAAGAGTGAGAGCTGAATTTGTCAATAGGGGTCAAACACATAGCCATACACACACCCACCTTCTTACACACTCAACTACCTTAACCTCTCATAAAGGTGAGAGCTGAATTTATCAATAGGGATCAAACACACAACCATACATACATTGACCTCCTCACACACTCACCCATGCCTCGGTTTGAACCTTGGATCTCTTGAAAAAGAACCAAAGCTTGAACCAAACCATTGAGCTATCATCCCTCAAACTTTAAAGGGTTTATGGTAAACCAATGTGATTTGAACCACGATTCGCATTGTATGGATCATATTCTTCAATTGGTAGCCTCACACCAACTAACTCAATTAAGCACTCACCCTTTCTTATGGTAGCGAGTGTGAACAAGAGTTGAATGGATCCAAGGTACGGATCACAGACCTCGCCCGCCCACTCACCCTTATAAAATTTTAAATTATTATTATTATTATTATTATGAAGAACTAATTAATTTGATTATTTGCTTATGAACTTATTTTTTAATTAATTATATGAAATTGAGATGGACCTACATGTATTACGTCATTGATCAATAGTGGTATTATAATAGTTTAACGAAAAATAATGATATTATAATAATTTAACAATTATGCATGTGTTTTTTTAAGGAAATCTCTCTCCTTACAAATCCTTACAAATTGAAAAATATATCCAATTCAATTAATGCTATTTAATTTTGTTTATGAATTTATTATTGATTAGCACTTTGAATGAATGAAAGATTTTAATTACGTCCGCGAGACCCAAATATGGTCTATGGGACCTCAAATATGGAAGTACAATTACTCAAATCATATCATATGATCTTTAATATCTTTGAGAAGGTTGTTCCTTCTCCCGCTGATTTGTGTTAGCAATTCTCCAACTTTTTTTTTTTTCCTGTCTTCAAATAAATCTGTAATAAACTCGTTCCCAAGTGTTTCTTTGTATTTGTCACGGATATCCGAAAAACTCGGGCATTTATAGATGAAGTGTTCCTCCTGTCTCTACCGCCCCCGTGCCGCATAGAGTACATATCCTTTCTTCCCATTGTTCTTTGGGCGTTGTCCATCTCCCTGTTTCACATCTAAGCCTATGAGAGCTAGTCCTTATCTGAGCAATGAGTATTTTTTCCTTCCACTTGATTTCAGTGCCTATATACGCTTTTTTCCTTGTGGTCATACGTTGGGTTAAAATTTGCAATATAATATTGTCTTTTCCTGCTTGCATTTTTCCACATTCCACTTCTGAACTTTTCATTCACATAATTTTTAATGTCTTTGTTGACATTTGGGCATTCATTTATGTTGATTTCCCAACGTTTCATCCATTTCTAATTTTGTTTCATCCACGTATTCTTTCGCCTATGCAACTCTTCGTCCCTAACTGCTCTAGGCCATCTATCATTTGTCATGTTTTCTGTTTTTTTCAAGTAACATAACAACTTGGTCATAGCAATTGCTTCTAAAGGGAACATTCCAGCTTCAGCTAGAATAATTTCATAAGGGGTTGTGGCCTTAATTTTGAGAAAGTTTGTGATTAGATATTTTTGAATCCTTTCTATTTGCCTCCATTTTGCATTTGTTGTGCCACTAGCCCACACCTCGCAACCATACAATGTAACCGGTGTAACAAGTAGGCCAAATAAGACCTTGGTGGTCTTCCAGTCCCACAACTCGGCATTCCTACACCTGCTTTGAAGTGCATATAGTGCTCTCCAACCACTTTGAGTTCTTTTCATCCTACATGTATTCCAATTAAGTTTGTCATGAAAGTCTATGCCCGTGTATTTGTATTCTACTACTACATCAAGCGGTTCTCCTACAAACCAAAATTTGAGTTGTTGCTTCTTCTTTTTGCTGAAAAAATCATAATTTTTGTTTTGCTCGTGTTCACCTGCATTTGAACTTCCTTACAAAAGAGTTCTAGAGCTTGAAGGTGATCTTCTAGATCTTTGGTTGTTTTGGCCACAAGAATTACATCATCTGCATACATGAGGAGTTTTACCACATATTTGGCTAAATGCACACCCTCTCCCCCAAATTTGTTTATCCATTCTTCTAACTTGTCAATGTACAACCCAAATAAGGTTGGAGATAGAGGGCAACCTTGTTTGACACCTATGTCACTACCAAAACATTCGGATAATCCTTCCCGTGTTCTCGATTCTAGCTTTTACATGCTCATATAGTCTGTGAACTGCTGCCTTGTAGTGAATTGGAACCTCTAGCTCTTCCATTCTGCTCCATAATTTTTTCCTAGGCACTGTGTCAAATGCCTTTTTGAAGTCTACAAAACAGCAAAAAGCCTCCTCTTTTTGTCCCATATTTTTTCCACTATGTGTCTGAGCGTGATACAATGATCAATAGTTGAGTGTTTGGGCCTAAAACCCGCTTGCCCCTTTGCTCTCTTTCCCTTTTCTTCTACCCATATGTTGATCCTACGCTCTATCATACTCCCAAACAACTTTGCAAAGAGAGGGTTGATCATGATAGTTCGATAGTTTGAGGGATTATTTACATCTCCACTTTTAAACAAAGGAATGGTCAAGCTAGTTGTCCACTCAGTAGGGAAGCCATTTTGTATGACCTCATTGAAAATTTCTTTGATTTGCGGTGCCAAGATATCTACCCCCCATTTTATATGCTCCGCTTGAATATTGTCTATGTCACAGGCTTTTCCAGCTTGCTAACTTTTTTATCCCTTGAATAATGTCTTCAATTGTGAAAAGTTCTTTCTTGACAATGATAGTAGGGGGTGTCTCCTGTTGGTTACTACGCTCGATACAGCTTGTTTTGAATACTCCAACCACCGATTAACTCGTTATGTTATTTTCAGTTTGCATCCTTTTCACGCTTAGTTCCTTCCAAAATTTCTTTGGTTCATGCTTCCCTAAATAAATCAATTCTTCCCTCCTTGTTTTAGTGTATTCTTCTTTTTTTGCCCTTACCAGCTTTCTCATATGCTTTTTTGTTTGCTCTTGTTTTACCCGTTGGTTCCTTTAGTAATCTTCGCATTTTTTTGCAATCTTCATCGAACCATGGGTTGGTTGGGAAGCTATTCCTTTCTTTCTTTTTAGGTTTAGCTTTCTTGCATTTGTTTAGAGCTTCTTGAATAACTTGCATTAACCATTCACTCTTATCGTAATCTCTACTACCGTGATGTAGTTCTTCCCTTTCCCGTAACTTATTATTTAATACCGCTCTAAAATTTTGCCGATTTTCATCTCGTTAAGAGAATGTTTCCCTTGTGAGGATATTTATTTTGATTGCCTTGCAAGTGTTTTTCCCTTGGTTTGTCTCCATGCATTCGAAGTTTCATAACAATTGGGTTGTGATCTCGACTTAAGTTCCACCGGAGAATCTTCCACTTCTAGCTCCTCTATTTTTGGTATGTAATTCCGTGAGCATATTACATAGTCTATTACACTTTGTCCCTTATATGTTTTGCATGTATACTTTCCTGAATTTTTCCATTTGTTCATCCCATTGCAAATAATCAAATTGTATATGCCGCAAAGACCTAACAACTCTTCTCCATATTGCGTGATAGCCCCATGCTCATCTTCTCAAGTCCTGGTCCATCGTTGATTTTCCTCTTCTGGCATCCAAAGAGGATTAATCTCAATATATTCGTTACCTTCTAGAATGTTAGCTTGCTTATTTGTTGTCCTTGCATTGAAATCTCCAATTAATATAATATCCCCCAACTTACTGTATATTGAAATGTCTCTTTTTAGGGAGGAGTATGGGTCTTCTCCGTTAAGGTCATGTTTCTTATAGAATTTAGAATTCTTAGGAGCAAAATAACATGCCGTTATGCTAATAACTGATTTATTTTCTAGGATCTTTATCCAAATGTACTCGTTTGTTTTCATCTTGTTTTTCAATTTTAATGACCCTATCCCATTCCTCTTTTATTAAAACCATAATACCCCCATGCCCTTTGCCATTTTCTGCTTTATTCCATACTGCTATTTTTTTGTATCCCACAAATTCTGGAGTCCTACATCCATCGTGTTCATGTGTTTTCGTCAATATGATTATATCTTTGTCTCTAGCAATGGGCCCTAACCCGGGTCCTCTTCTCCAAGGGAAACCTCTACAGCTCCAACTTACCATTGTAAGATGTTCCCGGTGGGCCATACTCCCTATTTATTTTGGATTTGTTTAGATGTGATGTATGCCTTTCCATTTCTTAAATATGCCTGTTTCCCTTCATTCCTTGCTGCCCTCACCTTTTCCCATTCCTTATTTCTTTCTTCCTGTCGTAAAAATGTTAGGTCATCATCTAAATAAAATTGTGACCCTCTCAGGATGCCTCTGTTTTTAAGTAACCTTATTTTATCCTCGTAGCTCATCAATGTGACCCGAATATGTCTATCTCTCGCCTCCTTCTCTCAACTCGCCAATTCTCGCTTACTTTTTTTATCCGACCCTTCCATTGTAATCGATCTCGACAAGAAGTTCCCCGGTTAAACGATTTGTGTCTTCCCCGTCCCCATAATCTTTCAACCCTTTGATGATTATATTTGTTAACTTCTCATGTCTTTCTTTCTCTTCCGTTATTTGAATTTTTACTTGCTTCTCTATCAACTCTTTTTGTTGATTGACTGGTTCTTTTACTACTTGAGACCATGTCTTTGTCTTTGCTAATTCATTTCGTAGCTCATTTTCTCTTGTTTCAATGTTTTGGAGTGTTTTCTGTACCTCTTTTATTTGATTTGCATTTGTTTTTTCCACCTCTATTGCATCATTGATTGGGGGATGGATGGCTTGTTTGAGGACATGCCATTCACGTTGACCCATGTTTGCAAGGTTTTGTAGCTTTGACACTTGCTCCTTGAGCCGGTTGTTTTCTTTTTCCACCTCTCCGAATGGTGTTTATAACCTCATTCGATTTAGTTTCTCTTAATTTCTCCCTCCTTTCCATGCTTTCAAGTTTCTCTTTCATCTTCATTAGCTCTTGCACATAAAGTCTTGGTGCCCACATGAGTGGTGTAGTTGTGGGACCGTAAGTTTCTTCCTCATCTGAAAACTCATTTTGGTGATTTGCCTTTGATTGTTCCTTATTCTCCACCTGTTTATGTGGTAGAATATTTTTTATTTTTATTTTTTGATATGCCCTTTTCATTGTTGTTGCCCTTGCTCGAGCTTGTCGACGCCTTAATATCCTCCAATACTGTTTCTCATTGACATATATTGGTTCTTGCAATTGTTGCTTCCCTTCTTCCATTTTCAAACCCTTTATAGCCGAACCCTCTGTACTATTGATCCGTTGAAATAAATGTGTAATAAAACCCTCTTGCTCTCAAACCCTCTCGTCGCAAACCCTTGCCGATAATAAAACCTTCTCGCCGCAAACCCCTATAACGAATGTATTTCTCCTACCTACTTAAATTGTTTTATAAATCGAAAGAGGACAAAAAAAATATGCTTACCCGATGAAATAGATGTTTAATACAATACTCCGCCGCAAACCCTCCTTGCTCTGCAAAAACCCTTTGCCGCAAACCCTTTAATTTTTTTTTTGTGCTGATATTTCTTGTCTGGAGTGTACAGTTCAAATATTCTTCGTTCTATCGGCTCTGCTTCAGTATCCCCATGCTCTGCTTCAGGCCTTCACAGGGTCTCGTAGTGTCATCAACGGAACCTCAACCTCGCCTCGTGTCACCTCGACGTCGAGTAGGTATTGTCCGGAACGTCGTCGGGTTGTGTCGGCAGCACCTTTTCTTAGATAAAACTGGGATGCAGTCTTTACAATAAAACTTAGCAATTAGGTAAAGATGATGACACTTCAGAGATCAAAGTTCTAGATAACCATAGTAAACTAAGGTAAAAATAACAATCAGAAAATTAGTTTTTATGGTTGATAGTTCCATTTTATCTGTTAGTCTTTTATTTATTTATAATAAATCTTGCGGGATTGATTACAATAAGATCCACTCATATTCACTTATAATGCAACTTTAATTCATAATTCTAGTTAATTTTAGTTAAGACAGTCTGCGATTGACATGGGCTTATCAAGACGAAGTCAAACAAATGACGTCTATTATTTGGAATTGCGGCTGTTACGTAGAAAACCCTATTGGATTGTGTGGGGTAGACACTGTAGAAACTGTCATATGTCCTGTGGAAGTTCCCTAACGTTATAAATAAATTCTGTACGTTGGACGTGTAATTGAATATCCAGCCATGAAGACAATCGTATTTGTTGTAGCAGTTTTATCGTTCTTGTCTGGTATTTGCATCACAAATGTTGGCACAGCATTATCTTCTTACGGTCCTCCTTATCTGTGTGTCGCCTTCGGCTTCTTCAATTCAGGTGTCTGGTTTATAGGTAATTATTCTGTATTCAAAATTTTTGTGTTAACTTTTTATATTTATCCCATGTCTTCTTTAGTATTAATTTAATTTTCTCACTGGTGTGAACTTCGTCCTGCAATTTTCTAAATTTGGGCTTGATCGCTGCACCATGCGTAGATTATAATACGTAGCTTTGTAGCTAATGGCGAGCAGTAGCTATAAGATCGTAGATTATAATATGAAATTTATAAAGAATAAAGACAACCGCCAAGATCTGCTTGTGGTGCAGTGGTAAATATCCTGGGTGTTGGTAGACGCTGATCAGGTTCCATTTCCCTTGTCTCCATCCTGCAGATATATGGTATAGTTAGGAATGTCCATGTGCTGGTAGAGGCCGACAAGGCTCCATTCCTCCTATGGCACCTCCCGGTTCCATTTCTTTCCCTTGTCTCCATCCTGCAGATATATGGTATAGTTAGGAATGTCTATGTGCTGGTTGAGGCCGACAAGGCTCTGTTCCTCCTATGCCCAACCTGTTGAAAGTGGCACCTCGAAAGGGTGTTTTCCACTATAAATTAGTTTAGCCAGGTGTTGTAGGTGAGTTGGAGAGGAGAGGGAAATCCTCCAATAGGTTCAAATCTCCACCCTACCAAAAAGCTGAATTGGATATCCAAAATCCAATTGATAATGTTGGTGCAGGCAGGGTTGGGTGCGACTCTCGGGTGACTTTGATGGTGTAGAACCCTGTCCTTGAGAGTCATCCGATGGTGTAAAACTCCTGTCCTTGGTCCTCAGACCAAGGCGGCCCGCAAAAGATTTTTCGCTTAAAAAAAGAAAAGACAACCGCCAAGAGAGATCTTTATTATTCCCATGCATTTCTGGTCAGTTTCCTGTATGGACCGTTTCTGAGTGATTCTCACAGCTTTGTATTTTTGGTTCTTGTAGCATTTTCTCACAATTCAATATAGTGCCTGGCAAAATATATTTTATATTTATTAAAATCTTATATTCTGTCTTCGAAGAATGAGCTCCTTCGTGATGTAAAATGGTCTTGTTTTTATCGTCAAAGTTTCCCATTGAAAAAAATATATTAGATGCGATTTGTCTGTTTCAACGTTTTTAATTAATTTTTTTTTGTAAGTAATTTTTTTTTGTAAGTACTTGGTTACTGTGTTATGTTCAGGATCAACAGGATCTGTTCTTGTGAGGAGTGGTTACTTATCAGAGTTCATTTCAGAGCTTCAGGTACCATTGATATGAACTACGCTTGTTAATTCTTAAAATCTATGTTGGGGTCAAGCATTATCTTATATCCAATTAGCACACGGGGCTTGCCGTTGCTTGACAATCATTAACCCTATCCCCTTGCAAATTATCCCCTTGAATTTGGAAGGGAATAGGGTTTCTACGGGAGACTATGATAACCAGAGTCTGATAGATTAACATGTAATCGTTAAACTACTTTCTTTTTCCTAAAGCATGAAAGCCCTTTCGACTTGTTTGTATTATTTTTCGAATTCTGGTGGTATATACTTGTTTTAATTTTCTGTCAGGCATTGCCGACAAAGATAGACGAAAATGGAGAGGCAAGTGACAACTCGGAGACTGCTGCTATTCTTGCAGCTCAGGTATGTGGGTTTTTTATATCTACTAAAGTAAATGAGTATCTGGAAAGTTCATGTATGTATCATATTATCATTTATTGAATTGACAAGAAAATTAAGCTTGCAAATAAATCTTGCAGATCAGAGTGAAAGCCAAAGAGGTTGTGGTTGAGTATTGACTCAATTAATTTCCCTAGAGCAACAATCATTACAGGTTGGAATTTCATTCAGTAGATTGTTGTCAGCAATTAGTCTGAGACTACCCAAGACCTTTGGCTTCGGCAATATTATTTGTATTGAGCCTGGTATCATAGGCAGCCTATGAGATTGCACTGCTCTGATTATCTTCTATAGTGCATCCTGCGTGTGACAATCCAGGACTGCCCTTAGATATCTCATCAAAAGTAAGGAACCATCCTTCAGGAGGAAAATGCCATTTACTCTTATCCCTCCGTGGGTTCCTTAACACCAGAGTTATGTTGAAGGCTACAAACACCTTTGGCCAATTTTTTAATGAGTCGTAGCTTGCCCTGCAACCTCACCCGACTTCCATCGTAAGTAAATGGAGGCTTCTAATAGGGAATTCTTGATTTGTCTCTATATCTTCTGTGCAAATTTCTTCTTTTTGTGGAAAATTCTCCTATTATGCACTCACTATATACCCCAGAATGGTTGCTGTCTCCAGATGTCATGCACCCGTTATTGGGGAGGTTAGATTAGCAGGAGACCTACTCAAAATATGGTTATAAAAGCAGCAAGCTCTGTCTGAAAAGGGTAGTGGATAAGTATGCGGTAACCTCTTCAATTTTTTTGTATAGAATTTATTGTGATAGATCCAAGTGCCTTCTTTATTTTAGGTGCCCCAGTCAATATCTTGCCATGACTAGCCAGCTAGGAAGACCTCACTAATTTCTGATTGCTTGTTTATGGTGACTACTCTTCTTTTTTTCCCCAATATTTCATCGTTTTATTTTCATATCATCTTGTACTGCCTCGGAACCAACCTCATATATTGATTGGCACCTCAAAGTTCTGTGATTTGTATATATGGTCAACTGACTACTGCCTGCAACTGACATGTTGGCAACTGGATTTTTATTTTATGATAGTTTTACCCCTTTCTGACTGGTGCCTTCCGTGTTGCAGCAATTGTTTTACCCCTACATGCAGTTTATATCAAATACCAGTTTTCCACTAATGTATGTTTACCGGTCTATTTGTGATCAAGTGATCGATTTGTTGATTTTACTCTAAATGCTTTTTGTTGCTTATGTTTAGGTACGCCGTTTGGAGCAAGAAGTAAGGCGGTTGGCTTCATCCAGACCAATAACAGTGGGAAATGGCTTTGGCCAAAGCGGTATACTACTTCTAGCCCTTGGTGCTAATTACGTTAGCTAGATTAGAACCCTGGGCAATGTCTTGTTAATGTTTTGTTGGACTTATTTCAGGAAATTTGCTTTTAGAGTCAATATACTGCAAAATATAAAGACAGATGATGAAAAATGGTTACCCCTTCAGTCCATTCTAAGGCCTTTTACAGGGCTTGAAGCACTGAATTTGAGACTTCTTAATGTTGAATCTATTAATAAGGCAATTGTTTGCTTTAATATGGATGATAAAAATTAATTCTGCATCACAAAATAGTATACTGTGTTGATGATGGAATTGGATAACATTATGACAAAGGTTACCAATTAACATATCTAAGGTTTAGTAGTTTACCCTTTTCTGGGTCTACCCTACGATGATGAGATTTAGTGCTGTACATTAGATTTACGTTAGTGTAGTTTTTTTCTTTTCTCTAGTTCATTTACTCTGGTTATCATTTTAGTAATTTTTTGGGCTGCTATGGTGCAGTCTAACAGGTTATTTCTGTTGAGTCCCATTGGCCTATTTTGGTCATTTGAGGACACTAAAAAGATTGTCTGATCTATGATTGTCAAAATATATATATTTGTTCTTTTTATATTGATCAATACTTCTTATACACATCCGCCGTGGGGTTGAACCTGGGTCCCATCGCTGATAATGCAAGTGGTGTTCTTGTTGATAGACCACACGCACGCGGATTTCATAATGAACATTTGATGCGAGGTCTAAGTCAATACTGCTTACTTGATGAATATTCAGGTAACCAAACATCTTATTTGATGCCAATTGCTGCACTTGGGGCAGTGGGATACATGTGGTGGAAAGTAAGTCCTCAATGGTTCATGTAGTTACTGAACAATATTCAATTTTTTACTTCAAGTTAATTTTTAATCTTGTCCACAGACTACTGTAGTAACATTTTATGGAATGCCTCCTCCTGCAGTGCGTTTACCTTTAGTCTTTGCTTGCAGGCTTTGTATTAAATATTATTATTGAATACACAATATCAACATTGACAATGTATAATGAATTGCTTGGGTCAGAAATTTATGGCTTGTTAAACATTCTATGTATTGTCTGCAAAACAGATTATGCGTGTGTTCCATCATTTCATACTTCTCTGACCAATAATCAGTCATTTAGAAGCATGTTTTGTATATTATATATGTTGGGCACTGGTTAATTCTGAGAATCAGGATTTGCTAGTAGTAGACACCAAATTACTTGCAACCAGATCTTTGTAAATTGAGGGTTTTAATATAGAATGAAATAATACAAAGTACAATGGGTGTCCCCTTGATTCGAACTCAAGTCACTGAGATGAAACGCCAACTACCAACGACCTACTGTTGGGGTGTCCCCGAAGGGATGGTTTTAACATAGTTTGAATACTTATTGATAAAAATATTACGATCAATGGAGTATTATATGTTAATATGGTATTTGATTTCATGCTTCTTCAAATTTTCAGCGGTGGTCCTTCTCTGACGTCATGTTTGTGACAAAGCGTAACATGACCAATGCGGTTGCATGCGTGACGAAACAGTTAGATCAACTTTTAACAGCCCTTGCTGTAGGTTTTTAACTTGTTTATTCTAAAGTCCATTTTTTGAATTTTTTGTTTTTATTGGTTGAATGATGCCTGCCATGCACTCAATCTTTGACAGTTGGCAGGATGTTTGATAGTGTGTGTATTGTTCAGGCCACAAAGAGACACCTGACCCAAAGGATTGAGAACTTGGATGGCAAGATGAATGAGCAGAAAGAGATATCTGAGTTAATCAAGAATGAGGTCTGTTGTTAATTATACTAGGTAATTTCATAGTGTATTTTGTAATGTTTGGCATGATATGATGGGCATTTAATGTATTTGTGCAGGTGGTTGTAGCCCACGAAGATGTTTCTCGGATAAGATTGAACATTGATGCAATTAAAAAAGGGGCTGCTGGACTGGTAATAATCAAACTAATGCAATAATGTTTTTAATCAATTACTGGATAATTTGGTGTAGTGATAATAGATGGTATGTCAATCTGATGATGGCAACTTTACATATACAGTTGGGAAAGATGGGGACACTAGAGAATAAACAGGTATTTGAGCCCATCTGACTTACTGGGGGCTTTTTTTCTTTGTAGATTGATTTTAGGAGCTGCATATAGATTTCTTATAACTTGTCCTAAGCAACTCATGCCAGTATGCATATTCTTTTATATTCGAGGATGTTGTTTACCACATGTTCTTTTCACATTTTCTGTGTTATTTGTGATTAAACTAGTATATATTAAAATAATTCAACTAAATTGAATGAAGATAAGTGAATTTAGTAATGCTAATGAATACCTTTTTGTTTTCTTGATGGTATATTTGTAAATGAAAACATGCATTTTCAGGATTTTACAAATCTTGGTCTTTCGTACTTATGTCAAATTTTTGGAGGAACAAATGATGGATGTACGCGGGAAGCTCTCCAGGTTAGTTAATAACTCACGAATATCTATATTGCCTTTTTGTTGAGCATTTGGATATGTTACCTACTTAATGTTCTTTATAGTTTATACAATTTTCTTCTCACGTAAAGCCATGCAATTCGTTAATAAGTTTACTACTACTATAATGAAAAAGTACCCCATAAACACGACAGAATCACAATTTGGATATCACATTTTACACCAAGTTTCGTTTAAAGTTTAATAACATTGTATTCTGGGCATAATATACCTTACTCTAAAATATCAGCAACATAATTAAGAAATGTTTAAAGTAAAAAGATGAGTGTATAGGCATCCAAAACTTAATTTTCTCTTATATTTTCAATTTTATAATTTCCTCAAAATTTGAAATTGGCTTTTGCCTGCAAATCATATGACAATGTGGCAAAACTAAATCTTGAATTAGCCATAGATATCAAGCTAATTTATGATAGAAAATGTGCATAGTGGCAAAGGTGGACGTGTTAACTTTTTCAGTGGAAAGGCTGACGACTTCTGAGAGAAAGGAAGAAGGAGCAAAGTGTTGAATTGTAGAGACCCCTTATTCCCTCTATAATGGGAGATTGGGCCGAATATACTATATTAATATAATATACATTGTATCAAATGGTATAGGTATATAATATATTGTACCAAATGGTATGAGTTTAATTGGTGGGATTTGTTCCAATTCTTTATATCTTATTAAAAAAATATAATATATATTGGATTTTAATATTTATAATCAAATAGCATTAATCAATTATATAATTATCAAAATTGTTGTAATACCACTATATAATATAAGTAAAACCAGTTTTAATTTAATATAAGCAATTAAAAAAATATATATACACGAGTGCCTCCTCTCTGCATAGTGGACCTAGAAGAATATGGGGTGATCTAATATACTTCGATGTTAGTAGATCTCAAAATATTACTTTATAATATAGTATGAAATATTATTTTATATATATAATATAATATATTTCATATATAAATATAATATATAATATATTTTATGCTATATGATTATAGTATATAGTATAATATGAAATACATATCATATAATATATATTTTTGTTTCTCGAGCTTAGTGTCGAACTTCATAGTTCTTTTTGTAGGGATGGACTTTTCCCATTTTTTAATCCTTGTTGAAATCAGAGTCGGTTACTTGATTTGCCAGTGATCATATATAATTTTTTTTGAGAAATTTAGCCAGATGTGATTTTTCTTGTTCTGGGTGGTCAATGTCTGAAATCCTTAATGTCCTAGTGGCTAGTGTATTGAGGATATCAATTTTTGTGCAGGATGACAGTGAGAGTTCACCTATAACAACTAATATTCATCTGAAAATTTGAGAATATCAACCTCCTTCATGGAGATTGAATTTGCAGCTAAGGTACGAATGCCACATGGAAGATGAAAAATTATGATGATCACATATGGTTTCGGATATTCCTCTTGGAGATTGACTAAAACTCAGATTAAAATAATAGAAAGATGCATATGGCATGGGGAGTTTCCTGTTCTCTGATCCATATGTGTCTGTTAATACATTAATTTCTGATTGACTCAGTTATAAGGATATGTGTACATCTCTATGGCTTAATGAACATTGGATGATTAAACTTATAATAGGCCAAGACAGGCGCAATTTAGCATTAATTATGTGCAACTCTTCAGTCTGTTAGAAGGGAGATTTCCTACTGAGCAAAAATTGACATTTTCACATTGACTAGTTTACTATACTGTGTTAAGATGCTAGGCAAATGAGGCCATTCGACAATGGTGACATTGTGTGTAGAACAACTTACCATGGAGGTGAAATGCAGATCTTCTCTTCTTTCTCTTTGAGAGATGTGCCTTAATGTACTACCAAAGGTTCAGAATCTTAAAGATCTCTAAGTTGAATGGCTCACAACTTTGGAGAGTATTCAACTCCGGAGAACATTTTGAAAAGGCAAATTTCTATGCTATAGAAGTAGGCAGGTGAAAGCAAGACTTAAATCTACTCAGTGAACCAAAGAGGCCAAGGCAGAGATTGGACACAATGAACCTGAAAATTGTAAAATTAACTTAAGCCTATGAGGTCTTTTACAGTTAGAGAATTGAATAGTTATTCTTCATCCATTTATACCAAATAGAATACACAAGATAAACCATACTGGCCCTTCATGTCAAGCCTTGCAAACCTTTCACGGGCTGATTGAATATGAAAATATAAGCATGAAAAACTATCACTAAAAAATGTCAAATCTGAAAACCAGAAATCAGATTTTGGAGCCTCTCTCATTAATTAAAAGGAGATGTAAATGAAATAATGTTTGTAAACATTCAGCTGTTCTAACAGATCTGAAATGCTAAAATGTTTCTCAAATATACATCATCCTGCAGGTTCAATTATGATTGTGAATTTACTGGTGTCCACTATCAGGTTTCAAATGACTACTATTTGCTAGAATAGTGCAAGTGATGGCTAATTGCAACCATCATAGAAGCATCCAAGGAAAATCATTCGTAACATCTGTATGCCTTTGCCAACTAATGCTCTTAAGTTATTGTTTAGAAGGGGCAATTTGCAAGTAAGTTGCTGGTAACCTCATCTTGTAAGTGAAATGCAACAATCATGTAAGACTTTGTAATATCGCTTAATTTTTTTCAAAGCTGAGATAAATAATGTCGTTAGGGAACAAGGTTTCACCCTATGCTACTTCAAAGTTGCAAATAGGTACAGTTGCAGGTAGCAATTTTGAAAGTTTGCTTTTGTTAAACAAGATTGTTTTTGCTAAATGCCATTATATTAATTTTGTTCTTATTTGTTTTCAGTTTTAAGATATGTTGTCGAGGTGCATGTATGGGACCATATTGGGCTCACACCCAAGATGCATCCTTACTGAGTGCTAAGGTATAGGTGTGAAATGTACCTCATTGCAGGTACAAATATTCAGAATTTGTTTTCGTCAAACTTGATTACTTTTGCACAAGTCATGCTATTAAGGTCTTCCCTTTTTGTCGTCAATTTTAAACCATGTTTGTCTAGGTGCACCTGTCTGACCATTTTTGGCTTCCATCCAAAGATCTACCTCTGTCGGGTACTTAGGTATGGATGCAAAACAAACCTTTTTCTCACATCTAAATGTTCTTGGTGTGGGTGGTGCACCAAGGGCACACCAGGTACATTTGCCCTTGATTAGATACATGCACACACACACACAAGTGAGAACTTAAAATAACATAAAAAATGATAAACAAGAAAGAAAAGGGAGAGGCCATTCACTCCTCTCCTGTTCAAACAAAAGTTCTGCTCTAATTCTTGGTCAGTGCCTCTGCAACTCATATATTTGTATTTTGTTTACTGTTTTATTAAGTCTTATGCAGATCTTATGTTTCAACTTCATGATTTTATTAAAGCATATCAAGTTCATGTTTGAATTTTACTATTTCATTACAACGTCCTCTTGCACCCTGCATACCCCTGCCCTCTTGTACTGACGTATGCCACTTTTGGGGATCCACATGTAATCTGTGCCCACACCTTGTGTACCCCTGCACCTGTGCACCTGTACAATCTTGTTTTTTAATAATATTGTTTATTACATGTATCTTCACTGAGAGTGTAACCTGTTTGTGTCTGAGTTGCAGGTAATTCAAAGTTAACATTTTTGTTTATTCTTTTAAATTATCAGGACTTGCAACCTACTGACACAGCAAAGCAAAAATTGGCAGTTATTGACCTCAAAAATTAGAGAATTTGATTTTATCACGTGGTCTTCATATTCTTACTGACGACGTGTATATAAGCTGAATGAGATTTACTGCAATCTATAGATATCTTACTTTTTAAGATTTATTGTAAGGATGGAATTTAAGAGTCATACATGTCAGGATATGAATATAAGAGATTTAGAAATAAAGGCAAGACGAATTGAATAGTTATATTTATTATTTCCTTTGCTTCTGGCTTACACTCTTTCTTGTTTTCGGTTTGCATTCTTTCGTGGCTCACAATTTCTTGTGTTTTTTTTTTTCTCAACATTTTTTGTTTCAACAATTTTTTTGGAAATAATGTTTCATTCGATCATGGTAAGGGTTTGAAGCATTAATGCATTTCGGATGAACTTGATAAAGATTTGAAGCATTAATGCATTTCTAACGAACCATTTTCTCTTTTGCCATGACCGAATCTTAGCTTACATACTCTCGGCTTGCACTTTCTCCTATCTTACACTCACTCCTAACTTGCACTCACTACTTATTAGGATCCAAGAATATACAACGAAATGGAATCTGCATAGACAAAACAGGGTTGAATGAGTCAGTGGATTTTTGGACGGACTTGTGCTTTAGCACAAAGCATTAAACGAATAGTAGAACAAAAGTGGTAGAACACGATAGGATAAGACGTTGTATAGAAAAACATATATGAGTTGCAAAGTGATGTCATCACTACATGCATGTGAGGTTTCTGAAAGGAGAAGTTGGACAGCAATGGATAATGACTGGATCATGTGACCTTCATTGGAAGTGGTCCATGCACTACACTGTGTAGGAAGAATATGCATATTTTCTGACAAAAACAGTTACAACTGGCACTTCGGAAATATTCAGCTCAATGTATGATATGCATTAATTGCAGTTATCCTCATTCAACATTCACCATAGAATCTGCTATCGACAGATAATTTCAAATAAGCAATTATCTTCTGTATTGCTGCATTTAGATGTCCTTTTCGGAATTGCACTGCTCACAGGTCATTGTATCAATCAGTTTGTGTTGATCAGTTAACCTTAGTAATGCTCCAAGCATTCCATTAAATCCTTCTTGCTTGTGTCATTAAATTTCTAGGTTTTAATTTTGTGCATTTCTCAATTGTGTCCAACATTTCTCCTTTAGTTTCTTGCAGCAAGAAAATATAGATTTGATATTTTTTCATGTCGTGACTGTCTATTAGAGATGTTGGATTTTCATTTCCTTGTGTCATAATATTGCGCATGGATTATATTTTCTCGAGGGTGAGGACTAATTATCACTCACTAATTAATATGTGTTGCATATGATCTCTCTTTTATAATGTACCCATTGTTTTGTGTTTCAGAATTTCCCTGTAAAGGGTCAATTAGAATGTGCAGCCCTAAGTTTAGGGAAGACAAAAGCGTAATGGTATGTTCTTTAGGCTATAAACAAGATGATATTTATGTTAGAAAAATTAAACCAGATTTGCACTCTCCGCCCAACTGTGCTCTGAAACTGGGCGACGCCGGACTGCGCTCGCCAAAAACAGGGAAGTTTGGCGTCCCGCCTATTTATACGATGTAACATCGCACGTGCCCTCTGACATCCGTCCAATCAGCATTGATCTCCTTCGTGTAGGGTAGGCGATTGGTTATTTCATCCATGCAGTAGTTGGTGACTGGCTCTGTTGTCTTGCTATATAAACCCTAGCTTGGGGTGCATTTCATAGGGAGTAAGGGTGCGGATTTTGAAGAAGCGGCAGAGCAGCAGAGGAGAGCATTTCAGTGAGCATAGTAGTTCATCCGGTTATGTCCGAGCAGCAGTCTCGACATTTGTTTTGCTTCTCAGTTTATCCTGCAGTTTTAGTCTAAGCTTGTATATCCTCAACTGAGGATCTTTGTAACCCTTCGTTTGGATAAATAAACTTTGCCATTGTTTCTGGCATTCTGCAGGGTTTCTATTTATCTCTATCTGTGTTTATTATAACTTGCTTCTTTGTTGTTAGTTGTTGTTTTATTTCAGTCACTTCCGTAATCTGTTGATTGCTTGATAGCACCCATTGTTCCTTTGTGGAACTTCTACAATCGCCTTCTTCACCCGGAGTGATTTTGAAATGTGTTGAGGGTTTGGGGTCAGGCCCCGAACGTCGTTGGAGTTCTTCTCCTCTCCACACAACAACTCCCGAATCAAATCCAGCGTTGCCGCTTTGGCACGTGTCCTTAGGACAGCAAGCTACTTAGGCAAATATCTGCCTAAGTTTCCTAGCAGCGGCCCGCTTGCGCAACGTAGTCCGATTGTGCAAGCGTTCTCTTGCGCAACTAGATGGGATGGCCAAAATTTTCTCTAAGTCCCAGGCCCTCGCTCGACTGCGAAGCGCAGTTCGACTACGCAGTCATTGACCTGCGTAGCCGGGCGTTGACCAGATTGAATCCACCCTACTTCGCATATTTTCCATTGCGTAGCCCGACTGCGCAAACTTTCCGTGCGTAGCCCGACTGCGCAGTCTTGCATGTGCGAAGCTCGACGTTGTGGGCACCTTCGTGCGCACTGGGGCGGGTTCATTAAAATTAGATGAAACTTCAAAGTGGTATCACAACCCTAGTGTCCTTGACATGGAGACCAAAGCAAAATGGCTTCCAGTAGCAACCATTCATTGCAGTTGCAGATGCTGCACTTCAACGACAAGAACTATGATTACTGGAGCATTCAGATGAAGATCCTGTTTTAATCTCAAGAGCTGTGGGAGTTAGTCGAGAACGGCTACCCAGAACCGGCAGATGCAACAGCATTGGCCACCCTCTCCCAAGCTGACAAGGACCTGTTGAAGGAGAACACGAAGAAGGACCAGAAGGCCCTTTTCTACATTATGCAAGCGGTCGAGGAGACCATCTTCCTATAGATTGCATCACCCACCAAGGCAAAACAGGCCTAGGAGATTCTAGCCAGCTCGTACCAGGGCACCAACAAGGTGAAGTTGGTGAAGCTGCAGATGCTCAGGAGGGAGTTCAAAAACTTGCAGATGAGTGAGTTTGAGTCCATGATCGACTTCTTCACCCGGATGACGAACATCATCAACCAGATGAGGTTGAATGGAGAAATCGTGCAGAGCCAGAGAATTGTGGAGAAGATTCTTAGAAGTCTGCCTGCCAAGTTTGACTCGGTTGTGATAGCAATCGAAGAGTCGAGGGATCTGACAACCCTATCGACAGATGAGCTTATGGGTTCATTGTAGACGCATGAGTAGAGGCTAAGCCATTCGTCTCAGACCTCTCTAGAGTAAGCATTCAAGGCTCAGGTCTCATTCCGAGACAGCGGTAGACAAGACTCCCACCATGGCACCTCTAGTTCTCAAGGAGGAAGAGGCAGAGGCAGATGTGGGAAAGGCAGCAAGTCAGGAGGACGGTCAAACTCTAGTGAGGGAGAGACCAAATGCAACTTCCTTCAGCAAGGAGGAAGAGGTGGTGCAAGGAACCAGCAAATCGGATCTGGTCAGAAAAGGACATGTCAAAAGTCCAGTGCTACTATTGCAAGAAATTCAGCCATTACATCTCACAATGTAGAAAGCGGATGGCCAAGGAGAACCAGCAGCTGGCCCATTACATGAATGAAGCAAGAAATGCGATAGGAGGAAACGTGTCATTGACTTGCAATATTGAGGAGGAATGCCAAAAGAGCGTCTGGTATTTGGACAGCGGGTGCAACAACCACATGACGGGGAACAAGGAGATGTTCTCACAACTAGATGAAATAGTCCAGTCTGAGGTCAAGATGGGGAACAACAGTAAGGTTCCCTTGATGGGGAAAGAAAAAATCCTCATCCACACCAGGCACGGCAAACAGAAGCAGATCTATGACGTGTACTATGTGCCTGGTCTGAAGCATAACCTGTAGAGCGTTGGACAGCTCGTGCAGAAAGGGCATACAGTCCAGTTCAAAGATAGAGTATGCACCATCAAAGACAAAATGCATGGACAGATTACAACGGTGTCCATGACGAAGAACAAAATGTTTCCGTTGTAGATTCAAAACGAATCATGGATGTCTCTGAGTGCAGTTGTGAAGGATTCTACCTGGTTGTGGCATCTCAAGTTTGGTTACCTGAGTTTCAGTAGCCTGAATCTACTGCACAAGAAATATATGGTGAAGGGTTTACCCCTTATTGAGCAGCAAAATCAAATTTGTGAAGGCTGCTTAGTTGGCAAACAACACAAGGATTCGTTCCCTTCCAGGAAGTCTTGGAGAGCATCACAGCCATTGGAGCTGGTGCACTCAGACATCTGTGGTCCGATGCAGACCAACACGTTTGCTGACAACAAATACTTCTTGACATCTATTGATGACTTCAGTCGTAAGGCCTAGATTTACCCCATAAAGCTGAAGTCAGAAGCATTTGCCAGATTTAAGGATTTCAAGGCTCTGGTGGAGAAACAGAGCAGATATCAGATCAAGACTCGCAAGACAGATGGTGGAGGTGAATACATCTCCAACGAATTCCACAATTTCTACAAGCAGCATGGAATTCGGAGGTAGCTCACTGCCAGATACATGCCGCAACAGAACAGTGTAGCTGAGAGGAAGAACCGGACCATCATGGAGATGGCACGCAACATGATGAAAGCGAAGGGATTGCCGCACGAATTCTGGGTAGAGGCTGTAACTTATGCAGTCTACTTACTGAACAGATATCCCACCAAAAGCGTGAAGGACATAATCCCTCAAGAGGCCTGGAGCAGTGTGAAGTCAAGTGTGGCTCATCTGCATGTGTTCGGGAGCATTGCATATGCACATGTTCCAGAAGAGAAGCGGCAAAAATTGGATGATAGAGCAGAGAAATGTATTTTCACAGGGTACAGTGAACAGGTAAAGGCATATCGACTGTACAACCCTATGACGAAGAAGCTCATCATCAACCGTGATGTGTAGTTCCTGGAAGATGAAGTTTGGAACTGGAAATCGAAGACTGACTAGCCTGAGCCAGCAGTAGTGGAGTCTATTGACTTGGCAGAGAGCAATGTATTGCCTCCTGCAACCTCAAGCAATAGCAGTGGTGCCAGTAGCAACACAACCTCACCATCCTGATTACCTCCACTTGCAAGCAGGATCCCGAACTTGAGGACTCCGACGAAGACGAGAAGCTTGCAAGACATTTACGAGGCAACCCAAACTCATCAAGATGAGGAGTACTCTGACTTTGCATCCTTTACTGAGGTCGATCTAGTGGATTTTGAAGACGCAAGTCAGAATCAGAAGTGGGTGAAGGCTATGGACGAGGAGATTGAAGCCATTGAGAAGAACGATACATGGCAGCTTACGGATCTCCCAGCAGGAAAGAAGACCATTGGGGTCAAGTGGGTGTATAAGACAAATTTCAACGCCCAAGGAGAAGTGGACTGGCACAAGGTCAGATTAGTGGCAAAGGGTTACAAGCAGAAGTCAGGTATTGATTACCATGAGGTTTATGCACCTGTAGCCCGACTTGACACAGTCAGGATGATCCTGGCATTTGCAGCCCAGCAGGATTGAAAGGTGTACCAGATGGATGTCAAGTCAGCATTCCTTAATGACGTGTTGGAGGAAGAGGTCTACATAGACTAGCCACCAGGTTATGATATTGAAGGCTAGGAGGGCAAAGTCCTGAAGCTGAAGAAGGCCCTGTACGGTTTGAAGCAGGCACCCCGGGCTTGGTACAGTCGGATTGACAGTTATTTTTAGGAGAATAGGTTTGTTAAATGCCCATATGAGCACACCTTGTACATGAAGACAAATGAAGCAGGTGAGCTAATTATCGTCTGCGTGTATGTGGACGATTTGATTTACACTGGCAACAATAATGTCTTGTTCGATCAGTTTAGAACATCCATGAAGGAGTTCGAGATGACAGACTTAGGGCTGATGAAGTATTTTCTCGGTATTGAAGTTGACCAATCGACATAAGGCATCTTCATTTCTCAAGGCAAGTATGTGAAGGATGTCCTGAAGTAGTTCAAAATGGAGAACAACAAACCTACCATCACACCTATTGCCACAGGTTTGAAGCTGAACAAGCTGGACTCTGGCAGAAATGTCGATCCAACTCTGTTCAAGAGGCTGGTTGGCAGTCTGATGTATTTTACTGCAACTTGGCCAAATTTGATGTTCGAAGTTAGTCTGATCAGTCGCTTTATGGAGACTCCAAAGGACATGCACTAGCAAGTAGGCAACAGGATCCTGTGCTATGTCAACAGGACGCGGAACCATGGGCTCTTCTATGCCAGACGAGACCAGTTAGATTTGGTGGGCTACATAGATAGTGATTGGGCTGGCAACACTGAAGATCGGAAGAGGACCTTCGGGTATGCTTTCCATCTCAGATCGGGGGCAATCTCATGGACGTCCAAGAAGCAACTGATTGTTGCGTTGTCCACTGCTGAAGCAGAGTATGTCACTGCCACTTCAGCCGCATGCTAGGCAGTTTGGCTACAAAGAGTTCTAGATGAACTGAACCATCCTTCGACGGACGTGACAACAATTTTATGTGACAATAATTCTTCCATAGCACTGTCAAAGGATCTAGTGTTCCATGGCCGGATAAAGGACATTGATATTCGTTATCACTTCATCAAAGAGTTGGTGAATTTTAATGAAATTCAACTACAGTTTTACAGATCTAAGGAGCAGTTGGCGGACAATTTCATGAAGCCTTTGAAGGAGGAAGACTTCAGCAGATTTCCAGAGCAACTTGGAGTCAAAGCGCTCGTGAAATCAGGTTTAAAGGAGGGTGTTAGAAAAACTAAACCAGATTTGCACTCTCCGCCCGACTGCGCTCACCAAAAATAGCGAAGTTGGGTGTCCCGCCTATTTGTTCGATGTAACATTGCACGTGCCCTCTAACATCCATACAACCAGAATTGATTTCCTTCGTGCAAGGTAGGCGTTTGGTTATTTCATCCGTGCGGTAGTTGATGACTGGCTCTTCTATCTTGCTATATAAACCCTAGCTTGGGGTGCATTTCATAGGGAGCAGTAGAGGAGAACATTTCAGTGAGAAGAGTAGCTCATCTAGTTATGTCCGAGCAGCATTCTCGACATTTGTTTTGCTTCTCATTTTATCTTGTAGTTTTAGTCTACAGAAGCTTGTATATCCTCAATTGAGGATATTTGTAACCCTTTGTTTGGATAAATAAACTTTGCCATTGTTTCTGGTATTCTGTAGGGTTTCGATTTATCTCTATCTACGTTTATTATGGCTTGCTTCTTTGTTGTTAGTTGTTTTATTTCAGTCACTTCCGTAATCTATTGATTGCTTGATAGCGCCCATTGTTCCTTTGTGGAACTTTTGCAATTGTCTTCTTCACCTAGAGCAATTTTGCAACGTGTTGAGGGTTTGGGGTTGGGCCCCGAACGTCATTGGAGTTCTTCTCCTCTCCACACAGCAACTCCCGAATCAAATCCAGCGTTGCCGCTTTGGCGCGTCCTCAGGACAACAAGCTACTTAGGCAAATATCTCCCTAAGTTTCCTGGCAGCCGCCCGCTTGCACAATGTAGTCCGGCTATGCAAGCGTTCTCTTGCACAACTGGACGGGATGGCTGAAATTTTCTCTAAGTCCCAGGCTCCTGCTCGAATGCGTAGCGCAGTCCGACTGTGCAGCCGTTGACCTATGCAGCTAGGCGTTGACCGAACTAAATCCACCGTACTTAGCATATTTTCCACTACGTAGCCTGATTGTGCAAGCTTTCCGTGTGCAGCATGACTGTGTAGTCTTGTATGTGCGAAGTCCGACGTCGTGGGCACCTTCGTGCACACTCGGGCGGGTTCATTAATATTAGACGAAACTTCAATTTTGATCATTCTCAAGAAGAGTTCCTCTCGATACTTCTTGAGAAGACTGGAAATGACCAGCTACATATTAGTTTCTTGTCATATGCATCATAGTAGCAAATTTGACTCGAAGTCGAAAAGTTCGATTCAGGAGTCGATAAAAAAACTTGGTAAGACTTGATAGAAACTCAAAAAAAAAAAAAAATGAAAAAAAATACAAATTTTTATTGAAAAAATAAAATTTTTCATTCATATTACTTACTCAACATTCAACATTATACAAATAAGAAATTAACAGGAGCATATTCTAATAGCAAGCTAAAAATTTTGTTTTATAATTTTTTGTTTTGGATACATAAGGAGTTGGTTACATCCACACTATTTTTAGTAATTGCCAAGTGTAAGGTTCAAACTACAAGGGGTTGTCCCCAACAAGCCTATACCACCTCATTATTTTATAACCTGGCATGAAGAGGACCACCGGTTGCTCGAGATTCATACCATCTTTGTCGGTATGGAGTGCACTCTGAGGATTCGGAACAAACTATGACCTTTGCAGGCATGATCACTTTGATTTATAAAATTATAAATAAATAATATAATGATAAAACAAAAATTAATATATAAAGTTCAAAAACATTATTAACATTTTACAAAACATTAAATAATGATAAACTTTACTGTATGACGGAATCACCCTAACTTAGTCCACCATGTTTGATAAATAAAATATTCAAATACCATGTTTAATAGAGAAACCATGGGACGGAATCACCCTAACTTAGTCCACCTTGTTTAATAAATAAAATATTCAAATACCATGTTTACAAATAATCTATGGGTTGTCTAGATTCGATTTCTTGGATGGTTTGTTGGGATCTATCAACTTTACTTTTATTAAAAGGTTTTTGAGAAAAAAAAATTGAAAAAAAATTCTTCAATTATTAATAAAGCTAATATTTAATCCTAGCCATTTTTCCGATTTTAGAATGGAAGCCATTTTTGAAAACTGCTTACCAAAATTTAAGGTAGAAGCGACATTTATTATTCCGGGGAAGCTTCGTGCATAGAAATTGTTTCGTTGGCTGTCAAGGGTTTAAGAGCGAAATAAATTATCGTTTTAAAATTATTTTCCATTGCAGCGTGGTGGTGTGTATTGGCTGCAAAGACAACGGTGGCAGTGACGATGACGGGAGAGGGTGCATTGGAGAGAAAAGAATGGAAGAAAGTGAAGGTGCAAGAACTGTGCTACGAAATTTCTAGAAGAGGTCTCAACATTGGGGGCGTCAAGCCTTGATTGAACGCCTCCAAAAATCATGCCATTCTCCGCTGGAATCACCACACCCTACAGGACATGCGTACGTGCATTCTGAAGCGGTTCCCATTCCCAAACAAGACGTGGATGATGTATCCATTGACGAAAGATATATTTGTATTAAAATAAATTATAATTGAGGGATAAGCATTCTGAAGGTTTGAGAAGCAAAATTTCACATTCTCTCGTTAATATAATAAACAAATATTTCAGCGTCTTGTTCGTGATTGCGCACTGGCCAACGTGGATGCTTAAGTCATGGAGCATCATCAACACTTAACCGTCCTAGATGTATTTTTTTTTTTTACTTACATTTTTTTGGGCCAACCGAGTCTCGACATCAGGACTTAGGAGTCCAGGTCAGACTCGGACTCGGCCCAAGACTCAGTCGGATTCGGTCGAGTCTTGAGAAAAAAGGAGTTGGAGTGGACTCGACGCGGCTTAGCCCACGCGAACTCAGACTCGGTGGAGTACTCGGAAATACAAAAGAATCTGACTACTATGATAGCAATAAGTTACATTTAAGTAACATTGTATCTCATAAAATTTAGCTCACCTTAAACTCCTACTTGTGGATGTGAAGTGGATATATGGTAACATAAATAATTGCTAGAGCTTCGTATTAATTTTAATAATGGAAGCTGTCTGCATATGCATTTACAATAAGTTACATTGAAGTAACATTGTGTCTCATAAAATTTAGCTGACCTTGAACTCCTACTTGTGGATGGATATATGGTAACATAGATAATTGCTAGAGCTTCATATTAACTTTAATAACGGAAGCTATCTGCATATCATCTGTGAAGAGGGTGAAGTTTGACTTGCATTTTATTGTTCTCATTATGATGCTATTGACAGTATACACTTACCATCAATAGAACAACTTATGGTGTGTTTTAGCTCCTACTTTTTGTATTGTTTTTTTTATCGACTTGGAGATTTGCCCTAAGATGCTTTTCTTGCAAGGCCTCCAATACATTCAATTTATGTGTTGATCAGTTAACCTTTAGTAATGTTCCAAAAATTCCATTAATCCTTCTTGCCTGTGTCCTTGTATTTCTAGGTTTTGTTTTTGTGCATTTCTCAATTGTGTCCAACATTTCTCCTTTAGTTTCTTGCAGGAAGAAAATATAGATTTGATATTTTTCATGTCATGACTGTGTATTAGAGATGTTGGATTTTCATTTCCTTGTGTTATAACATTGCGCAATGATTATATTTTCTTAAGGGTGAGGACTAATTATCACTGAATAATTAATATTTGTTGCATATGATCTCTCTTTTATAATGTACCCATTGTTTTGTGTTTCAGAATTTCCCTGCAAAGGGTCAATTAGTATGTGCAGCCCCTAAGTTTACTGAAGACAAAAGCGTAAAGGTATGTTCTTTAGGCTATAAACAAGATGATATTTAGTGATCATTCTCAAGAAGAGCTCCTCTCGATTCTTTTTGAGAAGACTGGAAATGACCAGCTACATATTAGTTTCTTGTCATATGCATTAGCAATAAGTTACATTCAAGTAACATTGTGTCCGATAAAATTTAGCTGACCTTGAACTCCTACTTGTGGATGGATATATGGTAACATAGATAGTTGCTAGAGCTTCATATTAACTTGACATTTCTCCTTTAGTTTCTTGCAGGAAGAAAATATATATTTGATATTTTTTCATGTCATGACTGTGTATTAGAGATGTTGGATTTTCATTTCCTTGTGTTATAACATTGCGCAATGATTATATTTTCTCAAGGGTGAGGACTAATTATCACTGAATAATTAATATTTGTTGCATATGATCTCTCTTTTATAATGTACCCATTGTTTTGTATTTCAGAATTTCCCTGCAAAGGGTCAATTAGTATGTGCAGCCCCTATGTTTACTGAAGACAAAAGCGTAAAGGTATGTTCTTTAGGCTATAAACAAGATGATATTTAGTTATGTTCTTTAGGCTATAAACAAGATGATATTTAGTGATCATTCTCAAGAAGAGCTCCTCTCGATTCTTTTTGAGAAGACTGGAAATGACCAGCTACATATTAGTTTCTTGTCATATGCATTAGCAATAAGTTATATTCAAGTAACATTGTGTCCGATAAAATTTTACTGACCTTGAACTCCTACTTGTGGATGGATATATGGTAACATAGATAATTGCTAGAGCTTCATATTAACTTTAATAACGGAAGATGTCTGCATATCATATGTGAAGAGGGTGAAGTTTGACTTGCATTTTATTGTTCTCATTATGATGCTATTGACAGTATGCACTTACCATCGATAGAACAACTTATGGAATGTTTTAGCTCCTACTTTTTGTATTGCTTTCTTTATCAACTTGGAGATTTGCCCTAAGATGCTTTTTTTGCATGGCCTCCAACAAATTGCAGATGCAGTTTTGGAGAATGATATAGATTGTAATTCCTCCAAAACTAACTGTACAAAAAGGGCCTACAAAAATACACAGATATTCGCAACTGGTGTATCTTCAATAAGGTTTAGTACTGAGAAACAATTGTCCTTCGTATTTCCATCTAAAGCGTCCTGTCATGATTACCATAAATAGAAACAGTAATATTGCTTAATCTTATGAAAAACAGAGTAACATAAGAGGAAAATTCTTACATAAGTAGAATTTTTTTTCTTATATTTGTTTTGTTTTGGGACAGGTCCATCTCTCTGAACAAATGATGCCAGTTGCCTCGGTGAAACAGGGTTTCCCATTATCACCTATTTTATTTGACCTTTACATTGATAAATTGGAGAAATGAGTAGAAATGATGGGCAAAATACAATTGGTAGTTATATAGTGAAACTCTTACTTTTTTTCGATGACCTCATTTTTATTGGCAAGACACTTGAAAGTTTAAAAGAACATCTAAAAGCTTTAGATAATTTTTGTAAAGACGTTGGGATGTATGTAAACACTAGTAAGACTAAAATAATGATCTTCTTTACTTGGAGACAACAAAAACAACATGTTTTTTATTTTAAGGAAATTCTTTAGAGGTAGTAACATAATACAAATACATGGGCTTATATTTTCAAAGAAAACTCAATTGGAGAATATACAGGATCAAAATAATACAAGAAATATCGACGATACTTTGCTCATTGCTAAATAAAGGCCAAAAAGTAGAGTTGTGGGATTGGAAAATATTTAGGGTCTTTTTTGGATTATTAGTTATTTTAGTGGTGCTATATGGGTGTGAGGTGTGGGCCAGTAATAGATAAACAAATTTATGGAAACAACTGAAAAAACTTCAAAAGTAACTAATTACAAATAGTTTTAGAATTAAAATATCAATCCCATATGAGATTTTACTTGCTAAGACATCAAGAAAGAGATTTTTCCACTAGAAACAAAAGCTATGATAAGGCTATTAGGGTACCTAAAAAAATACAAAGAATGGAAGATAACATGTTGCCAAAATAGGTAATCAAAGAAGAGTTGTGAGATTGGAAAACCTTTAGGGTCCTTTTTGGGTTATTAGTTATTTTAGTGGTGTTATATGGGTGTGAGGTGGGGCTAGTAATAGATCAAAATTTAAATGGAAACAAATAGAAGAACTTCAAAATTGACTAATTACAAATAATTTCAGAATTGAAATATCAGTCCTATATGAGATTTTACTTGCTGAGACGTTGAGACAGACTTTTCCACTAGAAACAAAAGATATGATAAGACTATTAGGGTACGTAAAAAATATAAAGAATGGAAGATAACATGTTGCCAAAAATAGGTAATCAAAAAATATTGAATAGAAGAAAAGACACATGGATGAATAAAAAAAAAATGAAATAAAATTGGAGCATTAAATTTCATTAGGTCCAAAACTCAAACTAAAAAATTAAATAGTATGTGAAGAAAAATTTGACTTGTCATATAGTCTAAAAATTTAGGAAGAAAAAAATAGTTATACATCAACGAGTTCAACCCAAACTATGAACATAGAAAAAATAAGTACATGGATACAAAGATCAAATGGAAATAAAAAATGCTTATATCCCAACTAAGATCTAGTTCACATCAAATTTAATGTGAAATTGGAAGATGGACAATTCCTCAGAAGGCATGGTCAAAACAAATATATCTTTTGCACAACAAGAGTAGTGAAGATCGAAAAATATTTTGTCATGGAATGTGAAGCCTACAAGGACATCAAGATGCATATGAGGACACTCTAAAGTAAAATAATTAATGAGACTTTTGAAGAATTGAAAATAGAAAATACAAGAAAACTTCTCATCAAAATCAACGACAAAAAAAACAAACTCGAAAAAGATGATAAGAGGATGTTGAGCTCTTTGAATTTGTTGAACAATTTTCTTTCTTAGATATTGTTAAACTCTGGAACTCTAAATCGGAGGCCCAAGGTTAAATTCAAAAGGGATTAGGATTGTATACCATACCACATATTGTATTAAAGCTCTTGGTCCCATAGATTGTTTTGCTCTTGTGCATGTAATTAAAATCATTTCATTTCATATTGCCTATGACCTAGTGATTGTTAAAAACTACTTTACCTTTTTAGCATTATTGGTATTGCACTTCTCTATTCCTAATCATCATACATCCATTACTAGACCTTTTTAGCATACATGAGAAGATAGTCTTTCTAATTTTACATTTAAATCAAATTTATTATTTGATCTCTATAATTGTTACTTGTTTAATATAACTTTGACAGAAGCGCTTCTGTCTAGAGTTGCCTTATGAAGATATTATCATTGTTTTATTGTGCCATCATAAAATCGAGTTTCTAGAGAAAAGCTACGATCTAGAGTTATTATCTAAAGATAATATTGTCTGAAGAAATGGGTCATTTGAAGACATTAGTTTCATCATCTAACTTGCCATATAGAAGATCCATTAATTTTTATCTAAAGAGGGGATATCAGAGGTGGATTTTAATATTATCGCTTGAAAAAGGTCATCTAAAATAAACTTTGACCCTACAATATATTGACTAGACCATCTAGAAATAAGGCAGTCTAAAGATTCATGAGGCTCGTCTATTATGAAGTTTTCATCTAATCAATGCATGGACCTTTTGAAGCTTGAGTTAATTGTGTAAAATATGTTTGTGTTTGCATGCATGAGAGAGTGTAAATATACAAAATATAGTTCATTGTTGGTTGAACCTTGAGTGCTTAATAAAGTGAAGTTTAAGCACTGTCTAAGAGGAGACATCCAGTAAAGTGTTTTCAACTAAAGGTCTGCATCACGAAGAAAGAAAATCATATACATGGAAGATCATATCAAGTAAATAAAATAATTCAAGTTTTTTGCATTCAAAGTAACCATAATGTCTAGTTAAAAGCAAAAATGGAGGTGCCAAAATAAAATACAATTTATATTTTAAAGTATGCAATTTTTTTTGAATAGTTATTGTGTACTAAAGAAAAAATAAAAGAATTGACATCACATTGTAGGGAATAAAATCATTTTTTGTCCCACATGTAGAGTGAGAATGATACTTGCATACATTGAAGGTGATTGCTATTGCTTTATTTGGTAAAGAGACGTGATGGATACATGATTGCATTTGCTACACAAACTTGTTGATCATTTACTAGTACTTGCATTATGTATTTTTAAAATCAAGCCTCCATTGTCCCACAAGCATTGTGGGAGGCTTGTTTAAATCCCTTAAAAATATATTTCTATATTGCGATTCAAGAATGTAGGTAAAAGGTCTCGACATGGACACCACAATGGCAAAAGGTATTGGGCTTTCCTAAAAGAGACCCAAGTTCAATTCATGGGAAGGGTGGCCCTTATATGCCCTTAACTTTTCAACCTATTAAAAAATACAAGTAAAACCAAGTCAACTCACATAATATTTTGATACTCTAGAATATTGATAGAATATTCAATAAAGACTTTGGTTGGAGGGAAAAACATTAATCCCTCACACCTAAATTTTTTTGGTGGAACCTTGTTAATTTCTTGTAGTTCAAGGTATTGATCATTGTATAAGAATAGACATATATACTCATTGGAAATATCTTTTTGAGCCCATTCTAGTGGAGGTACTTTTTTGTACTTTTGTGAAGATTTGCCATGTTCATTAATGATCCAAAGATGATATTACCTTATTTACAACTATTGAAAGGTGATGACTATTTTGCATGGAAGATGAAGTTAAGCATTCATCCTTAGTTATCAAATTTGGTGAAATTTTAACATGAAATTTGAAATTCGTTGAATTTAAAATCTTGACGAACAAATTCAACAAACAAAACCTAAATTCGGGTTTCAGTCGGAGTTGAGGCGCAAACAAACCCTAAATTTAGGGTTTAGACCGAGTGGAGGCATGTGAAAGGGTGACATACTTTCCTTTGATCCACGATCTAAAGTAGCAGAGGGGTGAGGATTTACAATTCCAACGGATCCAAACTTAAACGAAGTTGTTGCTGTTCGCGTGAAACCAGGTTTAAAGAAAGAAAACTCAACCCGGGAGACCTTGTCAAAGAAAACCTGAGTAGGAGGACAATAACCAGATAACAGTGGATCGGACCAAAAGTAGAGAGGAGAGCTTTCAGTGCAGTTTTCATGGTGGAGCCTCCCGTGGTCATCGACGATTGAGGCTCTACAAAAATAATGCTAGTTGGGCGTGCGTTTTCTCAAAGCATGCGCTAGTGGCATGCGTTTCTTACAACATGCTGACTGAAAATATAAATTAAATGAACATTTATATTATATTTAAAATATTTATAATTTTATTATATATTATATATATATATATATGGTTTTATGATAATATAATATATTAGTTATATGTATCAAATTTTATTTCGAATTTTTAATTACGATGAATTTCTTTCAAATTTCAAGAGTGTCGAATTCGAATACGAACTCAAAATTTATAATGAAGGATTCATATATATTTAAATATTTATGGGGATTGGTATCTAGTGTTATATAAATACATTTAACTAACCCATATGAATAAATAAAGTTTGACAAAACTACTTAGAAATTCATATTGATAATAATATTTAGTGTGATTGATGAGATCCAACTATACATTCACAATGTATTAATATTGTAATCATGAAGGATAGATGGGACAAAATCAGTACAATATTTGAGTCAAAGCACTAAAAGTAAATCGTACACCTACATAGCCAATTGCATTACTTGAATATAAAGAGCAATGAGAAGCTGAAAGGCTTTTTTCCATAGATTACTAAGTTGTGAACCTCGTTGCAAGTGTTAGATAAAATTGTTAGTGATGATGTACTTGTCATAGTAGTGTTGCTTGCACTACCACCAACATTCAATATTTTGGTAATAGCTTAGAATGTGACTAATTAGAATATTAATTTTGATAGTATTGTGAATTTGCATTAGTAGGAGGAAGCGATTAAAGAGACAAGGACTGAAGATAAAATGTGCTTTAGTCATGCATCAAAAGGCAAGAAGTTGATGCAGTCAAAGAAATGTGGTAGACATCCCAAAAATCATTCGAACCGATTAAAAGGCAAAGGGAAACAACAACAACATCAAGAATAAATATACGTCACATATTTGATCTATGGAAAACCAAGACATGTACTATATGAGTGTTGGTACAATACATTCTCACAAGGTTATTCTGACAATAAACCAAAGTATTCATGAGTAAGCACAGGAGTTATCATTAAAAAAAGAGGAATGCACCTTAATGCCAACATGACAATGTGACTAAGGATATTGATTCTAATGTAGAAGAACATGACTATATCTATTCTATTCAATATCCTAATGCTATTTCAAAGTCTAGCCTAGTTTGGTACATTGATTCAGAAGCTACCAGACACATGATGGACCAAAAAGAATGGTTTTGTAGCCTTGATCATTCATCTTATAATAGGAAAGTTACGATTGGTAACAATTTGACATACATCATTATTGGAATTGACGATGTTTATATTGCATCTTTGAGAATATAATTATCACTTGAATCAAGTTATTTATGTGCTTGACCTCATGATTTTATTTTTATGAATCAATTGCTTGATCACTACAACAACCCAACCAAACTTGACTCGAGGGAGAGGAGTTTTTTGATAAGTTAGAGAGTACCAAATATTTTATCAATATAAGGTATAGATAACCACTTTTAAATTCCTAGTCATTGCAGACAACCCTCAAGTGGATAGGAGTGGCCAAATTCTCGTAAAAGTATTATAGAGTTTACTTTTCTAATTATTACCCATTAGAAAAGACACTTTACTGGTTCTTCCACCTTTCCTATACACTTGCCTTGCATGAGATAATTTGACCATGATGTAGAATTTATCCTCAAAGGCCCATAACAGTTAGAGGGGGATGCCTTTCCCCAATCTAATCGTGTTATCATTAAGGATATTTTTGAGTGTTCCTCATACTCATCCATTTTCAAGATAACATGTAAGATTTTATGGTGTAATGCCTTAATGCTTAGTTATTTTTCATCTCCCATGGAATCAACTAAGGCCATTACCACTCCATAACAATGATCATGGTCTCACTCACCAAAATTTATGAATAATATGATAGGTTGTTCCATACTAACCCATAGTGGAATCTTTCTAATCATCCCGCTAGGATCCTATTAATAATTTTGTACAAGGAGCCATCACGATATTGCTCTATGAATGATCTGGTGAAATGTCCCATACCATTCCACCTTACCTCCCATCCACCCGGAGTTGACATTCTTGATCACAATTCATTACCTTATGCAATATAACCGATATTGGGTACATTTGAATCTATGTGCTAAGGTGTATCCCAAGTAATTTTTCCTCCAACTCGAGGGTCCTAAACAACTTCCTTATCATTCTTCTTAATGAGTACATATTTTTTAATCATTTTGCTAAAAATTATTATCCATTTTCTTTAAAATATTACTCTTTTATTTTTCTTCTTTTGCTAAGCTCCATACCATTTCACCCCACCTCATCATTTAAGCCTCGTCATCAGAGTTTATCATTCATAATTCTACTAGAATTATCGACCTACAATTTACTAGAGTTGGGATCATCTTTATTATCAAAATGAAAGAAGGTGCTATGCTTAAAGGAATATTTCCCCTTGGTTTTAAAGATATAATTATCTTCCAAAGGAAAATAATGTTTAAATCAAACCATGCGTAGGTATCTTATAGCAATGAGTTTTTAAAAATGTATGTCATGTAGTAAAAGTCAAGAATTCTAATAAAATATTTCCACGTTATAATTATCTTCCAATGTTTAAATCAAACCATACCTAGGTATCTTATAGCAATGAATTTTGAAACCGTATATCATGTAGTAAAAGTCGAGAATTCTAATAAAATATTTTTACATTATTCTATACTAAATAAATAACAAATAAGACAAGAAATTAAAGTTTAACTCTTTTCAAGCAAACTTTTTAACTATGCAGGTCTATATGTTTATAAGTTTTTGTTTTCTTATTATTTGTAATATGTTATTTTCTTGTTTCAATCCTGCTATCCGACATATTGAATATTGAAAATGCATATCTTAAAACCTAAGGTATTATTTATTCATAATAATGTAGAAAGGATTTGTTATATTCATAATATAAGATTTCTTTTAAATGGTGCTTTCATAATTCGAGTTCTACACATGTAGTTATTCGAGAGAAAGTTCAATGATTTAACAATAAATAATATAGAAGTTTTAATCTGACAAAGTAAATACTTTGTTATATATACACATTGAAATAATAATACATCACTTGTGGGAATGATGTCTGTGTGGCAATGAGAGATGTTCAATGTTCTTTGCTTATTCTGAAAGTGGTGAATTCGACCTTCTTAGCCCTTATTCCCAAAAAAGACTCAGCCTCTTCTTTTAACAATTTTAGGCTGATAAGTTTATGTAATACAATTTATAAGATTTTTTCTAAGTCCATTGCTAATAGACTCAAACCACTTCTACCATTGTTGATTGATTCAGCATAGAGTGCCTTTGTCCTAGGAAGAGAAATTCTTGATGGAGCCATTATTATTCATGAATTGATGCACTCTATCTATAAGAGTGGGCGGGCGGGGTTTTTCCTTAAGTTGGATGTCAATAAAGCTTATGATTGTGTTTCATGGACATTCCTATTCAACGTCTTGAAGAAGTTTAGGTTTTGTGAGGAATGGATTAACCTTGTTAAGGCATGTATTTCCTCAATCTGGTTTTCGGTTCTTGTTAACGGGTCTTCGACAGGCTTCTTTCACTCTTGCCATGGTCTGAGACAGGGGATCTTCTTTCCCATTTCCTGTTTATTATCATAGTGGAGGCTTTGGGTAGAACATTTTCTAGATGCCGCAATGAATTGGGGATGCGTTCGACAATTCCTTGCAACCCGATTTCACACCAGCAATTTACCGATGATACTCTTATTTCATGTGTGTCATCGGTGGTTATTGCTAGGGAAGTGAGATCCATTTTGGATTGTTATAAGAAGGATGTTGGGTAGTAAATTAGCTTTTTGAAGAGTAATATTATATTTATCAATACTATGGAAATTTGTTATAGGAGGATTATTGATATATTGAATTACTGGATAGCATCTCTTCCCTCCTCATACCTTGGATTACCTTTTTTTTCGGTAGGGTCAAAAGTGAGATGTGGTTGCCTGTTATTGAAAGAATTCAGTATAAGATTTTGGCTTGGAAGGGGGTTCTTCTTAGTCAATATGGTAAGGTGGTTTTGGTCCAAAGCATGTTGCAGAGTATCCCGATATATTTTATGTCTTTATTTCACATCCCCGGGAAGGTGGATTCTAATATAGATAACATTTGTAAAGCTTTCTTGTGGGCAGGTCCAGAACTCAAAGGTAGGTACCATCTTGTTTCCTAGGAGCAACTATATGGAAGGAAGAACATAGGGGGATTGAATTTAAAATGTGCTGGTAGAATGAACAAAGATCTTATGGCTAAGCTTGGCTGGAAGGTCGCTTCCAATGACAACAGATTATGGTGTCGTATTTTGAAAGCCAAGTATAACTTTGATTCCATTACTTCTAAATTTCTTCCCTTTCGAGGCTCTATGTCTTGGAACAACCTAGTGAAATTAAGGGACTTTATTAATCAAAGTTTTAAATGGATTGATGGCAATGGAAGGCATATCAATTTTTGGAATGATGTGTGGTTTAGAGATCGGCCTCTGAATGAAGACACCCATTTTAGGGATCTAATCGATGGGTCTAGGGTGACTGGTTTGGTGAAAGTTGTTGACTTCATTAAGGTTCATGGGGATAGAATTTGTTGGTCTAATTCTCCAAGGGTGGTGAGGAATGTTAGGTATTCTTAGTTGTGGTCTCTTCTCATGCAGGAGCTTCGTCTCTATGTCATCCATCAATATAATATGGAGGACCACCTGATATAGAATGAGGATAATGTGGGTTCTTACTCTATGAAGTCATCCTATGTGCTTCTTAGCGAGGACAGGGATGTTTTTTTCCCACATCATTCTATTTGGTTCAAGCACCTCACTCCCAGAGTTAACATGTTTTTTGGCTGGCGATTCAGAATAAGATTCTTACAATTGAGAATATTCATAAAAGAGGCTGGGGTTTGGTGAACATATGTTATATGTGTAAATACACATGGGAATCAAAATCTCATTACTCCTCAACTATGAAGTATTTCAAGAGGTTATGATGTTAATCCTCGGGTGGTTGGGGGTCAGTTGGGTTTTTCCTAACTCGGTGTTAGAATGTGTTTTACAGTGGACTCCACATTTCTCATAACCTAAGCTAATTTTTTTTTGGATATTTTTGCTTCCACATGTCATGTGGGGAGTTTGAAAGGTGAGGAACACTTGAGTGTTTACAGAAAAATAATTTTCAACTTACCTTTTGAGTGTTTAGATTTTTGACAAGATGATTGAGAACGTGATGAATGCCTACCAAGAGTTGGACTTGCTTGAAGCCTCCATACCCAATAAAATTTTGGTTGAGAAAGGTTTAGGTTTTGGGCACGTGGACCACCCTTCTCCAGCTCCCGATCTTAGGAACTTGGTTCAGTGGATCCCTCCACCAATGGGTTGGGTGAAATTAAATTTATAGGGGCCTCTAAAGTCAATCCCAGATTGGCTTGTGCAGGGGGGTTATTCGGGACGAGGATGGTCATGTGGTCCTAGCCTACATCGAGCCTATTGGTGTGAATTCTTCTCAGGTTACTAAAGCAAGGACGATATTTTTGGGCTTGTCCTTGTTGAAATATTGTGGATACATAAAGCTGTTATTGAACGTGATTCTCTAAACATTGTAAACATGCTTAACGACTCCTACCACATAAGTTGCAAAGTGGCTAATTTAATTTATGAGGTAGTTGGTTTGTCTCGCACTCTAGAGGAAATTCAAATCCAACACACATTCAAAGAAGAAAACTCGACTACGGATTTAATGGTAAATATGGGAGTAAATATTTAGAGATTTACGGTTTGGCAAAGTGATTTCTCTCCCGAGATCATCATCTGTGCTCGAAATGATGTTTCTTAATTAGTCATTGGTGGTGGATGCTTTTGTGATAGGATTGATGGAGGTCTAGAGTAATTGCAACAGTAGATGGGCAAATGAGCTCCTTACCCATGGCACTGTGGAAATGCTTTATTTTCAAAGTTCAAACTCCAATTTTCATCTACCCTTCACCTTTGTTTTAAGGATTATCTTGAAGCTTCCTTGGCATCCGTAGGATGGTGCTCTCTATCTGAGGTTGTCCTCATTTTGCATTATGTCCAAAATTTGGGATTTGGATTTCGGTCTGGCCTTGGGGTGTTCATTGGGTGTTGTTTCTAATGAGTAGTGTACTTTGGCGGCTTCTTCTCCATTTTTTCTGTCATGTTGGCCCGAAGAAAGGTGTTCCTTGGGTGTCGTTTCTGATGTGTAGTGTGCCTTGGTGGATTCTTTTCAGTGTATGCTGTGAGGTAGGTCCTCTAGAGTACCTTGAAAATTATTTATTTTTGTTAAATGGGTGTGGGGATCTGTGATAAGAAATAACTCTACTTAGGTAGTGATGAAACCTCTATTGTCACCTGTTGCTTCTTCGGTAGTGGAGGGTTTCTTTGTGAGTGCTTGTGTGGAAAGTTGCAGAATTCGTAAATCCATTTTGTTGAGTGATAACTGACATAATTTGGCAGAGTCTTCCCCCTTTATAAGGTGGATGTTGTAGTGAAGGTCCTTCCTAGGCCTGTTGCCAAAGACAAACTGATTGTTGATGAGTTCTCTCCAGGTAATTATTTCGTTAAGATTAGTGCTATCCTCCACAGTATTTGCCTGATGGAGATCAAAAAATGCACTGTTTAGAGTTCGGTGGAGATGGCTTTAGACTATGCTAAGGAGCCTGCCTAGATGTCTGGAGATTTCATCCATGAATTTGATTATTTGATGTAGAACCATATCGGTTCTCTCACTGGTCAATTCATTGGTTTTTCTTGAGTTTGTGGGATTCTATTTCTCTTAGGTTGTTGGTTATGTCTGTTCTGTTCTTTTCTTTCTCTGTTTTTCTTATTTTGTAAAATAATCTGGGGTCCCTTTCAAAACCCTCTTTCTTCTTAATATTACAAAAAATAATAATAATATTACAAAACTTTATTAACTCGACCATTTCATTCGTCGTCCTCCATTGGATACGTTTGAGAGTGTTTGGGGGATATGGATGGCTCTGGTGGGTGTATAAGCATGTCTAAAAATATGCCAAAGAATTACACGTTCAAGTAAAAATAATAGTCACACATTAATCAAATGCCAACTTAAAATATTTATACATTAATCAAATTTTTTATATGCCAAATAATTACACCTTCAAGTAGAAATAAAATTGTCATATTTTAATCAAATTCCAACTTAAAAATATTTATGTATTAATCAAATTTCAACTTAAAAAAAAGTCATACATTAATCAATTGCTGACTTAAATAAACAATCATACTTCCATTAATCAATTTAGCATTTTAGTGCAAGACTTAAAGGATTATATCTATTAGGATGAACATTCTCTCTTTTTATATATATAAAAACAAGATATGTTCTTAAACAACTATTTACTATGTTGTTTCTACCATTATGTAATGTGTTGGAGAATGCTAAATATTACACATGATAATTTTAATAGAAAGAGTTTAGGACATGGTTAAGGATAGGTGCATATATACGAATTAAACATGTATTTTTAAGACTTGGTTGAGGATACATATTAATGGCTCAACATTAAAATTTTTATTCTAGTATTTATTAAAGAAAGACTTTAAAGAATCTAATTAGGAGTGTATGGATAACCTTAGAAACATATCATATTTTTATTATAAAATAAAACAAATATTTCTTAGGCCTTTTCGATGGTGAAAGTGACATGATAAATAATACCCTATTCTAATCAAAATTGAATGTATTATAGAAGAGATATGGGCACTCATTGGTCTATTTTTTTATTTTCTTAACTAAAATTTTTGGGGACGGACCAATTAGAAGAATTAATTGAGGAGACAAACTTTCAAAATGAAGGCCGGGTGCAGTTTTTTATTGTGTCGGATATGGGGCACAGTGCGAGAGTGCGCCAACCTTTGGGCGCAATGTGGGAGTGCACCAAAGGTTGGGCACAATATGAGGAGTGTGCCTCACTTTGTGTGCATAGGGAGGTGCATATCACTTGGGGCGCACAGGGGAGGTGCACCTCACTTGGGGCGTAGAGGGGAGGTGCACCTCACTTGGGGAATACGAAAGAGGTGCACCTCACTTGGGGCACACGGGGAAGGTGTGCCTCTCTTGTGCCACAAGGGGAAGGTGTGCCTCACTTGTGGTGCATGAAAGAGGTGTGCCTCACTTGGGCACGTGAATTGAGGTGCACCTCACTTGGGCACACAGAGGTGGGTGCACTGAATCTGGTGCAAGAGTAAATAGTAGAAAAAATAATTAAGATAGACTTGCAAAAAAAAGGCAAAATTTTATTCACTCAGGATAAACTAACTGCCAATGCAATTTTACAATGCAAGATCAAACTTTACACAGACATCTGCAACATAGTTGCAGGATTAACACCAAAGGAGATTTTGGGAGGCTACTGCTCCATCTCTTCTGCTCTACTCTGCTACCCCTTGCTCTGCAATTTTCCTCGATATTGTTTCTAAAATACCACTCTGCCTTTTATATCTGGATGGAAGATAGGATAAGGATTATCCTCTGACATGCACCACATTAGGGTCTTTGACCACTGAGGGAGGATACGACTTATCCTATGACATGCACTGCATTAGAGTTTTTGACCAATCACCGAACTATAACTAACAACATTAACTATGCATGCTTGAAAATTGTGATGATAAGATTTGCATCGATATGATTTGTTAGGAATTAAATATGGTTTAATTTTCTAACACCCTCCTTTAAACCAGATTTTCACAAATACTTTGATGCTCAAAATTTCCTGAATCCTATTGAAGTCTTCCTCCTTCAAAGGTTTTGTAAAAATATTAGCTACCTATTCTTTTGACCTGTAAAAAAGTAACACAATTTTGTTAGCTTTCACCAGCTCTCTAATGAAGTGGTAGTAGATATCGATATGCTTCGTCCTTCCATGAAACATTGGATATTTTGGTAGTGCTATGGTGGAATTTTTGTCACAAAAAATGGTTGTTGCTGCTTAAGGTGCATGATTCAGCTCACCCAATATTCTTCATAGCCATACTACCTAGCATGTGGCTGACGTGGCGGTAACATACTCTGGCTTTGCAGTGGACAACACAGCTATCATTTGCTTCTTGGATGACCATGAAACTACTCCCGATCCAAGATGGAAAGCATAGCCGAAAGTGCTCTTCCGATCATTAGTGCTGCCAACCCAATCGCTATTTGTGTAGCCAACTAGTTCCAGCTGGTCCTTTCTGGCATAAAATATTCCATGGTTCTATGTCCCATTGACATAGCATAAAATCCTTTTACCTTTTTACTAGTGTTATCCTTCGGAGTCTCCATAAACTTGATGATCATGCTCAATCCAAACATCAGATCAGGTTGAGTTGTAGTCAAATACATGAGACTACCAACTAACCTATTAAACAAGGTTGGATCAATATTTCTTTTGGAATCTATCTTGCTCAGCTTCAGATCTGTGGCAACATGTGTGATTGCAAGGTTGATGTCCTCCATCTTAAATATGTTTAGGACGTCCTTCGCATACTTACCCTGAGAAATGAATATGCCATCTATAAATTGGACAACTTTAATACCTAGAAAGTATTTCATCAGCCCTAAGTCCATCATCTTGAACTCCTTCTTCATGGTTCTTCTAAATTGGTCAAATAGTACATTGCCATTTCCATTCTATATCAAATCGTCCACATATAGGCAGATGATTATCATTTCCCCTTCTAGATTTTGCTTTAGGTACATGGTGTGCTCATATGGGCATTTGATGAACCCATTATCCTGAAAGTAAGCATCAATCTAGTTGTACCATGCCCTAGGTGCTTACTTCAACTCATGCAGGGTCTTCTTCAGCTTCAAGACTTTACCTTCTTGTCTTTCTAGCTCATAGCATGGTGGATGGTCTATGTAGACCTCTTCTTTCAACACTTCGTTAAGGAAGGCATATTTGAAATACTTCTGGTACACATTCCAACCCTTCTAGGCTACCAATGCTAGGATCATCCTAACTATGTCAAGTCGGGATACAGGTGTGTACACCTCATGATAGTCAATGTTTGAATTCTACTTGTAGCTTTTTACCACCAATCTGGCCTTATGCTAATAAACTTCACCTTGGGCATTAAACTTAGTTTTGTATACCCACTTGACCCCAATGGTCTTCTTCCCTGTTGGGAGATAAGTCAACTACCACATCTTGTTTTTCTCTATGGCTTCAATTTCATCATCCATCGTCTTCACCCATTTCTGATTATGAATTGCTTCTTCAAATGAAATTGGATCACACTCAAAAAATAAAGCAAAGTTAGAATTTTCTTCTTCTTGATGTTGGGTTACCTCATAGATGTCTTGCAAGCTTCTCATATTTTTTGGAGCCCTCAAGTTAGAAATATTACTTGCAAGTTGAGGCATCTGTGATGATGAAGCAGTGCTACTGCTAGCTCCATATTTGTTGCTTGAAGCTACAAGTTGATGCACTTTGTATTCTTCCAAGTCTTCGAACTCAATGATTGCTGGCTCAGGTTGGCTAGTCTTTGATTTCCAATTCCAAGCTTCATCCTCAAAGAAATTCACACCTTGGCTGATAATCAACTTCTTCATCACAGGATTATACAACCTATATGCCTTTGATTCTTCACTATACCCAGTGAAGATGCACTTATCTGCCTTGTTGTCCAACTTATTCCTCTTATCATATGGAACATGTGCATATACTATGCACCTAAAAACTCTTAAGTGAGCAACATTCAGCTTCTAGTTGCTCCATGCCTCCTAAGGAATTTTGTCCTTCACACTCTTCATGGGAGACAAATTTAGCAAATAAACTACACAACTTACAGCTTCTTCTCAGAACTCATGTGGCAAATTATTTGCCTTCAGCATGCCCCGTGCCATCTCCATGATTGTTCTATTTTTCCTCCTAGATACACCATTATGTTGTGGTGTATATCTAGCAGTGAACTACCTACGAATTCCATTTTGCATGCAAAAATTTTAGAATTCATTGGAGATGTACTCACCTCCTCCATATTTCTTAAGAGTCTTCACTTGGTAGTCGCTTTGTTTCTCAACAAGAGCCTTCAAATCCTTGAATTTGTTGAATGCCTTTGACGTTTATTTGATGGAATATACCCATGTCCTTTGACTGAAGTCGTCAATACAATTTAGGAAGTATTTGTTGTCGACAAATGTGCTGGTCTGCATTGGACCACAAATGTCAAAATGCAACCATCTCCAAGGCTGTGAAGCTCTCCAACACTGTCCTATAGGGAATGCATCCTTGTGCTACTTGCCAACTAAGCAAACTTCACATACTTGATTTGGTTGCTCAATAAGGGGTGAACCCTTCACCATATGCTTCTTGTGTAGCAAGTTCAGGCCTCTGAAACTCAGGTGACCGAATTTGAGATGCCACAGATAGGTAGCATCCTTTTCAACTGCACTAAATGACATTAGAGATTCATTCTTAATATGTAGCAAAAACATCTAGTTTTTTGTCATGGATACAGTTGTAATCTACCCATGCTCCTTGTATTTGATGGTACAAACTCCATATTTGAATTGAACAACATACCCCTTCTACACAAGTTGTCTAACGCTCAGCAAATTATGCTTCAAACCAGGCATGTAATATACATTGGTAATCTGCTTCCTTTTACCTTTCTTGGTGTGGATAAGGATTTTTCCTTTACCAATTACAAGAACCTTGTTGTTGTTCCCCATATTCACTTCATATTGGATTATTTCATCCAATTGTGAGAACATCACTTTATTTCCCGTCATGTGGTTGCTGCACCCACTATCGAGATACCAAAAATTCTTCTAGCTATCCTCCTTAATACTGTAATTCAATAGCACATTTCCACCAACATCTCTACACTCTCCATTTTTAGGCTTATCTATGTAGTGCGCTTGCTGTTGGTTATCCTTGGCCATATTATTTCTACACTTAGAAATATAGTGACTAAAATTCTTGTAATAATAACATTGGATCTTCAATTTATCCTTCCTCTGATTAGATTCTCCTTGCTGATTTTTGCCACTGCCTCTTCCTCCTTGTTGATGGAAGTTGCAACCGGTCTCTCCGTCATTGGAGTTTGAAATTCTTCCTTGCTTGTGGTCTTTTCCACGCTTGCCTCTATATCTTCCTCAAGAAATTGAGGCTCTTTGGTGGGAGTATTTTGTGCTACTATCTCGAAATGAGACTTGCACCTTGAATGCTTGCTCTAGTGAAAACTGAGTTGAGCAGCTCAGCCTCTACTCATGTATTTATAGAGAACCCGTTAGCTCATACATAGAGAGGGTTGTCAAATCCCTTGATTATTTGATTGCTATTACCACTTATTTAATCTTACCATTAGACTCCTCAGTATCTTCTCTACAATCCTCTAATTTGCCACATTTTCCTCATTCAACTGCATCTAGTTGATGACATCCATTGTCCAAATGAGAAAGTTGCTTATGGAATCCGACTCGCTCATCTACAAGTTTTTGAACTCCTTCCTCAACATCTACAACCGCACTAACTTCACCTTGTTGGTGCCCTAGTAGGAGCTGGCCAAGATTTACCAAGCCTCCTTTGATTTGGTTGCTGATGCGATTCATGGAAATATTGTCTCCTCAACCACATGTATTATGTAGAATAATGCCTTCTAGTCCTTTTGATTATCCTTTAGCAAATATGATTCTTCTTGGGAGAGTGCGCTTAATGTTGTTGCGTCTGCTGGCTCTACATACCCATTCTGGACAAGGACCCATAGCTCTTGCGACCTGAATAGGATCCTCATATGGATTCTCTAGTAATCATAATTATTACTTTTGAATTATAGGATCTGCAACTAGTATTTTATACACTACATTCATACATATTTTGAAGCAAAATCAATGAAGCTAGAGGAGAAATCCAAGTAATGTATCTTCATTGGATACAATAGTGAGTTGGGGGATATTGCATCATGAATCATAACACCAAAAATCTATATGTCAATAGAGATATTGTGTTTGATAATAAGAAAGAGTGTACCTCTTATTCAAAGTCATGTGTTATTGATAAATTACCAGTTATTTTCCTATCTAACGATGATGATAAAGCTTCTAAAATAGAAGATGTTCATTTTTATGAATATTATGGATATATTATTGATGGATCTAATGAAGTTTATGAACCAAGGCCATCCACTTTGAGTACCACTTGCAAGCCCAAATGGTATCTCAACACAGTTCATGATTCAAACTTAATGTTCCATACACATCCAATTCTAGACAAAAATCTCATAGTAGAGTTTGAAACAAGGACAAACTAGCCCTGATGAACATGGTGGTTTAAAAAATATTTTTAACCAATCACTTTGAATTCTTTATATTTATCTCCATTTAAAATTTCTATAGTGGTACCTCAACACAATTCATGATTCGAACTTAGTGTTCCATACACATACAATTCTATACCAATATCTCATAGTAGAGTTTGAAATAAGGATAGTCCCTTTGAATTATTTCTATATGTATCGATATAAAAATCTAATGATTCATAAAGATTTTGTCTTGAAGGAGGGAATAATGCCATAAATGTCAAGTATCAAGCATTGATGAATAATAAGACATGACAAATTGTTGATATTCTACCTGGAAAGAAATCCATTTGTTGGAAGAAGGTATTCAAGTCCAAATAAAAAGTTGATGGGAGCATCAATAAAAAAAAAACAAAGCTTGTAACAAAGGGCTATACATAGGAATAAGGAATCAATTATGATGAAAAGTTTGCACCAACAATAAATATCAAGACCATTCAAATGGTTTTTATAACAAATATATAGTATAGGTAGAAGTTGCATCAAATGGATAATCAGAATTACATTTCACAATGGTAACCTCAATGAAGAAGTCTAAATGACATAACTAGAGGAATTTGTCATATTGGATTAGGAGAACAATGTATGTAGGCTTACGAAATATATTTATGGACTAAACTAGGCACATAGAGGTTAGTACATGAGGATTTATGAGCATCGTTTATGACATGGATTTCATCATAGCCCATATGATAGAAACCAAGACTTCAAAAATTAAGAAAGAGAGGTTGTTATCATCATTGTGTATATTGATAACTTAGTCATCACTAGCATTTCAATGAAGCTAATGGAAGAGAATAAAAAATCTTTGAAGCATTTTTTCTATGTGAATGATCTCATTATAATGCATTATTATCTTCGGTTGAAGGTGTAGAAAACTAAGAACCATGTTTTCATGTCATAAATGAAGTATGCTAAGATATTTCTCAAGAAATTTTGGGTGATAGACTACAATTCTATCGACAGTTTAATGTAAGTAGGGTTGCAACTATCCTAATATAGTCTATATCCATAAATGAATTGGACTCTTTATTACCAATTTATTTGGAGTATAATTTATTTGATATAAGTTTGACCAAACATTAGCTATGCCAAAAAATTTCTTTCTTGGTTCAATTAAGAACCAAAGGTGTATTATTAAAAAATAGCAAAGTGGGTACCCAGGTGTATTTATGGTATGACTAATTATGGTCTAGATTATAACAAGAATGATCAGTTCTTCTTGAAAGGATTCGTAGATGTAGACTATGCAAGATTCATTGATGATAAGAGATCCACTTATGGATATGTATTCTTTTTGTGAAATTAAGAAGCAAGATGTTGTTTCTTGTTATTCCATAGAGGCTAAATATCATGATACAAGAGGATATGTCTATAAGATGATATAGTTACATTACATCTTATCAGGAATGGACATTCCATAAAAGAAACCAATAATCATGTGTTGTGATAATCAAGGAGTTTTGAAGCTTGTTCACAATCTAGTTTTCCATGAGCACATGAAACCCATTGAGTTTCAATACCATTTCATCCATGAACATGTTCAAGAAAATAATATAAAAGACCAATTTTATCCCATATAGGAGCAATGTGCATATATTTTGACAAAGTCTCTTGCAAATGTAAAGTCTATTTTTTTTAGAAATTTTCTTATTTTTACTTTGATTGAGCATTGATGTAATAAGAGAGAATTTTTTAAATAACACATCATGGAAGAAATCACATTATATTTATGAGTATTATAGGTAATTGTAATTTCCAACCTTGTACATTCTTGATTGTTCATGTATTTATGCTTGTATCACATCAATGCAAAGGTTGATCATAGATCATGAATTCATTTTACTTTTTTAATAGTGGGATTGGTTAAACCCCTTAGATGGTTAACCTTAATTAAACCTTTATTAAGGTTTTAGTAATTTTAATTAACCTTGATTCTTATGTCATCTTATGTTAATTTCAAATGTAATGCAATTTAGGGATTAGGTATCTATATAGATAACCCCAATTATTGATCAAATGTATCATTTTATCAAACAATATGATGTGATATTATGAGGGTGCCTATTCGAACCCACCTCTTATTTATATTTCAATTATATTTTATCTATTAAATCTTTCTATTTGGCTTCTCTATTCTCTTCTTTATGACTTGCAGTGAATTTTATGTTTCATTTGATTTTTAGAAAGTATTATGAAATCTAACAATGTTATGAGTCTAGGTATGTGGTAAGAGATTACAAAGTTGAAATAATGGAGAAAGAAATAATTTTATTTAGGCATGAGACAAAATTCAGTATAAATCAATGAGATCATACCATTGTAGAATATGAAATAGATCAAGGATTTCCCACTTAAAGGTAACCTATAAATAAATACAATCTACATAATCAAATGGTAAAGAAAATTATTACTTACTCAAGTCCACCATTAGAAGAAATAAAGAACACAATGGATTTGGAAGAACAATGCATAAATTCAAATTCAAAAGGAATTTAAAATGCAAAGAAAGATAAGTAGTAAAATTTTAAAGTAGAGATTAAAGAGGTCAATTTTAATCTAAGTAAATCATTTTTATCTTACTCAAGTAGTATAAAATGCTTTCATTATAAAAAAGGTTAAGGAAATCCTTTAGAGGTAGTAATAGAATACAAATACCTTACCTTACATTTTCAAAGTAAACTCACTTGGGGAATATGGAGAATTAAAATAATACAAGTAGGATGGAGGGCACTCTACTCATTGCCTTATAGGGACATAAAAATAAAATTGTGGGATTGGAAAACCATTAGGGTCATTTTTGGGTTACTATTTATTCTAATGGTACTATATGGGTGTGAGGTTTGAGATACTAATATATTAAATTTTAAATGGAAGCAAATAGAAAGAATTCAAAAGTGATTAAATACAAATAATTTTAGAATTACATTCTCAGTCCCATTTAAGATTTTATTTTTTGAAATAGAGATTTTCCACTAGAATAATAAGCAATTATAAGGCTATTTGGGTACCTAAAGAAAATACAAAAAATATAAGATAACTGCAAGTTGTTAAAACGTGTAATAAAATAAACATTGAATAGAAGAAAAAATACATGGATTAAAAAAACAAAAAATGGATGGAAAAACGGAGCAATACATTTCATGAGGTCCCAAAATCCAACAAATAAATTAAATAGCGTTAAAGAGTATTTGAAAAATTTAGGAATGAAAAAACAATTATACATCAAAAAGTTCAACCTAAACTATGAACATATCCAAAAGAAGTACATAGATGCAAAGATCAAATGGAAGAAAGAATGCTTATAGCCCAACTAAGATCTAGTTCACACCATATTAGGTGTAAAATTGGTTGATGGATGATTCCTCAGGAGGCACAATTAGAATGAATGTGTATTTTACACAACAATAGTGGAGATAATTTTTTTGTCATGGAATGTGAAGCCTATAAGCACATAAACATTGCATATGAGGACACTCTAAAGTAAACTCACTAATAATTTTTTTTGAAGAATTAAAAATAGAAAAAAAAAGGAACTTCTTATCAAAATCAAAAACAAAAGAAACATACTCCAAAATATGATAAGAGGATGTTGAGCTCTTTGAATTTATTGAACAATTTTCTTTCTTGGATATTGTTAAACTTTGGAACTTTGAATAGAAGGTCCAAGGTTGAATCAAAAGGGAGTATAATTGAATACCATACCCCATCTTGTATTAAATTTCTTGGTACCATAGACTATTTTGGTTTTGTACATGTAATTAAAATCATTTTATTTCATATTGTCTATAATATCATAATCAATATAAACTACTTTACCCTTTTAACATTATCATTATTGCACTTCTTTAGTGCTAATAAACATACATGTAAGTGGGTATTATTAAAGGATATTACTAGAACGTTTTGGTGTGCAAGGGAAAAAAATTTCAATTTTGTCTTTGATGTCTATAATCCTCACTTGTTTAATATAAAACACACAAAACATGGAAAAGTAGTGGGTATTCTCAGAATGTGCCTTACCAAGGGAATTGATTGTTGTTTGAGAGGAATAGAGAACTTCTATTTTTTATACAAATTTTTATTAGACATGAACTAATATATTATTAACATAAATAATTAAATAATAGTTTATATATATTATATTGATTAGTTTAAAAGTAAGAAATATAAAAAAATTTAAAAAATGAAATACTTTATTATAAGTAAGATACACAATTTTTTTTGGGTTATTTTGTAGCTCTTAATATTGGATGATTTATGTATAGTAATTAACGATTTTAACTTTTATTTTTCAAAGGAATAGTGATCCTACGTTTAGAAAAATGATAAAATAGTGTTTTAGCTCTAAATCTTCAAGTGATTTGTGATAAATTGTCTCTATATATAATTGTAAGAATATAAAGGATACAATATGTAGAGATTAAATAATTCTAAACCCTAGCATTTTTCAATTCATAGTAATAACAACATTAGAGAGGTATACATAGAATAATTAATGGTAAATTAAAAAATATATTATAGAAATATTCATATATCTAGTAATATAATCAAAGAGTTTAAAGCCTCATAATTTGTTCTAAGAGATAAAATAATTTTAATGCACATTAGACAAAAAATGAAAAGAAATAAAATCATGATTCTGGAGTGGTTGAATTCTGTGCGCGAGTTGAATGAGTGTCGCTTGGTTTTGGTTTGACCATGATGACAACTTGTGAGAAGAGAGGCACGAACCACACCATGCACTCTGATGCTATGACTACCACACCCAAGTCCCATGCATTACCAGATGAAGCAAAAATATTGGCCTCAGCTAGAGATACTTTCGGGTCTAATGACGACATTGAGGGGGAAGCCACCCAGGGGAAACCCTCATTCGTAGATCTGTTGCAAAATAAACAAAGAACAAAATTGAGTGTTGCAAGCGAGTTTGTTACCCAAATGATGTGATGTTTTATGCCCCAAAAGCCTCATGGAAGGATATGCATCTCATGACACTTATTCCCTTGTGGGGAAATTTTTAGGAGGCTGCCCAAACATGGACGCAATCTGCAGATGGGTCGCATCTAAGTGGAAGACCCTGGGCAGCATGTAGTTGTTGACAATGACTTGGGCTTCTTTATGATATAGCTCAACACTTAGAAAGATACCGATTGCATCCTGTCAAGAGGACGATGGTTCTTTGAAAGATGAAGCCTGTTCTTGAAGAAGTGGTAGCTAAATTCGACCCAGATTCTTAGACCATCAACTATGTCCCAATATGGGTATGAAATTTTGAACCTTCCATCTTATTTTTCTATGACGACGCCCTTCAAGGACTAGCTAGGGCCATCAGAGATCTAGTGGCTATCGACCATCCACTTGAGAAAGGACACGCTTAATCCAGGCATGCATCTATGTCAATGTGAATCTAAAAAACCAACTTTCGGAGTACCTGAACCTCATATATAGGGATTTCAAGTGGAGGCAGTCGTTGATTTGTGAGAACAAGCTGGCATACTGCCTAGAATTCCAGATGCAAGATCACTTACATTACCAATTCCCTAATCTCCAAAACCCTAACATGGACAACCAAGCCATGGCCTGATCGAAGCAGATGCCTAGGCGAGCTACAGGAAACCGCTCGATGACCACCAGGTTCCAATCTCGGATGCAGCTAGATGTGCAGTCTCAAAAGACAAGTTATTCTATCTCTACCACTAATAAATTTGATGTTCTTAAAGATTATGGTCTTACTTAGGAAGTGGAGGAAGGGGAGATCCCTATTAATTATGATATGATGCCTAATCCTAAGCCTCACTAGGGCCCTGTGCTTAGTCCCACCCATCAGGTGTCAATGTTTGCCCATCCCTTGATGCATTCACCTCATCTGTATCCCATACATTCCCCTCGAAGCCCTCTCCTAAAGTCCCCTGCCTCATTGTAATCCCCTACATAGTCTTATCCCCCCCCAAAGATGGGGATCCAAACCTCGCCAACCTTCTATGACCCAGTCAATTCTGATAGTGATGACCTTGACCAACCTTCCCTCGATCAATGGAGCCCTAAGAAAACTCACATTATTAGAAAATCCCATATGGATGTTGGAGGAGATAAGAGAAAAGGCAAACCTTAGGATCTTGAAATAAGGAACTGCGATACAGCGGAAGACAGCCAACGGGACTCAAAAAAAATTATTCCAGGAGATTGGCCTGAATATCCAAACCCCCTGCACAATAAGGAAAATGGGGCTATAGAATCACCAAAATTTCTAAATGAGAGTTCTCTCCTGGAATATGAGAGGATTGAATGGGGAAGCCAAGCAGAGATTGGCTGTAGCCATGAGGAGAGAACATAACCCAACTATTTTCCTCATTCAGGAAACTAAACTTAATGATGAATTGTCTTCCAAATTTGCTAAAAATATTTGGAAAAACTATGATTTTTTCCATATCCTAGCCTTCGATTCATTAGCCGGTCTTTTGTGCCTATGGAACCCTACTAAACTGCAAGGCAACATCATCTCTGGACAGGACAGGTTAAGTAACATTTTGCTTCATGACCTCAATTACCAGGTCTTGTGTATTTTGACCAATGTGTATGCCCCTAAATTTTTCCAAGGTAAAAAGGCATTGTGAAACATGTTAACCCAGTTGAGGTAAGCTTTTAGAGATATCTCGTGGATCCTAGTAGGGGGCTATCTTGCGTACAGTTGCTCTTAGTCGCATCGATAATGTTGTTGGGCATTTTTAGACAATGATAAATGTTCTTCATGATGGTACCAATATCATGACAAGTGCCATCGAAGAGATTAAGAGACTACCTAAAATTATGAAGACCCTCCTGCCCAGCGGGGATAGTGACAAGCATGAGGGGAGAAGCAAAGCCTAGAATTCTGGGATGTGAGCAAGTTGATGGGTCAGGAGCCAAAGGCTGCTATTTTTCTATTTTTATCATGTTGTGTGACTCTAAGGTTTCAATTGCTTTAGTAAGGGCACCTTCGAGGGTGTCACTTGAAACTTTTTTGTTGTTTGTGATCCTTTTTGGGTATAACTTTGATATGGGACTATGGGCCATTCGGCCATAGCTGAACCTTATGTAAAAAGGGGCAGGACCCTTCAACCTGTAAAGTAGATAAAATTACTTTTATCTACCAAAAAAAAAAGAAATAAAATCATTGATATGCCACTAGATCACATCAAATTTAATTTTTAAAATTTAGATTACTAGCACTAATAATTATGCTCAAGATTCAATTCAATACTAACATGTACGCCCAACCTACTAAAATTGAAAATAGTCATTATTATTATATTTGAGTCATTATATGATATCATCTACTTTAAAAATATTATCCTTAAAGTTTTTTTTTAAATTTTATATAATCCTTTAGAAGATCCTTCCACTTGATTAATAATATGCTCTCCTTTTGCATCTATGATATCAATTCAAGTTGAATATCCATTCATTCTTCTCTGTCTATCTCCAAAAGCTTTGAAACAATAGCATCTTCTATGTTAGAACCTATTTAAAATTAGAAATATGAATAAAAATGTTTACTTCTATTTTTATTTTTCCATGAGAACTATATGTTTGTATAAAAAATCCTCAAGAAGACCATGTTGGCTAAGCTTAAACTACATATTTGATGTCCTATATGGATTTTCTATTACTTCATTCTATTTTTTAACATATATTATCCTTGAACCATAGAAGATCATATAATGAACTCAATCAATAAAAGGTTTTTCTCATATAATACCTCAAAGGAAGATATCTCGATGACAAAAACTGGTGTACTATAATTTAAATAGAGGGATTCACTTACACTATTGATATTTATTATCTTATGAAAAACCCCTAAAATAAGTCACCAAACTTTTAAGGATGATATTCCAATCTCAATTTAAGTTAGGCTTCACTCAAAGTGAAATAGTTCTATCAAAACTTGCTAGTGAAGACTATGTATCTATCAGAAAATAGCCTTAGATATACCATGCCATTAAATAGTCTTATCCAAGAATACCCCATCCACCTTTCACATTATGAACATTGGATGCTACAATGCACAAAAATGTTCATACATGAAAGTTGGTCCATGACCACAAAATTAATTATTTTCCCTCGAGATTTTGAAAGATCTTTAATGAAATATATAAACAAATTTTTCTATTGCTCTTTTCAAAATTGGTAACAGTTACAATGATCCTAGTGATTTGATAGTTTCCATTTTATTCCTATAAAAGAATTTACAGTATTCTATAAATTCTTTTATATATAGTTCAATGTCTTTCTAAGTGAGTCTCTCTAAGAGAATTATTATTTTACACTTTGATACATTTTAATATATTCAAAGTATCTTGGAGATATTTTTATTATAGCATAGCAATTTTTGCTAGAGGTATTCTAAGAGTGCCCTTAATTTTTTAATTGTATTTTCCTTTTGTGTCTTGTCTTCCACCCCTCGTTCCTCCTCTTGATTATGTAGGTCTTGTTCAAGATATACCAATTAGCTGAGATTATTTCTAGTGATTAGATTGGAATCTTGGAGATTCTTTATCACTATTATTAGGATGAATAATGAAGTTCCTATGTTACATCATTTGAATAGAGAGAACCCTTTGTATTTGTTTAGATATATCAGAGCATTTTTTCCAAACTCTAAATTGTAATATTCTTTGAGAAATTAATACAAATCTAGACTCCTAGGCATTTCTTTGGTACAATTGTGTATCTGTGGCCATATTTATATACTACATCATTTGAATGTATGAATGTTACTTTCTTTCACTATGTGTCTTAATTTCATCTGTTACATCTTTTAAACATATTTAATTAACCCAGTCAATTCTTTCCCCTTGTTTCTTTCTCATTAATGGTTTAAAAACTTTGCTATAGTTAATAATGGATAAGGCATCGATCAAATATTAAGGCAAAATTAAAGAGTTATAGCAAATATTGGTCAAAATAACATCAAATTTTATATTCTTTTATCTGGATGAACTTGAGCATATAAATAAATATTGTAAGCTCACTTCAGGGGTCTCCTAACCCAATTCAGTATGTTTGGAGCCTTTTAGATAATCTTTTCTTGAGTTAAAGTGGTCGATCCATCAAAGTCTATAATATTGCTTGTGATCAAGAAATTTTTTGTAACATGACTCACATATTAAGGGATGCAAAGTATTTCCACAATAGTTTTGGCATCATTGCTGGGGAATGAACCCATTTTTAATTTTTTAATTTTTTGTATTTTTGGTGTCGTTGCCTAAGAATGAACTTAAAATTTTTAAATATTTAAAAAATCAACGGTCATGGATTTTGTTAGTTTTTATAATTTTTATTTTTTTTTCCAAATCCCATAATATTTTAAAGAAATTTTTTGTGAGATTGAGAGTGCTAAGGTTGAGCAATCGTATCCAAAGAGTGATTATTTTCTTTTAAACTATACATTGGTGGTAGCGAATCTAACTTAAACAAATTCAAAAATCAATTGTATCATTTTATCAAACTATATGATGTGATATTATGAGGGTACCTATTCGAACCCACCTCTTCTTTATATTTCAATTATATTTTGCCTATTAGATTTTTCTATTTTGCTTCTCTATTCTTTTCTTTATGACTTGTAGTGAATGTTATGTTTCATTTAATTTTTAGAAAGTATTATGAAATCTAACAATGTTATTATTCTAGGTATGTGGCAAGAGATTACAAAGTTGAAATAATGGATAAGGAAATACTTTTTTTTAGGCATGAGATAAAATTCAATATAAATCAATTAGATCATACCATTGTAGAAGATGGAATAGATCAAGGATTTCCACTTAAAGGTAAGCTATAAAGAAATAAAATCTACATAATCAAATGGCAAAGAAAATTATGACTTAATCAAGTCAACCATTAGAAGAAAAAAGGAACACAATGGATTTGGAACAACAATGCACAAATTAAAATTCAAAAGGAATTAAATATGCAATGAAAGATAAGTAGGAAAATTGTAAAGTAGAGGTTAAAGAGGTCAATTTTAATGTAGGTAAATCATTTTTATCTTACTCAAGCAGTATAAAATACTTTCCTTATAATAAAGGTTAAGGAAATCCTTTAGAGGTAGTAATAGAATACAAATACCTTACCTTAAATTTTCAAATCAAACTCACTTGGGGAATATGGAGAATTAAAATAATACAAGTAGGATGAAGGAAACTCTACTCATTGCTAAATAGGGACATAAAAATAAAATTGTGGGATTGGAAAACCATTAGGGTCCTTTTTGGGTTACTATTTATTCTAATGGTACTATATGTGTGTGAGGTTTGAGCTACTAATACATTAAATTTTAAATGGAAGCAAATAGAAAGAATTCTAAAGTGACTAATTACAAATAATTTTAGAATTACATTATCAGTCCCATTTAAGGTTTTATTTGTTGAAATAGAGAATTTCCCACTAGAAGAAGAAAAAATGATAAGGCTATTTGGGTACCTAAAGAAAATATAAAAAATGGAAGATAACTACAAGTTATCAAAACATGTAGTAAAAGAAATTTTGAATTGAAGAAAAAACACATGGATTAAAAAAACAACCAATAAATGGAAAAATGGAGAATTAAATTTCATGAGGTCCCAAACTCCAAAAATAAATTACATAGAATTAAAGAGTATTTGAAAAATTTAGGAAGGAAAAAACAATTATACATCAACAAGTTCAACCTACACTATGAACATATCCAAAAGAAGTACATAGATGCAAAGATCAAATGGGTAGTTAAACCTCTCTAGTTGCTGAGAGGCCCAGGTTCTAATCTCTCGCCTCACATGTTGCGGATATGTTATGTAATGGTTCCCTCGTGGTCACAGTCTGTTTACCCCTTGTGGCCACCAGAAAAAAAAAAGAAGAAGAAGATCAAATGGAAGGAAGAATTCTTATAGCCCAACTAAGATCTAGTTCACACCATCTTAGGTGCAAAATTAGTTGATGGATGATTCCTCAAGAGGCATGATTAGAATGAATGTGTATTTTGCACAAGAATTGTGGTGATAATATTTTTATCATGGAATGTGAAGCCTACAAGCACATAAACATTGCATATGAGGACACTCTAAAGTAAACTCACTAATAATTTTTTTTTGAAGAATTAAAAATAGAAAAAACAAATAAATTTTTTATCAAAATCAATAACAAAAGAAATGTACTCCAAAATATGATAAGAGGATGTTGATCTCTTTGAATTTATTGAACAATTTTCTTTCTTGGACATTTTTAAACTTTGGAACTTTGAAGAGGAGGTCCAAGGTTGAATCAAAAGGGAGTATGATTGAATACCATACCCCAAATTGTATTAAATATCTTAGTACCATAGACTATTTTGTTTTTGTACATGAAATTAAACTTATTTTATTTCATATTGTCTATAATCTCATAATCATTAAAAACTACTTTACCCTTTTAACATTATCGCTATTGCACTTCTTTAGTGCTAATAAACATAAATGTAAGTGGATATTATTAAAGGATCTTACTAGAAATTTTTGGTGTCCAAGGGAAGACAAATTTCAATTTTGTCTTTGATCTCTATAATCCTCACTTGTTTAATATAAAACACACAAAGCATGGAAAGGTAGTGGGTATTCTCAGAATGTGCCTTACCAAGGGAACTGATTGTTGTTTGAGAGGATTAGAGAACTTCTATTTTTTATACAAAATATTATTATAGATGAACTAATATATTATTAACATAAGTAATTATAAATAATTAAGTAATAGTTTATATATATTATATTGATTAGTTTAAAAGTAAGAAATTAAAAAAAAAAAATTAAAAATGAAATTACTTTATTATAAGAAAGATACACAAGTTTTTTTTTTTTTGACCAAGGTGTTGTAGGTGAGTTGGAGAGGAGAGGGCAATCCTCCAAGGGAGGTCCCAGGTTCAAATCTCCACCCTACCAAAAAGCTGAATTGGGTACCCAAAATCCAATTGATAATGTTGGTGCGGGCAGGGTCGGGTGCGACCCCTGGGTGACTTTGACGGTGTAGAACCCCCTATTCATGGTCTCTTAGACCAAGGCGGACTCGTAAGGGGTTTTTCACTTAAAAAAAATATACACAAGCTTTTAGAAGGAGTCTTCAAGAGATTAATCATAAGTTGAGAGTATGTCAAAGGTGGTAGGCCAGGTCCGAGTCCTAGGTATTTTTGGCAGAATGGATGCCCCTGCCTCCTTGGGTCTTACCCGAAAGTGGCATCCCTTTTGGGATGTTTTCCACAAATTAAAAAAAAAAAAGATGCACAAGTTTTTTTGGGTTATTTGTAGCACTTAATATTGGATGATTTATGTATAGTAATTAACAATTTGAAATTTTATTTTTCAAAGGATAGTGATCCTACATTGACAAAAATGATAAAATAGTGTTTTAGCTCTAAATATTCAAGTGATTTGTGATAAATTGTCTCTATATATAACTGTAAGTATATAAAGGATACAATATGTAGAAATTAAAAAATTCTAAACCCTAGCATTTTTCAATTCATAGTAATAAAAACATTAGAGAGATATACATAGAATAATTAATGGTAAAAAATATATATTATAGAAATATTCATATATCTAGTAATATAATCAAAGAGTCTAAAGTCTCATAATTTGATCTAAGAGAGAAAATACTTTTAATACACATTAGAGAACAAATGAAAAGAAATAAAATCATTGATATGCCACTAGATCACATCAAATTTAATTTTTAAAATTTAGATTACTAGCACTAATGTTTATGCTCAAGAGTCAATTCAATACTAACATGCACGTCCCACCTAATAAAATTAAAAATAGTCATTATGATTATATTTGGGTCATTATATGATATCATCTACTTTAATAATTTTATCCTTAAAGTTTTTTTTTTTTAAATTTCATATAATCCTTTAGAAGATCCTTCCACTTGATTAATAACATGCTCTCCTTTTGCATCTATGATATCAATTCAAGTTGAATATCCATTAATTCTTCTTTTTCTATCTCCAAAAGCTTTGAAACAATTGCATCTTCTATGTTAGAACCTATTTAAAATTAGATATATGAATAAAAATGTTTACTTTTATTTTTATTTTTCCATGAGAAATATATGTTTGTATCAAAAAACCTCAAGAAGACCCTGTTGGCTAAGCTTAAATTACATCTTTTATGTCCTATATGGATTTTTTTGTTACTTCAATTTATTTTTTTAATAGATATTATCCTTGAACCTTAGAATATTATATAATGAACTCAATCAATAAAAGGGTTTTCCCATATAATACCTCAAATGAAGATATTTCGATGACAAAAAATGGTGTACTATCATTTAAATAGAGGAATCCACTTACACCATTGATATTGATTATCTTAATAAAAACATCTAAAATAAGTCCCCAGACTTTTAAGGATGATATGCCAAGCTCAAGTTAAGTTAGGCTTCACTCAAAGTAAAAAAGTTCTATCTTGCTAGTGAAGACCATGTCTCTATTAGAAAATAGCCTTAGATATACCATGCCATTAAATATTATTTTCCAAAAATATCCCATCCACATTTCTCATTGTGAACATTGGATGTTGCAATGCACAAAAATGCTCATACATGAAAGTTGATCCATGACCACAAAATTCATTATTTTCCCTTGAGATTTTGAAAGATATTTAATGAAATACATTAAAAAAAAAAATTATTTCTCTTTTCAAAATTGGTAATAGTTACAATGATCCTAGTGATTTGATAGTTTCCGGTTTATTCCTATAAAATAATTTACAATATTCTATAAATTCTTTTATATCTAGTTCAATGTATTTCTAAGGGAGTCTCTCCAAGAGAATGATTATTTTACACTTTGATACATTTTAATATATTCAAAGTATCTTGGAGATACTTTGATTATAGTATAGTAATTTTTTCTAGAGGTATTCTAAGAGTGCCCTTGCTTTTTTAATTGTATTTTCCTTTTATTTCTTGTCTTCCACCCCTCATTCCTCACCTTGATTATGTAGGTCTTGTTTAAGATATACTAGTTAGCTGAGATTATTTTTAGTGATTGGATTGGAAGCTTGGATATTATTTATCACTGTTATTAGGATGAAGAATTAAGTTCCTATGTTACATCATTTGAACAGAGATAACCCTTTGTATTTTTTCAAAGAGATCAGAGTTCAAAAACTTATTACAAATCTAGATTCCTCCTAGGTATTTCTTTGGTACAATTGTGTATCTATGGTCACATTTATATACTACATCATTTGAATGTATGAATATTCCTTTCTTTCACTTTGTGTCTTAATTTCATCTGTTACATCATTTGAACAAATTTAATTAACCCAATCAATTCTTTCTCCTTATTTCTTTCTCATTAATGGTTATAAAACTTTGCTATAGTTAATAATGGATAAGGTACCGATCAAATATTAAGGTAAAATTAAAGAGTTATAACAAATCTTGGTCAAAAGAACATAAAATTTATATTTTTTTTATATGGATGAACATGAGCATATAAATAAATATTCTAAGCTCACTTCAAAGGTATCCTAACCCAATTCAGTATGTTTGGAGCCTTTTAGATAATATTTTCTTGAATTAAAGTGGAAGATCCATCAAAGTCAACAATACTGCTTGTGATCAAGAAATATTTTGTGGCATGACTCACATATTAAGGGACACAAAGTATTTCCACAATAGTTTTTGGCATCATTGCTGGGGAATGAACCCATTTTTAATTTTTAAATTTTTTGGATTTTTGGTGTCGTTGCCCAAGAATGAACTTAAATTTTTTAAATATTTAAAAAAACAACGGTCATGGATTTTGTTAGTTTTTATAATTTTTATTTGTTTTTTCCAAATCCCATAATCCTTTAAAGAAATGTTTTGTGATATTGAGTGCTAAGGTTGAGCAATCGTATCAAAATAACATCAACTTTATATTTTTTATATGGATGAACATGAGCATATAAATAAATATTGTAAGCTCACTTCAGAGGTATCCTAACCCAATTTAGTCTATTTGGAGCCATTTAGATAATATTTTCTTGAATTAAAGTGGAAGATCCATCAAAGTCTATAATACTGCTTGTGATCAAGAAATATTTTGTGGCATGAATCACATATTAAGGGACACAAAGTATTTCCACAATAGTTTTTGGCATCATTGCTGGGGAATGAAATCATTTTTAATATTTAAAATTTTTGGGTTTTTGGCGTCATTGCCTAGGAATGAACTTAAAATTTTCAAATATTAAAAAAAAATGGTCATGGGTTTTTTTAGTTTTTATAAATTTTAAAATTTTATTCTGAATCCCATAATCCTTTAAAGAAATATTTTGTGGGATTGAGAGTGCTATGTTTGAGCAATCTTAGCCAAAGAGTTATTATTTTCCTTTAAACTATACATTGGTGCTGGTGACTCTAACTTAAAAAAATTCAAAAAATTAAGAATCAAGAAAACCAAGAAAGAAGAATCTAAACATGGAATCCACAAGAAGAAGTAGTAAGGATATCTATCCAAAGTTATCAAATCCAAAGGTACTTACCCATTCTCATACAGACTTAGCTAAAATATTAGCTACACATCTTTTTGAAAATAATTCAAAATGTAGTGCTGATATTAGTTATTCCCTTAACATAAATATTCCCCGAGTGTTATTATAAATATTGTTACCGATATCCCAATAGTTAATATGGCCAAACCCCCGCACTAGAATTAGAATAATTAGAATATCCATCTATGGAGAACTAATAGATATAGGCCCTTCCAATTATGCATAGCCTTGCATGATCGCCTAGTAAGGCTCATAAATACTTGTCAATTTTTAATAAAATAATGTAGTGACAGGAGAAGACCACATGAAAAGTTTCTTCCATGCTATGGAAAATATTGAGGTAGAATATGAGGATGTAGTTCTTTTATTATTCCTCCAAAATTTAGAAAAATATGTCGAGGATTGGTTTAATAGTATTCCAAATGATCAAATTCTTGATTTTCATAAAATGGAGGATGTTTTTCTAAAGAAGTATGGGGAGAGAAATAATGAACAATATTTATTAATAAATTTAGCCAATATAAAAGAAAGATAATTAATATATAGAAGATTCAATAGGAGGATTTTAAATATTAGAAATAAAATTCCCACAACTCTGAGCCCAAATGACAACCAGTCTATTTGTTTTTATAAAAATACATTTCTTGGAGAATTTAATTATGAATTAAGACAAGAAAGAGTGGCTGCTATCTATGAATGTATAGGTAAAGAAATTTATATTTAAAAAATATGATTGATAGTGGAAAAATGAAACCCTAATATTTAGAACTTAATCAGCCTAAAAAAAACCAAAAAAGTTAGGGTTCACATTGATAAGAAAAACATAACAGGATCCCATAGAAAAACTAGCTAATCAAATGACAAAGATGTTCAACACTATGAATAATTGATTAGCTAGGATTTAAAGAAGAAAAGGAGAGAATGAAGAGCTTTCATAGAATTAGAATGATAATAAGCGACCTTTCAAGAGGAATTTTAACAAAATTTGGAATAGAAAAAACACAAAATAGGGTGGTATGAATGGGGGAAACAATAACAATTATAAGGAGAAAGAAAGTTAAAAAGATTAAGGTCTAGTTCCTTCAACCAAAAAGCTACAAATTTCCCTCTCTATTATTCAACTTGTGATGCTCCTCACAATTTCGTTGACCATGGTATATACATGAGCTTACACAGTAATGTGAATCTTGAGGATGATTTCGATGAATATATTAGAATTAACATTTGTTGGACCCAATATTATGGAGCTATAGAGTTATAGTTTTTTTACTTCTAGTCAAAATACTAGAGCTTTCATCTTAGATAATGTTGAGATCTTACAATAACATAAATATAGTAGATTCGAAAGAATGAAATAAGGTAAACTAGTTCCAATAGCAAAAGAGGTAGAAGCATTGGAAAGAATTCATGCAATAAATTTAAGAAACAGAACAATATCAAATATAATAGAAAAAGAGTCTAAGAGAACACCTACCCCAAATAAAGAGAAATACTAAAATATTTGAAAAGAAACAATTTGTACCTGAAATTACATAAATAAATGAAGATATAATGAAATAGCAAGAAACTGGGAAGATAGTAGAGGTTAAGAAACTAGAATATGACATTGGATTAAAATTGGCTAAACAAAAAGTTAATGTTACATTTGGTGAATTGATGTCTATCCTAAAATATAGATATCAAGTTTTTAGAGCTTTTGGGTTAAATTATTAAGCAAATAGATATGTATACAATGCCTCTACATAAAAAAATCTACCAACTAAAACTACTTCATTAGTCAAGCCTTTTATATTTCTCATAGATATGTTTTAGATTTAGTAGATCAATATGTAATCCATAAATGTATGCTTGATAGTGGAGCTTCACATAATATTATGCCAAAGTACATAGTAGAGAAACTAGGATTAACATGTACTATAGATTTACCACCTATTTATGATGGGTAGCAGACAAGTGTCATGTGTAGGATTAATAATTGGATGAATTGTATCTCTATACCAACATACCAAGAAGGGGATTGTTATGGATGTGGTAGTTGTGGATGTGGATCCTTTCTTCTCTTTATTGCTAAGTAGGCACTAGGTTGAAAAACTAGATGGTTCAATTCAACTAGATTGATCTTATGCCATCATCCCAATATTTGAAAAGGAAAATATTACTCTTAGACATGAACCTTTCAATAGGCATTCTATAGAACTAAGAAATTCTAATAACACAATGATTAAATTTAGTTAACTCTATGGAGGAAAAATGGATGGGGGTATATTCGATCTAGCATATAATTTTTTTAAAAATATCTATGAAGCAAAGACATGGATCCAAAGATTATATTAAAAATTGATGCAAAATCAGATAGAGTTTTAACTAAAAAAATGTGGACCATGACTTTTGATGAAGCAAAGTCACTAACTAGGGCTAGTGTTGTCATTAACCTAACCAAAATCAAAGGAAACTATCATGGTATTCCCTATAGACTCAATTTCCCTTGCACAAATAATGTAGCAGAATATGAAGCTTTGTTGCTTGGATTAGGAAAAGCCAAGGAAATGGGTGTCAATTTCTTAACTATGTTTGGAGATGCAAAATTTATCATACAAGTACAAGGAACGTACCAAGACAAAAATCTAAAATTGAGATAGTACAAACATGCCACACTAGATGAGATTGATAAGTTTCTAGTATTAAATTTAAAATATATTCCCAAAAATTAGAGTGAGGTTGTAAATATTTTAGTTTTTAATGCTTTAGGTGTAGACTATGTAGAAATAAACACAGAGTATATGGATAGGTTCCCCACTATATCTATATAAATACCTTCTATACCAGATAATGTTGTGTATATTCATATTCAAGTTTATGAAAATGATATAGAAATTAAAGACTTCATGACCCTTTAGAATCAATATGTAGAACTAATATGTAATGAGGAAGAAGAAGCAAAATTAAAAGATATCATAGGAGAACCTATAGAAGTAATATAGTTAAAAACTAATAGAATTCCTCATGGATTCATTTCATTAGAAATTTTATTTTATGACTTTGATAGAGCTTACAAGCCACTATTCCAAGAATCACAAGCTAATGAGGTAAATATTGGAATATAAGAAGAACCTAGAATAGTGAAAATAAATAAAGCTTTGACTGGTAAAGAAAGATAACAATACGTTATCTTTTTGAAAAATAATAGAGATGTTTTTTCTTGGAGCTATTATGTTTTGGAAACATTCAATTTATATGTAATGACACACATAATACCCCTTCAAGAAGATTCAAATCCATTCATGCAAAAGCAAAGAAAATTTAATTCCACATTGCATCCAATCATGTAGAAAGAGGTACAAAAGTTGTTGGATGTAAATATTATTAGAAAGGTCAGATTATCTTCATGGATTGCAAATCTAGTACCAGTTAGGAAAAAGAATGGAGATATTAAGTTGTGTGTTGAATTTAGAAATTTGAATAAGAATTCACTCAAATATAATTACCCACTTTCAAACATGGAGTAATAATTGCAAGCAATTGTTGGATCAGCTAGAATACCTCTATTAGATGGTTTTTAGGCTATAACCAAATATTAGTGAATCAAGAAGATAGGTATAATATTGCTTTTACTACTCTTTGGGAACCTTTGAATACCTTAGAATACCTTTTGGATTAATGAATATAGGTGTAACCTTATAGAGATCCATGGTCTTTGCATTCAAAGGTTTGATGTTTAAAATTGTTGTGGTTTACCTTGATGATATCACTGTATTTTCAAAGAATCCAAAAGATAATTTTGAACACTTGACTAAGGTATTCTATAGATGTCAATAATTTTAGATATATCTTAATCATAAAAAAATCATATTTGGAGAAACACAAGGGAAGTTGTTAGGACATGCTATTTTTAAAGAAGGCATCATCATTGATCCATAATGGATAGAAGCCATAGCTAAAATCCATCCTGCTAAAAATCTAAAAGGAGTTAGATATTTCTTTTGTAAGATTAACTTCATAAGGAGGTTTATCCTCAATTTTTCAAATATTGCAAAACCTATCGATGTCATGATTAAGAAGGATGGGGATATAAGGTGGACAAAAGAGAATATAAAAGCTTTTTAGGGTATTAAAGATACCATTACTATAGCTCACATATTGAATTGTCCTAACTATTCTAAATATTTTAATATATATTACTTTGCATCAGAGCATACTATTATTAGAAGGATGATGAGGATAATGAAAGACCAATAACTTTTATGATCACTATACTGAATGGAGCTTAGTTCAAATACTCCATGATAGAAAAATATGCTTATGCCTTAATAAGAGAATTGGATTATTTTAAGAGAAACTTTGGATCAAGAAACGTAATAACATACATTCTTTACATTGTTATAAAATATATCCTTACTCAGTATGAGCTAACAGGTAATACTGCCAGATGCATGGTTAAACTACTGTAGTATGATGCAGAGTTAAAATTAGTTTAGATTATTAGAAGATAGGGTTTAGCAAAATACATGGCTAATAGAGAAGGGGATACTATGAACAATACTATCATAGTAGATGAGATGCATGTAATGTTAAGTGTAAATGGTATGATGATAAACTGATTTATATTCAGACACTATCTTTCCTAAGGGGTATGTTCCAAACTAAGATGATATCTATCAAACAACAAGCTTAGAGGTATTACATTCAAGAAGGTAAATTGTATTGGGTACACCTAGATGGTGTACTATTGCTCTATCTATTTAAAAAGGAAATCTCACATGTATTGAAAGAGTACCATTCTAGATTTTGTGGTGATAAATTTACACCAAAGGATATTGCCAATAAAATAATGAGAGTTGGTTACTATTGGCCTACACTCTTTAAAGGCGTTCATTAGTTGGTTAGAAGTTTTTATGTTTTTGTAGGGAAGAAAAATTTAACAACTATGCTTTTAAAACCAGTAATAATTTAAGCACCTTTTACATAGTGAGGAAATTAATCCAAAATCTTTAGGAGGTCATACATGGATCATAACAACTACTGATTATTTTACTAAGTGGGTAGAAGAAAATCCCCTTAGTAAGTCAATAATTGAGGTTGTAATAAAATTCCTTGAGTAAAACATATTAACTAGATTTGGGGTCCCTAGAAAGATAGTTACATATAATAATTACTTTATCTCATTTGAAATGATTGAATTCTATGCCAACTATAGTATAGAACCTTCCCATGTAGCAAATTACTACCCACAAGGAAATGGTATAGCTAAGTCTTAAAATAAAAATCTGATTACCATGATCAAGAGATCATTAGGCAAGAACAAAAGAAAATGATACAATGAGCTAAAATTTGCTTTATGGCCAGATAGGTTATCTATCAAAAGAAGTACAAGAAAATCCCCATATGAGCTAGTGTTTGGTGAGAATGCTATGTTGCCTCCTCAGATATAGAGAAATGCTTTATTTCTACTTCTCCAAGATCATAAAAATATTCATGTCCTACAAAGGATATTAGATCAAATTATATAGTTACAAGAGGATAGAAGAGAAGCCTCGAACAAAATGATAGAGCAGACACAAAGAATAGTGTAGCTTTTCAATTAGAAGGTATTAGGTAAACCATTTCTTAAAGGAGATATTATGATATAGTAGGACCCTAAAAATTAGAATTATGGTGAAAAAGTTAAATTAGAGCCCAAATGGCTTGGGCGGCTATATTAGATAATTTAGATTGTTGGAAAACACTCTTACAAGTTGTAAACTCTAGAAGGAGAACCAATGCAGATTCCAATCAATGGCCAACATCTGATGTTGTATCAACTTTTTTTTGGGGTTAGAAGAATGAATTTGTACTTGTATCTTACAAAAAAAGGGTGTTTCAGGTCCTTTGATTTGTTTTTAGGTGATTAGGTAAAGTGAGGTCAGTTTTGTTCTTAGGTATTTAGGCCATCCATTGCAACAATTTTCCTTTTAGTTTTTCACTAGGTGATTAGGTAGGAGAATTTCTATTTTTCAATTTCCTTTCAGTTTGTTCTAGGTTATTTTAGGAAATGTTGAACCAGAGATTCTAAGTTTCTCAAGTGCTTCAAGTTTTCATCACTTGTCCTAGTCGGAGCATGTGTTGGATCCCTAAAATACAACTTAATAGATACCCTTAATTTTAAATTTTGAGGGGTCTTGTAGAGTCCTAAGTTTAGGTTATTTTATTTTGTCATCTGAGTCATGATTTCTTCATAACTTGGTGGATTTTAAAATTTTTCAATAGCTCCCAAGATGGTCAACATGCTTCAAAATGTTCCCCTTGTATATAGTCATGTCTAGTAGTCCCTTGCAATTTTTTTTTTTGGTTGAAAGCATATCTATTCTTAAAATGTCCTCAAGGTTTTAGTGCTACAAATTATTAAATTCATGAGTCTTAGTAATTCTAATTTGAAATTTTTGATCCCTAAAATCACTTCCACAAAAATCCCTAGCCATTGGCCTCATTTTAATATTTTCCCTATTAAAGCCCCTAGGTCTAAATTTCAATAAATGTTATCAAAAATCTAAATCCTTAATCTACTCTTACATTTTTCCCCTTTTCTTTCTACAATTTCTAAGTCATGTTATTCTTTCCCCATTGACTTCCCCTCTCTTTCCAAGGAGCAAATTTATCTAATTCTAAGGATAAAGTTTGTACCCCTAGATCCTCAAGTTAATTATCCGTAAGTCGATAAAATTCCTAAGGTTTACACCATAAGTTGTGGGTTATTAAAATTAAACCTTACCCGAGTCTATTTTCCTAAGTCCCCCTTAGTCCATGTTCCCTCTTTCCCATATTTATCCCATTCCTAAGACCTAAATGTAAATTCATGGAACAAATTTATTTTCACCACCTTAGGTTTCCTTTGAGATAATATGAATGACCTATAATGATTCGACCAAAAGGAGATAGATGATTAGGAAGAGTTTGACCAAAATCAAATGGACGACTCAGAATAATTTGATCAAAATTAGATGGACGATGTGGAGAAGTTTAGCTGAAACAAAGTGATTGGCTTAGAATTGTTGCATGAAAATTTAGGTGTTTGAATTGGATGCCACCAACCAAATATTATTATAAAAATAGGTAAACTATATTATTCTAAGGTTTAAGGGTGAAATTCATGTGAAATATTTTTTGTTGTTTATCCTTTTAGATTTTCCCTTAATAAAATCCTTGTTCTTTTTAAAGGTTATTCCTAAATTTTGAGAGTAATTTATCATGCTATTACCTAAGATCCCATATTAAGCCAAAGGAATTTGCCTTATTTTAATGACAACAACTTACTCCCCTAAACGAATGGGTCACCATAGCCAAATATTTTTTTCTAAGGGTCTAAATTCCTTTTCTATGCTCTAATGTTTGTGCCCCAAAATTTTTGACTAAGGTCAAATTATTCGGTCGAAATATTTCATAATGGTCCAATCACGTTATCCCCCTTTTTTTTATGCTTGAGTCATCCTATTTTCCTAAGGTTAAGGCACACCAAATAAATACTTAACCCCAAAAGTCACCCATTCTTACCTACTCCCTTTAATGAAGAAATAAGATGGACGACATGGAAGAGTTTAGCTAAACACAGATGGACAACCTAGAATCCTTCAATAAAAATAATATGAACATGAAAGAGTTTAGATGAAAGAAGATGAATGACCTATAATTCTATAATTCTTCGATTGAAATAAGATGGACAAACCATAAGATTTCAACTAAAAGCAAATGCATGACTAAGAATGATTTCGCCAAAAATGAATGTGTGGCTCAAATAATTCAACCAAAATAAAATTAACTTTTCTAAATAATTTGATCGAAATGCAAGCCATGTATGGAGTGACTCCTTTAAAATAGCCCATAGTCAATGAAAATATGTAGTGGACCCCTTGATGAATTAAGTGAAGATAAAAAAACAAGTTGGTGGCGCATGTTTTAATAAAAGTACCAATGACTCAGAAATGAACCAACCAATGGAATTAAAGGCACATAGGCCAAGGTACAAATATCCTTTCTGGTTTTATTAAGCACATGCCTTAAGAAAATGTGGTGATACCTACAACCTAGATTTGAATAGCTGCCCAAATTCAATGATCAAATTGATATAAGTGAATCAAAGGAAGATCCATGACAGGGTAAACCATTTTAAGAGGTGATGTATTGATCTATAAGTGGTAGAAATATAAAAGTAGTTGGTATGGATTTATTGCACTTCATATGGAAAAATTATTCAAATTAGCCTAGTGAAACCTTGTTGCAATTACCATTTATAGTCATAGTAAATACAAACTATTGAGATATTGAGCCAAGAAAGTTACTATGAGAGTTAATTTTTTTTAGAATTACAGAGGTCAATGGCTTCCACAAATGTTGCTCCTAGGACTCCCATATAAAAACAAAGTCAAAAAGTTAGATGAAGAATCACCTTATCAAAATTTTCCAAGGAAAAGAATTGTTGATAAAGAATAGGGGATAGAGGATACTTCCATATTAAGCTTTAGACCAACCATAGAGGATTGGCAACACCACCTATTGTTGTTGAAAGGCTTGTTTAAAAGGAAATATAGGGATCGACACAGCCCCAATCCATACTATAATAAATAAACATGTAACATAGGCAAATTGATATACCCCAAGGTATACTACTCCTATGACATTTTATCATGGTTAGTAGTGGCATACAATCCTCTAACAAGAGCAATAAAAGGTAGAACAAATCAAATGACTTTTAGAATAACATCAAAAAATATTAGCAAATTTTTTTCGTTGGAGAAAGTCATAATGGTCCTCAATAAATAGATAATAACTTCAAAATCTCAATATATTATTGGTAAAAAGTTTTATACCATTTTTTTTTTATTATAATGAACTAGTGTCAACACAATTTCCTATTCATAAGTGTGCACTGCATAACTCAGCCAAAGACTATGTGGACATAATGAACATATTAATGGGGGTTGAAGATTTAAATTGGGTTCGAAAGGAGATCATGTTTTTAATAGTTAAATTTAATAGGATACAATATAGCATATATAAATGATAGAACTTAATTAGTGACACTATAGACAGAACACAGAGAGTTACAAAGAGCCATTGTCTAGCATAAGGAAATAATACCTTATTTTTCACATTATTCCTTCCTTGTCCATATAATAGTGGGACACGTGGAAAAAAAGGAAATTGTTGAGTTGGGGGAGTGTATGATGAACTGGTTTAGGAAAGAGTTCCATGGATACAAAATTTAGGGTCTAGTTATACCAATTTTTTTGGCAAATTTCTCTCATTTTTATAACACACACTCTATAACAAAAGTCTCTAGAGGATGAGTCCAAGTGTAGCTATATTTCTACATGAAAGTAATGTAGGATATTACTTCTTCACTGAGGACCTCACTTATATAAGAATATATTAGGCTAAATTCCCTCCAAAGACCCTACTTGGTTTCTATCCTATGTCAATTGCTGCATTAGAAATCACAAGGTAAATTATAGAAGAGGCCAAAGTGAGGATGATAAAAAAACAAACTAGAATTCCATGGATCAATATTCCCTATAATTTGGGGCACTATGTGTATAAAGGATATCCAATTTTATTAGTATCCTTACAAAAATGGATTCATATGGCTTTACCAAAATTACATGGCAACCATATGACCCTCACGAATACTACAAAAGGCATGCTGCTAAAAAGAAACCCATGTCACATTGAGGAGATCTATTTGAAGAAGCCATTCAACTAGCCATAAGAAAAGGCTAGTCTCTAAATACCATATGGAAAAATTACATAGGAAAGAGACCACACACTCAAATAGAGATGGTAGGCAATTATCCTTCAGAATTGGAAGTGTTGAGAGCTACCACAGTTGACTTATTAAAGACTTCCCTGCATACAAGAAGAAGGATCTAGTTAAACCCATTTCTTTGGAAAATTTCTCTCGTTAATATATCACACACTTTATAACAAAATTTCCTAAAGGATGATTCTAGGTCTAGCCAAATTTTTATACAAAATTAATGTAGGATTTACTTATAGAAGAATATATGGGTGAAACAACCCAAGTCCTACCCACTTGGTTGTCCAATAATAAAAAACTCAACTTAGAAAAAATTCATTAAATATCAATTTTGTATTAGTACGAGGCATGTTAACTTCTTCATGAGTGCCATTCCACTACAATCGAAATAACTCATGAGATTGAGACTGGCTAAATCTCGTTGTTGTTACCTTTTTTTAAACTTCACTCTCATACCCGATTTCAAGTTCAGGCAGAGATTTATTTTCCTCTAGGGACCATATCACCTAGAGGTGTGATGCATATTTTTCCGATGTATTAACATGAATTCATGTCATGTAAGAACTAGTGCATACATGTCCGAGCTAGAAAAACAACCATCTTCCCTGGAGTTTATCTAGGGTTTACAAATACCCTGGTAACTACCTGATGTATTGTCTTGTTAACAAAATAATGTCCCATACCATTATGTTGGGTTGTATTCATTCAGTGATTCAAGAACAAGATACACCACTTTGTACTTCAGGATCTAACCTAGGAGTGATGCCCAGACATACCTCCATTACCTCCCGTTCTGACCCTACCTATCAAAAGCACAATTAATCCTGAGTGTGGTATTTGTCTTCCTACAAATACCCTAAAGGCTTAAAAATGAGATTGTCTTGCCCATAATATTGTGTTACAAAATAAATATTGTCCTTCCTACAATATTGAAACCTTTCCATCACATAATTTTCCTTATGGTTTAAGAGATTACAAACTTCAATGGTTTTTGGGTATAGAATAATGGTTTGAGTAAATACTCATATCTCTATGACTAAGGTTAAAACTACACTAATAACTAATTGTCATCAAGACTTATATTTAATATCAACAACAATATTAAAAAAAATTATATTTCATAGTACCTTAAAGAGATCTTATTTAAAAGTATATACCAATCTCACATTCTATAAGAATTATTTATTTTAATTATAACAATATGACTAACTTTTACTATTAAATATAGGTTTAAGTCTTCAAATAATTATTTGGTGGCTTTCTAATATGAAATATTGGAAACTGAATAAATCATAAGGAGATCATTATATTTGGATAACCAAAAATAGAGAATTATTAATACGATTAGGTTTCATTTTGTTTGTTTTCTAATATTATCCTACTATGGTTTAAAGATCTACTTTATGATTTCGACTTACATATTTATCTATGCTAATTAATATCCAGCATTATATAACTATGTCCATGTTGTTGTACAATAGTATTCATTAAATCCAGGTGAATCTAGGACTGAAATATGAAATCTAATTAAGCTTTAGAGTGTTTATGATTCATTTTACATAGTCTAAGAAAGAAAACATAATATTGTTATCCTACGTAAGGTGATTCTTAAATCCAAAGAGATTTCCTCATACTATTTTCTTGAACCTCTAAATATTTCCTTTCTAAAAAGAACGTGTTGCCTTACAAATACGTGCAAATAGATTTCAATATTTTTATAATACATCTCTCAAATAATTGCAACCCTTTTGAAAAGAAAAATATAATTAAATAGAAGAGCTACTGGTTCAAACAATCATTTAATTTGATCCTGGCTTAGCACCGAACTTCTAGTTGGTTTCTTTGTCTAGACAGTGGATATTAAAAATAAATTTGAAGTATAAAACTGAACTATCTAATAGCATAATAACATAAGATACCAAGATTCAGGTTAATTACTCGAAATGGAAGTATAGTGGTAATTATAAAGGCTATTATTAATCAATATAATTTTAAAATAAAAGCATTGAGTATCTAATTTATTTTCTCTATCATGCAATCCAAAGTTCTCTTGGTGACTTCAAATCTAATTTACAACTTCTGAAAATTAGACCACAACTGGTTTTATCAATCACATGCTACAAATAAGTGCAAGATTATCAATATTGATGGATTGGACATCTTCCACTAAATATTAAAGGTCTTAATGCACATTTATTTTAAAATAATATCTTCAGACAAAATGTAAAACAAAATGTATTCTTATATCCAACACAGTATAAACCACAGACAACATTTCAAATCCCTAAGTAATATTGTCCATCATATTTAAAAATAATAATGGAACCAACTACACTCTCAAAAAATGCTTGTCATATTAACCAAATTGACACTCAAACACACCACACATTCCATTCTAAGTTTCCAAATACCAAAATATAGAAAAAATATATTAAATGTTTATTTTGGGTACTCTATATATATACTATTTTGGCTCACATCTCACAAATTCATTGTATTCGAATTACAAGATCTCAAGTCGTTTAACAATTCATCTTCCAATTGGAACATTGAGTCTTGCAACCGAACTCAGATATTTTTCACATAATTTGCTAGGCAAAGAAAGTGGCTTTCATCTTCAGGAGATCTTCATATTTGTATTTCAAGCATAAGTTGTCGGTGTTATTCCAAGGGTCAGAGCGGCCAAACTAAGATGATATGCAACTAATATTATACATGCATACATTATTTTCACATCCAACATAAAAGCAATCCAAGAAAACATCTCATGCATTAGAATGTCTTCTATTCATCTCTAGTTCACATTTTGTTCACTTTATAACATTCACTCAATAAAATATTCAATATATATATATATATATATATATAATATTCAGTTTACTATAGTTATAGACTTAAACTTGTCAATTGAATTTTGCTAAAAGATATTCAATCTTACCCGTGAGCACTTGTTCCTTCTTCCTGTTTTAGAAAAGCCCTCTTCCTTCCTCTTGTTTTCGTTCTCTTTTTCACCGCCAAGAAAACAACAGTAACAATGACAATCACAATGCCCTTCTTTCTCCCCACGTCCTGTTTTTTTAGAAGAAGAGTGTTATAATTATGCTTAAAAATTGTTGATTGTTCATGAGTCCTCCATCCTGAGGCTCACCATGTGGAATCCACATTGTTTCCACGTTCAACAACCAAGCCTTTATAATAATTTTAATGCCTAATGTTTCCAATTGCCTTGTTTACTATGTGTCAATGCTTTTTTAATTTTCTTTTTAATATTATATTTTTTTATTTATTAATATTTTCTATTTTATTTTATTTCCTTTATTATTATAAATATTATTACTAATATTATTATTATTATCTCTTATATATATATATATATATATATATATATATATATATATATATATATATTTACACATTTTTATAAAAATAAATTCCAAAAGAAAACATTCACAAGCATACCTATTAATGCAACTACATGATATGCATCTATATTTCTAGTAGGGTTCTTTACCCCTATAAACAATGAATACTCTGTCGCTCATCATTTCCCTTGACTTACCTATCACCGGTCAACCCTTTTTTCCAACTGAGGAAACATCTATCCTTTAAATTGTTCCCACCAGTAATAGTACCTGTCCCTACATCCATAGACTCATTAGCAGTATCTCATCCTTACAGATAAATTAGGTATACAAGAAGTTAGATCTTGGAGGGTTATTACATACTCCCCCTCTAAGATTAAACATAGTCCCTGTGTTTTCATTACCCATTATACATAGATGATATTGCCATGAATAACATGAAGTCAATATAATATAGCATCAAAATTTCAAGATCAAAAACTTAATCATCATCTATAGCAGAAACATTATGTATTCACATACAATAGAAATATTATTATATTTTCCAAGCCAAAAACATGAGTATATCACTATTCAAACAAAAATAGAAATTGTATTTTCATGATAGCCACATCCTCCCACGTGGCACTATTCTCAGAATACTATTCCAATTGGACCTTACACTATTCAATAATTTATTTTCTTAACTGTTTAGTTCTGAAACCAAGGATCTTAATTGATCACACCTCAATGCATAGGTGATCGGTCATCTGTAAATGTTCAACATTACAAACATGCGAGGGGTCAAAAACATATTTCTTGAGAAAGGACACACTTAATGTATCATGGATTTTTGATAAGCTAGGTGGTAAGGCTAGCTTGTAGGCTATTGGGTTTATTTTATCAGTAATTGTGAAAGGTCCTACAAATATTGGACTAAGCTTAGAGGATTTGATTGAGATTTTGGTTGGTTTAACCCTTAGGAATACTTTGTCTCCCATAGTGAATTCCCTTGGCATTCTTTTAAGATCCACATAACTCTTTTATCGGTATGAAGCTTCCTTGAGCCTCCGATGAATTTCATTGAGTTTTTATTCCATTTCTTTAACCATATCTTGTCTGATAATCACCCAATACTCTAGATTAATCCATGATAATGGCATTATGCATCTTCTCATGTATAGATCCTCAAATGGAGCCATACCTTGGGAAGTATGGTAACTATTATTATAAGAAAATTCTACTAGAAAAATATAGTCTTCCCACTTTGTTTGATGATCCATGCAATACATTCTTAGCATATCCTCTAAGACTTGATTTACCCTCTCAGTTTATCCATCAGTTTCTGGGTGATAAGCAGTACTAATATTAAGTTTTGTTCCCCATGCTTGATGCAATGTCTGCCAAAATTTAGAAGTGAATCTAGAATCTCTATCTGATATGATTGTTTTAGGAAAACCATGCAATCATACCACTTCCCTGGAAAATTTATGAGCTGCAGCAGGAGCTCCGTATATAATATTTCTAGGCAGAAAATGTGCCACTTTAGATAATTTATCAACCACCACCAGAACAACATCATGTTGAAATTGATTTTTAGGTAAACCAACTATGAAATCCATATGTTAGAATTTCCCAACAATAGACATGCAAAGCATTACACAAAATATTAAGAGAAGAGTAGAACTGATTGATTATTCCATTGATCAACTTTGTATAAATAATAAAGTTGATCATTGAGAGCCGTTGGATTACAACTCATCAAATCTAATCTAGACTATAAATTAGAGTTTACTTGACTCATGAAGGAGTGGAAACTCAAAGTAAGTCTATCCTAGTAGAACTTAAGAGAATAATTACTTATTCTAACACCCCCCTTAAGTGATACTAGGGGTTTATTGTAAAAAATGAGTCCCAAAAACATGGTCTGATGAGGTACTCATGTATAATGTTTTCTTTACTAGAGATATGGTAAAAACCCTATGGGAAAAACCATCAATCAAAAGAGAAATAGGGAAGAGGCTTGTATTCGGATGGCGACTATTGTTCTCTTAATACAAATAAAAAGTATGAGTCCTGACAATATGGCCTTATGAGGTACTCATTTACAATATATAGATGGTGAAAAAACCCCTTGGGGAAAAACCATCTATCACAAGAAAATATCCAAGATAGAGGCATGTCTTTGGATGGTGAATATTATCCTCATACAAATAATGAGTCCCGGCAACTTGGCCTGATTAGGTACTCATGAACAATATATATGTTGTTGGAGTGATGATAAAAAAAACCACAAGGGAAAAACCATCCTCCAAAGAATAAAATAATAACAGGAGAGGTGGAAGACCTTTGTTTTAATGTAGTTGTACTACTCCAAGTTTTCCTCGCAACTGTATGTAACATGAAGAAGGAAATGACTTGGTGAAGATATATGCAACTTGATTTTCAGTTGGAATATATTCCAACAATATGTCCCCGTTATGAATATATTGTTGAATGAAGTGCATATGTATCTCAATGTGCTTGGTGCATTGATGCTCAATTGGGTTGCGTGCAATATGAATTGAGCTCTGATTGTCACACCAAAGAGTAATAAGTTTATCATTGGAAAACCCAAATTATTTTAGAATTTGATGAAGCCAAAGAGCTTCCTGACTTGCTAAAATTTTTGCTCTATATTCTGCCTTTGTAGATGATAAGGCCACTTCTTGTTGTTTTTGCATAACCAAGCAATTGGCAAAGAACCAAGACAAAAGACATATCCAGAAGTTGAACATTTGTCTTCTAATGAACCTACCCAATCTGAATCTATGTAGCCAATGATATCCATGGATTTTACCTCATATAAGAGCCCAAAGTGAGAAGTTCCTTGCAAGTAGCGGAGGATCCTTTTTGTTGCTTTCTAGTGACTGAAATGAGGTTGATGTGAGAATCTGGATACTAAGCCAACAACATATGAGATATCTGGATGAGTATGAGTAAGGTATAACAAACTCCCTACAAGTTAACAGTATAGAGTTGCATCACAAAGAGGGGATGTGCAGGAAGTACTAATATTGACTCCAGACTGAAAAGGTGTAGGAGATGGTTTGCAATCTGTCATTTTAAACCTTTTAAGAAGATCTAGAGTGTATTTTTGTTGATGTAATGAAATTCCTATATTTGTTTGATTTATTTGGATCCCAAGGAAGTAATGTGCTATACCCAGATCAACCATATCTAATTTTTTAAAGAGGGAGTTGTTTATAGTCTGAATGTGAGTGAAGTCACTACCAGTGAGTAGTAGATCATAAAAATATAGAACAAGTATGGTGATTTTTCTTTCATCTCTCCAAATGTAGACTGTGTTATCAGACTCACAATGAGAAAAACCTGAGGAAAGAAGGAAGGAGTCCATTTTTTCATACCAAGATCTAGGAGCTTGTTTGAGGCCATAGAGAGACTTATTTAGCCTACAAACAAGAGAGGAGTCTTGAGTGAAACCAGTAGGTTGTTCCATGTATATTTCTTCATTTAAATCCCCATGTAAGAAAGCACTTTTTACATCCATTTGAAAGATAGGCCACTCTTGGGAAGCAGGCAGAGCAAGAACCCATATTACAGAATCCATTTTTGCAACTGGAGCAAAGGTTTCAACATAATCAATTCCTTCAATTTGAGAGAAACCTTTGGCTACTAGGCGAGCTTTGTGTTTGTCAATTTCTCCATTAGGACCATATTTTTTTTTGTAAATCCATTTACAACAAACTAGTTTCCTTTCTTTAGGTAGGGGAACTAAATCCCAAGTATTATTTTTGATTAAGGAAGATAATTCATCTTCCATGGCATCATCCCATTCTTTAATACCAGTTGCTTCTTTGAAGGGATGAGGATAAGAGGAAATAAACTGATAGACAAGACAAGTGCCTATGGCATTGGTAGATCTGGATGAAGGAAGATTTTGGATGAAAGGAGTAGCTTATTTAACAATTGTGTGGGCCCATTTTGGCATAGTGGAAGGAGTAGAAGGAGTTGAAAGACTTTGAGTTGGAGTTACAGGTTCCTCATCTTGATTATCAATATCTAAGTTAATCTCTAGATATGGTTCTTCATAATATTGAGGTTCTACTATAGTAGAAGGCTCAATAGAGGAAGATGATGGTTGAGGATCTTTCTAAGGGAATTTTTCATCAAATTGGACATTCCTATGAAAAATACCTCATGAGTTGAGGTATCAAGGAGCTTGTATGCTTTCATTTCCTCACAATAATCAACAAAGATGAGCTTTTTGCTTTTCTTATCTAGAGCCTTCCTTTTCTTCTTTGGAATGTGTGCCCAAGTAGTACACCCAAATATATTGAAGAAGGAAACATCTGGTTTTGAGCAAATCCATGCTTCTTCATGAGTTAAATGGTCAAGAGCTTTATGAGGTGTGTGGTTTTGAATATAATTGGCACAGTTAATAGCTTCTACCCAAAATTTTTTTGGAAGATCTCTTGAATGGAGCATAAAATTTGCCATTTCCTTCAATGTTTAGTTTTTCCTTTTTGCAATACCATTTTTTTGTGGATTATGGGAGATAGAATGCTGATGAATGATGCCATGACTTGATAGAAATATGGAGAACTCATTACTATAGTATTTCCCCCATTATCTATGCAAATTTGCTTGATGTTGTAGGAGGCCTTATTTTATACTAAGGCTTTGAAGACTTTGAAGTGGGATAGAACATCACTTTTATATTTTAGGAAGTAGACCCAAGTTCTTCTAGAAAAGTCATCAATAAATGTTAGAGCATACTTTACTCCTTTGAAATAAGGTTCTATAAAGGACATCAAGTCACTATGGATTAATTCTAGAGGGGATGAGGCTTTTAGAGAACTACTTGGATGGAAAGGATCTTGATGTTGCTTTCCAAGAGCACATCTAGGACAAACTCCATCAATAGAAGAGACTTGAGGCAAACCAGTTACCATTTAATGGGTGTTCAATTCCTTTAGGTAGTTGTAACTGAGATGACCAAACCTTTCATGCCAAATTTTGCTTTCAAGATCTCCATGAGACACAAATCAGGAGGCCCCTTCTAGATTTTTGAATCCTTTGAAGTGAAATAGGTGAGTGTTGTGATTGATATCTCCTTTTGCTATGAGAGAATGGGGATCTTGAAAGTCTCTTATCTCAACTCTTGTTGGAGAGAAGAGAATTTTTTTCCCCTTTCCAAAAGTACAAATCTGATAGATGGAGAGGATATTTGTGGTAATGTTTGGAACATAGAGAACATTATTTATAGAGCCACCATCAATGGTTATGTCACCCTTTCCTTTGACTGGGATAAAGGAAGAGTCACCCACTTCTACGCTACATGTAGAACTTGAAGAGATAGAAGAGAATGACTTATCTGAAGTAGTCATGTGATGAGTTGCTCCAAAATTTAGGACCCAATAATTAGAAGAATAATTGGAGGTTTTTCCTTAAAAATTTAAGGCTTTTCCTATTTGCTTCTCTTGTCTATATTTTGATCCTTCATAGCTGCCTCTAGTTTTTATAATATTTTCCAGCATTTGTTTGCAAAATGACCATTCTTTTTGCAGTAAGTACAAGTTATGGGATTCCTTTCCTTCATTTTGAATTTTTCTTTAGTAGAGGTGGAGGCTACTAATTCTTTTTAGGAAGAGGAAGAGGAAGAGATCTCATATCTTGTAATTTTTGTTTCTTCCCTAGTTAGTCTATCACAAAATTCTTCTAAAGAAGGCATTTTAAAGGTTGCACCAAGAGCATATTTTGTAGATAGAAATGTGGTTGCAAAGATTTGAAATACACCATTTAGTTTAGAAATAATTAGATAAATGTACTCTTCTTCAGTATTAGTCTTCCCATTGCCTTTGTATTGAGTGAGGACTTCTTTGAATTTGGTGAGGAAGTCAACTATTGCTTAAGCCTTCAGGAGATAATGTTGTTAATTCTACTTCTAGTTGCATTGATATTATGTGATCTACTTTCCCAAACAAGGTCTTTAGTTTCTCCCAACTTTCATAAGGAGTTTTACAACCTGTAATGTGAAACCATAAACTTTCATGAACATTAGAGCTTATAATACCCATTGTTTCATACATTTTCTCTTTGAGAACAAATTTTTCATATTCTTTTTCAAACTCAGGTTTCTCTTCTTCTAATAGGTGTTTGAGCCCTTTCTGAGAAATGAGATTTAAAATTTTGGGTTTCCATTTATGGTAGTTATGAGGAGTGAGAGGATCAATTGTATTCATTGAATTCATTTTGATGTTAACCGAAAGTTACCCCCTTTAACTTTAATTAATAGAATGCAATGGATATTAGTTAACATAATTCTTAATAAAATATCAAATTCTCAAAATATTACCCGCCCTAACGAGAGGAAGACTATAAGTAAATTTGAGAAAACCTGATATTCAATGAGGTTAATGAGAACAAATATGCCAAAGCTTTTAAGGCACACCAAATAACTCAAAAATACCCACCCTAACAAGAGAGAAACTATAAGTATTTTGGGGATATTTGATATTAAGTTTGGTTTAAATATAAGCTTTAAGGAACACCAAATAACTCAGAAAGACCCGCCTTAATGAGAGGGAAACTATAAGTATTTTGAGGATATTTGATATTAATTTTGGTTTTAAATATAACAAAAAAGCAAGGCCAATATATCTTGTCTTTTCAAATACCCACCCTAATGAGAGGAAAACTATAAGTATTGATTAGATATGATACTTGGAACATAGGCTAATTTTATCCAGACCTATAGTTGTTATCTTAATAACCCGTTACTTGAGGAAAACTATAATGCTTTGTTAAAACTTAGTAATAAAAAAAAGTTATTAAATTTTTATGGATGTTTAATATATAGTTTTTTTAATAATTAAAGAAAGAATAAAATATATATTTTATTAAGATCTTTAAATGGTTAAGGATTGAAATTTTTTCAATACCTTATTAATATTAAGCAAGATATTTAAACAAAAAAGAATTATAATAAAGTTTTAAGTCAAAATAAAGTATGCAAAAAAAAGATATTTATAATGCACTAGAGAAATGTTTTGACTTCAAGGAATAATATATATTTTAAATAAAAAAAATTATATCTTTTGATTCAAATGAGGATGTGCTTAAACTTAGTGAATATCTTCTTAACTTTATAGATATTTAAACGATATGTAAATAATATATATCTTTGAAATTAAAACTACTATAAATCAATCTAGAGAGATATGAAGAAGGTAGACTCAAAACAAAATATAAAACACCCCCTAAAATATAAAAACATGAAAGGTGCAGAAAAGAGCACCGTAACCCCTCCAAATAAAATCTTTTATTAAATTGGTTACAAATGACTCGCGAATTTTGAAGAGATCCTTTGGAAAAAAGTAAAGGCTCTTTGAAAAAAGGGATTCAGAGGTTTATTGCAAGGATGACCTTCGAAATCGAAGGTTTTAATAAACCGATACAAAAAACCTAATTTACCAAATGAGGACAATAGATTATCATAATATGAGGCACCGATGGTTAGATTTACAGAGGATGATCTGAAGCAAAGGGTAGAGACTATAATATGAAAATGTTTGGTTTTTAGATGAAATGGAGATGCCTGAAGAGAGCAACCTGCAGAAAAAAAATTGTTAGAATATAAAAGTTTCAGTGCCTTCCTCCTTCTAAGATGTGACAGACGCATCGTGACATAGAAAACTAGAAGCCAGGATTTGTAAGGGCAGATGTAACCCAATATAGGACCACCAATGCAGCAGGCCTAGCAATCTATTGTTAACTGGCACCACGGATGACTTCGAATGAGGCTCTACTTTTTATTTGAGATGTGCAGTCCTTAGAGAAGATATTTTAACCTGTAGAATAGAAGAACAAGAGAGACATAAATCTAAAAAATATATATCCTATTTTCTTAGCAAAAGGGATAGTAAAAAAATCATATATCTGCTACTTTTACCTGCTGCTATATACCAAACGAAGAAAGAATCAGATACTGTAAACAAGAAATGCAATCTTAAAAAATTGTGAATTCACTACGATAGAGAGAGGGCTCGAATGGGATGAAAAATAAACCCAAAGACAGTCATTTAACCTTCATAAATAAATTTTAATGAGAGAAGTGGTGAATTAGGAAAGGAAATCCGGTTTAAATGGGGTCTTTTTGAAGTTTTCGAAGCTTAAAAGACGTCTAAAAAAATTAAGATGATACGTTTCTTTAAAAACGTATCAAATCAATATCTAGAAGATGTCGTTCGAAATTCACGAAGGCAAACAAATTTAATAGAAAGATTTAGAAATTTTTGAAACCATAAATCGAAGTTCATCGAGCATAATAGATGTTAAAAATATTAAGAAGATATGTTTGTTTAAAAACGTATCAAATTCAATATTGAGAAGACGTCGTTCCAAGATCACGAAGGTAAAAAACTTTAATAGATTTAATTAGAAATTTTTTATGAAGAGTGTTGTGCCAATTGAGGAAAAAAACTAGAGAGTGCGCTCTCAGTATTCACTAGAGAGGCGAAAGAGAGGCACCACGAAGGGAAATGGAGAGCGCTCAATAGAGGTTGTTGATAGCATGATTTGCAAGCTTCCCGAGGACTCCGAGACCAATGAAAGGGCAACACAATGTTTTTTTTCTATGAAAAAGAAACACTTAAATATAGGAAAAAATACTATGATATCAAGCTCGTTATTAAAAAATAATAACAGGTAATAAAAATGCTTGAATAACATGTTTTATTAAGAAAAAATAATAATATAATATGTATGCTTATGAAAAAATGAGCAATTATTCTCAAAATATTTACACTAGAAGACAATGAATCTTTCCTTCCTTAACTGATAAGGAGACACATTTTTTTTAGAATAGCCCACATACATAAAAAATATAGCTAAAAAAAAACTATATATAAAATCTTATGAAGGCCCCCTTTTTTTTTTTAAAAAAAGGAGAAGCCAACAAAAGATACAAAGAACCAACTCCTAGAATCTTCAAGAGATAATGCTAGCAAGATCTATCCTGCTCTGGTACCATGTTAGAATTTCCCAACAATAGACATGCAAAGCATTACACAAAATATGAAGAGAAGAGTAGAACTAATTGATTATTCCATGGATCAACTTTGTATAAATAACAAAGTTGATCATTGAGAGTCGTTGGATTACATAAACTCATCAAATCTGATATAGACTATAAATGAGAGTTGATGTTACTTATGAAGGAGTGGACACTCAAATTAAGTCTATCCTAGTAGAACTTAAGAGAATAATTACTTATTCTAACACCATAGACACAACCTGCCATTTATATTTTGGAATTTCATGTGAATACAGGCATCCAACTGGATGTAAATGCTCTGCCTTTACCTTTTGACATTCTAAGCATTTTGCTACAAATTCAGCAATATCCTTTTTCATCCCAAGCCAATAATAATATTTCCTCATATTTTCATGCATCTTAACATAACCCGGATGTGCTGAATAAGGAGTACAATGTGCCTCCTGAAGAATTATGTTTCTTAGATTCAAATAATTTGGCACTACTACCCTATTTTGAAAGCATAGGATATCCTCTTGAATCTTAAATTCCTTTGCTTTTTCAGAACCCTGTCGAACCAAATCCCAATATTTTTGAGAGAATTCATCTTGAAATTGAAGTTTTCTTATTTGTTCAAAAATATCAGATTGACATTGCGACATAGCAACGATATGCCTTCTTCTGCTCAAAGCATCTACTATCTTGTTTTATTTTCCCTTTATATACTCAATGTTGAAATCATATTCAGCCAAAAATTCCATCCAACACCTTTGCCTAGCATTGAGCATTGGCTGGGTAAAGATGTATCTTAGACTTTGATGATCAGTTTTGAGCTCAAAAGGTTTACCAAGTAAGTAATGTCACCACATTTTAAGAGTGTGCACCACTACAGCCAATTCTAAATCATGTGTGGCGTAATTCAATTCATGTTTCTTAATATTTCATGACTCATAAGCTATAACTCCCTCTTCTTGCATAAGAACACCACCTAATCCTTCAATAGAAGCATCTGTACATACCATAAATGGAAGTTTGGAATCCGGTATTCTAAGAATAGGAGCAGTTGTTAATTTTTCTTTGAGCATTTTGAAAGCTTCTTCACACCATGTAGTCCATTTAAAAAATTTTCCTTTCTTCTAAATATTTATTATCGGATAGGCCAATTTAGAAAAATTCTTGACAAAGCGATGATAGTATCCTCTCAGTCCCAAGAAACTTTGCACCTCAGAAATATTTGTTGGAGCAGGCCAATCAATAATGGCTTCTATTTTCTTTGGGTCAACAGACACTCCTTCAGTAGAAATCACATGTCCCAAGTATTGTACTTTAGTTGTATAGAACTCACACTTGGACAACTTCCCATACAACTGATTCTTTCTAAGTATCTCGAGAACAATCCTCATATGGTGATCATGCTCCTCCTTATTTTTGGAGTAGATCAAAATATCATCTAAAAATACAAGTACAAACTGATCTAACTATTCCCAAAATACATTATTCATTAAATTCATAAAGGTTGTTGGTGCATTAGTTAATCCAAAAGGTAACATTGTAAATTCATAGTGGCCATATCTAGTCTGAAAGGCAGTTTTATGGGTATCTTCTTCTCGGATTCTCAACTGATGATAACTAGATCTAAGATCAATTTTTGTGAATATGGAAGCTCCTTTCAATTGATCGAACAAATCATCTATTCTGGGTAGAGAGTACTTATTTTTAACTGTCATCTTATTTAGCATTTTGTAGTCAATACATAGTCTCAGTGTTCCATCCTTATTTTTAACAAATAGAACTGGTGCACCCCATGGAGAGACACTAGGTTTAATGTGGCATTTTTCTAATAGATCTTGAAGTTGAGTCTTGAGCTCTTGCAATTCAATTGTAGTCATCCTATAAGGTGCTCTGGCTATAGGGGTTGCTCCTGGAAGAAGTTCTATAGAGAAATCAAATTCCCTTTGGGGTGGAAGACCTGGTAAATCTTTAGGAAAAATATCTCAAAAATCATTTAGTACCGGATAAGTCTGAAAAAGACTTACCCCAGACTTAGTTTCCTCCTTTTTATTAAGTTTAACTACATAGACTCTACTACCCTTCCTTATAGCTCTCTTGACTTGCATGGTTGTTAGAAGATGTGGTTCCACTGATTCACGTCCATAATAAATTTGAATCCTATGCTTGGTGTCATCAATGAAATCCATCCATCTTCCTTCAAATTTTAGCAATGCTTTATGTGCCTTAAGCCAATCAACACCTAAGATTATGTTGAAAGCATGCAATGGAGCCACATACAAATGCCAACTTGTTTTTCCTTGAGGCAGTTCTATCGAAGGGTCAAATAAACATTGATTAATGGTATAGGTTTGCCTAGACCCATACTCAACCTTCCACCCATTTTCCATAAACCCAGTTTTTTTGGTATGTCCCTCAAAGTGGTTGAAGAAATAAAACTATCAGTTGCTCTAGAATCAATTAAAATATGTACATCTCTACTATAAATTTTACCCTTCAACAGAAAAGGTATTGCTTGTCCATTAAGTTTAGGATTACCTGTTGCTGCATAAATCTTATGAGCTGGCTCTGTAGGTTCTTTTCTCTTGTCAGCTCTCAAAGGACACTTATCAGCATAATGAGGTTCTTGACAGATCCAACATCCAGTTCGAGGTGCCCTTTCTCTCTTATTTCCATCATTGCCCTCCTGAGTACCAGTTCCTGGTGCATTAGCTCTTGGATCAAACCTATCCCAAAAATTTCTTCTATCTTGGCCACCTCGGTTATTCTGATTTCCTCTGTTTCCTTGATACTTATTTTTGTTCTTGTCAAACCTGATTCGGTTTTCATTCTGGCCCTTTTTACTCCAATTCTTGTCTGTGACAACATTTTTCTTTTTCTATGGTTCTTCCCTATCAGAGGATTTTTTATAATAGGCCTTCTTGGCCTTATAATTATCCTCTTCTTGCCACACCAGATCACAGGCAATAGTAAGGGTTGCAGGCTTCAACATGAGAATCAAGTGACCAATATTTGGGTGAAGTCCCAAAAGAAATTTTTGGACCTTAATTTTAGTTCTCTATTCATACTCAGGCATATATTTAAGCAGTTGCACAAATCACTGATAATATTCAATAATAGTCATATTACCTTGAGTCAACCTTGAGAATTGTAGTCTTTTCAAGGTAAAATTATGGTGTCAGGAACCTATCCTTAAATGCCTTCACAAAATTTTCCCAAGGCACATCAATAGCTTCCACATTATGAGTTTTTCTATAGGTGTCCCACCAATCTGCAGCTGCTCCGATCAGACAAAAAACTGCCCATGAGGTTTTTGATTTAGAGGAGAGAGTTCTAACAACAAAATATACCTCTAAACTATTCAGCCATCTCTCAGCTTCTTCTCCATCACCTATACCATCAAATTTTGTGATATCAATTCTTCGCATATCTTTATCCAACTCAGAACCCACTTGTTTTCTTTTGGGATCAATTGATGTTTCTTCCTCAATTATCACTAGTTCCTTTCCCTTGGATAAATTCTCTATTATTTTCTGTTGTTGTGAGATCATTTCTTGTTGTTGAGTTAGCTGAGATTTTTGTTGTTCCATATGTTCTAACATTTGAGCCTTCTATTGAGCCAGGTGCTCAGTCATTTGAGTTCTTTGTTGTTCCAATTGCTCATTCTGTTGGCTCATCTGTTCTTTCATTAATTGTATCATTCAGACCATTTTGTCCTCTTTTGGAGCTGATTCTTTTTCTTTCCTAGCCACTCGAGGAGATTTTGTGGCTTCCTCTATAGCTCCTAACCTTACAATATTTTGAATGACCCTCCTAGGATTTTTAGTCAGCCCTTCCCACTGTACTACCACCGGTCTCTTCGAAGAACTAGCTCTTTGTCTAGATGCCATTGCCTATCCAGAAAAGAGTCTTGTCAATTTTAGGTTTAGATGTTCAAATTGATAACACAATTTATATTTAACATCAAGTTTTCTAAAATTGTATTGCCTAGGGGTTCGCAACCTAGGCTCTGATACCAAATGTAACACCCCAAGTCCTACCCACTTGGTTGTCCAACAATGAAAAACTCAACTCAAAAAAATTTCATTAAATATATTTATTAAATATCAAATTTATTTTAGTATGAGGTATGTTAACTTCTTCATGAGTGCCATTTCATTGTAGTCAAAATAACTCATGAGATCGAGACTGGCCAAATCTCGTTGTTGTTGCCTTTTTTGAACTTCACTCTCATACCCGATTCCAAGTTCAGGCAAGGGTTTCTTTTCCTCTAGGGCCCATAACACCTAGAGGTGTGACGCATATTTTCCCCATATCTTATCATGAATTCATGTCATGTAAGAACTAGCGCATACATGCCCGAGCTAGACGAACAACCATCTTCCTTGGAGTTCATCTAGGGTTTACCAATACCCTGGTAACTACCCGATGTCTTGACTTGTTAACAACATAATGTCCCATACCATTATGTTGGGTTGTATTCATTCAATGATTCAAGTACAAGATTCACCACTCAGTACTATCAGGATCTGACCTAGGAGTGATGCCCATACATCCCTCCATTACCTCCCATTCTGACCCTACCTATCAAAAGTACGGTTAATCCTGAGTGTGGTATTTGTCCTCCTACAAATACCATAAAGGCTTAAAACCAAGATTGTCTTACCCACAATCTTGAATTACAAAATCAAGATTGTCCTTCCTACAATCTTGATATTTTTCCATCTCATAATTGTCTCACTAAGGTTTAAGAGGTTACTATTTGCAATGGTTTTCAGGTATAGAATAATGGTTTGAGTAAAATACTCCTATATTTATAACTAAGGTTAAAACTACACCATTTACCAATTGTCATCAAAGCTTATATTTAATATCAACAACAATATTTAAACATTTTATATTTCATATTACCTTAAAGAGATCCTATTTATAATATACCAATCTCACATCCTATAAATATTATTTATTTTAATTGTAACAATATTAATATATTAACGAGTGGGTTTTTATAGAGGATCCCAAAACCTTATGTACAAAATTAGCCATATTTCCAATGATGCATCATACCTCTTGGCTATAACAATAAGCCTAATTGCAAGTAAAGCCATCCTAATGCTAAAGACTTGGAAACTGTAAAAAACTGTAAAAAAGGGCTTTTAGGCCTGGAAACCCAACGAAAAAGAAATAGGACAAAACCGAGGGAACACCAAGTAGAGCCCGAAGAAATAAAATGAGGAAAGAAAAATAGACAAGACACCATGGATAGCTAAGTTGACAAAATTTCCATGCCACACCAAAACTCGTCGGAGGGGGCTTTCCAAAAATTGTGCAAGGAAAGCATCATGAATGGATGTCTGCTCTGGCCAACCTTTCCACATCGGATGGCAAGCGATATCGCCACACGATTGGAAACATGGTCGTGAGCCCTTTGTTGGCCATGTGGTCAGCCATGCGATTACCTTCTCTCAAAGTATGATTTGCTTTCCACCTACCACGATAGGAGAGAAGCGTTCTTGCCTTGAGGATGATGTTGTAGACTTTCCAAGATGGATTTTTGGTGCCAAGAAGGTAATTCACGATGTTGAGCGAGTCACCCTCAATAATAAGAGGTTGAGGATCCTTAGAGAGTATCCGAATACCTTTCAGAGTGCCTCGGGCTTTGGCATAGTGATTTTTTTGGGAGCCCAAATCTTCACAATAGGCCATCACAAGATTCCCATCATGATATCTGAAAACACCCCCAGCACCAGTGGTCCCAGGATTCCCCTTAGTCGCTCCATCAAAGTTTAATTTAATCCACCCCAAGGGGGGTTTGGTCCAAACAATATTTCTTTGACAAGGCCCTTTAACAACCTCCATAAATGGCCAGAGATTCATCATTTTGAGAATCGCTTCTTCGCTCGGAAGGTAGGGATGGGGACTAGGAACAACAATAGAATTCTCAATGGCGTAGGACAACGCATTTTGAGAAATAGAAGGGGGCCCTCTAGGAGCTCTACCAAAGATTTTGGCATTCCTCTCTAACCAAATTTTCCAAATTGAATGATGGAAGGAGGCCTCGAGGAGGAAGCAGAGTTTGGGATTTTTGAAAGGATTAGGCCATTGGTGGAAAGCATCTCTAAGGGAATAGGGAGAGCACCATAGTATTTGGAAGGAGGATAGGAAAATACTAATAATAGAGTGGGAAAATGGGCAATGCAAGAATAAATGATCCCTTGTCTCGTAATCTGCAAGACACAAGTAACACCTGTTGGGGAAGGCAAAACCTCTCTTATGAAGCTTGTCGATTGTTAAGGCTTTGTTTTCGAAAGCAATCCATGCAAAGAAGTTGATTTTAGGGACAACTTCTTTCCTCCACACAGTATTCCACCTGTAGTCTAGAGCAGTCTTGGTGGTAAGAAACTCATAAGTTGATTTAACAAAAAAAATCCCATCCTCCGTACCACTCCAGATGATTCTGTCATTCCTCCTAGCAGAAGGAATTAAAACCGATTGGAGGATATTTGCAAGAAATGTAACCTCATTATTAAACCCCTCCACAACTGGAATATTCCACCGAGGAAAATGGGTGCTCTGGTCTATGAACTCTGCCACCCTAAGTTGTGAGTTAGGGTCAATCAAACCTCTCAGCCCAGCGAGATCCGCCCTTGACCCAAGGGCTTCTTCAGTCGCCCACCTGTCCTTCCAAAAGAAAATGAGGTTGCCATCACCCAAAATCTAGCAGGCTCCCAGGCTGATCAAATGTCGGGTTTGGAGCATAGATTTCCAAAAGGTCGACGCCACGGAGGAGGTCTCAGCATCCAAGAAGGAAATGGGGCCAAGATACTTATTTTTAACTAGCTTAACCCACTCCACCAGGTTGCTAGATAGAATCCTCCAAGTGTGCTTTGCTATTAGAGCCAAATTCATAAGTCTTGATCTTCTCAACCCCAGATCGCCTTGGTCTATCCTAGAACACACCTTGTCCCAAGAAACAATGGGGAGTCTAGATTTCTCTTCACTGCCAGACCATAGAAAGGTCCTCTAAATATTCTCAATTTTGGAGTGAACTGCAATCGGAAGCATGAACACCGACATGAAGTAGGTCGGGATCCCCTGAAGACAAGCTTTGGTAAGGGTGGCTTTTTCGGCTTGCAACAGGAGTTTGCCCTTCCAAGTTCCGAGTTTCTTGTGAAGGTGCTCAAGAATCATGTTCCACATATCCCCACTCGCCTGCCCGCTATAAGATAGAGGTAACCCTAGATAGGACGTAGGTAGGGAATCAATAGTGCATTCAAGAATTCTAGCAATCCGAAGTTTCCTACACAGGGGAGTGTTAATAAAATAGATTTTGCTCTTGATGTAATTGACCTTTTGCCCTATAGCTTGCTCATAACAGGATAGGATCCACTTGAGTGATTTGGCTTGGGCAACGGATGCCCTAGTGGAGATGAGGGTGTCATCCATAAATTGTTGATGAGTGACAGGATCAACTCTAGAAGTCGACAAAATGCCAGAAATCTTGTTTTGACGAAGAGCCTCTTTCATGGACCAACTCAGAACCTCCACCAGAAGAATGAAAAGGATGGGGGATAAAGGATCGCCCTGTCTGAGGCCTCTGGTGCTTTGGAAATACCCAGCTGGGGACCCATTGACTAGGATAGAAAAAAAAGGAGTGGATATAAAGCTGTAGACAAGGTCAATCCAGTGGGGATGAAAGCCGAACTTGAGGAGGACTGCACACAAAAAATTTTGATCAACCCGATCAAAGGCTTTGTTCATGTTGAGCTTAAGAAAAAGAGCAGCATTCTTGGAGTGGTAAGCGGAATGAAGGGTCTCATGGATAGTGATGACACCATCAAGAATGTTTTTGCATTTAATAGTGCTTCCCTAAGGATCAATCAAGATGAGGAGGACTGTTTTGAGTCTATTGGCTATAGACTTGGTAAGAATCTTGTAAAAAACATTGCACAGGCTGATGGGTTGATAGTCAAATAAACTTTTGCAGGTAGGAGACTTAGGAATGAGGGCAAGAAAGGTGGAATTGAGTTTCAGGTGGATGGATCTGGAAGCTTGAATAACCCGAATAGCATCGCACACATCCGGACCCATGACCTCCCACATGACTTGGAAGAATCGGGGGGGGGGGGAACCATTGGGGCCAGGGGCCTTATATGGTTGCATGGAGAACAATGCTTCCTTAATCTTGGATGAGGAAAAAGGTTCCAGAAGCTTAATGCTTACCTCATGGGTGACTTTGGTCAAAAAATTTGTGAGCAGAGATTCTAGACCTGAAGGTTGCTGTCCGAAGGAGTGCCAAGCAAATCCTAAAAAAAGTCAACCGCTTCACTCCTGATTTCCTCTATCTCCCTGGTAATGCACCCATCCTTACAAGCCACTTCTCTGATCTTGTTGGCCCCTCTATGCCTCATAGTAGATGCATGGAAAAACCTCGTGTTGGTGTCTCCATTCTTCAACCAAAGGTCACGAGATTTCTGGTGCCAGAACGTTTCCTCCCTAGTGAGAATAGAATGAAAGTCCACCAAAAGATTTCGCTCTTCCTCCTTGAGACCCTCGGTGTAACCTTCGAGTTGCATCCTTTCCTCAAAAACCTTCATGTTCTCAGAGATGGATTTTTTGGACTCAAAAATGTTGCTGAAAACCTCTTTATTCCAAACTTTCAGCTTTTCTTTGACCATTTTGAGCTTTAGAGTTCCTTCCACCTTCAATTGCCACCACATTGAAACCAAACCTTTGAAGCCCTTGTGAGAGATCCACATGGATACAAATCTGAAGGGGGTTTTAAAAATAGGCCCATCATCCACCTCCAAGAAAATAGGGTTGGTCAAACCCAATCCTTGGAAGAGCCGAAAGGATAGCCCCGCCAAGGATAGGAATGGCTTCTTGGGACATAAAAAATCTATCGAGCTTGAATTGAATCAAATCACTTCCAATCCTTTTGTTACTCCAAGTGAAGGAAGCCCCTTTGAGTTCGATGTCGAGCAAGCCATTAGTAGAGAAAAAATCCCTGAAGTCCTCAAAGTTGCGGCTGAAGTGGTCAGATCCTCATTTTTTTCCAAAGGATGAAGGGGACAATTGAAGTCACCCCCTAAAACCCAAGGAAAATTACTAAAATTCTCCCTCATCTGAGATATAGCTTTCCACATTTTTGTTCTCTCTATGGCAGAATTTGAAGCATAAACATTGGACGAAATCCATGAAAAATTGGTGGTTTTGGACTGGAAGAGTACATTGATGATTCTATTGGAAGTTGATAGCAGGCTACCCTCAAACCTTGAAGGGTCCCACAGAACCATGAGTCCTCCCGTTGTTCCCATTGCAGGGCTGGACAGACAATTTGCCTTGGCCCAAATGGCCTTTGCAACTTTATCAGAGGAGATAGCATCGACCTTGGTCTCTTGCAAAATAAGGATGGAAGGATTAGTCCTCCTACAAAGATCAACCACTAACCTTCGTTTGGCTGCACCGTTTAGTCCTCTCACATTCCATGAGAGGACTTTCATCTGGATAGTTTGAGGTTTTTCTTGCCTCCCCTTCCTTGTTGAGGGGGAGGTTTTGATGCATGCACTTCGTCCGTCTGAGCGCCATAATCATCCAGAACCAACAAACGTTGGGTTCCATTTGCAATGTCATTTGCTGTCTCTTTGTCTTGCCTGTCTTTGTTAGGAGGACGACCCTACTTCCTCTCACTACCAAAATCCACACTTTAATTTTGGCTCCTCGTGTTTCAGGGGCTAATGTGACCGGATTGTTCACCCCTCCTTCCTAAGAGGTAATCTTCTAGCATTGTCTGCGACTGGCTAAAATTGGGATGACCCATATCTTGGGGCAGAGAAAGAGTCTAAGTCACAATTTGGGATGGGGTCCATTCCTTCTCTTCCTGTGATTCACTTTCCAAGTGGGAGTCTACTCCTTGCTGATTGTCAATCTCAAGTTGCTCGGGGTCCGATTGGAGAGTGGGATTCTCTCCAGGCTTAGAGAGTCCGACACAGACTCTAGAGGGACCTGGAGATTCATGACCCTTCGCATCTGGAAGATTTGACTACTTCGCCTGACCTTCCCCATGCTCTAGGGGGTTGTTGTTTTCACACTTCTGCTTACCCAGTTTTTGAAGAGGATACTGGGATTGGAGGTGCCCTTGGGATAGACACTGGGGGCAGAAAGATGGTCTATTTTCATAGACAATAGCTTATTTATGAAAGCTGGTCTACTTACCCAGTTTATGAACAATTTGTTTTTGAATTTTTTGTTGTTTTTAATTTTACAGCTTAGACTTAGAGTTAAAAACCCTATGACTGACAAACTATTTTTTTTTTGGAATGTTTTTTTGTTTTTAATTTATCAGTTTAAACGTAGAGTTAAAAACCCTAGGACTGACAAAATGTTTTTGACTATTTTTGTTTTTAATTTATCAGTGTAGACTTAGAGTTAAAAACCCTAGAACTGACAAACTATTTTTTGAATTGTTTTTGTTTTTGTAATTTATTAGTTTAGACTTAGAGTTAAAAACCCTAGAACTGACAAACGATTTTTGAATTTTTTTTGTTTTTAATTTATCAGTTTAGACTTAGAGTTAAAAACCCTAGAACTGACAACAATGTTTTTTTGAATGTTTTTTGTTGTTAATTTATCAGTTTAAATGTAGAGTTAAAAACCCTAGGAATGACAAACTATTTTTGACTATTTTTGTTTTTAATTTATCAGTTTAGACTTAGAGTTAAAAACCCTAGAACTAACAAACTATTTTTTGAATTGTTTTTGTTTTTAATTTATCAGTTTAGACTTAGAGTTAAAAACCCTAGGACTGACAAATTGTTTTTGAATTGTTTTTTTGTTTTTAATTTATCAGTTGAGACTTAGAGTTAAAAACCCTAGGAACTGACAAACTTTTTTTGAATTATTTTTGTTTTTAATTTATCAGTTTAGACTTAGAGTTAAAAAACCTAGGACTGACAAACTCTTTTTTTTTTGAATGTTTTTTATTTTAATTTATCAGTTTAGACTTAGAGTTAAAAACCCTAGGACTGACAAACTGTTTTTTTTAATTTTTTTGAATTTTGTTTATCGTTATTTGTCTATTTTTAGCTATACATTGTTTTATGCATTGCTGTATATTCATGTTATTACTGTATAGTTTATCATGTTTTTAATGTTTTTGTTTTGTTTTCTTTTGCAGGTTGTGAAGAGCCGGTACCATGTGCCTACGGTTTTCTTTGAAGCGTGGGAGGCACTGACTTTGGTTGACTGGGAGTGGCTTGATGCCCTTGGGCTCAAGCAGGTGACTCGACTAGAGCCTGTGGTCGAGGATCGGGCCTATCTGACGGCCCTGATCAACTTGTGGGATCCCCGGACCAATACCTTCCATCTCCCAATAGGGGAGATGATAGTGACCTTGGAGGATGTCTATCGGATTCTACGGATTTCGATAGACGGGCTACCGATCAGGACGATGTCGCGTGATCAGCGGACAGCTGTACTGACGTGATGCTTCGGGCATGGGGAGGAGTTGGGTGTGGATAGCCCAGTGGAGAGGGCAGAGGGCGACTGCCAGATTGGCGGGATTTTGGTTCGATGGTGGCTAGAGAGGGGCGTGTTGGGAGTGAGGCACGCATTACTAATGGGCCTCATTTCCAACATGTTGCTACCCGACTCTTCGAGCATGAGGTTCCCGTGGAACTTGTTGGAGGTGGTTTTCAGACTGGTCGAGTGTCCCATAGAGGCACCTATTATTATGAGATGGGGACAGAATCTTCTTGCACAGCTCTATGATGAGCTGTACGAGGTCCACTGTCAGAGGTGGAAGGGTATTGGATGCAGTTATCTATTGCAGTGTTGGGCTTGGCAGCACATAGCTGTGGAGAGGCCGGTGGGGTTGCCATGGATGACTCGGGCGGAGATGGTAGACAGAGAGATAGGGTATGGGGCACTATGGCGACGGTCTGAGGAGCAGGGATAGAGTCGACGGTGGGCAGGTGTCATAGGGCACTATGCTGATGCCTTCGCTCGGCTTGCTCTAGGGGAGGTGTTTTGGCGCCCCTACCATGACTGTCTAGCTTGGCCTGAGGCTGGAGAGTGGCTCCAATGGGTTCATAGGGGGAGGTGGCTGATTGGGCGGCACGGGACCGAGCAGGAGTTCTTCCCGTATGGCCGGGTGACATGACAGTTTGGGGTGCGCCAGGGGTTTCTTGGTGAGCCCGTGATCTATCGATGTCGGGGGGACGAGAGGACTCTGGTCTGGCCGATCATTGCACCATTGGGTGAGGATTCGGATACAGCGATTGACATCCTAGATGTGGATGACATCGGGGTTACCGCTGAGTATGACCAGTGGTGGACTTTGCGATGGTGGCAAGGCGAGGGGCCTCTAGGGGGTGCAGAGGCGGTAGCAACAGGTGGGGAGGGTGCAGAGGCACTAGGAGAGGGCTGGGGGTTTTCACTGGAGGATGCGGACATGGTAGAGGTGGATGATTTTATGGGGGAGGATTTTGGGGTTCTAGGGCAACTAGAGATGTAGGACGTCCTGGAGCAGTGGGAGCCGGAGCAGGCTACCATTTCAGAGATGCTGATGCCTCAGGAAGTCCTAGAGGATATGGAGGTAGGGTTGCACGTTGAGATAGCATGATTGGAGGGGCTGCTCTGGAGGTGGGATGAGGAGCTCGGGGATGCACTGTAGGAGAGGGATCTCCTATGGACACAGCTAGTAGAGAGGGAGAATGCATTTGCTGCATACCATCGGTGGGATGGGGATACAGATGTTGTGCGGGAGATGGATCTCCTATGGACGCAACTGGTAGAGAGGGAGAAGGCATTGGCACAATGTGAAGAGAACTTGGTGATAGTTCGTCAGCGGGAGATGGACTTGATTTGGCATTGGTTTGAGATGGAGGTGGAGATTATTTGCCTCGATGGGCGGATCCTTATGATTAGTGGAGGCGAATCATCGTGCCGCATGAGAGGGAGCGATACTGAGCAGTCAGCATCCTCATAGCGTAGGCGACTGGATGAGGGGGGTGCTAGTAGGCGTGATGCGGGGGCTAGCAGCAACCACCCTGAGGGGTCCCATAGGACCCACACCACAGGGGGTAGTTCCCGTCGCACCGATCCTACATGATCATGGTGGCCGATGCCCTAGGCTTGGGGGTTTTTGAGCTTTTGCTTTATTGCGAGGTCAGAGGACCGGTTTATTGTAGCCTACGGGTATTTTTGATGATATATATATAGATGACTTTCTTTGTGTTTAGACACTTGTCATGGTTTGTTTTTCTGTTTATGCACAGTTATTTAGGATGATGTATGCATGTGGTATTATGAATGCGATGTGTCTAATTATATGATGTATGCATATGGAATGAATGAAATGAGTTGTTGATAACTTGTCGATGGCACCATAGACTGTACAAGATTTACTGGCTTTCTGTACTTATGTGATGGCTTTGTGGAATGACTTTGCATGTGATAATTTTGTTTTTGTATTTTTTGTATTATCTGATGGTGATGTACGTAATGAAATGTACCAATTGTTTTAAAATGTAGTTAAGCTTTTTCTGAGATTCAGATATTTTAACTAACTAGCCAAGACTGTACATTTATCTCGCAAGACTTTTGAACAAGGTATAAATCAGACTTGAGTTTGACCAAGTTATTTCACATCTCTATGTGTGCAATTGAGTTCGTTTATGTGGTATTTGTCAGGATACCGCCAGTGCCAGATAGGTTGTCAACCAAACCTGTATTGAGGATCACCTAATTAGCTCCACTAACTCCATTGTTGTATTTAGTAAGATTAATCCATGGGACAATCTAAGGTACCATAAGCTAGCTCATCCACATGCAAACATTGGTCTGCTCACACGCAAAGCTAATGTGATAGACATATCGTCATGCATTTAGGATATCGCCATTGCCAGGTAGGCTGTCCACCAAACCCGTAATGAGGATCACCTAGATGGTTTTCGAATGCTGAGAATTCCAGGGATTCAAGCTCAGGCATCTTTTATTTGCTCAACGTGTTAGGATACTTGCTCGTATACATAGTGATGAAAATCACTGTTTATTTTTCTCTTTTGTTTTTCTTTTTGAGCAAGGATTTTGAATAGTGGTGATAACCACTGTTATTTGATTTTGCATTTTGAGCTTCGTAAGGTTGAGCTTGTAGGTTTGTGGCTTGTGAATGGCATTGATCCTTTTGGCCTTGGGGATGACTACCCATCCTAGTCAGGGACGTGTAGTACGAATCCTTACGACTTTGGGAACCAAAGGGGATTAGGGATATTATGAAGTAAGGGCATTGATATTTTAGGCCTTGGGGATGACTACCCATCCTTGTCAGGGGTGTGTAGTATGAATCCTTACGACTTTGGAGACCAAAGGTGATTGGAGATGGTCGTGATGATGGCTTGTTGGGATTTTGCTTTTGAATGGCATTGATCCTTTTAGGCCTTGGGGATGACTACCCATCCTTGTCAAGGGTGTGTAGTATGAATCCTTACAACTTTGGGGACCAACGGTGATTGGGATTTTTGCTAGTGGTGAAAACCACTGTTTATTAGGGGGAATTGATGGGGAAGAGCTTGTCCTTTTGTCAATTCTCAGCACTCTTGAACCATTCGCACAGGGGGATGAACAGGCTAATCTTTCACCTATGGTATCCTAGACTGCTTTGTAGTTTTCATCTTCCGTTCACACAACTTGGGAATTATTTTATGTGTTTTAACTTGTGTAGGGATGTTACATAACGAGGCGTGATCCAAGTAAAACTTTCCCTTGTAAAATCCGTTTAACTTTGTACAGTTTTTGGCTAGAAATTTAAAGACAGTTGAATGACGAAAACCCTACATACATTAGGAGACAACTGACTATGCTAAAAATGGGGATGGTGTTATTCTGGATGTATGTGTTTATAAAATGGATGGAATGTGGAAAATGAAGGAATTGCCGAGCAATTACAGTCTATGGTGTTTGGGACATGTATGACCAGCAAATATGCAATGTATGGATGCGATGCCTAATGCAACTTATATTTTTGTATTTTGATTTTTACGAGTATGCATGGAATTGAGATGCAATTTTTTTGTTATTTTTGAGTTATTTTATTGTTTTTGTTTGTTTTTGAATATTTGTTTTGACCAAGCGGTTATGGGTACCCTTGGAGCTTTTGGTTTGACCAAAGGGTTTATGGATACCTTTGGGGCATTTTAGGTTGACCAAGCGATTGTGGGAATCCTTGGAGCTTTTGGTTTGACCAAAGGGTTTATGGATACCTTTGGGGCATTTTTGGGTTGACCAAGCGATTGTGGGAATCCTTGGAGCTTTTGGTTTGACCAAAGGGTTTATGGATACCTTTGGGGTGTTTTGGGGTTGACCAAGAGATTGTGGGAATCCTTGGAGCTTTTGGTTTGACCAAAGGGTTTATGGATACCTTTGGGGCATTTTGGGGTTGACCAAGCGATTGTGGGAATCCTTGGAGCTTTTGGTTTGACCAAAGGGTTTATGGACACCTTTGGGGCATTTTTGGTATTGACCAAGCGATTGTGGGAATCCTTGGAGCTTTTGGGTGGACTATGGCTCTCTCTAAATGTGGAATGGCCTCAAATGACTGATGTTCAAGGGTTCTAGTTCCTTGATTCCTTCAAGAGAGGTGAGCCGGTATGTTCCAGGTCCTATTTTACTGTCAATCACATAAGGACCTAACCAGTTTGTCGCAAACTTGTCCCTTAGATGGGGCGGCAAATTAGAATTTTGTTGGTTCTCTTTTAAGACCAAGTCACCAACCTGAAAGTCCCTCAGGTGAACCTTCATGTTGTATGCTTTCTTAAGTCACTCTTGATAGATACGCAAATGCTCGAGAGCATTGACGCATCGTTCGTCGAGCAACGTAAGTTGGTCTAACCGGGCCTACCGCGTAGTGTCATCATCGATGAACTCTTGCATTGATATGCGTAGTGAAGGGATTTCCAACTCGAGAGGCATGACTACCTCGAAGCCATACACCAATGAAAATGGAGTTGCCCCAGTGGGCGTCCGAATGCTAGTGCGATAAGCCCATAGGGCAAGTGGGATTTGAATGTGCCAATCCTTATGACTATCTACGACTGTCTTTTTGAGGATGGCGACTAGCATTTTGTTTGACGCCTCTGCTTGCCCATTTGCCTATGGATAATAGGGTGTTGAAAAACTATGCTGAATTTTGTACTTTGTTGTCAAAGCATGCACATATTTATTCTTGAATGACGTCCCATTATCCGAGATGATCTTGGATGGAATACCAAAATGACATATGATGTTATGCAAAATAAACTCCGCAATGCGGGTTCCAGTCGTAGAGGTTAGCGGAATTGCTTCCACCCACTTGGTGAAGTACTCTATGGCCGTTATGATGAACGTGTGATGACTCGACGATGCAGGGGAGATCTTTCCGATTAGATCAAAGCCCCACTACAAAAATGGCCAAGCCGATTGGATCGGTTGCAAGGCCTGAGAAGGTACGTGTGTCAAATTGGCATGGTGTTGACACTTCATGCACTTCTTTACATATGCGCAACAATCTCGCTCTAAAGATGGCCAATAATAGCCCATGCGGAGAATGCACTTTGCGATGGCCATACCACTGAAGTGGCCACCGCATGTACCATCGTGGGCTTGGGTGATCACCCAAGCGGACTCCTGCTGGTCCAAGCAACGGAGGAGGATTCCTTCATAGCTTCGATGATACAAAATGTCTCCTAGCAAGACATGTTTTTCCACTTTCTATTTAAATGATCTTTTCATGGCTTGTGTCAATCCAAGTGGGAGGTTACCTAACTTGAGGTAATCCCTAATGGGTGTGTACCAATCCTATTGATCAAAAACCTCGATGGTATGAATGACCAATCCCTCTTGAAGTTCATCCCTAGCAAAAGTTGAGCGGGAAAGAACTTGTAAAAATAGCGTTGTGTTGCTATTAAGAGGGGTCGAGGAGAACAAGGACCCCTAGTTGGCTTGATTCAGACAATCATGGATTCGAGAGAACCTATCCTGAGATGGTTCAATCTAGATCAGGTGGATTCTTGGCGTTAGGTCAGAGCTTGCATGCTCCATCATGGATTGTGATAATGTTTTGACCTGAATGGTTGTCATCTCACTAGAAGGGTCTTGCGGGATTAGTGACCCCAAGGAGGCCATAGTGTCCGCAAAATGATTCGATGATCGAGGGAGTGCCTCGATGTCATACCATTCAAGTTGTGCCAGGAATTTGTCCACAAGGGCTTTGTAGGCCTGTAGAACTGGGCATTTACATTGGAATACCCCTTTTACTTGGTTGACAATTAACAGTGAATCACCAAAGATGTTTAAACATTTGATGTTCATGGTGATTGTTGTCTGAAGACCTATGAGCAAGGCTTCATATTCGGCATTGTTGTTGGTGCATGGGAAGTCTAATTTAAATGATAGAGGCATTGGAGCCCCTTGCGGTGTGAAGAATACAATTCCCATGCCACCCCCTTGCTCACATTTAGAACCATCAAAGAATAGGGTCATGTCGGCCTGTGACTCAGGCTCATTAGAATCTGGCAATTCTGAAACATGGAAGACCCCATCATCAGGTAGTTCTATGGTCAGAGGTTGATCATCTTCAAGAGGAGCCTCTGCTAGTTGATCGGTGATGACTTGACCTTTTATGGATTTCTGTCCAATGAATTCTATGTCAAACTCCATCAACAACATGATCCATTTCACCGTGTGGCTACTATGATAAGTACGACTCATCATGTATCACAATGGATTCTCCTTAGACACAACATACGTCGTATTGCTGAGCATGTAGTGGCATAGCTTTTTGGTAGCAAACACCACTACCAAGCAGAGCTTCTCAACGTATGCATAGTTAAGTTCATAACTGACCAGGGTGCGGCTAAGATAGTAAGTAGCCTATTCTTTGTGTAGTTCATTTTTTTGGGATAGCATGGCACCCAATGCCACCTCAATAGCTGAGATGTATAAGTAGAATGACACTCCTGGTCTAGGTGGTGCCAATACTGGTGGTGAAGCCAAGTATTGTTTGATGTCATCAAAGGTCGATCGACACTCGTCATCCCAGTGAAATGCTACCCCCTTGTGCAATAATTTATTCATGGGTCGGCACTTGTCAGATAGCTGCGCTATGAAGTGCTTGATTGACGCGACCTTTCCCTGTAGGCTTCTGAGCTGCTTGATGGTAGTTGGGGGAAGCATTTCAAGGATTGCCTTGACTTTGTGTGGGTCTACCTCGATTCCTCTCTTTGGAGACTATGAAACCCAAGAGCTTTCTAGATGTGATGCCAAATACACACTTCTTGGGGTTTAGTCTAACTTTATGTTCAATGAGGCGATCGAGGATCTTGCTTAAGTCATCGAGATGATCTGGGCGCAAAAGAGATTTGGCCAACAAATCATCCATGTAATCTTCCAAAGTTTTATGCATGTGATCATGGAAGATGTATGTCATGGCACGTTGGTAGGTGGCGCCAGCATTTTTAAGGCCAAAGGGCATGACCTTATAACAAAATGTCCCCCAAGGCATTGTGAACGTCGTTTTTAGTTGGTCTTCGGGATTAATACGAATTTGATTGTATCCCGAGAAACCATCCATGAGGGAAAGCATTTCATGGCCCGCTGTAGCGTCTACCAATGCATCGATGCTAGGCAAGGGGAAATCATCCTTAGGACTCGCTTTGTTTAGATCTCAAAAATTGGTGCATATGCGAATCCTCCCATCAGGATTTTTGATGGGCACCATGTTAGACAACCATGGTGGGTAATCCATGCAGATGACAAACTATGCATCCAACAACTTTTGTAGCTCATCTTTGACCATTAAGGCTACTGTTGGATGCATCTTACGTAGTTTTTGCTTTATTGGCTTGACTGTCGGATCAAGCGTTAGATTATGCATGACTAGCTATGGGTCTAGCCTCGACATGTCTTTGTAGGACCATGCAAAAACCTCCTTCTTCTCTTTGAGAAGGGCAATGTAGTCGGCTTGCTCTTTGGGGGATAGACTTACCCCCAGCTTGATGATTTACAAATTCATTGGATCAGAGCCAATGTCTACGTTAGTCGTCTCCTCGATCGACATGTGGGACCCATCCTCCAACTGGTGTGGAGTTGGGATCAAGTGGATATCATTTGCTGAATTTAGATCTATGTTTGGAACGTCGGGTTCCTCTTCAGCATGGAAGACATCCTGAGTCTGTCCTGGGGTGAAATGGAACATCCCACCACAAGGCCAATACTCTGATGGGGATGGCGGTGTGTTCACGCATGATCCCAGTCTATAGCATCTAGGTCTAGATGCAATGACCATGTTGGGTCAGCTGGATTATGGATGGGGGCGGTTAAATCAATGGAGATCATGTTGATGAAATGATTTTGGTCTCCATTACCATGGGTGTGGTTACTCGGACATCCTAGGTGATATTTGTGCTCCGGATCTGGCTCTGTGGGTACTGGCACAAATGGATCGGCCCTATGTGTGGATAAGAGGATAGGGTCTACCCTAGGCACTGATGGCTCTATAGGGTCTCTAGGAAGAAGGTGTTCTCTATATACCCAAAGTGGCGGATGCAGCAGTTGGTCCAACTACGCCTGGTTTAGGTGCCACCTATGCCTTGGCCCTATGTGTAGCTGTTCAAACATGTCATCTATGTCCACAGGATATTGCTACTATCGCATATGATTGAGATAGGCCATCTCAGTTTCATCTTCATAATCACTATCAGAGATCCAAAGGCCTTCGTTGGCTCCAACAGCTATTTGTGACATGTGAGGCTCATCCTGCTCGAGCAAATTAATGTGGTCCCATCGAGGTTGTTCCGCTCTTTGTAGGGGGACCTGATTCTCTTGAGGTGGCATATGCTCGATTGGAGCATCCAAAGGGAACATTGTCATGAAGCTCTCTTGATAATCATCCATGGGGGTCACTTGTGAATGATTGCTATCAGACTCAAAAGGATCCCAAGGTGCTACCTCATACTCTGACTCATCTTTTGAAGACCCTTCTTGGTCTTGTCTATATCCCTCTTGTAGGTGAGTCCTCGAACTTTCTCCCTTTTTGATCGAAGGGAAAGGGTTGTTAAGGTCAACAAGGTTGGTTGTTAGCAATGGGAGATAATCCCCCAATGTATACGTTGTGTTAGGATTGGCATATGGATCTAATGCCAACCCATCCTTGTTGCCTATCCCTAGGCCTTGCATGTTCTCTACCAAGATGTCAAGGGGTAGGGGGTGATTGAACCCTACTCCTGACTTGTCGTACGATATTTGATATCTTGGTTGGCAAAGAACACGCACTCCTTGCTCATACCTACCCAACCCATATCCATGCCAATTACATTGGCCAAGATATCTCAAAGAAAAATATGGGTTGGACAAATAGTTGACATCCTCAACAAAGGGCTCTTCATCTTCGTCTTCTTGCATGTAAGGTTCAATGCCATTATCCAGGCCCCCATAAATAAAGTTTGTCTGATTGGGTGGGTAGCCTAGAGGAACCACAGTGCTGATGGGGAGTTGAGGTCTCCCCATGTCTTGCATGGACTCAAGTGTGGGTGTTGCTACAATGTTCTGCACTAGATACTCCCCCAAGCCCATATTGGCCATTTCAACGGTGATCATTGGTGGTTGAGGGGGAGCGAATGGGAGTTCTTCCTAAGTCCACTCCATGTAGGGTGAACTAGGCGTCTCGACTTCCATTTGGCTAGGCATCTCTTCGGTAGAGATGGTTGAGACTAGGGGTGGTGCCTCTTCTAGGGGTTTCTTTCCCTTGTCCTTTGGTGTGGCCATCGTAGGTGGCATCATTGTTGAAGGACCAGATTAGGAAGATGGACCCGACTAGAGATTTGATGGACTTGACAGTGGATTTGATGGACTTGAAAGCGGGGATGCATGCATAATCGGACCCTGGTTAGATGGATTCAACTAAAAATCCAAATGTGTTGATGGAAGGGTCAACTGCGGCATTAGTTGCATCGTATTACAGTACTTGAAGGGCTCTAAGTCTACCGGGACTACATGCACCTATACTTCAAATGTATACTTTAGGCACTGATGAGCTATCGAAGGGACACACTTCATGTCCCTGATCCAAGGCCGGCCCAACAAGATATTATAGGCCATCTCACCTTCCAAGATGTGGCACAATGTATGAATAGTATTTTGTCCCACTTGGATGGGTAGGACAATTGTGCCAACCGTCGAGCATATCGCATCATTGAATGCTCGAAGAGTATAGGTGGAGGCCACAATGTGAGATGCCGACAACTTTAGATGTTTCAATGCTACTATTGTAATGATATTACTGGATGAGCCAGTGTCCACCAACACCCTCTTATATGGAATCTCATTGACCCACGCAATGATGTGCAAGGGTGGATCCACCACATCACCAGTCACCAATTTCAATTTGTCTTCTCTAAAGGTGATGACTGGTTCTGTACATTGTTTTACATGTCCCACAAAGTTATTGAAAGAGTTTGCTTCATGGGGCTATAGCTCGATGGCTTTTAATATCTCCATTAGAGCCTCCCAATGGGGTGATGATTGTTGAATGAGCTCGTATATGGAGAGCCTAGCCGACGTGGTCCTTAAACTTTGGGTAAGTCTAGTCTGAATCGTGGCCACTAGTCTAGGTGGGGGAGGTTGCATAGGGTGCTGTTGAAGTTGTGACGTCGATGGAACTTCTCCTGTGGCTGTCATGGGGGCAGCTCCTGGGTACCTCTTGTTCCTAGTCACTATGCTTATCATCCCTACATACTCTTGCATGGGGAAATTCTGTGTCATATCATTGACTTGAAGGGGTTTTGTCTGCTCATCATGGGTAGGCAGGGGGTCTTTGAATACTCATCATGGGTAGGCAGGAGTGCATTTCTAAAGCAATTCGGTTGTCTGACACTGAATGCACTCTTTGCTAAGGCGATACAAATGCTCTAACTATTGTTGATCTTGTCTGAGCTACATGATTTGCTCTTGGTGGGAGACATGTTTGGCAAATTCCAAGTCAATTTGTTCTACCATATCATGTTTAGGAAGCCTAGATGCCTCTCCTACATGTCTATCTCGATCGTGGTGATTCGAGATCCCTATGGGTTGCTTTCCTCTATCAAGGTTAGCGACATTCACCCGAGGCTCTGGCCTCAATGGGTGATCCTGATACATAGCAGGTGTGGAGGCACATCGCTCCCATGCTGTGTACTACTCTTGAGGAATGTAGTGGTCTTCCTCATACTCCCTTTCGTATGTGTGAAAGGGGCAGGAAGAATTGGCTTGCCCTATTTGGAGGGCCTTATGCTCTGGATTTTGTCTAGTATTTCTAACAATAATAAGGGGTAAAGGAGGGATGACGGAATCATGTGGCCCCTCCTTATGGACCCTCTGTTGCTCTAGCACTTCATCACTGGGCAACTCATAATGAGCATTTAAGGGATCCCTCCTATCTATGTTGAGTGCCACGTGTATGTCCTCCTATTAAAAGGGTCTATGCTGAGTGGGGGTGCCCCTCAAAGGGGTTCCTCCATAGTCCCATTATGTAATGGCATGATGTGGACTATCTTGTGTGTCAGGCCGCCAAGACAATATGACCAACTCCTCAGGACTATATCAGAGGTGACTTGTCCCCCTTTGTACACTCTCTGCAGCTCCTACTCGTGATTGGGCTCAGCTACGGGTGTACACCATGGTGATGTTTATCTAAATATGTGTACGTTTTTATCTTCTTTAGGATTTCTTATGCTACACTTAAACAAAAGGGAAACACACAATCAAAGCAATGATTATCTTGTTTATAGATTAAAAGTGTGCCCTAAATCTGGTTCAGTGTGTTTTGATGTTTGTTTAGAAAACCTTATAAAGAAATTTTTGAATATGCAATATGAGGGCTCTTATATCTCCTAAAAATGGTTGCCCCTTCAATATACCACTGCTAGGCCGTTATACCGAACCTCTCTATATACCCGCCCTTACGTGAGGGAGACTATAGGTACGTGAGAGCAGAACAGTACGTGGAACATAGGCGGTATGAAAGGGAAATCACCCTGTTTATGACACCTACCATAGAAGACTTATCGTCATGCATTGGGAATCACCTCAACTACACTTGGTCAGATTTCATCAGGATTTACATCTAGCAACAGTCACGATCGGGGTTATGTATGCAATATTTCAAGCCAAGGTGGTGATGAAATCCACTGTTGGTCTTGATCAAGGGTTGGGGTTTTACGACCAACTCCTTGGTGTTCAGATTATCTCATGATGTGTGAGGTTCTTTTTATTTTGCATAAATGAAGAAAACAGGCATTAAAACTCTCCTATGCAAGCAAATAACCAAAAAATAGAAAATAGAAAGCTGAAAATGACAGAAGGTGTTTAGGACCCCTACCTCTTCTCTGCCCAAATCGGATGCCTTTGAATTTTTGCCTTGAAATTCGTCCCAGGGTAAGACGAATTCCTATTTGTCTCAGGGTGGCATGAATTCCATCTCTGTATTCGTTACAGGATGGAACGAGCAACAGTCCAGTGCTTGAAATATTGATACCTGCAAGCAAAAAACACAAATTTTGATCAAAATTTCAATATTAAAATCAAGGGATAGAGGTCCCACTATGATCACCACTAAAAGCATGAGGATACGGAAACAAAAGCGAAAATGCCAAGTGCGATGTATGCAAAAGCGAAATGTAACGCTAAGTCCTAAGAACTAAAACGCATGAAAGGAAAGAAACATAAACCAATTGAAACAAGATAGAAAGAAAATTTCAAGTACAACCCTTTTTATTAATTTTCTTTAAAATTGGGTTACAATACGTCTCCTCCATTTTGGGGACTAGGAGCGTTAAGTAGGGCTCTATTACACCACGAATTTATACGCTTTCTTTCGTGTGCCCACATGTAAAATGGGCAGACCAAATGTTGCCACCACTTGCATTGATGAGTCTTGACTCCTTGCTGCTCCTTTAATGTTGAGATCCTGTGTTCAAGGAAACAAAAAACAATCAGTAGCACCTGTAGATAAAATGAAACATGTGATCCCCAAGCCTGCGGTTAGTGTATACATAAGATGATTAAAACGATAACTGAAACATATCAGAATGAGCTGAAAATTTGATAGAAGCAATAAAAAATTACCAAGAAGCCACTGTGAAAGGAACAGTCCAAAAATATTGCACATATTTCTAATCGCTCTGGGGTGGTATGATTAGAACTATCATAACCTATCCAAAATTCACCTCCTAAATGTCTAGTCTAGAAGCTTCCAAATCACTTGCAGAGTTGGAGTTAGGTAAAATGGGGTATTTTGGGATGACCTAGATGGTCATATTTTTCCAATTCAACCTCAGTCACCCAGAATATGATGATGCTATCTGCATGTTAGTGAAAGCCGAAAATGATAAAAGCATGATCAAAACTTGTCAGAATCACATGAAATTTAAATGACAACATATGTAAACAACCAAGAATCAAATGTAAAATAAAAATCATGGAAATATACCACATATTTCTAATCACTTCATGATGGGGCGATTAGAACTATGACAGTTTGGGGGGCACCCGGGGGTAGGACGCCCATCGTTTGGGACTTTGTTTCAGCACCAATCCACTTGGGATGGGTCCAAAACCTCTTATGGGGTTGTTTCAGCAAATTTTATGGGATATTGTGGCCAAATGTTCAGGTTTGGGTCCGGATTGTGCTTCTAATAATCACCCAATAACCTCCCTTCCAAAAGAGAGATCAAGGATGTGAAAGCACAAATGATGGGTGAGGATGTAATTTGGTAGCACTTCATTGCTCCAAAAGCTCCTCTCTATTCCCTTTTTTTGGGTGAAAAGACTCACCAATTTATAGACCTAGGGTCTCTCTCTTTGAATGCGCATGCGAGGGCGCCACTTGAGTTGCTTGTCCTATTTTGGGAGAAAATATTATTCCCTAATTTAGAGTCTCCTTGCATGAGGTAAAGACATGCATGAATGAAGTCTCTCTCCTTGATTTGAAACTGTTCCTCGCAATTGCATGTCCTGAAGTTGCAGTTAATTGGCAGACCTGTCAAGGTTTGACTTTTTTCCAGTCAAACCTGCTATTCGCCCCACCCTGGGACGAATGCTGATAAGCGTCCCTAGGTGGGACAAATACAAGTTTGTAATCATCCCAGGGTGGGAGGAGTAGGGAGCAAAGTGCCAAAAAGGTGCCAAATTGACCTTTGACCTTCCAAACTGCTGTGGGAGTGGTTAGGACCACTGTTTAACCTCTAGGGGCTGCCTTGGGGGCTATGTGTGTCAATGCGATCAGTGTTTGCAGTCACATAATCAGATTGGTACTTTTTTGGTGTCTACAATATATATATATATATATGGATTTTTTAATCTCTTATCTCATTACATTTTAATTGGTTATATGGGATTGAAACGGACATACTCGTATTACGTCATCAACACATAGCGGTATTACAACAAAGACTGGATATTATCAATGTATCACTTGGAAATATTTGAACCTTGGTATCCTCTTTTAAATATTGAGGAATATAACTAGTTGAGCTAATTCCACTTGATAGCTCTTGTCTCATTATTAAAAAAAAATTAAAATTAAATTTGTTTTTTAGTAAATAGGATTGCACATAATATATATTTTAGTTTTCTATAACTTAAATTACATATTATTGTTCTATAAAATTTTAAATTATTATTATGAAGAAATAATTAATATGATTATTTGCTTATGAGTTTATTTTTAATTAATTATATAGAATTTATATGAACCTAATATTGGAACTTTCAACTCAAGCACTGATATGCAAATTTGTAGGCATGTGGTATGATCCAAATATAATACAAAAATGCATAAATAGCACCTAGGGATAAAAAGTATCTAGTTTCAAGTTTATGATGACCAGACACATGTACTTTGTTGTAAATTTATCATCACTTGAATATCAAAACATATTTTTTCATGGAAGACCATAGTTTCTAGGATCTAGTCCTCTATATATGACTCTCTGGACATCGATATTCAACACATAAGAAGAGGAACCAAAAGAGGTGTCAATATGGTTTTAGATTTCTTTTTTAATATTACACTTATGGAATAATCCCATGATGGAAATGAAATAAAACACCATAGGAACATACATTTATTGGGATCCTCTAAAGCTTGGTAATGTAATTTGTGCTTGTATATTTGCAAGGGTAAACTTAAAGAAATGACTCCCAAAAAATATTGGGATTAAATTTCTTGAATGGGTTCATACCTAGCCATTGGAATACAAGGATATCCCTTTTAAATGCATTACTTGTCACCAACACAAACACTTTCTCTCAAAATTATCCATCAAATCCTCGATCAGTTCAAAAAGGAAACATAACATGAATTCTAAATTTGTAGGAATAGAAGGCCTTGTAGATTGATAAGTCAACAAAGACCTATGTATATGAAAATAGACCCATAAAGCTCTAAAAAATTTCCAATCCTCACATCAAACATGGAGGAAGATATAGAAATATCAATAAACAATGAAGCTCAAGAAAAAGGTAAAAAACAATGGAAGAACTCATTAAGGAACTCATGAATACCAAATAATGTAATACCTCCAAAATATCTCTATATTACATTATTTGGTATGAATGATTTTTTCTTTCAATCTTCTTTCTCTTGTCTTCATTCTTTAGCTCTAACTTTGGTATTACTAGATTTATGGAACCTTCACTAGGCCTGTATCTATAAGTTGTCTATGTTTAACTCTAGTTCAATACATTTGGATTACCTATGGGTCACCTTTGGATCATAATTATCTCTAGGTTAATCACTAGAACAATCATAAGGCCATCACTTTTGTAAAATCATCATTGTAGATGCTTTTACTATAGGTCACCTTCCAAGCCATGGTTGGATCATAATCATTCATTTCACATTTCTCCACGGTAGGAATCACGTTATTCTTTACACTTAATAAAATTTGATTTTAATAATACTTAGTTTCCTCCCATAGAAACTATACAACATTCCTTTCATCGTATCCTCTTCATTCATACTTATACATCCACAACCCATTTTTAATTTTTAATTTTCCTTTTCTATATATTGATAAAAAATTAGAATGATTGTCCTCCATAAATTTCATACAATGAAGATTCTAGCATTTCTCTATATTATGTCCATATCTACCACAATGGTTACACTTATTCCTTGTTACAACATTTCTTTTATCATCACCTATTAAGAACACAAGCATACAATGAAGATTCCATCATTTATCTATATTATGTCCATATATACCACAATTGTTACACTTCTTCCTTGTTACAACATTTCTTTTATCATCACCTATTAATAACACAAGCTTATACTAAGAGGGGGGGTGAAAAGTATAATATAAAAAATTTACTTTTCTTTCCAAAGTAATAACTTCAAATATCATCAATTGTAATAATGAAACAATGCAAAAATCACCACACACATAAGAGAAATAGATTTAATGTGGTTCACCCAATATAGGCTACATCCATGGGGAAATATTGCTTATAAATTTCTCAAAAAATTTCATGGGCTTCAACACATAGGAGATACCAATCCCCTATTATAATATTTTTGGATAGCAATCCACAAGAGACACCTATCCCCTCTCACAATTTCATGGGCACCTACCCACAGGAGACACCTATCCCCTCTCAAGTTTGTGGACACCAATCCATAGGAGACACCAATCCCTTCTACTATGATATTCTCTACAATATTCTCCAAAATTATACTCACAAAACCTATTAAAATATGCCTACAAAACCTTCTCAAATTTGCTCTCAAATCTGGTCCAAAACCTGTTCTTAACTCTACTCAAATTTGCTCTTAAATATGATCTAAAACCTATTCTCAGCTCTGCTCAAATCTAATCTCAAATATGATCCAAAACATGTTCTTAGCTCTACTCAAATCTACTCTAAAACTGCTCAAAAATATTTCTCAAATTGCTCTAGAATATGATCCAAAACCTTCACAAATTTGCTCAACAATCTGATCCAAAACCTGGTTACAAACACTGCTCATCTACTCCCAAATATTGCATGCATAAAATTCTCATCTATTCCCAAATCAATCCTGAACAATACAAATCATTTTCTCTCAAATATGATTTATAACCCTTGCACATTTTCTTCCAATTTCAATCAAAATAATGCACATCCAACAATTCCTTATACCTCCCACTATATGATAAAAACTATTTTCCTAAAACATTTTCACTTTGAGAAAGGAAATAAATCACCATACCTCTAGATATGCCTCAACTATGATGATGAGATTTTTGCATGAGCTTTCACAACCAATCTTAACAAAATAATTTTCCTTTTTTTTGTGCCTTCAAAAATTGGTTAGCAATTCTCTTTTTCTTTTCCTGATTAAATATCAAATCAACCACTTTTAAAAACCCTTACCAAAACATACACAGTAAAACTTAAAATCACTCCTTATATCTCCCTTTTGAAACTCACAATATAAACCTTTATTAATAACAAAAATCCTTTATATCTCCTTTTATAACATGTAAAATACAACTTTTAAAAATAACCTCATACCTTATAACTCCCTTTTATAGCATGCAAAAATTCATTTTAAAATAATCATTTATACACCTTATATATCCCACTCAAAGTATGCAAAAATATAATCATGACATACCTTATATCTCCCACTCAATTAAATCAAATAAAATTTTTGCCCTCACCTCACATATCAAAAACCATTAAATGTGCATAGAAGAGATTCGATCTCCCAACTTCTGCCAACACAGTGCCCTAGCATAGGCTAGGCAACCAAATGAGCTACCTCAATGGGTGGAATAAAAGGTACAACCTAAACTATTTAAACCCTTCTTTGTTCTATCAACCAAAACAAAAACGACATCATGGGTATTCGACCCTGCAACATCCTACTACACAACGTCTTAGCGCAACCTCAACAATTGGTTGGGCTAGCCACCCATATGAGACTAAAGTCAGCATAAATATTATAAAGTCTCTTCTTTTGCTTGTTGTCACAAAACATGTTATTATCCTCCTCTTCTACTTGTTGCTCCATTTTTGCATGAAGGAGACTCAAATTTCCACACTTGCCAATATGAATTTGATAGCCTTTTAAATATGCATTTTATTTAGCACCCATAGAGGTTGGCTGTGCATTTTATTTAGCACCCAAGCAGTTTGACCTTAGTATTTTAAAAATTTGATTTTTCAAACTTTGCATGGTGTTCTCAATGAGGTCGTCCAACATTTTAACTTTTAAATATTAAACTTTTGAATTATATTTAAATCCTTTGATTTAGATATGACCTTCTAGTTTTTCAAAATTTTATATATTTAAATCCTCTTGATATAAATATAACCCTCCACATTAATATATAAATATTTCATTTAAATATTAAAGTATATATCTGCCTTGAAAACTCAAAATTTCATCCTTGAATATATTTTTGCCTTTGACATCAATGACAACTCAATATTTCTAACAATATCCCCCTTTGTCATTGATGGCAACCCTATTTTGAAATTGTCTTGTATTGCAATATGATGACAAACTTCTACCTCTGAATATATGCTCCCCCTTACTAAAAACTCTCCCTTTGACATCAATGGAAAATGGATCCTTGGGACTGAAATATAAGACACTAAACACAACCTCCTCACCACCTCCTTGTCTTGAGGTGATCAATTTTGAGATGGGAGTAAAACTACTCCCAACTTACTTTTGAGATACTCAAAAATTACCTTTGGTAGCAGTTTGGTAAAGATGTCAGCAATTTTTTCCTTTGTAGCAACATATTCCAACTTAACTTACTGATCAACCACTTGCACTCTCAAAAAATGATATTTGACTAGGGTTATGCATAGTGGCTATTTATTGCCAAATTGGCTAAAATTAGGATTTTTTTTAAATTTGAAATTGGCTAATATTTGGGACCCTTGACCAGGGCCCATTAGCAAAACTTTCTAGGTGCAAATTTATTTTTGGGTCTATTCGCCCCAATTTTATAATAATTTGACCATTTTAAGTTTAAATTTCCAACATTACCCCTAATAATAGTGAACCTTCTACATGTGTTTGGACACTATTCACTTGGATTTTAAAACTGATTCGCCAAATTTTTATAAATATATTTTGGGGCCGACCTGTTACGCATAACCTTGTATTTGATTGAAATGTGTTTGGTCCTTGAATGTACCATTGTATTGTTTGAAATATTTATCGCTCTTGTATTATAAAAAAATATGGATATAGTATGATTATGCTCTACTTTAAAATTGCTTAAGGTTTATTTCATCCATAAAACCTGAGTACAACAAGAAACTACTACAATGTACTCTACCTCTACAATATATATGGACACTGATGCTTGTTTTTTACTTAGCCAAGATACCAAACGGTCTCCAAGAAAGAATGCTCCTCCGCTTGTGCTTTTCTTTTCATCCACATTGCCTACCCAATATGCATCTGTATATGCAATGAGAGTGAAATTATCACATCTGGGATACCATAGTCCAAAATCCATAATTTCTTTCAAATATTTGAGGATTATTTTTACTATTTGTACATGTGTTTCCTTTGGTGCAACTTGAAATATTACCACCAATATTACTGCCTGTGTTATATCCGGCCTTGTAGTTGTGATATATAGTAAAATTACAATCATGGATCTATACAAAGTTTGATTTGCCTTAGGAGACTCATCATATTTAATTAAATTACATCTTGTAACCATGGGGTACTCATAAGATTGCAATCCTCCATCCTGAATTTTTTCAACATTTATTTTAATACTTGGTTTGAGAAATAAATATACCTTTATCTGATTATGAGATTTGCAAATCAAGAAAGAAGGATATCTCAATAAGCATTGACATCTCAAATTTACTTTGCATACATTTTGTAAATATTTTACACATCTTGTTGTTACTGCCTCCAAAAATGATGTCATCCACATAGACCACTACAATCAACAAGTCATTTCCTTCATTTTTTATGTATAGATTGCTATCAACTATACCTTTTCTAAAACCCTATTCTTGAATATAGTTATCCAACATTGAGTACCAAGTCCTAGGGGCTTGCTTTAGTCCGTAGAGAGCCTTATTTAATTTGCATACATAGTCCAACTTATCTGTCAAGCTGAAACCATTTGGTTGCTCAATGTATACCTCTTCCTATAAGTAACCATTAAGAAATGCTGATTTGACATCCATTTGACACACTTTGAAGTTTTTGAAACTTGAGAAATCCAAGAACATTCTTATGGATTCAAGATGTGCAATGACAGCAAATGTTTCTTCAAAATCAATTCCCTCAACTTGTGCATAGCCTTTGCACATAAGTATTACTTTTTTTGACAACCTGACCATATTAATTCAAATTATTTTTGTAGATCCATTTGGTGCCAATTACATTCTTGTCTTTTGAACATGGGACTAGTTCCCAAGTCTCACTCTTCTCTGTTTGGTCCAAATATTCTTCCATTTACTTAATCCAATATTTATCTTCACTTGCTTCATTGAAATTCTTGGGCTTAATATTCGACAACAAAGAAAAATTTGCATGCTCATCTATTTCTGTTATCTTCCTCCTTGTTTGTATCTCATCTAGATTCCCAATATTCAGTTCTATTGGATGGTTCTTTTGCACATACTTGGATGGTGTCTTAGGTGGTGCTTTTTGTGTCTCATCTTCTTCAGTTTCTTCACCTTCTTCTTCTTTGCAACTTTCTCCTTATTTATACACAATCTCTTGAGCTGGTTCTCTTAGATGTATTTCTTCACCAACTCTTACATTTGCACTTTCCACAATTGTATGTGATCTTTTATTGTAGCATCTATAGGCTTTGCTCTTAGTGGAATATCCAAGGAAGATATCCTCACCACACCTGTAATCAAACTTACACAAAATTTTCTCTTCTCATTAAATGTCGAATTTTGAAGTACTTCATAGTATCTAGTCTTCCCTTCCAAAGATAATATAGGATTTTATGGTGATTTAATCTTATTTGAGCTCTATTTATGATATAAACATATGTATGAATTATATCTTTACAAAAAGTATTATAAATATTAGACTCATTTAGCATAGCCTTGGTCATACCTTGAACAATATTGTTTTTTCTTTCAACTAATCCATTCTGTTGTGGAGTTCTTGCTACTGAGTATTATCTCTTAATTCCATGTTGTTAACAAAATTCTATAAATTCACCTGAAGTGAATTCACCTCCTCTATCTGATCTTATACACTTGATATTTTTACCTGTTTCATTTTCTACAAGTGCCTTGAATGCCTTGAAATTTTCAAATGCTTCTAATTTTTCTTTTAAGAATATTACCCAAGTCATTCTAGAGAAATCGTCAATAAATAACATGAAGTAAATCTCACCTTGTAAACTCTTTTTCCTTGTAGGCCCATATAGATCAGTGTGAACTATTTCCAAGGGCTTGAAAGAAGAAAACTCATTTGATTTGAAACTTGATCTTGTTTGTATACCATGCTAGCATTGTACATAAAATTATGCTTGGGAATTTTTCTATTATGGGTAAATCTCTTATTGCCTATTTGTTGCTTATTTTCACTATGTTTTCAAAGTTCAGGTGATCCATTCTTCTATGCTATAACCATATCTCATCCTCTTGTGATAAAAAACATTTTTCTCTCTTAATTTTGATCAACATGTAGAGATTGTTTACAATTCTACTAACATCTACAATAAGCTTTATTGTCTTGGATTTTCTAATATCACATCCATTTGGGTGAAATATGTGTGTTCTTGATCACATAGTTCACTTACACTTAGTATATTGTGCTTCAATCCTTCAACATATAACACATTTTTTGTCCTTGATCTTCCATTATCAAAATTCAAGGTCCTTTTTACAACAATTTTAGTAGAAGCATTATCACAAAATTTCACTGTTCCTCCTTTTACATTCTTGAGAGAAAGAAATTTACTTTTGTCACCTGTCATATGGTTTGAACAAAAACTATCAATGTACCATTGATTTCCTTTATTTTGCACATGAAAAGTTGTTTGTACCAACATGGACTTTTCTTTTTCTTGTTCCTTTTTATTTTCCCAAAATTTTGAGGATATTTCTTTCTGAACTATTTGAACTTCATGCTTGCTTCATTTACGAAGCTTAGGAAACACTATTTTACACCATTTAGCTTTGTGCCCAAAATTATCATATTTGTACAAATGATATTGTAATCCATGAGAGGTGCAAATAAATTGAAATTTCTATTAATGAAACCAACATCATTTTTCACACGGACCATGCAATGTACAAATTTACGACCATATTTGTTACATGAAAAAAAGTAACCATGGAAAAAATCTTAAAACCTATCTGATTGCCTTGGATGATATGGTCACATGGTTTTTTCATTGTTGTTTCTATGACTGACTTATATCCATGATGATTCTTTATTTTATTCCTCCATGATGCTTTTACTTTTCAATACATCAGCGCAGGTCATGGGCTCTTCTTTACTTATTTTATTTGATGTCTTTGTTCCTTTTGAGCTTGAATCCTCTTTCTATTTCTCTTGACCTTATTCAAAACCAAGTCTAGTATTTATACCTGAAAGTCTCTTTGCTTTGATAATATCATCCAATATTTATGTGCTTTTCTCAAACCTCATACTTTGATGTAACTTATCCTTAGATTTTTCCACTTTCTTTCTTAGAGAGACAACCTCATATTCCAAATTTTCACATTCCAGCTCCTTTGCCTTTAATTGCTTAGCCATAACTTCTTTAATTCTTTTTGCGTCTTCAACCTTCACTTTTAAATCGGTGATATCTAGTAGAAGCTTTGTCTTTTTTCCTTGTCCTCTTGTACTTGAGCCTTCAATCTTGAATTCTTATTTCTAACCCTTTTCAATTATTCAAGAGCAATAATAAGTTCCTCTTCTATGTCAACCATGGATTCCTCTATATTTTTGGAATCTCTCTCTTTGATTTCAACCATAGGGACATCTTCTTTCTCCTCAGTGGCCATGAGTGTTCTTGTAAGATCTTAATTCAAGTTGTTAGGCTTTCATGAAGGAACTTGCTCTAATACCAATTGAATAATACAAGCTTATACTAAGAGGGGGGAGGTGAACAGTATAAGATAAAAATTTTACTTTTATTTTCAAAGTAATAACTTCAAATATCATCAGTTGAAATAATGAAACAATGCACAAATCACCACACACATAAGAGCCTCCTGATGGGGTGTTGATTGATGTATAAGATCATATATGGAGAGCCTAGCCGACATGGTCCTCAAACTCTACGTGAGTTTGGTCCGAATCATGGCCGCGGGTCTAGGCAGAGGTAGTTGCATAGGGTGTTGTTGAGGTTGTGACGTCGATGGAACCTCTCTTGTGGCTGCCTCGGGGGCAACTCCTGGGTATCTCTTATTCCTAGTCACTATGCTTATCATTCCTACATACCCTTGCATGGGGCAATTCTGTTGCACCTCATTGAATTGAAGGGGTTTTGCCTATGCCTCATGGGTAGGCAAGGGGTCTTTGAAAAATCCCATCTGTTGGTTGTTTGGCGCTACGAGGTTGTCCACTGCCAACGTCTTATTGTCAATCAATATCAATCCTTTGAACTTCCAACATTCATTTAGGTCATGTCCCTTTTGCTTGTGGAACCTACAATACAAGTCTTCCTGGTATCCCTTAGGCTTGGGAGCATTAGGATCTATGGTTTGAATCTCTAGAAGGTTTATTAAGTTCACTGCTGACAAGCGGTCAAATAGGGAGTCCCTAGACTCCGTATAAGGTGTGTACTGTCGCCTAGGGTGATGCTACTGATTTTGCTCCTACTTTTGATTTTCTCTTTCATAATTATTAGGAGGCACTACCTGATAGTTAGCCTTTTGAGGATGTACTTCTTATGCAGGCTTAGGGACATTTATAGCAACTTGATTAACCACAATGGGTTTTTGTTGCATAGTCCCTATTTTTGTGTTCTTGTTTCATTCTTTTTTCTTAGGTTTGGCAATCTCGCCATCCTGTATATTGATATCTTTGATGATTCTGGCTTGCGCCAGAGCTTCCTCTAAGGTGGCATATTGCTACAGCTGCAATAGAAGAGAGATCGATCTCCAACAACTTTGTGAGAACATTTGTGTAAGGTCAGACATAGGATGGAGGTAGGGTAGCTTGGAAAGCAGAGTCCTCCATAGATTCCCATAGGCCACCATGGTCTCTTCCTCATACTGTTTGAGGCTAGCCAAGTCATTTAATGATGCCTTCTTCTTGGTGTTGAAGGTGAAGCATTTGAGGAATGCATCCACTAACTGATCCAAGTTACTGATGCTATGCTTCGGCAACTGAGTGAACCAATCCAAGGCAGGGCCCACGAATGTGGTTATAAATGTCCTTAGCAACAATGCATCATTGTCTTGAATGCCAAAACATTGGCTCAAGAATCTGGTCACATGCTCTTGGGAATCTTAATCACACTTAAAGATTGCCAACTGAGGCAGCTTAAAGTGTTCGGGGTAAGGGGATGCAGGCACTGATGAATGCATAGGATGACTACGGAGTTGGCATAATGTGGGATTTTGGGGCCCAGAAGCTTTGGTTTCCATAGACTCCAAATGCTCTAGCAATGCTTTGTATGCATCGGAAGATTTAATCTCTTCCTATTTAGTTTGCTTTCGTTGTGGGTTGTGGGAGACTTGAGGCCTATGGGGGGGTGGTCGGATAACAACCCCTCCACCTTGGTAGGGTGTTTTGGCCTGCTCTACTTCTTGTTCATACTCCTCGTAAACTTCCTGAGGAGTCTCTAGGCAAGACCTATGACCCTGGGTGGGTCCTTGTGGAGGGTACCCATCGTTGTTTCGGGGAGTGGCCTCCCTCTCAGGTCTAGGGGGTCTCGAAGGCAAAACTTGATAAGGTCACAAGGACCTATATCGCACCAAGGGATTATGCCTCTCATATGATTCCACTTTTTGGGTGTGAGGGATTGGAACCCTCTCAGGCACTGGGTTATGGAGTAGCTCATCTATTTTGCGTTGAATGCACTCCTTGCTAAGGCGGTATAGACGCTCTAGCTGCTACTGATCTTGCTCAAGCAATTTGGGCTTGGCGGGCGGCATGTTTGGCGATTACCAGGTCAATTTGTTCTGCCATCTTGAGCCTAGGAGGCCTGGATGCCTCTCCTATGCATTTACCTCGGTCGTAATGATCCAAAATATCAATGGGTCACTTTTGTCTATCGAGGTTGGCGGCATTTACCCGAGGCTCTGGCCTTAGTGGGTGACCATGGTACCTAGCAGGTGTGGAAGCGCATGGCTCCCATGTTGTACATTGCTCTCGAGGAATGTAATGGTCTTCCTCGTGCTCCCTTTCGTATGTGTGAAAGAGGTGGGCAGAGTTAGCTCACCTTGCTTGAAGAGCCCTGTGCCCTGGGGTTTGTCTATTGGTTCTAACAGTGATGGGGGGCAAATGAGGGATGTCATAGTCATGTGGCCTCTCCTCATGGACACTATGTCTTTCTAGCGCTTCATCGCATGGTGGCCACTCATATCGAGCTTCTAAGGGAGCTTTCTTGTCTATGTTGAGTGCCACGTGCAAGGATTCCTCCTAAAAGGGGCTATGATGAATGGGTGTGTCCCCCAAAGGGGTGTCCCTATATTTCCATATTGACATGGAATGATGTGGACTCTCTTGTGGGTCAGGCCGCCAAGGCGGTATGACCAAGTCCTTAGGGCTATGGCGAAGGCGACTTGTGCCCCCTTGTACAATTTCCACAGTTTCTGCCCTTGATTGGGCTTGGCTATGGGTGTACACCATGGTGTTGTTTTTCTACAAGCTAAGTAGATTTTTTATCTCTTTTTATGATTTTTTATGCTACACTAAACAGAAAAGAGCACACACATACACAAAGCAATGATTATCTCATTTAAATATTAAAAGTGTGTCTTAAACCTGGTTTAGTGTGTTTTGTTTTTGAAGGTTTTGTAAAGAATGTTTAAATGCAATATGAGGGCTCTTGTGACTCCCAAAATTGGTCGCCCCTTCGATATACCATTTCCAAGATGATATACCAACCCCTCTATATACTCGCACTTACATGAGGGAAACTATAGGTATGTGAGAGCAGATGGTATGTGGAACATAGGCGGTACGGAAGGGGAATCACCTTGTTTATGACACCTACCATAGAAGACTTATCCTCGTGCACTAGGAATCACCCCAGTTACACTCGATCAGCTTTCGTTAGGATTTACGTCTAGCAATAGTAGCAATCGGGGTTTATGAATGCAAAATTCAAGCCAAGGTGGTGATGAAATCCACCGTTGGTCTTGATCAAGGGCTGGGGTTTTACGACCAGCTCCTTGGTGTTTAATTTTCCACGTGGTGTGTGGGGTTCTTTTTATTTTGCATGGAACAAAATAAACATGCAGCAAAAATTTTCCTAAGCACGCAAAAAGAAACTAGAAAAATAGAAAAATAATAATAGAAAATGATAGGAAAAGTTCAGGACTCTTACCTCTTCTCTGCCCGAATCTGTCGGTTCTGAGTTTTTGCCTAGAAACTTCATAGACTGGAATTCATCCTGAAGGGGGACAAATTACAAGATTGTATTCGTCATAGGGTGGGGAAAATTCCCATTCATCCTTGGGTGAGAAGAATTATAGCTTTGTATTCGCCCTTTGATGGAACGAACATCAGTCAACGTATGAAAATGTGGTACCTGCAAGCAAAAACAACCAAGTTCAGATCAGATATATGATATTAAAAATAGAGGACAAGGTACCACCATGATCACCACTGAAAGCACAAGGATACGAAAGCAAAAAGGAAAGTGAATATGTGATGCAAACAGAACCGGACTTAGCGCTAAATCCTAGAAACTTGAAAGTGCATGAAAAGAGGGAAAAGCATGAGCAAATCAAAATGAAACAAATGTGAATAAAGAAGACAACACTTTTTATTGATATGTTTCAAACTTGGTTACAATGCGCATCCTCCCCTTCCAAGGGCTAGGAGCATTTAAGCATGAGTTCTTGTTACATCCATGGGTGTCTTTCCTTCTTCCGCATGCCCACATGTAAAATGGGCAGACCAAACATTGCCGCCACTTGCATTGATGAGTCTTGACTCCTTGTTTCTCATTCGATGTCTAAACCCTACATTCAAAGGAACAAGAAATGGTCAGTAGCACCTACGGATAAAACAAAGCATGCAATCCCCAAGCCTACAATAAGTGAATGAGAAAAATGAATTAAACTATGACTAAAACAGGTCCAAATGCTCTAAAAATTTTATTGGGGCATCAAGACACCACCAGGAATGCCTTGTAAAAATAATAGTAAGGAAATTCCTCACTTATTTGAATTTGCTCTGGGGCGGGATGAATTTACTTACAACAAAATGCCAAAAAGGTATTGTCCCAATGTCCTACCTAGGAAGCTCCAAAATACCTGCAAACTTGGGGTTAGCTAATTGGGGGAATTTTGGGAAGACCCAGATGGTCATATTTTCCCAATTTGGCCTCCATCAATGGGAATTTAATGATGCTACCTGTAGATTAGTAGAAGCGAGCAAAGATAGAAAACATGATCAAAATTATTCAAAACGAGACGAAATTCAAATGACAACCTATCTAAACATCATAGAATTGAATGCCAAAAATTAAAGAAAGAAAATCTACCACATAATTCCCATATCTCTAAAATAGGGTGATTATGATTGTGGCAGTGTGGGAGGGGGCGTCCATGGGGCAGGCCGCCCGCCGTTTGAGGCCTAATTTTAGCACCAATCCACTTGGGATGGGTCCAAAACCTCTTGTGTGGTATTGTCAAAAAATTTGGTGGGATATTGTGGCCAAATTTCAGGTTTTGGGTTCAAGATTCATCCTCCCAATAGTCACCCAATGACCTCCCCTCTAAAGGAGATCAAGGATGTGAAAGGCGCAAATCCAAAATGTGTGAGGTATGACAATAAAATGACAGCACTTCATTGCTCTAAAATGCTCCTTCTCTCCATATTTTGGGGTGAGGAAACTCACCAATTTATAGACCTGGAGGTCTCTTGAAATGGGCATGCAGAGGTGCCACTTGGCGATCATGCCTTCCCAAGGGGAAGGAGATTCCTCCCTAAATAGGGACTTCATGACTGACCTTGTAAATGCCTCTAACGCTTGAAAACACTCACCCATACTCCCATGCAATGAAGGAAGCGTTAAGTAGCGGATCTGAGCTACCATTTGTCAAAATTTGACTTTTTTCCCATCAAACCTGTAATTCGCCCCACCCTAGAGCGAATCTAGAATTCGTCCCTGTGTGGGGCGAATCCCAGTTTGAATTCATCCCAGGGTGGAACGGATATTGAGAAAAGTGCTTGAAGGTGCCAAATTGATCTCTGACCTTCCAAAATTGCTGTGAGAGTGGTTAGTACCACTGTTTAACCTCTGGGGGCTGCCCTTAGGGCTGTGTGTGTCAACACGATCAGTGATTGCAGTCACATAATCGGATTGGTGTTGTTTTGGTGTCTACACTTATATCCATGATTCTTTATTTTCTTCCTCCATGATGATTTTACTTTTCAATACATTAGCGTATGTCATGGGCTCTTCTTTACTTATTTTATTTGATGTCTTTGTTCCTTTTAAGATTGAATCCTCTTTCTATTTCTCTTGACCTTATTCAAAACCAAGTCTAGTATTTATACCAAAAAGTCTCTGTGCTTCGATAATATCATCCAATATTTATGTGATTTTCTCAAACATCATACTTTGATGTAACTTATCATTAGATTTTTCCACTTTCTTTCATAGAGAGACAACCTCATATTCCAAATTTTCACATTCTAGCTCCTTTGCCTTTAATTGCTTAGCCATAAATTCTTTAATTCTCTTTGCCTCTTCAACTTTCACTTTTAAATCGGTGATATCTAGTAGAAGCTTTGTCTTTTTTTCCGCGTCCTCTTGTACTTGAGCCTTCAATCTTGAATTCTTATTTCTAACCCTTTTCAATTATTCAAGAGCAATAATAAGTTTCTCTTCTATGTCAACCATGGATTCCTCTATGTTTTTTGAATCTCTCTCTTTGATTTCAACCATAGGGACATCTTCTCTCTCCTCAGTGGCCATGAGTGTTCTTGTAAGATATTACTTCAAGTTGTTAGGCTTTCATGAAGGAACTTGCTCTAATACCAATTGAAGAATACAAGCTTATACTAAGAGGGGGGAGGTGAACAGTATAAGATAAAAAATTTACTTTTATTTTCAAAGCAATAACTTCAAATATCATCAGTTGAAATAATGAAACAATGCACAAATCACCACACACATAAGAGACATAGATTTAATGTGGTTCACCCAATATGGGCTACATCCATGGAGAAATATTACTTATAAATTTCTTAACAAATTTTGTGGGCTCCAACCCACAGGAGATATCAATCCCCTATTACAGTGTTTGTGGACACCAATCCATAGGAGACACTTGTTCCCTCTCACAAGTTCATGGGCACCTGCTCATAGGAGACACCTATCCCCTCTTAATTTTGTGGATACCAATCCATAAGAGACACCAATACCCTCTTCTTTGGTCTTCTCTCAAATATGCTCTAAAATTCTTGTCACAAAACCTATTCAAATCTACCCTCAAATCTGCTCCAAATTTACTTACAAAACCTATTCAATTTTACTATCAAATCTGGTCCAAAAGTTGTTCTCAACTTTGCTCAAATATACTCTCAAATTTTATCCAAAACCTATTCTCAACTCTGCTCAAATATACTCTCAAATATGATCCAAAATCTCTTCTTAGCTTTGCTCAAATATGCTCCAAACCTGCTCACAAATCCTGCTCAAATGTGCTCTAGAATTTGATCCAAAACCTTCACAAATATGCTCAATAATCTGATCCAAAATCTACTTACAAACACTGCTCATCTACTCCCAAATATTGCATGCATACAATGCTCATCTATTCCCAAATCATTTATGAACAATGCACAAATTTACCTCTCAAATCTGATCTATAAATCTTGCAAATTTTCTTTCAATTTCAATAAAAATAATGCACATCCAACAATTTCTTATACCCGCAGCTACCGATTCCACCATGTAAATTCAAAAAAAATAAAAAATTCTTATACCTACCACTATATGACAAAAATTATTTTCCTAAAAAAGAATCACTTTGAGAAAGGAATTAAATCACCATACCTCTAGATCTGCCTCAATGATGATGATGAGCTTTCCAAACCAGTATTAACAAAATGATTTTCCTTTTTTTTTTGCCTTCAAAAACTGGTTAGCAAATCTCTTTTTCTTTTCTTGATTAAATATCAAATCAACAAATTTTATAAACCCCTATAAAAAATACACAATAAATATTAAAAATCACTCCTTATATCTCCCTTTTGAAACTCATAATATAAAGCTTTATTAATAACAAAAACCCTTTATATCTCCTTTTATAACATGCAAAATACAACTTTTAAAAATAAAAACCTCATACCTTATAACTCCCTTTTATAGCATGCAAAAATTCATTTTAAAATAACCATTTACACACCTTATATCTCCTACTCAAAGTATGCAAAAAAATAATCATGACACACCTTATATCTCCCACTTAATTAAATCAAAAAAAGTTTTGCCCTTACCTTGCATAGAAAAAACTACCAAACATGTGCAGAGGAGATTCGATCTCCCGAATTATGTCAACACAATGCCCTAGCATATTCTAGGCGACCAAGCAAGCTACCTCAATAAGTGGAATAAAAGGCATAGCCTAAACTATTTAAACCCTTCTTTTTTCTATCAACCAAAACTAAAATGACACCATGGGGATTCGAACCTACAACCTCCTGCTACACAATGCCTTAGCGCAACCTCGACAACCAGTTGGGTTAGCCACACGGATGAGACTAAAGTCACAGCATAAATATTTTTTTCTTTTTTTTTGCTCGTTGTCATTAAACGTGCTCTTCTCCTCCTATTTTACCTACCACTCGATTTTTGCATGAAGGAGATTTGAATTTCCACACTTGCAAAAATGAATTTGATAGTCTTTTAAATATGCATTTTATTTAACACCCAAAGAGGTCGGTTGTGCATTTTATTTAGCGCCCAAGGAGGTCGGCCTTAGTATTTTAAATATTTGAATTTTAAAACTTTGCATGGTGTTCTCAAGGAGGTCATCCAACCTTTTAACCTTTAAATATTAAACTTCTGAATTATATTTAAATCTTTTGATTTAAATATGACCTTCCATTTTTTTCAAAATTTTATATATTGAAATCCTCTTGGTTTAAATATAACCCTGACATAAAATTTTCAAACCCAAATTTTGTTCATCATAACTACAAATTAACTATTTAAAAAGAGGAATAAATTTTTTTGGGGAAAAAAAGATAGATGAGACGTTTTTCACAGGACTTCCCAAACTAGCGAACTTGTTTTGGCCATATCTCACTAATCCAAACTCGGATTGAGCTGAAATTTTGATGGTAGATGCCTGAAAAACCCTAGAATGTCTCCACCAATTTTCATATCATTTGGAGCAACAAAGATCCTAGAACATACCTATGTGTGAATGACATATTTGGCAAGCAGCTATGCGAGGGTTTCATCTGGGTTGAGTGCAAGCAGCTCCAAAGGTTGGTTTTTAGGGCCTTCGGGCCCTAGCGGCCAATATTTTTGTGGTTTATGATCAATATTTTAGCAAGAAATGTTGCAGGGGATAAAATATGGGTTAAAAATTTATCTTTCAACAGATCATACTGTGAACTTGAGTGACAACGCTTCTAATTTGTTGCACAAAAGAAAAGTGAAAACCATACCTTTCCACAGCGTCTAGGGCAAGGATTAAAGAGACCACGAAACAAGTTTCAAGCAGTTGATAAAAAAATGGCTCATATCTCAAGTTAATCTGGTGTTAAGGTGCACCCACAAAATAATTCTACTGTGAAAACCCTTATCAAGGGTAAGAATTTCGAAGACTCAGTCCCAAAAATAAATTTTAGGGATGCCCTTCATGGTGGACAGCCTTAACCCAATGCTAATATCAATTGTTGTGGCTGCTCCACAACGTACCCCAAAATTGGGGACCCACATTTTTTGCATGTGTTCCAAGAAGACCGAAGTGGCCCATAGGCTAAATATCAAGGAAAAAAGCAAAACACCACAAGGAGAAAAAGTGTCACGATATCATGACATGTTGCACTTTCGCGGCCAAAAGAGAAAAAGTGTTGTGATATCACGACATGTTGCACTGTCGTGACTAAAAGAGAAAAAGTGTCGCGATATCACGACATGTTGCATCGTCATAGTCAAAAGAGAAAAAGTGTCACGATATCACGACATGTTGCATCATCGCGGCCAAAAGAGAAAAAGTGTCGCGATATCGCGACATGTTGCATTGTCGCGGCCAAAAGAGAGAGTGTCGCGATATCGCGACATGTTGCATTTTCGTGACCAAAGAAGAAAAAGTGTCGCGATATCGCGACATGTTGCATTTTCATGGCCAAACAAGAAAGGGTGTCGCGATATCGTGACATGTTGCATGGTCGCGGTCAAAAGAGAAAAGGTGTCGCGATATCGTGACATGTTGCATGGTCGCGATCAAAAGAGAAAAAGTGTCGCGATATCACGACATGTTGCATTTTTGCGATTCAAAGCAAAGAGAGAGGCAAAAGAGAAAGTGTCGCGATATCGCGACATGTTGCATTTTCGTGATTCAAAGCATAGAGAGAGGCAAAAGAGAAAAAGTGTCGCGATATCGCGACATGTTCCATTTTTGCCAAGGTAACGGACCTGCATAGTGACGTGGACATAAGGACAAAATCCAATGAATAAGACAAAGCGTTACATAAGGAATCTTTAATTATTTGAAATCATTTAAGATGGTCATTACACACGGAGGGAAACGGACGCAAGCCCATGTGGAGAAAACGCAGCGAAGGGCCACAAAATGGAAACCAAAGCACACGCATACAAGGGAAGGTGAAACGAACAGTCAGGGAAGGTGAAACAAACAACCATCGGAAAATGAAATGAACCGTCATGGAAGGAGAAACAATTTTTTTCAGAAGTTTAAATACGCCATTCAAAGAGGCCATAAGGGGTCGGAAATTGTTGCGAGCAGAGTTGCAGATTTGAAGGCGAGAGGGCCATTCTGGACCTGTTTGAGTTGTTTTTCTTCCACAAACTGGTTTGGGAAAACCAGAGATTCTGCTATTGTAAAATGACATATTTTTAATGCAGAAGTTTTCAAAAATTTGCATCTTGTGGGCAAGAAAGAAGGAGATTTTCTTTGCATGCTATGGATTTAATGTTTATTCTTTCATTTTTTTAGATTTCGAATAAATAGATAATGTTAATGCCATTTTTTTTGGGTTACATTAGGCGAATATTTGAAATCTGAATTTTATTTTAAACCCTAGGAACCAACACTTAGTCTATGGGGATTGTGCTTGTTTTGCAAGTCCAATAGGTTAGGTTGCATGCATGGAGACCTCACATCTTCGGTTTTGTCGAATAGGATAGCATCATACTGAGTGCATTTTATTTTCAGTTTTTTGCATTTCATTTTCATTTTTCTGCATTTTATTTTTTCCAAAAATTTTAACTTATTTTCAGACATTAAAATAAACATTTAAAAAATTTCAAAATCCAAAAAAACAATGAACAATCACTAAAGTTTCATGGTGAAATAAACCAACATTGCCCCTTGTTTACAGTTACTTGCAATCACTAAGGTGTTCCAAGCATTTAAATTGAATATCTTTATTTGAGATTACTAATACACATATGCAAATGCTAATACAGTGGAGACCTTGGAGAAGTTGTTTGTTTAACTTCTTTGCAAGAGGGGATTTGGAACCCAAATCCTAAAGGAGAGTGTACTTTCACAACTGGGTGAAAATACCACTCAACAGATTGGCGCTAGAAGGAGGGCCTGAATTGTTTTATTTCGAGTGATTTAAATGCTATAGGGATTTAAATTTTGAATATTTCATGCCCTATTGATTATTATCTTTAGCCCTCTTTTAACAACACAACCTTGTAGTGTTAAAAGGAGGACATGAATTGCTATGCATTGTTCTAACGCTTTTGATTGTTCAGACAAGAATAATGTGTTTTGATTTGATTTTAAAAAATTTGGTTTGATATTTGCTAGTCAATTTCATGCTTATTTGTAAGGAATTATTTTTTGTCTAAAATGTATTCGTTGTTGGTATTATGCTCTTCACTTGCGTGTAATGCGATCTTGTGAATCAGAAAGCCTACAACACTAGGAGTATGCTCTTCACTTGCGCATATGCGATCTGGTGAACCAGAAACTGACATTTTAGAATATTGCTTTGTCATGGTTCCTTCTTTCACTCACGACTAACAAATTGATTTTGAGTTTATTCTTTGAATTTCATTAATTGCAAGATTTTTTGTGTCACAGGTTTTCTTTGAGGTATTGAGAGTTTTGTCAGGTTTTTTAGGGTAGTTTCATTTACAAGTTGGACCCACCGCATCGCATCGCAACTAGGTCCAAAACAACTGAGGAAACCATATTCCAAAGCCTCTCACTCACTCATAGGAATCCAAGGAATAAAACCAAGCAAATTGTGGTCCCACCAGATATTCTTGTTACAGAAGATCCTTCTGTTTTAGGTGCATCTAGCGGACTTGCACCGGTGGTGTCATTTGCCACTAGTGTACCAATTATCAGTACCATTTCCACGGTTCTTGTAGGGTTATCATCATCGATTTTGAATCAAATGGCCCAACCTCCACCACCTCCTTGGTACGGAGCCAATAACATTCCTTTGAATATTGCAGGGGATATTCATGAGATCCCTAAGAATATAGAGAGATTTTTGCCCAAATACAAACCGGATGGCCCAAGGACCGTAGAAGAACATATTCAGGCCTATAGGGATGTTTTGATAAGATTGCAAGTTCAACATGAAGATGTGGCTTGTAGACTCTTCCCCATGAGCCTAGACCAAGTGGCTTACGAATGGTATATTTGCTTACCTATTGGTTCCATTACGTCATGGACGCAAATGGAGGATGCTTTTGTCAACCAATTCAGGTCACCATTAGATCCCACAATCATCTATAATCAGTTCATTACATGCAAAAGAGGCCAGGGTGAGCCAATCCGAACTTTTAATCAGAGATTTCAGAAGTGCTATAATAGAGCAATTCGGCATTTTGCCATTGATCCCGTAGTAGCTTTGCAAATATATTTTGGGGCATTGGATCCTATGACGGCAATGTTTGCAAGGCAAAATCCTCAAGTTACCATGCTTGCTCTAGCCTACAATGAAGCTATGACCATTGAACAACAAATGACACCACAAAGTTATGGGTTTTCCCAGATGCCTATGGTAGGACAATATGGTCCATATGGTCAAGCTCCTATGATGAATCAGATCATGGCACCACAAATATCAGGCATAAATGCTTTGCCTTATCAACAACCATATTCATCAACACCCGCTTACGCACCCATTCCAATTCAACCAATCACATCCATTCCCCCCATTCCTTCATTTTTGCAAAATAGTCAGTAGACTATGCAAGGAGCCAGTCCGGTTAATTCTCAGGCTATAGTTCCTTTCCCCAATCCAATTCTGATTCAAAGTGTGAATCCCTACGCAAATCAAGGGGCTCAAAATCCAACTCAAATGTTAAGTCAAGATCTCACCAATTACGCAAATCCTATTGGAACTAGCAATAACATAGCTCAACCAAAAGAGATTTATTCAGAGGTTGAAGAACTCAAAAAGATAGTTCACAAATTGAGTAATGATTTGGTTCAAAAATAGAAGTATGAATCCCATGCCCCTCACCCAAATCGAAATTTCAACAATAGAGGGAGACAGTGGAATACGAAGCCAAACAATGGGGGTGTGCCTTCCCCTATTGCTAATCAGATAGATACTTCATGAGGACCAAGTCACTCTAGTTCCATTCTTAATATTTCTGATTTTGCATGGGAAAAGGGGTGTAGATTGCATAATACAAAGGAGCATAATGAAAGGAATTGTCCCGAAACTGCTAGGTATACCCATTGTCTCCAAGCTCAAGTGGATGATTTGGAACTTGTGCCAAATGAGGGTCCACCCCAACATCAACAAGGAGAGGACAACATTTTGGTGGTGGAAACTCTATATCGTCAAGAGAGTGAGAATGAGGAAGAAGTGGATGAGATCTTGGAACAGGAAGTGCAGGCTTTTAGAGAATTTAGAAAGGGGAACCATGGATACCATTTGAGGAGTAAGTCCAAAACCCCTAAAACATCCTCAACTCCACCAAACAATTATATTCTTCCTCCCGATGCTAAGGCTGATAATAATCCCCCTCCTCCATCGGGAAGAGAAACGTCTAAGGACACGCAAAAAACATTGAAGCTTGAGAAGTCAACTTATGACATAGTGGAGGATTTAAAGAAGTCCAAATCTAGCCTTTCATTTTTAGAGGCGGCTAGGTTGCCTGGCCAAAAGGAAGCATTGATAAAGGCTTTGGGCTCACCTAATCAAATACAGGAAGGAAAGGAAGTTGAATCTCACATGGTTTTACGAAAGGAAAGACGAGATGTCCCTCCTTTTTTATTGACTGTGAGGATTGCTGGAAAAAAATTGCACAATTGTTTGGTGGACACAGGTGCCACAAGTAACCTCATGCCTTCAGAAATTTGTCAAATGCTGGGCCTAGAGCCTGTTTCTGCTAAATGCAAGGTTTTGCAATTGGATCGGTCTGAGGTAAATGTAGTAGGGACCCTCTACGATGTTAAGATCCAACTCAATTCTGAACCTAGGGTCCAACAGGTAGTTGATATTTTGGTTGTCAATATCCCAAGTCGATATGGAATGCTACTTGCTAGGGATTGGATGAAAAGTTTGAATGGTTATTTCTCCACTGATTGCTCGCACATGTGGCTACCCTGGAGAGGGATTGCTAATCAAATTAGAGTGGAAAATGAGCCAAGGCTTAAGGAAATCATCACAGAATTCAACAAGCCAAATGAAGTTCAATTTTTTGAACCTGAGTTAGGAGTCTATGCTTTTGATGTTGAAAGAGCTACCGAAGAACCTCAAAAAGAAGCAGTTTCTTGTAGCTCTTATGAAGAAGATAATCTCGTGTGGTTTCTCAAGTTTGATGGATCTAAGTCAAAACAAGGGGCAGGAGCTGGAGTTGAACTCACTTGTCCGGGAAGTAAACCGTTGTTTGCTGCCTATAGATTGCAATTTCCTTGCACTAACAACGTGGCAGAATATGAAGCTCTTATCTTTGGATTACAATTGGCTTTGAGCAAGAAGGTTAAGTGTTTGAAAGTATTGAGAGATTCGGAGTTGGTTGTCAAACAAGTTAAAGGACAATATACCTATCGCGATAAGAGATTGAGCCTTTATAGAACTAGGGTGAGGGACCTCATTGAGGAATTTGATGCTTTTAATATATCCCTTATTTCTAGGAAAGGAAATCGTATAGCTGATTCTCTGGCGGTCGTTGCAGGCATGCTAAATCCGGTTGACATAAAAAAATGCAAGAAGTTTTCCATTGAGTTGGTCCCTTGCCCATCGATACCTGATAACGTCAGAAACTTGCAAGTTTTTGAGAATGATAGACACATTTTCAAATTTGTCACCAATTCAGGTATTTTTGAGAACCAAGTGATTGATGAAGATCAAAGGTGGCAAGAAGAAATAGAAGGAGAAAGCGAAGCTACATTTCAATCCAACAAGATACCTAAGAACATCGTTTCATTGGAGAAGATGTTTGATATGGGATATAAAGCTAGAAAAGGAGAAAGGGTTCCACTTCCTAAAGATGCATGTGACTTGATCAATATAGGGAGTGTGGATAATCCACGTGAAGTGTACATTGCAAAGGCATGTACAACTGATGAGAGGGAAAATATAATACGTGCACTAAAGTATTACATGGATTGCATTGCTTGGGATTACAATGAGTTGAAAACGTATGATCAAAATGTTATTATGCACACCATCCCTCTAAAACCGGATTCCAAACCCTTCAGACAAAGACAACGACCTATTAACCCATTACTTGAGCCCTTGATAGAGAAAGAGGTCAAACGATTGTTGGACGCAAAGATAATATTTCCCGTTAGGCACTCAACTTGGGTCGCTAATCTTGTTTCGGTGAGAAAGAAGAATGGGGAGATAAGGCTATGCATAGATTTTAGAAATCTCAACAAAGCCTCACAAAAGGATAATTACCCACTACCATCAATTGATGAAATCTTGCAAACGGTGAATGGGTCTGAAATGATGTCTTTTCTCGATGGGTATTCTGATACAATCGGATTCTTATTCATCCCAATGACAGGATGAAGACGGCCTTCACAACCAAATGGGGAACATTTGCCTATAGAAGAATGCCTTTCGGATTATTAAATGCAGGCGCAACATTTCAACGTGCCATGGATTATGCGTTCAAAGGGCTCATAGGTAAATGTATCATTGTGTATGTGGATGACATTCCTGTGTTTTCAAAGGAAAGAAAAGACCATGTGAAAGATTTGAGGAAAGTTCTCCAAAGGTGTAAAGAGCACGAAATTTCTTTAAATCCAAAAAAATGCATCTTTGGAGTGATAGAAGGAAGATTGCTTGGCCATATCATTTCAAAAGAAGGTATCTCCATTGATCCGGAAAGGATAGAAGCTATCCAAAACTTGCCTCTCCCAGGTAGCAAAAAGGAATTGAGATCTTTCTTTGGGAAAATCAATTTCGTGAGGAAGTTTATTTCTGGCTTCGTTGAGATAGCTAAACCATTGAATGAGATGCTCAAAAAGGATGTGAATGTCAAATGGAACGAAGAAAGTAGGGTTGCCTTTCAAAGCATCAAGGATGCTATTTCTAGAGCCCCTGTCCTTATAAGTCCAAATTATTCTAAGCCTTTCTTTATTTATGCTTTCGCATCTGAACACTCTTTTGCGAGTGTCTTGACTCAAAAAGGTGAAGATAACACAGAAAATCCCATAGCTTTTCTAAGCGCTCCTTTGAAGGATGCTCAATTGAGGTATTCCATCCTCGATAAGCAAATGTATGCACTTTTCAAAATAGTAAAAAAATTTAGACATTACATTGTGCATAGTAGGGTCTTTGCCATTGTGCCTGACCCTGCTGTCAAAACCATGTTTGTGCAAAACGAGCTAGGTGAGAGAAGAGGTAAATGGATTTCTACCATCCAAGAATTTGACCTTGAAATTCAACCCATGAAATTAGTTCATGGACAAGGACTTGTGAAAACAATTGCTGAGAACAATCCCCAAGTCACATGCCAATATTCAAGTGGAGAGCACATTTCCAAAGATGATTGGTATGTTGATATTGTGTATTTTCTGTTAAATGGTAAGTGTCCATCACATCTTAATTCTACTCAAAGAAGAGCCTTGAGACTTAAATCTGCCAATTATCATATTAGGTCCGGTGCTCTTTACAGGAAAAATCACGAGGGAATTTACCTACGATGCTTAAATCAAGAAGAAGCTACCAATGTTTTGCAAGAGTTTCATGGTAAACACGGAACTGGCCATGGTTCGGCAAATTCAACAACACATCAAATCCTAAGAGCGGGATATTATTGGCCCCACATTTTTAAAGATGCACATGCACACGTGCGATCTTGCCATATTTGTCAAGTGGCTGCCAATAGAGAAAGGAATGCAGCTATGCCATTGCAACTTGTAGTTGAGATGAGACCATTTGCACAATGGGGATTAGACTTCATTGGGGTTATTAACCCAAATTCTTTAGATTCCCATAAATTCATACTCACAGCTACAGATTATTGCACTAGGTGGGCAGAAGCAATTCCTACGAAGCATGCTACTACGGATGTGGTAATAAAATTCCTCGAAGATCATATCGTAACAAGGTTTGGAATGCCCGATTCTATTGTAAGTGATAATGGTAAGGCTTTTGTTTCCACTCAATTTGCAAATTGGGCATATGATAATAAGGTGAGTTTAAAGTTTTCGTCTAACTATTACCCTCAAGGCAATGGTTTGGCAGAATCTTCAAATAAAAATTTGTTAGCCATCATTAAGAAGTTATTGGAAAAGAATTCTCGGGATTGGCACAACCAATTAAAATTTTCTCTTTGGGAAGATAGGACTAGAGAAAAAGAATCAATAGGGAATACACCTTATCATCTAGTTTATGGGCAAGATCCAATTTTTCTTGCAAATTTGAAGCTTCAAACCCTTCGTTTCACACAAGAATACCTTGGAACTGATAATCACATTGAGGCTAGATTAAGTCATCTAATGCACCTTGATGAAAAAAGAGAAGAAGCCATGCTCCACATGAGCAAACATCAAGATGTGGTCAAAATATGGTTCGATAAAAGAGCCAAAATTAAGTGTTTTAGGATCTCTGACTTGGTTTTATTGTGGGATAAAAAACATGATGAGAAAGGGGATCACAAAAAGTTTGATTGTCTTTGGTTAGGTCCTTATCAAATTTTTGAAATCCTAGGGGAGAGTACTTTCAGACTAAGAACTTTGGATGGGAAATATTTGACGTTACCGGTTAACGGGCAAGTTCTAAAGCATTATTTTAGCCCTTAAATCATGTGAGATTTGTATTATATTGTACATTTGTATATACTTTTGGTTTTCATGTTTTGGTTTTGGATTGGATTTCATTTTGGTTTTAAGTTTTGTGTGTTGGTCCTTATGAATGTTGACTAAGACTAGGAGAATATGAAACATCGGAATTGTATTGCAGAAAGCTCCACGAGTATCGCAAACACATTAAAGAGTATCGTTTGGAACTTGTGATGCATGAAGTTGTCAATTTTACACATTATGGTAAAGTAGGTGATATATTCCATCCGCATTTCAAAAGGAGCAATGCATTCATATCTCATGTTACATTCCGCATTGCATATACATTTCATCTCGGTTGCATCTTCATTTCATGTACAATCATTGAAAAGGTGTCGAATCCTCTTAGGGTTATTACATAACATATATTAAAAGGATCCTAAGGTTGGGAACTGATGCCCGAACTATCTTGAACCAAGCACGTTCTACGCATATTAAAGAGAATCTTGAGCAAAATGGTCAAAACCATACTTGGAAGAAAAGGTGAGGCGAAAGGAGTATTTCGTGTCTGTCCTATCATGCAACATAATCCTTAAAACAGTGGTTTTTACCACTCCCATAGTGCTTAAAGCCTAAAATCAGAGTAGTAAGGATAGGGTTAAATCCTCATCGAACTTAGGTTGAGGATCCAATTCCCCAAAGCTCTGATTTGACCTTCATGGAGTAGTAAGGATAGGGTCTAATTCTCATCTCGCTTAGGTTGAGAATCCGATTCCCCAAAGCTTCTATTTTTCCCATTCAAGAACTTGAAATTCCAAAGCAAATATTTTTCATTTCTTTATTAATATTGGATTGGAAGGATCGTACTACATGTCCCTTGCAAGGATGGGTAGTCATCCCCAAGGTCCAAGAAATCAAAAGTAGAGCCAAATCCTGGATTATGGGGTTGATCTCCATCGGGGCTATAGATGCCCGTCTGGCAGTGGAGTATGCTCATGCGTGGCAACATGTCTTGTCTAAAAGCAAGACCATTGACTACTCAAACGGACAGGCTAGCCTGACAGTTTCATCCATAACAGGTTAAATCATTTTGTTCAAGATGAGGTAATGAACTCCGGATCGAGTAGTAAGGATAGGGTTAAATTCCCATCTCGCTTAGGTTGGGAATCCTATTCCCCAAAGCTATGATTTCACTTACACTTGCACATGGGTTCAAGATGGTAGTGACACATAACCAACTTTGGGATCTAATAAATTAATTCAGTATGCATATATTTGGTCCTAAGAGGGTTTGACAGTTTTAATATGTTTGTTCATGATACTAGAAGTTCTGAGCCTTTGCAAAGCAGGTTGTTATATCTCTAGCATAGTTGTCATACATCAAATCCTGCACAAATCATTCATAGCCTTGCATACGAATCATAAGTGAAACTGACAATGGAAAGTTGAATGAGTTTCAAATGATAGGGAATGAAGCACATTGCACACACCGAGCTGATGCTTAATAATTCTAATGCTTCATGTATTTCTCATCTAGTTTCATTCTTGGGATATTTGCTGACGCTTGTATTTGAGTCTGTGTGTTTTTCAGGTTGAGTTCTCACCGAAATGCTCAGGAGCATTTCCTAGTAGAGTCGCCATTTGTTGTGGCTGCTCCACAACGTACCCCAAAATTGGGGACCCACATTTTTTGCATGTGTTCCAAGAAGACCGAAGTGGCCCATAGGCTAAAGATCAAGGAAAAAAGCAAAATACCACAAGGAGAAAAAGTGTCGCGATATCGCGACATGTTGCACTGTCGCGGCCAAAAGAAGAAAAGTGTCGCGATATCGCGACATGTTGCACCGTCACGGCCAAAAGAGAAAAAGTGTCGCGATATCGCGACATGTTGCACCGTCGTGAAAAGTGTCGTGATATCACGACATGTTGCATCGTCACGGCCAAAAGAGAAAAAGTGTCACGATATCGCGACATGTTGCATCGTCGCGACCAAAAGAGAAAAAGTGTCACGATATCGCGACATGTTGCATTTTCGCGACCAAAAAGAAGAAAAAGTGTCGCGATATCGCGACATGTTGCATTTTCACGACCAAACAAGAAAAAGTGTCATGATATAGAACATGTTGCATTGTACGATGCAAAAGAGAAAAGGTGTCGCGATATCGTGACATGTTGCATTTTCGCGGTCAAAAGAGAAAAAGTGTCGCGATATCGCGACATGTTGCATTTTCATGATTCAAAGCATAGAGAGGCAAAAGAGAAAAAGTGTCGCGATATCGCGACATGTTCCATTTTCACGATTCAAAGCATAGAGAGAGGCAAAAGTGTCTCGATATCGCGACATGTTCCATTTTCACCAAGGTAACGGACCTGCATAGTGACGTGGACATAAGGACAAAATCTAATGAATAAGACAAAGCATTACATAAGAAATATTTAATGATTTGAAATCATTTAAGATGGTCGTTACACACGGAGGGAAACAGATGCAAGCCCATGTGGAGAAAACATAGCGAAGGGCCACAAAATGGAAACCAAAGCACACGCATACAAGGGAAGGTGAAACGAACAGCCATCGAAAAATGAAATGAACCGTCATGGAAGGAGAAGCAATTTTTTTAGAAGTTTAAATACGCCATTCAAAGAGGCTAGAAGGGGTCGAAAATTGCTACGAACAAAGTTGCAGATTTGAAGGCGAGAAGGCCATTCTGGACCTGTTTGAGTTGTTTTTTCTTCCACAAACTGGTTTGGGAAAACTAGAAATTCTGCTATTGTAAAATGACATATTTTTAATGCAAAAGTTTTCAGAAATTTGCATCTTGTGGGCAAGAAAGAAGGAGATTTTCTTTGCATGCTATGGATTTAATGTTTATTCTTTCATTTTTTTTAGATTTCAAATAAATAGATAATGTTAATGCCATTTTTTGGGTTACATTAGGTGAATATTTGAAATCTGAATTTTATTTTAAACCCTAGGAACCAGCACTTAGTCTATGGGGATTGTGCTTGTTTTGCAAGTCCAATAGGTTAGGTTGCATGCATGGAGACCTCACATCTTCGGTTTTTTCAGAACAGGATAGCATCATACTGAGTGCATTTTATTTTCAGTTTTCTGCATTTCATTTTCATTTTCTGCATTTTATTTTTTCCAGAAATTTTAACTTATTTTAAATTTAGGCATTAAAATAAACATTTAAAAAATTTCAAAATCCAAAAAAAAACAATGAACAATCACTAAAGTTTCATGGTGAAATAAACCAACATTGCCCCTTGTTTACAGTTACTTGCAATCACTAAGGTGTTCCAAGCATTTAAATTGAATATCTTTATTTGAGATTACTAATACACATATGCAAATGCTAATACAACGGAGACCTTGGAGAAGTTGTTTGTTTAACTTCTTTGCAAGAGGGGATTTGGAACCCAAATCCTAAAGGAGAGTGTACTTTCACAACTGGGTGAAAATACCACTCAACATCAATATTAGGGCTTCCCATAAACCTCTAAGAATGCCTAAGATTGATCCCAGGAAAATGGAGTCAAGATGTCTTAAAGAAGTTGATGGAACTCCTATTGTTAAGCTTGATATGGGTAACATTCAGACTGGCATTGAAGATTTGGAAAAAAGAGGACTAATTTGTCGGTTCATGGGTTTTCGTCCAAGTCTATCTGCTTTCAAATTCTGGGCTGCAAAAATCTAGAAAACTAAAGGTGAGTTACAAATCTCTATTTATCCAAATGGTTATTTTCTTGTTTTATTTGCTAATAATGAAGATAGAGAGAAAAATTTTCAAGGGGGTCCTTGGTTTTTTGGAAGGGTAGGGCTTTTCATGAAGCCTTGGCATACTAAATTTAAATCCAAAGAAGAGATGCCTTCTATAGCTCCCGTGTGGGTTAGACTCTTTGGCCTCCCTATTGAATTTTGGAATCCTACTATTTTTTCTTCAATTGGAAACTCTTTAGGAAATTTTATGATGACTACTGATTGTACTCAAAATTTTGAACATATTATTTATGCTCGGATTTGTGTTTTAATGGATTTTGACAAACCCCTACCTAAAAAGATCACATTACAATTTGGGGAAGACACTTGGGAGAAAGTAGTGGACTATGAGAACATTCCTTTTCGTTGTAGAATTTGCCATGAATATGGTCATTTGGACAGTGCTTGCCCAAATAAAATTCCTGATCAAAATAAAGAAGATATAAACTCAAGCAGGTTTCCAAATACCTAAGAAGAATAACACTAAGAAAAAACCAGTTATGAAGGATCAATCAAAGTCATCTGCTAATATGTTTGAAATCCTTTCCACAAATTATGTCCCAAGTGAGGAAGAGGAAATAATGGAAACTAAAATCTTAGAAACACAATTTAAATATGAAGGGAAGAACTCAGAGACAAACCAACAAATCAAAGGTTTTCAATAGAAAAAAAATGGAGAAAATTTACACAAGAAAAACAATCTTTCAAATGTCAAAACTTCAAATAATGTAGGTCCCAATATAGACTCCGTTGAACCATATAGTAAAATTTTGGCTATGTACGAGCATTCTTCAAGGTTAGAAGCCATCTCAGATTCAATTGGAATAAGTCAAGAAATAGGGAAAAAAAATTAAATATGGATTCTAATAAAAAAGTAGGTCGCAAGACCAATCAATATCATATGGTAAAAGAAGGTGAAAAGCTTGTAGAGGAAGGTAATATTAATGCCCTTCCCAACTTTTTTAGCCCTGGTATTAATGAAGATCATCACTTGGAATATTAGAGGACTCAAAGGGAGTCTTTCAAAACAAAATGAAATTAGAAGAATGATTCAGATAAATCATCCACATCTTGTTTTCCTTCAAGAAACAAAGATGTCAATGGAGGATATGGACTCAATTGCCAATAAAATTTGGCCAACTAGAAAAGTGGTTTCCCTCAGTTCCCAAGGGACTTCGGGTGGCATTGCTTGTCTTTGGGACCCAAAAGAGGTAGTTATTCACCATATGGTTGGCGGTTGGGGTTTGTTGGCTATAGCTATTCAAAGTAGACATTCCAACCAGATTATGCTCTGCATTACTATTTATGCTCCTACTTCTTTGGAGGAAAAAAGAAGACTGTGGAAGGATATTACTCATATTATCTCTCATTTTCCTAAATCTTGGATCTTGATCGAAGGAGATTTCAATACCATCCTCTCTCTGGATGAGAAAATGGGGGGAAATAGAAATTTGGACAAAAGAACTGACCTCATGAGCGAATATATTACAAACCTCCATCTTGTGGATATCCAACCGAGATAATGGCCTTATGACTTGGTCTAACAAAAGGCAAGGCTTAGCTTGTATAATGGAGAGATTGGATAGGTTTTTGCTCTCTAAAAATTTCTTAATCCATGGTCACATTCCTAAAGTGAAGACTCTTAATAATGTCTGGTTCGGATCATTGGCCAATCATGGTGGAAATGTGGAAAACCAATGTGAGTTTCTCTCCTTTTCATTTTCAATTAATGTGGCTTAGAGACATTTCCTTCAGACCTCATGTGCAACAATGGTGGAAGGAAGGTAAACCTAGGCATGGGACTAAGATGTTCTGTTTTGCCAAAAGATTGTAATACATTAAATCCAAAATCAAGACTTGGAATCGGAAAGAGTTTGGGGATGTTCATAAAAAAAAACATGAAGTTATTGCTCATCTTGAAAATTTGAATAAGAAAATCCATTTAGATGGCCTCACAGAGAAGAGAAGTGCAGATGAAATTAAACTCACAACTCAGTTAGAGGAATGGGAAAAAATAGAAGAAATCTTATGGAAGCAAAAATCTAGAATTCAATGGCTCAAAGAAGGAGATCGAAACACAAATTTCTTCCACAAATCTCTTCTAGCTCGAAGATCTCACAAATTTATTTCTTCCTTAAAATTAGATTCTGGAGATGTTGTTTATACTTGGGATGGCATGAACTCTATTGTTGTTGATTACTTTTCCAATATTTTTGCTGCTACTCCCCTTGACTCAGCTTCACAATAAAATTTTCTTCAAGCAATCCCTTCTCTTATCACTTCGAGGAGAACTCTATTTTGACTACTCCTGTTACTATCAATGAGCTTCAACAAGTAGTTTTTAAAATGCAAAAATGGAAAACCCCAGGTCTTGATGGTTTTCCCATTGAGTTCTACCAAGAGTTCCGGGATATCCTTCATGTTGATTTATTAGAGGTGGTGGAAGAAGCCAGGAAATCCAAAGAAATTTTGAAGGTTATCAATAAAACTTATATTACTCTTGTTCCAAAATCTCAAGAGGTTGATCATATCTCAGCTTTTAGACCTATTGCTTTATGTAATGTTCTTCTCAAAATCATTACTAAAATCATGGCAGAAAGGTTGAAGCCTCTTTTGCATGAGATTATTTCCCAGAGCAAGGGGGTTATGTGGAAGGACATCAAATAGTAGATGAGATATTTCTTGCTCGAGAAGCCATCCATTCCATGGATATGCAAAATTCTCCTTCCATGTTCATTCGGTTAGACTTATCCAAAGCTTATGACAGAGTGGATTGGCACTTCCTTATCAAAGTTTTGAGGCAATTTGGTTTCTCTAAGGATTGGATGGATTGGATTATGGGATGTATCTCTTCGGTTTCCTACTTAGTTCTTATCAATGGTAGGCCTTCTCAATCATTCCCAGCTTCCAGAGGTATTAGGCAAGGTGACCCGCTATCCCCTTATTTATTCATCATTCTTGTTGAATGCTTGGGTAGGAATATAACCAAAAAGAGGGAAAAAAAAACCCTTGAGGGAGTTACCATTGCTCATGGAGCTAGACCTATCTCTCATCTTCAATTTGTGGATGACTCTACTCTTTTAGGTAAAGCTACAGTTAAGGAAGCTTCTAATATTAAGCAAATCATTAGTTGTTTTTCTAAGGCTACTTGGGTAGTTGATCAATGAAGACAAATCTAAAGTTATTTTCTTTCATTGCTCTGCTAGACAAGAATCCATGGTCTTGGATAAATTAAGATATAAGAAGACCTCTCTTCCAATCACTTATTTAGGTATTCCCATAAATATTCAAAGGTAGAAAAATAAAGATTGGAATTGGTTGTTGGACAAAGTCAAGAAGAAAATTGGAAAGTGGACCAACAAGTGGCTTTCTTCTAGGGGTAGAATCACCTTGGTAAAATCAGTCCTTCAAGCTATTCCTATTTATGTTTCTTCCATTTTGAATATCCCAAAGGTTGTTCTTCGAGAATTGGATCAAATCAGTCATCATTTCCTTTGGAGTGGTACTAAGGAGAAAATAAAATGGGCCTTGGTGAAATGGGATACTTTATGTCTTCCTAAGAGTGAAGGGGGGTTAGGATTCCGGTCTTCAATTAATAACAACAAAGCTTTAGCTGCTAAATTATATTGGAGGATGTTGCATAACCCCAATGCTCTTTGGGCCAATAATCTCCATGCTAAATATGCTGAGAACAAAAGTCCTCGAAGACCTTGTTCGCTATCAACTTCCTACCAAAGGTTCTCCCATTTTAGCAGTTCTTAAGACTAGTGAGGATTTGATAAAGAAAAAATTATTTTGGATCATTCATAATGGTCAACATGCAAATTTTTGGACAGATTCTTGGGATGGTCACAAGCCTTTGATAACTCAGTTTCTCGATTGGAGGCCTTGGATGGAGGAGCTTCACCGAGCTAATTGGATAAAGGTGGCTAATTATTGTTGGTACCATACTGGTAATTCAAAGGTTGGTAGATATTGGATCCCTATTGAGGACTGGCCTATTCAAATCCCAGAAAGGCAAAGACAAGATATCCAAGGCATCCTTCATATGAGATCCCTCTCTTGGTCCCATGAAAAAGATTGTTTTGGATGGAAAAACACTACTAAGGGTGAGTATTCAGTTGCTCAAGGTTATTTGACCTTATGCCATAATAATCCCAACCATTCTTCTGACATATTTTCTCAATTGTGGGCTCAAAATCTCTGGCCTAAGGTGAGGTTCTTTAATTGGCTTTTATTGTATTTTTGAGGATTTACAGAAGGTGTATGATGAGGCTATTAAGCGTGGTTCTTTAGGTAGCATTATTAACTCAGGGGTTATCAGACTTCTTCCTAAAGATGGAGACAAATTTTTTTTTAAGAATTGGAGGCCTATTACTCTTTTAAATATCTCTTATAAGATATTGGCAAAAAATTTGTCACTTAGATTGGTGGATATTTTACCTAAATTTTTCAATTTTACCTAGGACCAATTTTTAATCAAAGGTAGATATTATTATGGATAATCTAATTTATTGGATGGGAGGCTATCGATTGGGTTCATAGGTTTGGTCAAAATATTGGCATGATTCTTCTTGATTAGATTTTTTTCTCCCTATTGAAATATACACTTTTAAATCGATGACCAAAAATAGGTCATCAATCTAGAGTTTTTGACATAAAAATTTTAAGATCCATGGATTGGGACGTTTTTCGCAGGACTGCCCAAACTGCCGAACTCGTTTCGGCCATATCTCACTCATCCGGACTCGGATTGAGCTAAAATTTTGAGGGTAGATGCCTGAAAAACCCTAGAACGTCTCCACAAATTTTCATATCATTTGGAGCAACACATATCCTAGTGACATCCCTATGTGTGAATGAGATATTTGGCAAGTGGCTATGCGAGGGTTTCATCTGGGTTGAGTGCAAGCAGCTCCAGAGGTTGGTTTTTAGGGCCTTCGGGCCCTAGCGGCCAATATTTTTGTGGTTTATGCTCAATATTTTAGTAGGAAATGTTGCAGGGGATCCAAGATGGGTTAGAAATTTATCTTTCAATAGATCATACTGTGAACTTGAGTGACAACGGCTTCCAATTTGTTGCACAAAAGAAAAGTGAAAACCATACCTTTCCACGACGTCTAGGGCAAGGATTAAAGAGATCACGAAACAAGTTTCAAGCAGTTGATCAAAAAATGGCTCATATCTCAAGTGAATCTGGTGCTAAGGTGCACCCACAAAATAATTCTACTGTGAAAACCCCTATCAAGGGTAAGAATTTCGAAGACTCAGTCCCAAAAATGAATTTTAGGGATGCCCTTCATGGTGGACAGCCTCAGCCCAATGCTAATATCAATATTAGGGCTTCCCATAAACCTCTAAGAATGCCTAAGATTGATCCCAGGAAAATGGAGTCAGGATGTCTTAAAGCAGCTGATGGAACTCCTATTGTTAAGCTTGATATGGGTAACATTCAGTTCGGCATTGAAGATTTGGAAAAAAGAGGACTAATTTGTCGGTTCGTGGGTTTTCATCCGAGTCTATCTGCTTTCAAAGTCTGGGCTGCAAAAAGCTGGAAAACTAAAGGTGAGTTACAAATCTCTATTTATCCAAATGGTTATTTTCTTGTTTTATTTGCTAATAATGAAGATAGAGAGAAAACTTTTCAAGGGGGTCCTTGGTTTTTTGGAAGGGCAGGGCTTTTCATGAAGCCCTGGCATACTAAATTTAAAGCCAAAGAAGAGATGCCTTCTATAGCTCCCATGTGGGTTAGACTCTTTGGCCTCCCTATTGAATTTTGGAATCCTACTATTTTTTCTTCAATTGGAAACTCTTTAGGAACTTTTATGATGACTGCTGATTGTACTCAAAATTTTGAACATATTATTTATGCTCGGATTTGTGTTTTAATGGATTTTGACAAACCCCTACCTAAAAATATCACATTACAATTTGGGGAAGACACTTGGGAGCAAGTAGTGGACTATGAGAACATTCCTTTTCATTGTAGAATTTGCCATGAATATGGTCATTTGGCCAATGCTTGCCCAAATAAAATTCTTGATCAAAAGAAAGAAGATATAAACTCAGCAGGTTTCCAAATACCTAAGAAGAAGAACACTCATAAAAAACCAGTTATGAAGGATCAATCAAAGTCATCTGCTAATATGTTTGAAATCCTTTCCACAAATGATGTCCCAAGTGAGGAAGAGGAAATAATGGAAACTAAAATCTTAGAAACACAATTTAAATATGAAGGGAAGAACTCAGAGACAAACCAACAAATCAAAGGTTTTCAACAAAAAAAAGGGAGAAAATTTACACAAGAAAAACAATCTTTCAAATGTCAAAACTTCAAATAATGCAGGTCCCAATATAGACTCCGTTGAACCATCTAGTAAAATTTTGGCTATGTACGAGCATTCTTCAAGGTTAGAAGCCATCTCGGATTCAATTGGAATAAGTCAAGAAACAGGGAAAAAAAATTGAAGATGGATTCTAATCAAAAAGTAGGTCGCAAGACCAATCAATATCATATGGTAAAAGAAGGTGAAAAGCTTGTAGAGGAAGGTAAGATTAATGCCCTTCCCAACTTTTTTAGCCCTGGTATTAATGAAGATCATCACTTGGAATATTAGAGGACTCAAAGGGAGTCTTTCAAAACAAAATGAAATTAGAAGAATGATTCAGATAAATCATCCACATCTTGTTTTCCTTCAAGAAACAAAGATGTCAATGGAGGATATGGACTCAATTGCCAATAAAATTTGGCCAGCTGGAAAAGTGGTTTCCCTCAGTTCCCAAGGGACTTCGGGTGGCATTGCTTGTCTTTGGGACCCAAAAGAGGTAGTTATTCACCATATGGTTGGCAGTTGGGGTTTGTTGGCTATAGCTATTCAAAGTAGACATTCCAACCAGATTATGCTCTGCATTATTGTTTATGCTCCGACTTCTTTGGAGGAAAAAAGAAGATAGTGGAAGGATATTACTCATATTATCTCTCATTTTCCTAAATCTTGGATCTTGATCGGAGGAGATTTCAATACCATCCTCTCTCTGGATGAGAAAATGGGGGGAAATAGAAATTTGGACAAAAGCAACTGACCTCATGAGTGAATATATTGCAAACCTCCATCTTGTGGATATCCAACCAGATAATGGCCTTATGACTTGGTCTAACAGAAGGCAAGGCTTAGCTTGTATAATGGAGAGATTGGATAGGTTTTTGCTCTCTGAAAATTTCTTAATCCATGGTCACATTCCTAAAGTGAAGACTCTTAATAATGTTGGTTCGGATCATTGGCCAGTCATGGTGGAAATGTGGAAAACCAATGTGAGTTTCTCTCCTTTTCGTTTTCAATTAATGTGGCTTAGAGACATTTCCTTCAGACCTCATGTGCAACAATGGTGGAAGGAAGGTAAACCTAGGCATGGGACTAAGATGTTCTGTTTTTCCAAAAGACTGCAATACATTAAATCCAAAATCAAGACTTGGAACTGGAAAGAGTTTGGGGATGTTCATAAAAAAAACATGAAGTTATTGCTCATATTGAAAATTTGAATAAGAAAATCCGTTTAGATGGCCTCACAGAGAAGAGAAGTGCAGATGAAATTAAACTCACAACTCAGCTTAGAGGAATGGGAAAAAAGAGAAGAAATCTTATGGAAGCAAAAATCTAGAATTCAATGGCTCAAAGAAGGAGATCGAAACACAAATTTCTTCCACAAATCTCTTCTAGCTCGAAGATCTCACAACTTTATTTCTTCCTTAAAATCAGATTCTGGAGATGTTGTTTATACTTGGGATGGCATGAACTCTATTGTTGTTGATTACTTTTCCAATATTTTTGTTGCTACTCCTCTTGACTCAGCTTCACAACAAAATGTTCTTCAAGCAATCCCTTCTCTTATCACTTCTGAGGAGAACTCTATTTTGACTGCTCCTATTACTATCAATGAGCTTCAACAAGTAGTTTTTAAAATGCAAAAAGGGAAAACCCCAGGTCCCGATGGTTTTCCCATTGAGTTCTACCAAGAGTTCTGGGATATCCTTCATGTTGATTTATTAGAGGTGGTGGAAGAAGCCAGGAAAGCCAAAGAAATTTTGAAGGTTATCAATAAAACTTATATTACTCTTGTTCCAAAAGCTCAAGAGGTTGATCATATCTCAGCTTTTAGACCTATTGCTTTATGTAATGTTCTTCTCAAAATCATTACTAAAATCATGGCAGAAAGGTTGAAGCCTCTTTTGCATAAGATTATTTCCCCAGAGCAAGGGGGTTATGTGGAAGGACGTCAAATAGTAGATGAGATAGTTCTTGCTCAGGAAGCCATCCATTCCATGGATATGCAAAATTCTCCTTCCATGTTCATTCGGTTAGACTTATCCAAAGCTTATGACAGAGTGGATTGGCACTTCCTTATCAAAGTTTTGAGGCAATTTGGTTTCTCTAAGGATTGGATGGATTGGATTATGGGATGTATCTCTTCAGTTTCCTACTTAGTTCTTATCAATGGCAGGCCTTCTCAGTCATTCCCAGCTTCCAGAGGTATTAGGCAAGGTGACCCGCTATCCCCTTATTTATTCATCATTCTTGCTGAATGCTTGGGTAGGACTATAACCAAAAAGAGGGAAAACAAAACCCTTGAGGGAGTTACCATTGCTCATGGAGCTAGACCTATCTCTCATCTTCAATTTTTGGATGACTCTACTCTTTTAGGTAAAGCTACACTTAAGGAAGCTTCTAATATTAAGCAAATCATTAGCTATTTTTCTAAGGCTATCGGGCAGTTGATCAATGAAGACAAATCTAAAGTTATTTTCTTTCACTGCTCTTCTAGACAGGAATCCATGGTCTTGGATAAATTAAGATATAAGAAGACCTCTCTTCCAATCACTTATTTAGGTATTCCCATAAATATTCAAAGGCAAAAAAATAAATATTGGAATTGGTTGTTGGACAAAGTCAAGAAGAAAATTGGAAAGTGGACCAACAAGTGGCTTTCTTCTGGGGTAGAATCACCTTGGTAAAATCAGTCCTTCAAGCTATTCCTATTTATGTTTCTTCCATTTTGAATATCCCAAAGGTTGTTCTTCGAGAATTGGATCAAATCAGTCATCGTTTCCTTTGGAGTGGTACTAAGGAGAAAAGAAAATGGGCCTTGGTGAAATGGGATACTTTATGTCTTCCTAAGAGTGAAGGGGGTTAGGATTCCGGTCTTCAATTAATAACAACAAATCTTTAGCTGCTAAATTATATTGGAGGATGTTGCATAACCCCAATGCTCTTTGGGCCAATAATCTCCATGCTAAATATGCTGAGAACAAAAGTCCTGAAGACCTTGTTCGCTATCAACTTCCTACCAAAGGTTCTCCCATTTTAGCAGTTCTTAAGACTGGTGAGGATTTGATAAAGAAAAATTTATTTTGGATCATTCATAATGGTCAACATGCAAATTTTTGGACAGATTCTTGGGATGGTCACAAGCCTTTGATAACTCAGTTTCCCGATTGGAGGCCTTGGATGGAGGAGCTTCACCGAGCTAATTGGATAAAGGTGGCTAATTACTATCTGGTACCATACTGGTAATTCAAAGGTTGGTAGATATTGGATCCCTATTGAGGACTGGCCTATTCAAATCCCAGAAAGGCAAAGACAAGATATCCAAGGCATCCTTCATATGAGATCCCTCTCTTGGTCCCATGAAAAATATTGTTTTGGATGGAACAACACTACTAAGGGTGAGTATTCAGTTGCTCAAGGTTATTTGACCTTATGCCATAATAATCCCAACCATTCTTCTGACATATTTTCTCGATTGTGGGCTCAAAATCTCTGGCCTAAGGTGAGGTTCTTTAATTGGCTTTTATTGCATCGTAGGGTGCTTACTTGGTGAGCAACTTATGAAGCATGGTTTTCATGGCCCTTTTAGATGTGAAATGTGTGAAGAGAATGTAGAAAATATCAACCATATTTTTATTGAGTGTACTTTAGCCTCTGAGCTATGGAGGAGAATGGCCACTTTACTTGGCTTACAATGGTCCAATTTTTTTACTTTTGAACAACTTTGGAGGGATTGGCCTAATCAAGAGGGTGTTGATCATTTTATTAGGCAGTTAGTTTGGATGGGTTCTACCATTCTTCTTTGGAATATTTGGAATGAAAGGAACAACCAAATTTTTAATCAAGATAGGAAGGATATTCACTATATTTGGCAAAAGACCATAGCCAACTTAGTTGAATCAGTCCATCAACTCCTTAATCACCCCCAAAACTCCCACCAAAGATGGGATCAAGTGATGCAAATATTGAAGATTAAATCTTCTAAGGGCAACCAACTTAAAGGGAATGTGAGTATTAGTAAGATGGATAGGACTAGAAATTGGCAACCTCCTCCTAAGGATTTTGGAAAAGTCAATACTGATGGAGCCTCTAGAGGGAACCCCGGAAAAGCCAGTGTGGGAGGAATTGGTAGACTTTCAGATGGCTCCCTGGTTTTTACTTTTGCTGAGAATTTGGGTATTCTTTCCAATAACCTTGTTGAGGGGTATGGTATCCTCGAGAGGCCTTCAGGAGGCTACTAAGGTTGGATGGGAAAAGGTGTTAGTTGAGTCCCGACTCTCAACTTATGATTAATCTCTTGAAGACTCCTTCTAAGAATCATAAGGTGGATTGGAGAATAAAAAGAATTATTGAGAAGATTCAGTTAATCCAGATGGGATTTTTGAAAGTTGATTACAATCATGTGGTCAGAGATCAAAACAAGAGTGTTGATGCTTTAGCTAATTGGGCTTTGGACAAAGGTGATCTTACTTGTTATGGCCACCCTCCTATATGGTGGGCTTCTCAAATTAGGGAAGCTCTTCTTTCTATCATTTCTTTGGATGGCTCCAGTTCTGAAGGTACCTAGTTTCTTCTTGTTTTTTTTTTGCTTCTCTTTGGTTCATTCAGTTTTTTTTAGTTCCCTAGCTCATTCTATTCTTTATTTTGTTTCCTCTGTTGATTCTTGCCTTAATAGTCTTCTGGTCTAGATAGGTCATTGTTTTGTTCATTTTTTATTTCTTTTTTTTTTTTGTTTTTTTTGTTTAGTTTTTTAAGGTGGGTGGGTTTTTTTGTTTTGTTTTGTTTTTGTGTTCTTTGTGTTGTTTTTTGTTGTTCTTGTGTTTTTGTTGTTTTGTTTTGTTTTTTTTTTTATGTTTTTTGTTATTGTTCTTGTGTTTTTTTCGTTCTTGTTCTTGGGTTTCTCTTTGTTTGTGTTATTTCGTGTTTTTATGTGTGAGTGTTTTCTATGTTTTTTGTTTTTGTTTATTGTCTGTTGTTGGTTGTTTTTTATTTTTATTTTTATTTTATTTTTTAATTTTTTAGGTTTTGGTTGTGTTTATTTTTCATGTTTTTTTTTGGGTTATGTCTTTGTAGTGTTCTGTTGTTTTTGTCTTGTTTGTGTTTTGTTATGTGGTTCTTGTGTTTTTCTATGTGGTTTGTGTTGTGGTTTCTTTTATCTTATTGTGCGTGTTTGGTTGTGCTTTTGTTTTTGACACACTCAAGGAGCATGTTTTTTATTTTATTTTATTATTTTTGTTGTTATTTACTTATTTTTAAATTGGTTTTGTGTGTTTGTTTGCTCCTTGAGTATGTCAAAGGTGGTAGGCCAGGTCCGAGTCCTGGGCATTTTTGGTAGAATGGATACCCCTGCCTCCTTGGGTCTTACCCGAAAGTGGCATCCCTTTTGGGATGTTTTCCACAAATAAAAAAAAAAATATAACCCTTCACCTTAATATTTAAATATTTCATTTAAATATTAAATTATACCTCTGCTTTGACAACTCAATATTTCTAACAACCTAATTATCCTTCATTGTTTCTAGTTTTATCAATCCCTATCTCAAATTTAATGTCATTATTTCCTACCATAAATTTAGTCCCTGATTTATTACTACTTGTTCCTATATATGTAAGACCTTCACATTTTGATCTTATTTTTGATACACTTCACTCTTTCATCCTGTTGTGGCAATTGCACAACTTACCCCAAATTTGGGGACCCACCTTTAAATTTTGAATTTTTGAGGATTTTGGTCTTCTTCGAGCGATAAGTTTGAGATATCCATACCCATGAGTTGCAATGCGAATTTCAAGGTCCTTGGTCGTGTAATGTCTTCTTGTGATATTTGGGTGTGCTTTGCTATTTTGGCTTAAAATATGGAGGCTTGGGTTTTAAGTTTTAGTTTCAGTGTGGTCTCCTTATTTCTTTTGAATTCAATAATTCAAGCTTTGAAAATTGATTGTTTCAATTTATAAAAGCAATAAATAAAAATAAAATATATATATAAAGAAATATAAATAAATAAAACATATATCATTATATATATATATATATAATATATGTATATAAATAAAAAATAATAAAATAAAAATAATAATAATAAGTGAAAATAAAACACAAAAAAAAAGAGTGTTTTTTTTTTTGAATTATAACCTCTTTGTATATAGCATATCTATAGCATGTGAGGGGAGAGACTCCAAATCCTCTACATGAGCAGATAAAAAAAGAGTATTTTGTCTTTTTGTTCAAACCATATAAAAAAATGAATGAATATATATATACACGAAAATAAATATAAAAATATATATACAATAATAAAATAAATTTAAAACATTACCATGTTGGTCCTTATATTCTTATGTTACATTTTTCAACCTTATATCATTTCGTGGTAGTGCTTTATATTTGTATCTATAAGGTCTAACATATGTGGTTTCCTATGTGCAGGCAGTCTCACGATAAGGTGGCTGAAGGTGGTTTTCTGAGGTGAAGGGAGCTCGGCTAGCAGGTGCACCCTCATGGCAGTGGTGGGGCCCAAGCCCTACGTGGACAAAGATCATTGAAATTAATAGACATGGATGACCACATGGCTCAGACGTATTAGACATTAAAGAGCAGGTGCACTCTCATAGCAGTGGTGGGGCCAAAGCCCTACATGGACAAAGATCATTGAAATTAATAGACATGGATGACCACATGGCTCAGACGTATTAGCCATTAAAGAGCAGGTGCACCCTCATGGCAGTGGTGGGGCCCAAGCCCTACGTGGACAAAGATCATTGAAATTCATAGACATGGATGACCACATGGCTCAGACATATTAGCCATTAAAGAGCACTGCAAACAATAATACGACACATAGGGGAACCAACACTACAAACACACCAAGTATGAATGCTGACAAGGGCTCGACCAAGATCAACAATGTTGAGGTGGCAATCATATAAATTGATGGCAAGGCAGTGTTCGTATGTTCATATTGAAGGGTCGTTTCTATTTCACCAAACGTGCGATATAAAGCCGAAAAACCAGTATATTTTCTACACCGTGGATGGGTCATCGGATGAGTAACTGTGTAGGATTTTATGGAGACACTAGATTTAGTGGTAATTTCTACAACAATGCTTGACTAGGATAATAAATTTGTGCAGTGGATGGATGAATTTCACATAGATCATGTTACAAACCTCAGGGTACACGTGGTAGCAACTGATCGACAGAAAGATAAATAGCATAGTGATGACATATCTTGGAAGTACACCAGAGTGAATAAAATGCATAAAATATGTTTGACGGTGAAGGAGTTTTGAATGAATGGTAGTTGAAGATCTTCTACTTTGATCGTGAACCAAAAAAGGCTCCAATGAAGGATCGATCAAAGTGCGTGCACTAGTAACACGAAGACATAGAATAACAGACCAGATGACTGGGTTAGAAGACTCTATCAGTGAATTTACAAATAAGAGGCTATTCACCATGATGGAAGGAAGTATAGTATATACACTATTCATGCCCATTGTGCTCTGGTGAAGACGATTGTGTTGTGACAACATTCGTATTGTTGGAGGGGTCCCACCAAGCATTAGGTCATGCCACTTATGGATGTGGGAAGTGAATTTGAATATTGTTTTAGCTCATCAAGGCTGAGGTGGTTCACGAAGATGCAAAAAGGAGATAAATGCATGTGTGATAAACCCATCAAGAGTTTCGAATGGGTTGGGACTGTTAATGGGAAATTCATGGGTAAATAGAGCATGATTTTTGGAAGACACGAACATGGATGGTTTGGCATGACAGTGGATGATGTGCACGTGATATTGGTAGTCAAAATTTTTTTAATTATTGGAGATCGTTTGATTAAGTATAGTGGCCAGGGTGTAGGTGAAGCCCATAAAGAGAATAGAAGGATGGCAGACCAACATGTGAAGATGATGCCTATCAAGGCTTTGTAGCCCTCTCTGGCATGGTTGATGATGAAATAACATGCAGACATCAAACATTATGGATGTTATCCCCTAGGTTGGATAGGAACATACACATGAGAGCTGAACTGATAGTGGATGAAAGTGAATCAACATATGGCCCTTGGTGGGAATGCAATTGCATTACTTGTCTTATAGAAATGTATTTATCCAGGTCATACCATCAAAGGAAAAGCAGAACTTAGTGGTGGGTGATGGTTAAAGTAAACGTGCTCAAAATATGAATCTGGTCGTATGATGCAAAGTCTAGTTTCCCCCATACAACATTTTTAAACAAAGGTCTTCATGGGCATCAATGGCCACATTCAATTACAGGAATCCATTGGGCGGCTAATATCAGATGCACATCAATGTTGAAATCGAAGGTAACAGTCGGTCTTCATCGTCGAGGCTTAGTAAAGTTTGGCTGGTTTATTAGAGGGATGGTGTAGACATTGCCATGTTCTATTATTTTTCAGTGCACACAACATGGTTAAAAGCGACATCATGTTGGTGACCATTCAAACTGGCTATTGTTTCTATTGCGTTCGAAGCTGCAGAATTCACATTGAAAATTAGGGGTATTGGTAGACACATGGAGGAAAATATGGCACCCAAAATAAAGCGTTACTAAGGTGGGACATAATACAAGGTTTAATGGTGACAGTGTAATATACAAAATGATTAAAGGAAAATTAGATAGATGCTCCACATAAAGGCGATCAGAGTCAAGGTGCTAAGTAATGTTATATTTAAATAGTCATAAAAGACAAAATGGGCCAATGGGAATGATTGTACGCTCTGCGAAAAGGGAATTAAGGAATAAATGCTTATTAAGACAAAAAGGGGCCAATGGGAATGATCGTACACTTTGTGAAGGAGAATTTATAATGCTTATTTCACCAAGTGAAGGGCCGTGATAAAATATAGAAGGAGAATTTATAATGCTTATTTCACCAAGTGAAGGGCCGTGATAAAATATATAAGGTCACCGTTATACTACGGATCATAACAAGCCAAACAAAAATGAAGTAAAAAAGGCAAAACCATGCAAAATAAAGTGAAACAAAGATGAACACAGACAATTTAGGTGAAGGAAAACAAAACAAATGGCTAGAGGTAAAATATTAAAAATAGAGGTAAATTCAAAAACAAGGGTTGGACATTTTGGGGCTGGCTGAAGCATTTTGTAAAAACAGAAACATTATTCTTTTGGAAATACAAAAATACTTTAAAACTTGCAGTTTGTTAGCAATATTGGTGGAGATTTCTTTTGCATTAATTATCTACTTTTTCCCTTTTTATGTTTTAGGCTTATAAGCAATATTTTATGCAGTTAAATGGTAGCATTATCGATTGTTTAAAGCATGGAATTTATTTTTTTTCCTTAGAAGTTTGCATATGGATTATTGTGGATTGCAAAAATTTCTCACATCTTTGTTTTGCAGGACATGATAGCATTAGACTGAGAGTGTTTTGTATGTTAGCATTTTTAGCTTTTTGGTCCATTTTTAAGAATTTACTTTTATTTTTCCAACCCTTTCCTTTTGCATTTTAAATAAAACTTTGGCAATTAAAAAAAATATTAAAATTCCAAAAGTAGATGCACGGGCCTCTAGAATAATATTTAATACTTCATCTTATGTAATTTCAATTTCAGTTTGAAGCTATATCAAAATTATAAAAATTATTCAAAGTTGCTATTTTATAAGGAATTTTGTAATTTTGAAATTTGATATAATTTCACGTTTTGAAGGTAAAGTCAATTCTCAAGCTCTACATTTTGTTCATGAGCAATAAATTAGCTTTCCTTTATGAAAATTGCAATTTCATTAAAGGGGGTGATTTATATGGCATTTCAAAAGGCCATTATTTTTAAAGCAATAAATTAACTTCTCTTTATGAAAATTCTAATTTCATTAAAGAGGGGTAATTTATTTATCATATCAAAGGCTTCTACATTTTAAAGCTAGTCATTTCATTATTTTCTTTCATGCTTAAAATTTAACAAAGAAACATTAAATGAATCCATTCATCATTTAAGATTCACATTTAGAGATAGATTTTAATCTTTGTTTCATGCTCAAAGTAGGATTTAAGGAAGATAAAACTTCTTTAAATTTTTTTTAACCAAACGAAGATAAAATTTACCTAAAATACATCAAGATAAAATGAACTTAGGCATTTAATCATGGTCATATGAGGGCCAATCACATTTTCTTTCCCTTTAATTTTCATGAAAAATCACTAGCAAAACATTAAAATAATACCAACACAAGTTCCTTGTTAAAAATTATTTGTAATCACTAAGGTATTCCTAGCACTTATTTGATACATATTTACAATATCACAAGCACATATTAAGTAAAAGGAACCTTGATTTTTTTTTTTTTTTCTTTGCAAGAGAGGGTTTTCTAATCAAAATCCTAACTGTAATGGAGATTTTCCAATTGAGCGAAATTTCCACTCAACACGTCCCTTACTCATGTTTTTCCAAAACCTTGTGTCTTTGTATCCTATTTTATTTAATAATTTTAAAATAATCCCTTTAGTATGTCTTTAAAAATAACCAAATTCATCATCACACTGATTCCTATCAATATCAACACAACTTTGAGGATTACTATCTCTATCATCATTTGAATTCCTATCAGTATCACTATCATCAGAGTTATGCACAGGGGCGAATTTTGCAATTTAGCGCGAATATTCAGATTTTTACAATTTTAATTTTGCAAATTTTGGGACCCTAGAGGTCGGCCCATTCGCTCAAAAATTTTGGGATGCAATTTTTTTAGGGTAAATTCACCCCGGTACCATAAGGTTTCCCACCTAATTTTTACCTTAAAATTATTAAAAAAAATTATCCCACCCAATTCACCTCTTGTACCCCATTATATATAGCTAACCCTGACAACGACACTCATACAATTAAAACATTAATTTTCTCTGATAGTAAATGATACAAAGCAGGTGACTGACACAACATGACTAATAGAAGGCAACTGCCATAGACAACTAGAATAATCTGACTAACACAAGATGACTAGCATAAGGTGACTTACACAAGGTGATTGGTACAAGGTGACTGACACAAGGTGATTGACAAAAGGTGACTGGAACAAGGTGACTGACACAAGGTGATTGACACAAGGTAATTGACATAAGACAACTGACACAAGGTGACTAACATAAGGTAACTAGCACAAAGAAACTAACACAAGGTGATTGACACAAGGTGACTAACACAAGGTGACTGACACAAGGCGATTGACACAAGGTGACTAACATAAGGTAATTGGTATAAGGTGACTAACACAAGGTGATTGGCACAAGGAAACTGCAACAAGGTGACTGAAAAAATGCGTCTGGACTAAGCCATTTATCAGTAAGTTTATTTTACCATTAATGTTCCTTTTTTAAATATTTTTGTTCATGGACACTCAATAAGGAGGTTTTCCTATTATTTGGGCACCAATCTCAAGCCTGCTTGGGTCAGATATTTTGTTGTCTTGAATAATAGTTCTCTCTTTTACTAGTTATTTTCATTTTTCAAAATGATGTTCATGTTACTCTTCTATTTATACAGGTAAAATGTCACTTGTTGGTAGTGGAAAGAAGGGAGGCTAGTCTTTCGATAAAAGGAGTATCCTCAAATACTTTCATAATATTTCAAAATCTAGTCAGCCATCAACATCTGCACAAATTGAAGGTATGAACGCCTTTACTTACTAACCAATTAATTTTTGTACATTGTTAATTTTATATATAATGTCTTCATTCATTAAGAAGGGTGCTTTTTGGTTGATGGCTTTGTCCATTGTTTATCTATATTTTTTAACAGAAGGTATGCTTTTAAATGGAATAATCATAATGAGCCTAGTATTGACCCTAGTATTATCTCTACAGAAAACACTATTGACCCTGGTATGCCTCCACTTCCACATATCCACGATAATGAAAAGTCCACAGATGAAATTTTTCTTAATGAAATGGAACAACAACATGAAGAGATTCCTGAAACTAACACGCCAAATGGAAAATAAAATAGTAGTTCTTATGCAGTCCCTACTTCCGAAGAATCTTCTTCTAAAAACATAAATGTGTAAGGTTATCTAGGTGGATAATTAACAGATCATTTTAGCCTGATTGGGTATCAAAATTTCCATTTATTGAGCCAGTATTACCAGAGAATAGTAGTGAGGAAATAATAGAATTGAGATGCGTAATTTGCAGTTGGAAACATGGAAAGGATCATAGATTGCAAGTTAAGAAAGATACAGTAGAAAAACATTGTGGAAAGGTTTATATAAAAATAAAAGAAAGTGATGGTGATGGACAAAAACCAAAAAATTATAGGTGGAAGGATGCATCAAAGTGTGCACATATCAGATATGCACAAGAATATGATAAAGAAATGAAATAAAAGCAAACTTTGGTTGAGAAAGGTGCAATGATTCAAGCCCAATTTTAAAAAATGAATAAGTGCACTTTAGCTTCAAAAAGTTTACAGTTTGTTATTGTACTCACTATTCTTAAAAAGGGTAGACCTATGTCTAATTTCATTGATTATAAATCTCTATTTCGACTAGCTGATGTGCAGAACTTACCCAACGCCCATTGGTCAGATCGAAGTGGTTGGGAAATGGTAAAATATCTGTCATTGGTTGAGCAGGATGACCTCAAAGAGAAAGTAAAAAAGGCCAAATTCATTTCACTTTCAATTGATGAGGTGACTGTTGTTGACAACACATCTTGGATTTGCATGCATGTTTACACATTGGAAAATCATTTAAGGCAACCTCATTTACTTGGATTACGCAAGATGGTGGAAAATTGCAATGCAGAAAATATTTACAATGTTGTTGTATCTAGTTTAAAGGAAATAGCAGGAATGAATGAAATGGAAATAGCCACTAAGTTAATATGTGTCGAAGTTGATGGTGCTGCTACAATGCAAGGACACAGGAATGGTCTTTGTGTTAGACTACAAACATCTGTTACCCCATATTTGATCCCTATTCATTGCATGGCTCATAGAATAAATCTTGCATACAAAATTGTGGATACATTTACAAATGTAGCGAGAGTGGAAGAGCTTGTCCGTGAAATTCATGATTATTTTTGTGCAGTCCAAAAATATTTTCAGAGTTTCAATAGTTTGCACTAGGAGTTACTGAAGGTAAAAAACTCTTAAAAGATGTAGATACTAGGTGGATTTCGATGTATCAATCGACATATAGAGTTTTCAAAGAATATCAATCCTTGGCAGGGTTTATGTATGCAAATCGTAGGGCAGTTGATAAGGCTAAATATTTGCTATTTCGAATGAGTGACTTTGAAACACTTCTCACATTGTGTGGTATTCTTCCAATGTTGGAAGAAATGAATACTTTGATCAAAATTGCACAAGAAAGATCGATTTATATTGTGGATTTCATCAGGGTGAGAAAACAAATTTGCATACATATTGATACGATGTATGCATCTGGTCAAAGTTTTATGGATCCCATGTTTGAGAGTTGGAGAGCATTGACAAACATGAATGATCCTAAGAACTTTTTGAAGTTCAATATAAACGATCATCTATGTATTAATGTCCACGGAAAGGAAATTCCTTTATATTATTTTGGTCAGCGAATGGATATAGCTACAAATGAAGTTGAACAAATGCCCATAACATACAATAAATTTCATGTAGTTGTAATAGATACAAAAATTAAACTGAAACAAATAGCAGAATCATTGACAAAAGAAATCAGAGATCGTTTTCAAAGAGATGAATTGCTTGAGGCTATGGGTGTGGTTAACCCAATGTTTTGGGATCCTTGTAATGAATACCAGATTATAAATGGTTTGTTTCTCAAATACATGGGCACTCTTGCTAGCCATTTCACTAAACGTGTGGTAGTCAATGGTATTGAAATCAATGGCATTCTCAACAAAGATCTCTTGACAAAACAATCAAACTATTTTGGAACAACAATGTCTGCTCAAGTTTCACAACTCACTAACCATCATGAAACAGGTTCTATTTCACATTTGTGGAAACAATTACATCCCAGTAGTATCTTACAACATACTATGAGTGAATATTTTAGTTTATATGAATTATGTCAAACGATGATTTTAGGATCTGTGGAGGATGAAAGGGTATTTAGTGCATTATCATATGTAAAATCTAAAGTTCGAAATAGGTTGGACAAAAATTTAGAAAATTGTTTGAGAGTATATGTGTCGACCTATGAGGTAGAGAAGTTTCCTTATGAAAGAGCTTTGTCATATTGGAAATCTCTGGCAGAGAGAAGAGGTGTCACGAATACTCAGGATGATGAGGATAATGGTAACACTGATCAAACTGTGATGACAGAAATTTTGGGTATGAGTGTAGAAGATTTTGTACAATCTAAAAAGAGTTTGTTCCAGCTTCCAGCATTATGATGCAAAGATGCTTTCATTTGATTTGATTTCACATATTATGCTATCAATTTTCAATAAAATTTTGGGATTTGGTTCTTTCATTTGATTTGATTTCACATATTATGCTATCAGTTTTCAATAGAATATTGAGATTTGATTATATTTTGAGACATGTATTTTGGAACATGATATTTTGATTTCAAATTCACATATTATGCTATCAATTTTCAATAGAATATTGATTATAGATATACTATTAGTTTTTAATAGAATATTGATTACAAATATTATTGATTTTTACATATATTTTGATTTCACATATTATGCTATCAATTTTCAATAGAATATTGATTGCAGATTTTATTTATTTTCACATGTATTTTGATTTCACATAATATGCTATTATTTTTCAATAGAATAAGGATTACAAATATTATTGATTTTCACATGTATTTTGATTTCACATATTATGCTATCAGTTTTCTATAGAATATTGATTACTCATATTATTGATTTTCACATGTATTTTGATTTCACATATTATGCTATCAATTTTCAATAGAATATTGATTACATATATTATTGATTTTCACATGTATTTTGATTTCACATATTATGCTATCAGTTTTCAATAGAATATTGATTACAGATATGTTGCTTATGGAACATGATTATTTTTATATCATAGATGTGTTATTGGATATTTTGTATATCATGTTATTTAAGTCTTGTTATTGGATTATTAGTCTATGATATTCAAATTATTTAGAATATTTGTATTGAATAAACCATGTATGGCAAACTAAATATTTGTGCTGCATTTCAGTCATTTCAAATTATTTCATAAAACATAAAAGAACATTTTATTGCATCCACATAATTCAAAATTATTTATTGCATCCACACAACTAATCAAAACATCACAATATTGAAAACAAAATATCAAAAGGTAATACAAAATTTATGGAAATTATCTCTTTTATTGATTTCAAAAAGATACAAGTCTTTTACAATTTAAAAAAAAACTATGCAACATGTTTGTTTTCTCCTCAAATAAGAAAGCAATAGTTCTACTTTTCTTCCTGCATAGTGCCTGAAGTTTCAGCTGCATCTACCTCAATATCCTTTGCTTCCAATGCACCAACCCTTACCAAACTTTCAGTTGTAGTGTTTATCCCCGATAGCAATAAACCTTCTTCCTTCATGGGATCTTCTCTAAATGGTGCATTCAACTCTTTCTCATTTTATTTTACTACAACCTCCACATCCAGGCCCTTATCTTTGATAAACTTCTTTAGCCAATTGTTTTCTCGAACAGTGTATTGTAATATTTTCTTCACTTCAATAACATTATTCACACTAATTTTTGCAGTCCTGATCAACGTTTTCATGGCTGTGACTTGCTGCTTTAAGTGTTGATAATTAGACTACAAAATAGAAGAGAAAAAGGTTAATATTTATAAACAAAATATATTTAAGAAAAAAATGATTTTCAGTTATATGTAAAACTTACATCAGTGGTAAGTCTTGCAGTTTCTGCAATTGCTACTTTTTTCTTATCTAGTTCCCATTCATTGAAATATGCCTGGGCCTCAACATTGAGGTTCTCTAATCGATCCAGCATAATGGCCAGAACTTCATCACTATTTGTAGAATCGGCCTGCACGGTGCCAGATTCAGCTTTACGTAACAGAGCATCGAGCTTTTGTGGCTCATTCTCTACCTTTGAAAACAACTCCTTTCTATGTGCAAAGTTCTTGTATCAGCCATTTATTGCTTTTATCAAAACCTTGGCTTGATATTCCCATTATTTTAATGTATCAATATCTACAAGTAGACTATTCTTAACTGTAGCCTTACATCTATTAGCTAATAAAATAATTTCTAAAAAATTAACTTTATCATCATCATTCGGATGATGATGGGTGTCGACTTGCTGGTGGGGGAAGAGGAAACTCCGATGACATCTACTTCAACATTCTCCTCTACTTCATCATTGATCTCTAGACCTTGAAGCACATCACTTGCCTTTAGAGGGAAATTATTCATATCTTGATAAAGAAAATCATCATCGAGATTCCCAGAGGGCATCTGAGATGCGCTCTCTACATTTGATAAATTCTCAAGGGTTAACATTGGGAACATTGAAGTAAGAGACTAAGACATAGTTTGAGTCTGTGTCTCAGCCTAACTTTTGGTTCCTAGAGGTGGTGGTGTGAGGAACTATTTCCCATGCATGCGATATTGGTTCCTCACTAGTGGTACCTATTGTGTAGTTGTTGTGTGAGGATGAACTTGCTGTGGATGGACTTGAGGTGGCACTAGAACTTGTTGTTGCTATGTTTGCGGTTGTGCACCCAATGGAGGCATCTATTTTCTCACTCTTTTAAATCTAGTCGGTCCCTCTACAAAATTTCACATGAAAATATAAATTAAAACTAGTGTTAAAAACAATGCCATTAAAAGAGATTAATTTTAACTAAACATACCAGACTCAGACTCTACAACCATTGTCATTGATGATGCATCCATTTGCCTTTGCTCTGAAAACATTTAAAATATTTTCTCAAACTAAATATAATTTTATATCGTTAAAATACATTATTTGAAATAGTACTTTTGAATAATAAGGTTACCTTGTGAGTTGGAGGTTACTTCTTCAATGTCAACTACAAAAGATGCATGTCCAGAAGTAACAGGAGTCGTACGTGTATGTTGTTGAATAGGAGACCTCCTACGTTTACCGATGGGAGTTACTGGTGATGATTGCGATTGCGTGTCAGAATTGATAGATGCTTCTTGAATCCTAATGGTGACATCCCTTTTACTAGAAGAATGTGCTGCTCTTCTCTATTTTCAAAAGAAAATTAGAAAATAAAAAGATTGATTGAAAAGAAAGAAAAGAGAGATTATTCCAATAAATAATTTTACTTGTATTTCATTCTCAGTCATGCCAATAGCCAACAAAATTGGGTGCAATGCAGTTGGAGGATTTCTTTTTTGAAGATTGAAGTATGCTTCATTAAAAAGACAAAGAATAAAGTTGTTGGTTGTTACTGTATATGCAGATTGAATTTTCTGGGCACTAAGAAGGTCCTGTTTCAGGCGGTTGGAAATGTGGGTGGACCAATCATATCTGCCTCCATCAATACATCGAATCAATAATGACAATGCCCAAAATGGCATTTCTGTAGGTCACCCCTGCAAAATAAGCCTTGCCAAGAAAAATTCAATGCAGGCATAAAGAAATTTGTCTACAATGTTGGAAATGTTTAAACCCCTTTTCGACTTTGAAGAATTAACTAAAAAAAGAGAGAACATTATTAGAAAACAAAAATTACAATAGGGAGAACATTATTAGAGAATGGAAACTACAATACATCAAAATTTAAGATAAATAAAAACTAAATTTTAAAAACATACCTTTCAAATGGTCTGAATTCACAACATATTTGGATGCTAGCATTGATTTGTCATCTTCGATCAAGGCGTACTGGTTGTTCACTAGGTGACCATCCAAAAATGGTAGCCTTGTTAGTCGTTGCACATCCGAGGGGTTCATAGTAAAAACAATATCCTTGTTATCCACTTTGATGTGAATAGTGGACACATCATGGTTGTAGCAACTAACTATCCATTGCATCAGGGGGACGTTGATGTTCAACTATGGCATCTTCATTACTCCAACAACTCCAGAGGTGTAAAGCCATTCAAAATATCTCCCAAGAGTGCTAAAAATATTCTTGATGTTGGGGCAATAGTAGTTCTTGAATGTCACTTTGGAAGGCAGAGGAGAGGAAGAGCTAGCCATTTCTACACTGAAATGGTCTAAAAAGGCTCTGAAAATAGTCTTTAAATAGTCTAGAAACACCCTGGAAAATGCTCTGAAACACCCTGGAAAATGCTCTGAAATGCCCTAGAAAATGCTCTGAAAACCATCTGAAAACACTAGGAAAACCCTCGAAAAATGCTATGAAAACCCTCTGAAAACGCTGCCAAAACCCTCTAAAAATGCTTAATTTTTTTTTGAAAAGGCTCTAAAGCCTCTCCAAAAACCGTTTGAAAAGGCTCTAAAACCGCTATAAAAAATGCTCTAAAAATACTGGAAAATACTCTAAAATTGCTCTGGAAAACGTTGTGGGAAAGGTGAAAAATGACCCTGCATTTCTATTTATAGAAGTCTACATGGCTGAAGTTGATGGATGCGTGACACATGGCAGAGGTGAGGACATATGGCAGCTTCTTATTGATGATCTTAGGTGGTTGCTATCTGCCAGTCACAAACTACCAGTCACCCACTTCTAGTCATCTTGTGCTAGTCACCATGTGACAATCGTCTTATGACATTTGCCATGTGATAGTCACCATGTGATAGTCACCTTGTGACAGTCCATGTGATAGTCACCTTGTGATAGTTGCCTTATGATAATCACCATGTGATAGTCATATTTTTATAGTAGCCATGTGATAGTCACCTTATGACAGTTGCCATGTGATAGTCACCTTGTAACAATTGCCATGTGATAGTCACCATGTAACAATCACCATGTGACAATCACCATGTGATATTCACCATGTGATACTCATCTTGTGACACTCACCATGTGACACTCGCCTTGTGACACTCACTATGTGATACTCACCATGTGATAGTCGCCTTGTGGCAGTCGCCATGTGACAATCACCTTGCGACTGTCACCTTGTGACAGTTGCCATGTGATAGTTGTCTTGTGAAATTTTCCATGTGATAGTCACTTCTATTGGTCACCTTGTGCTAGTCACTTCTATCAATCATCTTGTACCAATTGCTTCTATTAGTCATATTTTACCAGTTGCTTCTATCGATCACCTTGTGTCGGTCACTTCTATTAGTCGTCTTGTGCTAGTCACTTCTATCAGTTGTCTTCTGCCAGTCACTTATATCAGTTGTCTTCTACCAGTCACTTCTATCAGTTGACTTGTGATAGTAACCATTTAAAATTTTAGAAAAATATTGTGCAAAATTTTCAATAAGTTTCCATATTTTGATAATTTTTTTACAAAATTTTAAAAAATTCACCCCAAAGTTTATACATCGTTAGCCTAGATTTGCCCTAATTTTATAATTTCTTTTTTGGAACTACCCCTTATGCATAACCTTGACTATAATTTTTTATAACATGAACTTTTTGGAACAATCACAAACTATATTCAAATTGTTTGAGTTGCTCTCTATATATTTTTTGTATCACAACATGAATTTACTGTTATAGGTTCCAAGTCATTATTGGATTCCTCAACTTGTTGTTGTGTTTCTAGGATTTCTAGAGCCATACACATTTTTCTTATATTATCTATAGATATTATTGCACCTTATTTGAAATATCCTTTATTAGGTTTATGTAGGATTGATTGTAAACATGATCTCATTACTTGATAGCATACATTTTTTATGTCATAAATGTCCTCTGTGTATATCCTAATTATGTTTCACTTTGTGCAATAAAGACTTCATGATTATTCATTTTTTAATATTGTTATCTATTTCTATGATTCTCTTGAGGAGGTATTTGGTCTTGAATCTTCATATTCAATGCATTATACTTATGAAATTTTGGACCATGTCCTTCTCTTTTACAAATATGACAATACCACTTTCATTTTTTATTTGTGATGGAGATGAAGTGAAATAACCTTTTGATGATGTAAGGGCATTGTTAGATGACTCATATCTTAATTGATTTTCAAGTTCATATTGTTGAATAATATTTACTAATTCCTCAAATGAAACTTTTTGTTTGATACTTGAAGAAATGTGACCAATAATTTTAATGATTCAAGAAGTGCTCTAAGTATAACTAAAACCAAACATCTATCTTCAACCTTTTCTCAAATGGTTTGTAATTTTGATTTCAATTCTGATATCCTTTGAATAAAATGATCTACGCCATTTCCATCATGAACCTTTAAAGAATATAATTGTGACTACAAGTGTAAAATGGTTGTTTCATTCCTTCCTTGAAATATCGTAGATATGCCAAATGTAATTAACATGAAATATTTAACATCACAATTTTTAACTTTTTGTTTTCCAATTTTTTTCTTTTAGAACTTCTCTTTTTCCATTCACCACATCCCAAAGTTTCTCAAAAATGATTATTCATCTCATTTGATTTTTCCATGGAGTAAAGTTTGGTCCTTTTAGTAGTTGCAATTCAGACAAAAAGAATTTTGCATTTGCCATAAAAAGTTTGAAAATAATTTTCCTTTGTTGTTGTATTCCTTATTACTCTAAAATTAATTTGTTTTATTCTCTAATTTTCCTTCCTCTTTTTTTTAATAAGCTATGCATGGCTTCTATTGGGGCCCAACCCCATTATGTAAACAAAACATTACATTACTTTCATTACATTTCTAACAAGTTAATTAAAACATATCCAACTTTGCCTTTCTATTAAAGATAATCTTTATTTACTCTTCTATAAAAGATATTTTTCATCTTCCTCAAAATACTAAGTTTCCACAATCAACTCCTTTTATATCAAATGCCTTCAAAAATTTAAATTCTTCTAATATGAAATTCAACACTACGAATGGCTAAAATATTTTTTGCCCAGATTCTATATCCAAAAATATCTTGTCTATAAAAGCCTCACAATTTCTTAATACTTTTTTTTAGGATACGTATTTCCCCTAATATTCCAAGATATTATTTTTATTTTTATTAATTTTATTTGTTTTTAGCCCCACTTCTTGTTAATGCTTGTGATATTTTCTTTTGTTTTCCCATATCAATATCCCTTTCTATTTCTTTCTCTTTGTTTTTTTCTTCTTTGATCTTCGTCTCTTTTTCCATTTACAGTAATACTTTCATCTTCATCAATCTCTTCAATATTCTCACACTGCTCATAGTAAGACTTATCATCTTTAGGTTTACCTTGTTCTAAAGGATCTAAAGTGCAAGGAATAAACTCAAAAGCACAATCTTCTATATGTTGCCCTCGAAACCCAAAAGTGCAAGGATGCTCTTCTTATTAATTACCTTCTTATTCTATCATAAAAATCCTAAATTGTTATGGGTTTCCTCCAACCTCATTTATTTATTATTATGCTCTTGAAACCACAAAGTGCAAGGGATAACATCTTCACCACTTTCACTTTTATTACCTGAAGATGATTCTAAACTTCTTGAGGAAAATGGAGATGATTTACCTAGAATAAACTTGATATTTTTTGTTTTATATATTTTAATATTTATCTCCACATCTTCTTTTGCACCTTTAATTCCTTATGAACTTGCCAAATGATATTGTAGATAGACTTTATTTACCTCTTGCTTTGGAGTGGAATATCCTTGATTTGATATAGCTATTAGAGTATATTACATTATTTGGTACATGTTAATGTACCATCTTGGATACATATTTAGATTACGAGTGTGTCTTAGATTATAGTGTGAGTATTTACTTTATGTAAGGTAAGAAATGCACAAGTATTATTAGAGTGTGCAAAGTATTTGATAATTTAATGTGCATAATAGTCCATGTGCGCATGAGTCCATGGAGTAAGAAAGTGAAGTCTCAAAAAGAGTAAAGGCCAAGAGTACTCCATATGAAGAATCACATTCCTTTATATATGTGTCTATGGGTGAGTGTATGAGAGACATAATGTAGAATGAGAGTGTGTGGAAGTATGGTGTATTGGAGATATTTATTCAATCAATATACTATTTTTTTGAGCATTTGTTAATGGCTATTTTATGAGTTGTTGCAAAATTTATTTATGAGTTTTATATGATTTAGATATTGCCATTAACATATATTTCATATAGCAACTTTATTTTAGATCTTGTGGTTATTTTTTTTAAGTATTAAGCATCAAAAGCTAACACTAAATTCTATTATTGTGTGATTTCCTTGCTTCATCTTGAAGTTTATCTCATGGCTAAAATTTGTTCTCTTTCTTCATAGATTTCACTTTGTAAAATTTTGCCATGTGTACAATATCAAGATAATTATGGCAATAAAATGCAATATTTTCATAATCTACTTGTTAATCCCATTCTCTTGATTATGATTTAATCTTAATGGATTATGGCAAAGGTTTTGAAATATCCATAGCAACACATATTCAATTTTATATAGCATGTTTTTGCTCCTTAGTGGTTGGTTCTTCCTTGATGAATTCCCCTAGGATATTTCTAATTTTCTTTAAAACATCCTTATTTATAAGCTGATATGGAAGTCCAAAAAATCTAACCCACATTGGAAGCTACTTAATAGTTTTTGTCTCAACAAAAATACTTTTATTCCATGGTCTAAAATAAAGTGCACCTCTTACCCTAAACCATGGACCACCAACCATTATTGTATCTCTAATTTTTGAACTAGAAAATATGATGAGGAAAAAATATTTAGGAAGAAAATAAACATAACAATTTGAATTCAATCCCCACTTCCACTTGATCCAATTTTGAATCTCCAAAAATCTTGGACATGATCTATGGAAATTACATATTAAACCTCTACTTTTAAGAACTATTATATCGTGCTCAATCATATCATCCTTGATACTTACTTCTGGTGTAACATCTACTACCTAGATCAAACTTGTCATGCATTCACTCTTATGATTATCCCTAACTTGGGCATTTATACTTCCAACTAGGACATTCAAATTTCTAGCTAGGGCATCCTAACTTTCTATTAGGACTTCTAAATATGAATTTCCTTCCATAATAGCTAATGGAGCTCGCTCTTGGCTTGCACTCTTTGTTTCCCACTCCTATGATTGCACTTGCTTTCACATTTGGCTTACACTCTCTCTTGCCTCACATTTTATTTGCACTACCTCCTAGCTCATAATTGATTGTCTCTTCTTATTCTCAGCGTTCCTTTGCTTCAATAATTTTTTGAAAATAATATTCCACACACTCATGGTAAGGATTTTAAGCATTAATTCCCTCATGACAAGCCTAGTAAAGGTTTGAAGCATTGATGCACTCTAGATGAACTTGTCACTCTTTTTCCATGAACGAATCTTGGCTTGTACACTCTTGGCTTACACTCTCTTCTATCCTGCCCTAACTCCTAGCTTGTAAGTGTTTGAAGCATTGATACACTTTAAATTAACCCATCGCTAATCTACCATAACTAAATCTCGGGTTGTACTCCCTCTTGGTTTACACTTCCTCTAAGATCTCATTTGATCCTAGTTTTCCCTCACACTCATTGCTGAACTTACATCCAAATTGTACTTACTCTTGGCTTGTTCTCGCACTCACTTTTGGTTGCACTCATTGACACTCACTTTTGGTTGTACTTACACACACTTGTTTCTAGTTGTAGTCACTCCTAGCTCAAACTCACACTCGCTACTGCACTTACTTCTAACTCGTGCTTGCACTCGTTGCACTTACTCCCAGCTCATGCTCACTCTGATTGCACTTAATTTTGGTTCACGCTTGCACTCCCTGCAATACTTAATCTCAGTTTGTGCTCACACTCTTTGTAGTACTTACTCTTGGCTCATTTTTGCATTCACTATTGTACTTACTCTTGGCTCATGTTTGCACTTGCTACTACACTTACTCCCAACTCACATTCTTACTTGCATTTGTACTTACTCCTATCTCATGCTTGCACTTGTTGCACTTACTCCCAGCTCACGCTCACACTCTTTGTTGCACTTATTCCTAGTTCATGCTTGCACTTGCTACTACTCCCTCTATTTTTTAATTCTCTCTTTTTATTCAATTAATTTATTTCTTTAATATATCATTGTTATTATTCTTCTCCTTAAAACATTTCTCTTCTTTTTAAAATTTAATTTTCTTTTTCAATTTTGACTTCAATAATTCCACTTACTTTAATGTTTCTTTTGTAAGGAGAAAAAAATTCAAAGGTTTCAATGTTTTATAAAATTCTTCTTTAATGTATCCTTTCCCAAAATAAAACTATTGTCTTTTCAATTTTGATTAAATTTCCTTTCAACTTTTTATCATCTAGTTTTTCAAATAAGTCACACTCCAATAAAGTATAAATAAATATCATTTGAGTGAGGCTGACTATTGAAGTGTTACTTATATTGTAATTGTAGAACCCATCTTCTTCTTCATGAATTCGATTGAAGTTGGTTGTTTAAGCATTATGTAGAATTCACTCTCCACTTGACCATTCTTTGTCCAGCCAACTTTAAAAAACTTCCAAACTGTTATAAATTAATTTAATATTCTTATCACAACTTTAACATATGAAAGAAAACTTGAATATTTTGTCCTATCATGTTTCTTGGAGTATAATATATAAAATTGTTTCTTGAAATTAGAAATGCCAAGTTATTATTATTTTTGAATCATCTACTTGAGAACAATAAATTTTTTGTACTTCTATGGTTAAAACATTTGTTGGTGCATAACTGATTCTTAGGTCTGTCAACTTCCAAGCAATATAGAAAAATGCAGGTTGCAAAGAAGAATTATATTTATTTATTCAAAACATTAACCTAGTCTTGGTGATTGAATATGAATCATCCATGTGACTGGTAATCTCATTCTATTGTTTCCTTTCCTACCTCACAATAGAACATTAAAAATCATCAACTAAACTTGCACAAAGGCAACACAATTAGATTTCACTCAAAAATAGTTTAAAAATAGTTGTTTTGAATCACACCAAAACTTGGTTAATCACTAAAAGAGCATTATGACTTTTTAAAAACTTACAAAGAGCTTTAGGCATATGTAAAGCAACTTACACCAGTTGTTTTTTACCAAATCCATATTTTACAGCTGAAAAAATCAATAAAATCTTTAGGTGATAGCTAAATCATCATGAAACTTGCTTATTCTCCTTAAATTTTAGAAGCTAGTAAAAAATAACTATATAATTGTACTTCCATTAGTCTAAGATTCATTGGACACTGTAGAGAGTTTGAAATACAATTTCCACCTAAAAAAGAAATTTCTTAAAATCCACAACCTCACAAAAATATTAGCTATGTCATAGCATTTTTGCAATAAAAAAAATACATTTTAATCAATAGACCCTTGAGAAACAACTTCCACCTTAATCCTCACATTTGGACATGGATCTCCTCTCCTTTCAACTACAACTCTGATACTATTGTCAAAAAATGTGCTATAATACTTATCAAGTTAAAATTTCCTAAGATCTTATTATCAAACCGAACAATATTGCACAAGATAAACAAGATTTATTGATAATAAAAAATATTTTAAACATGTTAAATGGCATGGATATTTTCCTCCAATATAAATCCTTACATGAGACTCTTCAATGCTTATGGTTCTTGACCTTTCCTCTCCAAATTGGAGAACTTATCACATATTTCATAATGACAAAGCCTCTTCACCTAACTCCCTATTTGACTTATAACTCACATGATACATCACAATCTTGATTACATGAATTATGCTTACTCCTACTAAGTTTCACACATACTATAAACAAATATCACACTCACACCCTAATATATATTTTTACAAAGGGATCAAATAATGTAGTACCTCCAACATTCTCAATATCAGGGTTTTGATCTTGTGGAATCTTGCCAAAGATCATTTCTTAAAGGTAGGGATTTAATCATTTCTCAAGAAATATTTTAGGATTTGGTAAGGCAAGGACTATGGTCTGCATATACGTAGGAACCTCCTCAACCCTTGCTCAAGCATAATAATGGCATGTGAGGACCTAGATTAGACATTTAGTCTTATTTTTCAATTCATTACTAGATATGACTACAATAGCTTCTCTTTTCAAGTTTTTTGACAATGAAGCTCTTTTTATTTTCTCCCATAAATCACCTTTTAACTAGTATAAAATGGATAATATGGATCAAGTTTTTAATGCTCACCTTTGTTGAACACCTAAGCTATAGTCTCTAAATAAAACCACAAAAGGATCCTTTATGGAAAAATTGTTGAGGTGCCCATTTTGGAGGTGTCTCTAGCTTACATCCAACACCCAATCTTGGCACTTGTACCTTAGGTACTGATCTACAAATTTGTAGACATGTGGCCTACCCAAAATTTAATACAAAATGCATAAGTGGCACTTACAGATCAAAAATATCTAGTTTTGAGTTCATGATGACTAGACAGATATTTTTTTTTTAATTTCTCATCACTTGAAGATCAAAACATATTTTTCCATGGAGGTCTATAGTTTTTTCAATCTATTCCTCTATATATGAATCCCTCAAAACCAATATTTAACCCATAATAAGAGGAACCAAAAGAGGTGGTAATTTGGGTTCAACTTTCCTTTTTAACCCTATACTTGAGGAATAGCCCACAATGGAAATGAAAGGAAATACCTTAGAAATATACATTGATTGGGATCCTCCAAATCCTAGTAATATAATTTGTTCTTATATATTTTCAAGGGCAAACCTAAAGAAAGGGCTCTCAAAAAATATTGGGATCAAATTTCTTGAATGGATTTATGCACAACCATTGGACTACAAGCATATCCCTTTTAAATGCATTCATTTTCACCAACATAGATACTTCTCTCAAAATTATCCATCAAAGGCCTGATATTGGAGTTAGTCGAGAACGGCTACCTAGAACTGGAAAATGCAACAGCACTAATCGCCCTCTCCCAAGAAGACAATAACATGTTGAAGGAAAACATGAAGAAGGACCAGAAGGCCCTCTTCTACATTATGCAAGCGGTCGAGGAGACCATCTTTTCGTAAATTACATCAGCCACCAAGGCAAAGTAGGCCTAGGAGATTCTGGCAAGCTCATATCAAGGCACTAACAAGGTGAAGTTGCTGAAGCTACAGATGTTGAGGAGAGAGTTTGAGAACCTACAGATGAGTGAATCGAAGTCCATGAGCAACTTCTTCACCTGAATGATGAACATCATCAACTAGATGCGATTGAATGGAGAAATTATGCAGAGCCAGAGAATCATGGAGAATATTCTCATAATTCTACCTACCAAATTTAACTCTGTCATGATTGCAATAGAGGATTCAAGGTATCTAACAACTCTTTCGATATATGAGCTCAAGGGTTCATTACAGACGCATGAGCAGAGGTTGAGCCATTCATCTCAGACCTATCTGGAGCAGGCATTCAAGGCTCAAGTCTCATTTCGAGACAGTGGCAGATAATACTCCCACCAAGGTGCCTCTAGTTCTCAAAGAGGAAGAGGCAGAGGTAGACGTGGGAAAGGTAATAAGCAAGGAGGATGGTCAAACCCTAATGAGGGAAAGACAAACTACAACTTCCATCAACAAGGAGGAAGAGACAGTGCTAAGAACCAGCAAGCCAGATCTAGTTAGAAGAAGAACAAGTCAAAGGTCCAGTGCTACTATTACGAGAAATTCGACCATTACATCTTCGAGTGCAGAAAGTGGATGGTCAAGGAGAACCAGCAGTGGGCCCATTACATAGATGAAGTAAAAAATGCGGTAGGAGGGAACGTGCTGCTGACTTGCAATATTGAGGAGGAGAGCCATAAGAACATATGGTATTTGGATAGCGAGTGCAACAACCACATGACAGGGAACAAGGACATGTTCTAACAAATGGATGAAACACTCTAGTCCGAGGTCAATATGGGGAACAATGACAAGGTTTTTGTGATGGGGAAAGAAAAAATCATCATTCGCACCAGGCATAGTGAACGAAAGCAGACCTATGATGTCTATTATATGTTTAGTCTGAAGCACAACCTATTGAGCATTGGACAACTCATGCAAAAGGGGTATATGGTCTAGTTCAAATACGGAGTATGCACCATCAGAGACAAAGCGCATGGGCAGATTGCAATGGTGTCCATGACAAAAAACAAAATGTTTTCATTACAGATTTAGAATGAATCTTTGATGTCTCTGAGTGTAGTCATGAAAGATGCTACCTGGCTATGGCATCTCAAATTTGGTCACCTGAGTTTCAATAGCTTGAATTTGCTGCATAAGAAGCAGATGGTGAAGGGTTTACCCCTTATTGAGCAGCAAAATTAAGTTTGTGAGGGTTGCTTAGTCGGCAAAAAACATAGGCATTCATTCTCTTCTAGGCAGTCTTGGAGAGCATCATAGCCATTAGAGCTGGTGCACTCAGATATCTGTGGTCCGATGCAAACCAGTACATTTTTTGGTAACAAATACTTCTTGATGTTCATAGATGACTTCAGCTGGAAGACATGGGTATATCCTATAAAGAAAAAGTCAAAGGCTTTCGGTAAGTTCAAGGAGTTCAAGGCTCTGGTGGAGAAACATAACGGATCTCCAATGAATTCCATAACTTTTGTAAGCAACAAAAAATTCGTAGGCAACTCACTGCTAGATACACATCGCAACAGAACGACATAGCTGAGAGGAAGAACCAGACCATCATGGAGATGGCATGCAGCATGATGAAGGCGAAGGGATTACCGCATGAGTTCTGGGTAGAGGCTGTAACCTCTATAGTGTACTTGCTAAATAGATGTCCCACTAAAAGCATGAAGGACAAAATCTCTCAGGAGGCCTGGAGCAATTAGAAGCCATGTGTGGCTCATTTGCATGTTTTTGGGTGCATTGCATATGCACATGTTCCAAAAGAAAAGAGACAAAAGTTGGATGATAGAGATGAGAAGTGCATCTTCACAGGATATAGCGAGCAGGAGAAGGCATACACAGGTTGTACAATCCTGTGATGAAAAATGTCATCACTAGCTGAGACATGAAGATATTGGAAGATGAAGTCTGGAACTGGAAATCAAAGACTGGCCAGTTAGAGCCAGCAGTAGTTGAGTCTATTGACTTGGAGGACGGTAGTGTGTAGCCACTTGTAGCCTCTAGCAGTAGTAGAAGTGCCAGCAGCACAACCTCATCATCTCGATTGCCTCCACTTGCAAGCAGAATCCAGAACTTGGTAACACCTGTGAATATGAGGAGCTTGCAAAACATCTATGAGGTAACCCGAACTCATCAAGATGAGTAATATCCTAACTTTGCCTAAGTCTAGGACTCCCCACCCGACTGCACACCATAGTCCTACTACGCGAGCCTTGTTGTGCATGAGCCTTCTTGTACGCAGTCCGACGGGTCAGCCCAAAAATGGCAGCACAGTCCGACTGCTCCCCTTGCAAAATTTGGCTAAGTAAGGTAGCGCAGCCCGACTGCGCAGTCAATGGCTTGCGCAGCCCGACTGCACCCTTAATTTGGGTGGTGCAAATTGTCCTTTTACGTTGCCCAAGTTAGGGAAATTTTCTTGCGCCATCGAATGACGCGACCTTCCCAACTCACGTCCCTTTTCTTGAACTGTCTGCTGTCACGGATCGTAGAGTGCACAGCCTGACTGCGCAAGATATTTTTGCGCACTCCGGCTGATTCAAAGATAAACCGAAACTTTAGCGTCTTTTGGTGTTAAGTCCAATCTATTTTGAAAGGGATAAGTAGTGCGACACATTGCATGCGTCTTGAACTAAAATCCCATGGTGAAATGATAGAAAATTAGACAATATGTTTTTATTAGAAAGGTGTGCTGCTATTGTAAAATGTGTAAAGTCAAGCATATGGAGTTGCACTATAAAAGATTTTATCTCCTCCATTCATGCATTCTTGTCATGGTGGAACAAAACAGTCCTACAAACAATCTTTGCTGTAATAAGGTTTTAGCATTGCAAATTTTTTATATGAGATCTGAAGAAATTAGGAGAAATCCGAATCGCGTCGCGCTAAAGAAAAACGCTTCGCAAAATTTCGGTTTTGAAAAGAGGTTCGGGGAAAATTCTCCCGAAGTAACTACTTCGGGGAATATCTTGCTAAAGTAGAACTACTTCGGGAAACACTACCAAAGTGAAACTACTTCGGGGAGATGACTCCCAAAGTAAACACTTTGGGGGAGAAACTGCCGAAGTAAAACTACTTCGGGGAATTTCTTAGCGAAGCTCTGCTTCGCTCAGTTTGGCTCCAAAGTGAAATCACTTCGGGGATTTTTGTGCTGAAGTGACTTCTTCGAGCAGGAAAGCTACGAAGCTCTGCAGTTCAAGGCAACTTCAGCAAAGTGGATGCTAGATTCCACTTCAGGGAGACTAAGTCTCGAAATGTGCTTTAGCACAAACAAACTCGATTCCCTTCTAGATCGAACGGGTGTTTTTCCACTTCGGGGCAAACCCTAGCTGAGAAATATCTATGGATAAAATGATACACTGAGAGCCAGATAGCAGAATAATGATTTTATATATTAACTATAATGCCAGTTTACAAAGCTTCCTACTGAAGCAATTACAAACTTTTGCAAGTTGAAAACTTTGCAGGATAAACACTCAGAGACTTCTTGGAGACTGCTGCTCCACTCTCTGGTTGCAAGCGGCAACTGCTTCTACTACTCTGCTGGTAGAAACCCTAGCTCTACGGTTGTTATAGGCTCTCCAATCCTCTTTGTTGCTCTACTCTCTCTGCTATCCTCTTGCTCTTCCACACTTCCTTCTTCTTCTCTATTCCTTCGTCTACATCTCAAATGTCAAAATGGCCCTAGTATTTATAGGCGGGGGATGAGGACAAAAGGTGAGAGAAGTTCATCGAACGACTGACAAGAATTAAATGTAGAAGTATGGTTCTTGTCCAATCATCAAACAACCCCAACTACTTGCACGCTTGGACAAATAATGTCTCGATTTGTGCACCTAATTTTTGCTTCGACAGATTTTTGCTTCGGGGTGCAATTTGTATTTACTTCGTGACGAAACATTTTTCGAAGTCATGTTAAAAGTGCTTCGCGCCGAAGCATTTACGGGTGTGAAGTTTGATTTAACATTTCTAACACCCTCCTTTAAACCAAACTTCACGAGTTCTCTAACACCTAGCATATCTCACAATCTGGTGAAGTCCTCCTCCTTCAAGGGTTTTGTGAAGATGTCAGCCAGTTGCTCCTTGGACCTACAAAACTACAACTGTACTTCACCAAATTTCACCATCTCTCTGATGAAATGATATCGGATTTCTATGTGCTTCGTCCAGGCATGGAAGACTGGGTCCTTCGAGAGCGCGATGGCAGAGTTATTATCGTAAAATATTGTTGTTGCTGCTTTGGGCGAATGATGTAGTTCACACAAAACTCTTCTCAACTAGACTGCCTGGCAGGCAGCTGAGGTGGCAGCAACATACTCTGCATCTATTGTAGATAAAACAACAATTGGCTACTTCTTCAAGGACCAAGAGACAACTCCGGATCCAAAATGGAAGGCATATCCCGAAGTGGTCTTTCGATCATCTACACTACCGGCCCAATCACTGTCAGTGTAGCCAATCAACTCTAGCTGGTCTTGTATGGCATAGTGAATTCTGTGGTTCCTCATGCCATTGACATATCACAAGATTCTCTTGCCTACTTGCCAGTGAGTGTCTTTTGGAGTCTCCATAAAATGGCTAATCAGACTGACTCCGAACATCAGATCTGGCCGAGTTGCAGTCAAGTACATTAGGCTTCCAACTAACCTTTTATAGAGAGTTGGATCAACGCTTCTACTGTTGTCAGTCTTGCTCAACTTCAAACCAGTGGCAACTGGGGTGATGGCAGGCTTATTGTCCTCCATATTAAAATGCTTCAGGACATCCTTTGCATACTTGCCCTAAGAAATGAAGATGCCATATGTTGATTGGTCAACTTCAATGCCAAGAAAGAATTTCATCAGCCTCATGTCTGTCATTTCAAACTCGGTCTTCATGGTTGTTCTGAACTGCGCAAATAGGCTGTTGCTATTGCCAGTATATATCAGATCATCCATGTATAGGCAGACAATTATCATCTCCCCTGCTTCATTTATTTTCAGGTACAGGGAGTGCTCATATGGGCATTTTTAAAACCCATTCTCCTAAAAATAGTCGTCAATTCGGTTGTACCAGGCCCAAGGTGCTTGCTTCAACCCATATAGGGTCTTTTTCAACTTTAGGACCTTGTCTTCTTGTCCTTGTATTTCATAACCAGGTGGCTGGTCTATGTAGACCTCTTCTTCCAACACTCCATTCAGGAATGCAGACTTGACATCCATCTGGTACACACTCTAGCATTTCTGAGCTGCTAGTGCCAGAATCATTCTTACTGTGTCAAGTCAGGCTAGAGGTGCGTACACCTCATGATAGTCAACTCCTAACTTCTACTTGTAGCATTTTGCCACTAATCTGGCCTTATGCCTGTCAACTTCTCCTTGGGTGTTGAACTTCATTTTATACACCCACTTGACCCCAATGGTCTTCTTCCCTGTTGGAAGATCTGTCAGCTGCCATGTCTCATTCTTCTCAATGGCTGCTATCTCCTCATCCATCATTTTTACCCATGTGTGATTCTGACTTACCTCTTCAAACTCCACTGGATCACACTCAGTAAATAAAGCAAAGTTAGAATATTCTTCATCTGACAGATTTTGGGTTACCTCATAAATGTCTTGCAAGCTTCGAGTCTTTGCAAGTGTCCTCAAATTTTGAATTTTGTTTACAAGTGGAGGTGATCATGATGATGAGGCTATGCTACTGCTGGTACCACTATTGCTGCTTGAAGGTACAGGTGGTTGTACACTATCTTCCTCCAAGTTTACAGGTTCAAAAATTGCTGGTTCAGGCTGACCAGTCTTTGAATTCCAATTCTAGGCTTCATCCTCCAAGAACTTCACATCTCGACTGATGACAAGTTTCTTCGTCACTGGATTGTATAGCTTGTATGCCTTTGCTTGTTTGTTGTACCCCGTGAAAATGCATTTTTTAGCTTTGTCATCCAGCTTTCGTATTTTCTCATCTGGAACATGTGCATATGCAATGCACCCAAAAACTCCCAAATGAGCCACACTTGGCTTCAGATTGTTCCAAGCTTCTTCTAGAATTTTGTCCTTCACACTCTTGGTGGGACATCGGTTCAACAAATAAACTGCACAACTTACAACTTCTGCCCAGAACTCATGTGGTAGAATCTTTGCCTTCAACATGCTCCGTGCCATTTCCATGATAGTTATGTTCTTCCTCTCAGCTACACCATTATGTTGCGGTGTGTATCTAGCAGTGAACTGCCTTCGAATTCCATGCTGCTTGCAGTAGTTGTGGAATTCATTGGAGATGTATTCTCCTCCTCCATCAGTTCTGAGAGTCTTAAATTGATAGCCACTCTGTTTCTCAACCAGAGCCTTGAACTCCTTAAACTTCACAAATGCCTCTGACTTCATCTTAATGGAATAAACCCATGTCTTTCGGCTAAAGTCATCTATGAAGGTCAGGAAGTATTTTTTGCCGGCATATATGCTGGTCTGCATGGGACCACAAATGTCTAAGTGCACCAGCTCCAATGGCTAAGATGCTCTCCAAGACTATCCTGCAGGGAATGCATCCCTGTGTTGCTTATCGACCAAGCAACCTTCACAAACTTGGTTCGGTTGCTCAATAAGGGGTAAACCCTTCACCATTTGCTTCTTGTGCAACAAATTCAACCCACTGAAACTCAAGTGACCGAATCTGAGATGCCATAGCCAAGTAGCATCCTAAATCTGCAACGAAAACATTTTGTTTTTCGTCATGGACACTGTTGCAATTTGTCCATGCACTTTGTCTCTGATGGAACAGACACAGTCTTTGAACTGCATAGTGTGTCCCTTCTGCACAAGTTGTCCAATGCTTAGCAGTTTGTGTTTCAACCCAGGCCCATAATACACATCACAAATTTGCTTTCTTTCTCCGTGTCGGGTACAGATGAAGATTTTACCTTTCCCCATCATAGGAACTTTGTTGTTGTTCCCCATCTTGACTTCGGATTGGACTATTTCATCCAGTTGTGAGAACATCTCTCTATTCCAAGTCATGTGGTTGTTGCACCCACTGTCAAGATACCAAATGTTTTTCTTGCTCTCCTCTTCAACACTGCAAGTCAGCAGCATATTTCCTCCTGCCGCATTTCCAGCTTCCTCCATATAATAGGCTTGTTGTTGATTCTCGTTTGCTATCCTCGTTCTGCATTGTGAGATATAATGGCCGAAATTTTTGTAGTAGTAGCATTGGACCTTTGACATGTCCTTCTTCTGCTGAGAGCCACCTTGCTGATTTTTGCCAGTGCCTCTTCCTCCTTGCTGATGAAAGTTGCAGCTGGTCTCACTGTCATGAGGGTTTGATCTCCATCCTTGCTTGTTACTTCTCCCACACCTACTTCTGCCTCTTCCACTTTGAGAACTAGAAGCGCCTTTGTGGGAGTCTTTTCTGCTAATGTCTCAGACTGAGACTTGCACCTTAAACGCTTACTCCAGAGAGGACTGAGTTAAGCAGATCAACCTTTGTTCATGTGTCTACAGATAACCCATTAGTTCATCCATAAAGAGGGTTGTCAAATCTCTTGACTCCTCTATTGTAATTACAACAGAATCAAACTTAGCTGGCAGACTTCACAAAATTTTCTCCATGATCCTTTGATTTTGTATAATTTCACCATTCAACCGCATCTGGTTGATGACATCTGTTGTCCGGGTGAAGAAGTCGCTCATCGACTCTGACTCACTCATATGCAGGTTCTTGAACTCCCTTTTGAGCGTCTGCAATTTTACCAACTTCACTTTGTTGGTGCCCTGGTACGAACTGGCCAAAATTTCCCAGGCCTGCTTGGCCTTGGTGGCTGATGCAATCCACGGGAAGATGGTCTCCTAAACCGCTTGTATAATGTAGAATAGGGTCTTTCGGTCTTTCTTTCGGTTATCCTTTAGAATATCTCTATCAGCTTGGGAGAGGGCGGCCAATGCTGTTGCATCTGTCGATTTCGGGTAACCATTCTTGATGAAGTTCCACAAATCCTTAGACCTGAAGAGAATCTTCATTTGGATGCTCCAGTAATCGTAGTTCTTGCCGTTAAATCGTAGGATCTACAACTGTAGGGAATTGTTTTTGGAAGCCATCTTCTATCTCCGTGTCATAGCAACAATGGCTCTGATACCACTTTGAAGGAATTAGGAGAAATCCGAATCATGTCGCGCTAAAAAAAATGCTTCACAAAATTTTGGCTTCGGGAAGAGGTTCAGGGAAAATTCTCCCAAAGTAACTACTTCGAGGAATATCTTGCCGAAGTAAAACTACTTCGGGGAAACATTGCCGAAGTGAAACTACTCCGGAGAGATGACTCCCGAAATAAACACTTCGGGGGAGAAACTGCCGAAGTAAAACTACTTCAGGGAATTTCTCAACGAAGCTCTGCTTCGCTCAGTTTTGCTCTGAAGTGAAATCACTTCGGGGATTTTCATGCCGAAGTGACTTCTTCGAGTAGGAAAGCTGCAAAGCTCTGCAGCTCAAGGCAACTTCGGCGAAGTGGATGCTGGTTTCCACTTCGGAGAGACTAAGTCTCGCAATGTGCTTTGGCACAAACAAACTCGATTCCCTTCTGGATCGAACGGGTGTTTTGCCACTTCGGGGAAAACCCTAGCTGAGGAATATCTGCGGATAAAACGATACACTGAGAGCTAGATAGAAAAATAATGATTTTATATATTAACTGTAATGCCAGATTACAAAGCTTCCTTCTGAAGCGATTACAAACTTCTGCAAGTTGAAAACTTTGTAGGATAAACACTCAAAGACTTCTTGGAGACTGCTGCTCCACTCTCTGGTTGCAAGCGGCAACTGCTTTTGCTGCACTGCTGCTCTGTTGGTAGAAACCCTAGCTCTGTGGCTGTTCTGGGCTCTCCAATCCTCTTTGCTGCTCTGCTCTCTCCGCTATCCTCTTGCTCTTCCACACTTCCTTCTTCTTCTCTATTCCTTCCTCTACATCTCAAATGACAAAATGGCCCAGTATTTATAGGCGGGGGATGAGGACAAAAGGCGGGAGAAGTTCACCGACCGACTGACAAGAATTAAATGCAGAAGTATGGTTCCTGTCCAATCGCCGAACAACCCCAACTACTCGCACGCTTGGACAAATAATGTCCCGATTTGCACGCCTGATTTCTGCTTCGGCAGATTTCCGCTTCGGGGGACAATTTGTATTTACTTCGCGGCGAAACATTTTCCGAAGTCATGTTAAAAGTGCTTCGCCGAAGCATTTACGGGCGTGAAGTTTGATTTAACATTTCTAACAAGATCATGTCAAATAGATCTAGGGTGGTTCTCTGTTTGTCATTTCTTGTGAAAAGCACATGTGGTAAACAACATCCTCTGTTCTTGTGTAAAAGAACGTTGCAAAATTTTTGTATAAGATCATTTCAAAATATATGTTCTTGTGCAAGTATATACTTGCTTTACTTTTCTGTCAGGCGATGACCACAAAGATAGACGAAAATGGAGAGTCAAGTGACAACTTGGAGACTGCTGCTATTCTTGCAGCTCAGGTATGTGGGTTTTTTATATCTACTGAAGTAAATGAGTATCTGGAAAGTTCATGTATGTATCATATTATCATTTATTGAATTGACAAGAAAATGAAGCTTGCAAATAAATCTTGCAGATCAGAGTGAAAGCCAAAGAGGTTGTGGTTGAGTATTGACTCCATTAATTTCCCTAGAGCGACAATCATTACAGGTTGGCATCTCATTCAGATGGGGGTTGCGCATCCCTGTGCTCGCATTGAGACTATTTAGGCTACTTTTGATCCTTTCTAAGGCTTTTCTTTTCTTTGATCTGGTAGGACTCCCAACCATTAGCTCCTCCCTCACCAGGTGGCGTTCAATATTCTAATTAAAGTCTGGATTTGAAATAGCATGGTGCCACCTAGAGTTATTTTCGAGTAACTTCCTTCTCGAGATGAAGACCAGAGCTTTGACCAGTAGCAGGTTTCTGTCTGTGATTTGAACGTAGGCCTTTATTGTATGGGCCATGATTGTGAAAGGAGTTTAAGGGTGGAATTAGTGATGTTTACCACAGCAGTGAGATCCCGACGTTTTGAGCTCCTTTGCACCATCCAAAATCACAAATGTAGGCTGAGAAATACTGTTCAACGGCAAAAAAAAAAAAAAATTATAATCTCCATCAACTCTTGCTGATATGAAGAAAAATTACACTCAAGATGCTAAACATTGTAAAATTCAAACTTTAAATGATGGATATACAGATATAATAAGCATATTTCAACTTTGAAATTCTAGGGAAAATGCGAGAGAGACGAATGTATACCCTTGACACAAATCAGAAGAGTTAAGAGGCATGACCCATCTAGTGTTTAAGACTTGACCTGTGACAATCTATGAGAGATATTTCTTTTAAAGTAGTCATTTTATTCTTTCTCAAATTGTTTTTTTTCATGCTTCTTTCTGTTGCAACTGTCTCCTTCCATAACTTAATGTGTCTAGCCAGCAAGTCGGTGACCGTATTGGTTTTTTTTAATCAATATTGCTTATACATATCTGCTGTGGGGTTGAATCCAGGTTTGTCAGATATTTTAGGTTCCCCAATCAATATCTTGCCAAGACTAGCCAGTTAGGAAGACCTCGTTAATTTCTGCATGCTAGTTTATGGTGACTACTCTTCTTTTTTCCCCAATATTTCATCGTTTTATTTTCATATCATCTTGTACTGCCTCGGAACCAACCTCATATATTGACTGGCACCTCAAAGTTCTGTGATTTGTATATATGGTCAACTGACTACTGCCTGCAACTGACATGTTGTTGGCAACTGGATTTTTATTTTATGATAATTTTACCCCTTTCTGATTGGTGCCTTCCGTGTTGCAGCAATTGTTTTACCCCTACATGCAGTTTATAGCAAATACCAGTTTTCCACTAATGTATGTTGACCGGTCTATTTGTGATCAAGTGATCGATTTGTTGATTTTACTCTAAATGCTTTTTGTTGCTTATGTTTAGGTACCCAGTTTGGAGCAAAAAGTAAGGCATTTGGCTTCATCCAGACCAATAACAGTTGGAAATGGCTTCAGCCAAAGCGGTATACTACTTCTAGCCCTTGGTGCTAATTACATTAGCTAGATTAGAACCCTGGGCAATGTCTTGTTAATGTTGTGTTGGACTCATTTCAGGAAATTTGATTTTAGAGTCAATATACTGCAAAATATAAAGACAGATGATGAAAAATGGTTACCCTTTCAGCCCATTCTAAGGCCTTTTTAGAAGATTTGAAGCACTGAATTTGAGACTTCTTAATGTTGAATCTATTAATAAGGCAACTGTTTGCTTTAATATGGATGATGAAAATTAATTCTGCATCAGAAAATAGTATACTGTGTGTTGATGATGGAATTGGATAACATTATGACAAAGGATGCCAATTAACATATTTAGGTTTTAGTAGTTTACCCTTTTCTGTCTCTACCCTACGATGCTGAGATTTAGTGCTGTACATTAGATTTACGTTAGTGTAGTTTTTTTCTTTTCTCTGGTTCATTTACTTTGGTTTATCATTTTAGTAATTTTTTGCGCTTCTAGTGCATTCTAACGGGTTATTTCTGTTGAGTCGCATTGGCCTATTTTGGTTATTTGAGGACACTAAAAAGATTGTCTGATTTTATCATTTTTATAATAAATATTTTTTAAATTTTTTAATATTAATTAATATTTCTTACACACGCGGATTTCATGATGAATATTTGATGTGAGGTCTAAGTCAATACTGCTTACTTGATTAATCTTCAGGTAACCTAGCATCTTATTTGATGCCAATTTCTGCACTTGGAGCAATGGGATACATGTGGTGGAAAGTAAATCCTCAATGGTTCATGTAGTTACTGAACATTATTCAATTTTTTACTTCAAGTTAATTTTTTATCTTGTCCACTGACTACTGTAGTAACATTTTGTGGAATGCCTTCTCCTGCAGTGCGTTTACCTTTAGTCTTTGCTTGCAGGCTTTGTATTAAATATTATTATTGAATACACAATATCAACATTGGCAATGTATAATGGATTGCTTGGGTCAGAAATGTATGGCTTGTTAAACATTCTATGTATTGTCGGCAAAACACATTATGTGTGTGTTCCATCATTTCATACTTCTCTGACCAATAATCAGTCATTTACAAGCATGTTTTGTATATTATATATGCTGGTCACTGGTTAATTCTAAGAATCAAGATTTGCTAGTAGTAGACACCAAATTACTTGCAACCTAGATTTTGTAAATTGAGGGTTTTAACATAGAATGTGCCACTGGGCCACACTCCCCAGGACATAGTAACAGGAGGTCTCCTTCCCCGTAATTTGAACTCAAGTCATTAAGATGAAACGCCAACTGCCAACTACCTACCGTTTGGGTGTCCCCAAAAGGGATGGTTTTAACATAGAGGGACGGTTTTAACATAGTTTGAATACTTATTGATAAAAATATTACGATCAATGTAGTATTATATGTTAATATGGTCTTTGATTTCATGCTTCTTCAAATTTTCAGCGGTGGTCCTTCTCTGATGTCATTTTTGTGACAAAGCGTAACATGACCAATGCAGTTGCATGCGTGACGAAACAGTTAGATCAACTTTTAACAGCCCTTACTGTAGGTTTTTAACTTGTTTATTCTAAAGTCCATTTTTTTTTTATATTTTGTTTTTATTGGTTGAATGATGCCTGCCATGCACTCAATCTTGGACAGTTGGCAGCATGTTTGATAGTGTGTGTGTATTGTTCAGGCCACAAAGAGACACCTGACCCAGAGGATTGAGAACATGGATGGCAAGATGGATGAGCAGAAAGAGATATCTGAGTTAATCAAGAATGAGGTCTGTTGTTAATTATACTAGGTACTTTCATAGCGTATTTTGTAATGTTTGGTATGAGATGATGGGATTTTAATATATTTGTGCAGGTGGTTGAAGCCCACGAAGATGTTTCTCAGATAAGATTTAACATTGATGCAATTAAAAAAGGGGCTGCTGGACTGGTAATAATCAAACTAATGCAATAATGTTTTTGATCAATTATTGGAGAATTTGGTGTAGTGATAATATTGCTTAGATGGTATGTCAATCTGATGATGGCAACTTTACTTTACATATACAGTTGGGAAAGATGAGGAGACTAGAGCATAAACAGGTATTTGAGCTGGTCTGACTTGGGAAAGATTAGGGGACACTAGATTTCTTTTAACTTGTACTAAGTGAAGGTTTAAGTATGTCGCGCCGGGCGTCGCTCTGCAAAACCAGCGACTGCGGAGTCGCTGACTGCCTGCAGCGACTCCGGGTGTCGCTTAAAAATGAGCGACAGCCGGCGGTCGCTTTAAAGCCTAGCGACCGCGGGAGTCGCTGACTGCCAGCAGCGACTCCGGGCGTCGTTCAAAAGGTGAGCGACAGCCGGCGGTCGCTGGCTAAAGTTAGCGACTCTCGGAGTCGCTGATAAATAGAGCGACTCTCGAAGTCGCTTGCAAGCGGCAGCGAGATGGAAATCGCTCAGTGAACGCAGCGAGACAAGGACTTGAGTTCAAAGCAAAGTTGGGCTCTTCTTGCCAAGGTTCGCAGATGATAAAGGTAAAAACGGAGATCGCTCAAGTTGAGTAGCAATACGAAGCAAAGTTTGAATGACCCAGAAACACCGAGATTTAGACGCGTCGAGGTTCGCTCACAAAATGTAGGTCGATGGGGTTCGCTGGTGACCGAGGGAAACCTGCGGTTCGCCGAACTAAACCACGGACTTTGTCTTACGGTGTGTTATCCAATGAGAAGGGGTTTCAACACAGAATGAGGCAACCTCAAATAAGTTAAATGAAATCCTTTACAACTCACCCGAAACATAATTCAGACAGATTTTATTTAATGATAGCAGCCAAATTACATTCCTTCCTCTATTGAGGGATGACATATATCTGTAAAAGTTGCAGGATAAACACAAAAATAAGCGCTCCCAAATCTGCGGTTTGGTTTTGCAGAACTCTCCTGCTGCTGCTACTGCTATCGGCTCCTACTTTTGCTCTTGGCTACTTTGTTGTTCTTCCACGCTGCAAAATGGCAGCTGCTCTAGTATTTATAGCTGGGCTTGGAACACAAAGGGCGGGAAATTTCACACCAACCCGCACGAGGGAAAATAACTGCGACGGGACAGAGGACACATGCGGCACGCCTGGAAATAACTGCGGGTCAAATCACTTCGGATGACAAGGACCCTTCATCATTGTTTTTATCGAGCGATTTCCGAAACCTTTCTTGAGCGATTCCCGAGATCGTTGTAGTGGGCGAGCGATTCCCGGAATTGCTCGCCTCTGGAACAACCTTCGGCTGAGGGTGAAAGCTAGGTTTAATTTTTCTAACACCCTCCTGATTTCAATACACCTCAACCCTTCTGAGCTGCTAGTGCCAGGATCATCCTGACTGTGTCTAGTCGGTGAAGAAATTATTTCAAATTTCTTTTGCCGAAGTAGGGAGAGCGCAGTGCGAAGTGCGTAGCAGGGAAAGGCGCAGTAGGGTTGCTCAGGCGTAGTCGGGTTGCGCACGGACCTCAGGCGCAGTTGGTTTGCGCGGGCAAAGTTGGGTTTCGCACGGGCGAAGTCGGGTTTCGCACGGATCTCGGGCGAAGTTGGGTTGCGCAGGCGAAGTCGGGTTGCGCATGGATCTCGGGCGAAGTCGGGTTGCGCATGGATCTCGGGTGAAGTCGGGTTGCATGGGCGAAGTCGGGTTGCGCACGGATCTTGGGCGAAGTCGGGTTGCGCGGGCGAAGTTGGGAAGACAGCTCCAGACTTAGCCAAATTTTGGCCTTGCAAAATTTTCCTGTCCGGAGGCTTGCGCGACTTTGGTTTCCCTGGCTTGGGAAGAACCGTATGGGAAGAGAGAAACGTCGAATCTGAAAGCAATGTTTCAGATCTGAGCTCTAACTTATAGAACTCAAACAAAATCGCTCTGAGGTGATTTGTACAGAGAACAACAGACTTTAGCACTTAAAAATAACTACAAACCCTAAAGATGCCTAAAACAATAGCAAACTTTATTCATATGAAACGAGGGTTACAGAAGTCCTCAACTAAGGAAATAACAACATCTGCAGACTAAGCTGCAGGATAAACTAAAAGGAAAAATGTCGAGTCGGTTGCTCGGACATTAATCAGATGAGCCACACTGCTCACTGAAATGCTCTCCTTTCTTTCTCTGCTCTATTCTCCGCACTTTCTCTACACTTTCACTCCCGCACACTTTCACCACTTTTTCTGAAGACCCGAACTTCTTTGTATAGCCGCGGGGAGAGGAAGTTAGGGTTTGTCCTCTGATAGGTTCTGACAGACCCTCAACTAGGGTTTCTGACCAATTGTTGAATTGGCATTAAATCGTCGAACTGACATTAACTTCTATGGTGATCGGATCTGTCAGATGTCACATCTATTAGAGGGTAGGTGCGACGTCATGTCAAACTTTTTGTCGGAGCGCAGTCTGGCGGAGGCATGAAATCTGGATTATTATTTCTAACACCCTCCTTTAATATTGATTTCACGAGTGCTTTGACTCCAAGCTGCTCTCGCAATCTGCTGAAGTCTTCCTCCTTCAAAGGCTTCGTGAAAATATCTACCAACTGCTACTTGGATTTGCAAAACTGTAGTTGAATTTCTTCGAACTTCACCAACTCTCTGATGAAGTGATAACGAATATCGATGTGCTTCGTCCGACCATGGACCAATGGGTCCTTTGATAGTGCGATGGCCGAATTGTTATCACAAAAAATTATTATCGCGCCTTCTAGAGGATAGTTTAGTTCACTCAGAACTCTTTGCAGCCAAACTGCCTGGCATGCGGCTGACGTGGCGATGACATATTCTGCTTCTGCTATGGACAACGCAATGATGGGTTGTTTCTTGGATGCCCATTAGACTGCCCTTGATTCAATATGGAAAGCATACCTGGAGGAGCTCTTTCGATCATCGGTGCTGCTAGCCCAGTCACTATCCGTGAAGCTGACCAGTTCCAACTAGTCCTGTCTGGCATAAAATAGGCCATTATTTCGTGTCCTGTTGATATAGCGCAAGATCCTCTTGCCTTCTTGCTAGTGCATGTCCTTCAGAGTCTCAATAAAATGGCTGATCAGACTAACTTAGAACATCAAATCTGGTTGAGTTGGAGTAAAATACATCAGACTGCCAACTAGCCTCTTGAACAGGGTTGGATCTACATTCCTCCTTGAATCCAGCTCGCTCAGCTTCAAACCTGTGGCTACAGGTGTGATGGCAGGTTTACTGTCCTCCATCTTGAACCGCTTGAGGACATCCTTCACATACTTGCCCTGAGAAATGAAGATGCCATCTGCTGATTGGTCAACTTCAATGCCGAGAAAATACTTCATCATCCCTAAGTCCATCATCTCGAACTCCTTCTTCATGGTTGTTCTAAACTGGTCGAATAGGACATTGTTGTTGCTAGTATAAATCAAATCGTCCACATACAGGCAGACGATAATGAGCTCACCTGCTTCATTTGTCTTCATGTACAAGGTGTGCTCATATGGGCATTTGACAAACCCATTTTCCTAAAAATAGTTGTCAATCCGACTGTACCAAGCCCGAGGCGCCTGCTTCAAACCGTACAGGGCCTTCTTCAGCTTTAGGACTTTGCCCTCATGGCTTTCAATTTCGTAACCTGGTGGCTGGTCTATGTAGACCTCTTCCTCCAACACTCCGTTGAGGAAGGCTGACTTGACATCCATCTGGTACATCTTCCATCCTTGTTGGGCTGCTAATGCCAGGATCATCCCGACTATGTCAAGTCGGGCTACGAGCGCATATACCTCATGGTAATCGATGTCCGACTCATCGCTTGTAACCCTTCACCACCAATCCGGCCTTATGCTTGTCAATGTCTCCTTGGGCGTTGAACTTTGTCTTATACACCCACTTGACCCCAATGGTCTTCTTTCCTGCTAGAAGATCAGCCAATTGCCATGTCTCATTATTTTCAATGGCTGCTATCTCCTCATCCATCACATGCACCCACTTCTGATTCTGACTTGTGTCTTCAAACTCTACTGGATCAACTTCAGTAAAGAATGCAAAGCCAGAGTACTCTTCATCTATGTGGTTTTGGGTTGCCTCATAGATTTCTTGCAAGCTCCTTGTCTTCACTGGTGTCGCCAGGTTCTGGATTCTACTTGCACATGGAGGCGACCGAGATGGAGTGGTTGTGCTACTGTTGGCACTACTATTGCTGCTGGAAGTTACAGGTGGCTGCAGACTTCCTTCTTCCAAGTCAACAGACTCTACCACTGCTGACTCTGACTGGCCAGTCTCGACTTCCAGTTCGAGGCTTCATCTTCAAGAAACTTCACATCACGGTTGATGATGAGCTTCTTCGTCATAGGGTTGTACAACCTATATGCCTTTGCTTGCTCACTGTACCCTATGAAAATGCACTTCTCAGCTCTATCATCCAACTTTTGTCGCTTCTCTTCTAGAACATGTGCATATGCAATGCACCCAAACACACGCAAATGAGGCACACTTGGCTTCACACCGCTCTAGGCCTCCTGATTGATTTTGTCCTTCACGCTTTTGGTGGGACATCTGTTCAGCAGGTATACTGCAGATGTTATAGCCTCTGCCCAAAATTCATGTGGAAATCCCTTCACCTTCATCATGCTTCGTGCCATCTCCATGATGGTCCGATTCTTCCTCTCAGCTATGTCGTTCTACTGTGGCGTGTATCTAGCAGTCAAATGCCTTTGAATTCCATGATGCTTGTAGTAGTTGTAGACACCAAAACAGCACCAATCCGATTATGTGACTGCAAACACTGATTGCTTTGGCAAACACAGCCCCCATGGCAGCCCTCAGAGGTTAAACAGTGGTCCTAACCACTTTCATAGCAATTTTGTAAGGTCAAGAAGCAATTTGGCACACTTGGACACTTTGCCCAGTACTCGTCTCACCCCGGGACGAATTCAAAATAGAATCCGTCCCACCCCGAGACGAATTCTCGAATCCGTCCCCGGGTGGGACGAATTCTAAGCTTAACGGGCAAAAAGGCAAATGGTGCCAAGTGGCAGCCCAGAACAGTCAGTTAAGGGCTCCTACCTTGCACGCATGTGTAAGTGGACAGAGGGGCCGTTAGAGGACCGTTACAAGAAGCATTTATCAAAGTTCAAGTCAATTGAGGACTCCCCTCCCTCATGGGAAGACAAGATCGCCACATGGCGCCCATGGCCAACACTTGGCTTTTGTGCTTCCCTCCCAAAAGAGACCCCTTGGGTCTATAAAAGGTGGGACTTTTCTCACCCAAAACATGCAGGTTGAAGGAGTGTTCAAGCAACGAAGTGCTGCCGAATCGAAGACTCACTTGCATCCCCCTTTGTTCACCTTCCTACATCCATCAATCTCTTTTGCAAGGGAGGTTGTTGGGTGGCCTTTGGAAGCTCGAACCTTACTCAAATCCGACGCATGGACATCCGAACCTACCAATTCGCCGACCCCCCAATCCTAAAAGGTTTTGGGCCCATCCTTGGTGGATTGGCTCCAAAATCGAGGGCCAACGGTGGGAGGCCCACTTGGGCACCCCCGCACTCCCAAGTTCTAATTTTAGTTTTTGAGCACTTTAGATTAATTTTTAGATTGCATTCTGTGTTACTAGGTCTGATTAGTCTATAATTGCAATTTTGTAGCTTTTGGTCAGAGTTTAGGGTGTTTTGTATTGCTTTATCGTTTCGCTAACTTGCAGGTGTCAAGGTCAAATTCCCGAGGGAGGAGGCCAAATTGGGAAAATCCGACCATCTGGGTCGTCCCAAAATGGCCCCAATTACCTAACCCCCCTATTTGCAGGAGTTTTGCAGGTCCCGGGATCCGACATTGGAGCAAAGAGCGTGTCGATTTCTCCTATTCGAAGAATTCGTCCCACCCAGGGACGAATTACAGTCAGAATTCGTCCCGCCCAGGGACGAATTCCGCTTTAGGTGAATTGGCCACCGCCTCGATGGCGTGGCCTTCCGGTGACTTTTCTTACCTTCCGTCAGGTTTTGAAGCAATTTGGATTCACTCGTTTTCATGGTTTCGTGCAAATATTCGTATGCATATTTTGTTAGTTTTAGAGAGAGAATGCTTTTCATTTGCAAGCAGGTGCTACTAACGTCTTGATCATTTCTTTGTTTGCAGGAGAAGCAACGAGAGGCGAAGAACCCATCAACATCGGCGGCGACATCATCTTGGCCCGCCCATTGCAATCGTGGGCACGCGGAAGGAGGAACCATTCGACGATTGTAATCAAACCTTATTTGCGCTCCTAGCCCCTGAAAAGGGAGGAGGCATTATTGTAACAGAGATCGAAAGAAATTAATGAAAGGGCTGTTTTTCTTTATCTGATTGCGTCTCTTCCAACATGTCTCTTTTTCGTTTCATGCAATTTACATTCCTAGGACTTAAGCGTGCTTAACTTTGAATGCAATTGCACTTGGTGTTTCCTCTGACCGGAATCTCGTGCTTTCAGTGGCGATCACGGTGGGACCCCTGTTCCCCGGTTTTTGAAATCACGTAAAACCGATTAAATTTTTGTGTTTGTGCTTGACGGGTACACTTTTTTTGTTGCGGATCGCTATTCGTCTCTCGACAGGGACGAATCCTTTTCTCGCAATTCGTCCGACCCCGAGACGAATTCAAATTCGTCTCCGGGTGGGACGAATCTCGTTCTGCAATTCGTCTCCCGGAGGGACGAATTCTCGTCTCGCGGATTTTCAGAGCAGAAATTCAGAGACAACAGGAGCAGGCAGAGAAGAGGTAGGGATTTTCATGATCTCTGTTATATTTTTCTGTTTCTGTTTCTGTTTCGTTAATTGTTTTCATTTAATCTTGCATTGCATTAGGAAAAGTCATGTATGCTAGTTTCATTTTGTTGGATAAAACGAATCCCACACACATCACGAAACAACTTTAAACCAAGGAGCTGGTCGTAAGACCCCAGCCCTTGATCAAGACCATTGGTGGATTTAATCACCACCTTGGCTTGATTTGCATCCATTTCCCGATTGTCAACTAGTTGTTAGGCGTAAATCCTGACGAAGACAGACCGAGCGTAGTTGGGGTGATTCCCATGCGCGCGAGGATAAGTTTTCTATGGTAGGTGCCATTAACAGGACAATCCCCCTTCCGTACCGCCTATGTACCACGTACCTTCTGCTCTCACGTACCTATAGTCTCCCTCTCGTAAGGGCGGGTATATAGAGAGGTTGGTATATCGGCTTGGTTGGTATATTGAAGGGGCGACCTTTTTGGAGTTATAAGAGCCTACATGATGCATTTAAACGTTCTACAAAACCTACAAAAACAAAACAAAACATCAAAATGCACTAAACCAGTCTAGGGCACACCAAGAATCCTTAAAAGAGATAATCACGGTTTTGTGAATGTGTGTGTTTAATTCCGTTTAGTGTAGACAAAAAAAAATCATTAAAAACAAAGATAAAAAAATCTACGCATTTTGTCATTTTCTCCAAAAAGCTCCAAGGATTCCCGTAATCGCTTGGTCACTCCAAAATGCCCCAAAGGTGTCCATGAACCCTTTGGTCAACCCAAAAGCACCCCAAATGTGCCCATAAGTGATGCAGGACCATCCAACAAAATATGGGAAATCTTACATTTTTCCCTAAATTTTAGTGCATCTTGTCGGGGCCATAACTTCTCAACCGTAGCTCCGATTGACTTGAAATTTTACAGGGAGTTAGGTGGGATAATTTTAAACAAATATAATTCCCTAGAATTCTATTTGCCCAGAAAAGTCAGTTTTCGGGGCCAAATTCCATCATCTAGTGCCCCGAAATTAGGTTTTAAAATTGGGCACGCAATTCTATGCACTTTTTGAGTCTGTTCGGATGTCAATATCTCCTAATGTATTTAGAGCTAGGACTTGAAACTTCATTTTTGTCTTATCTACTATAAGAGGGATGCGCACACCAATTTTGGGCCCCATCTGACTCATTTTCAATTTTAGGGCTTTTTAGAGAGACATCGTCATGGTGCTCACCCGTAGCCAAGCCCAATCACGGGCGGATGCTATGGGGAATATCCAAGGAGGAACAAGTCATCTCCATTACAATCCCAAGGATTTGGTCATACCACCTTGGCGACCTAACACACAATGCAATCCCCTCCACACCTTAAAGGAAAGAGACTACAGGGACACCTCTTCGAGGAGCACTCCTGTTCAACATAGCACTCATCACACACCCTTCCATGAGGGGTACAATCATAGGAGAGCTCCCTTAGATGATCGCTATGAGCGGTCACCACGCGATGAAGCGCTAGGTCAACATAGGGTTCGACGGGAGGAACCACATCATTACACTACCCGTCCTTCACCCCCTCTAGTTGTCGGGACTACAAAGACAAATCCAGAGCACAAGGCTCCTCAAGCGGGCGGGCCAACTCCACCCGTTCCTTTTTCATTTATGAAAGAGAGCATGAGGAAGACCTCTACCTTCCTCGAGAGCAATATACAGTGCGAGAGCAATATGCCTCCGCACCTGCTATCTATCAGGAACACTCACCGAGGCCAAAGCCTCGAGGGAATGTCGTTACCCCCAATAGAGGGAGGTCGCCTATAGAGATCTTGGATCACTACGACCGAGATAGATATCTAGAAGAGGCATCTAGGCCTTCTAGACATGAAGCAATGAGAGCTCCCTTAGATGCTCGCTATGAGCGGTCATCGCGCGATGAAGTGCTAAGTCAACATAGGGTTCGATGGGAGGAACCACATGATTACATTATCCCTCCTTCACCCCCTCTAGTTGCCAGAACTACAAAGACAAATCCAGAGCACAAGGCTCTTTGGGCAGGGCGAGATAGCTCCGTCCATCCCTTTTTCACTTATGAAAGAGAGCACGAGGAAGACCTCTACCTTCCTCGAGAGCAATATACAGTGCGAGAGCAATATGCCTTCGCACCTGCTATCTATCAGGACCACTCACTGAGGCCAAAGCCCCGAGAGAATGCTGCTACCCCTAACAGAGGGATGTGTCCTATAGAGATCTTGGATCACTACGACCAAGATTTTTATCTAAGAGAGGCGTCTAGGCCTTCTAGACATGAGGCGGTGGGACTAACTATCGTAGAATCTGTCGAATATATCACACATCTCAAGCAACTCACGCAACTTGAGCTCGAACGACTACCGTTAGAGGAACCGTACCATATTAACGAAGAGCACCTTCAGTGCCAAAAGGATGAGCTGTTCCAACACACTATGCAAGAGAAGACTCCAACCCCTCACATGCATAAGACAAAATATTTTGAGTGGCACAACCCATGGGGGGAAGATAGGTCATCGCGACCTCATCAAAAGCTACCCCCAACACCTCCTAGACAGGAGCGGGAAGCTACTCTCTCGATTCCCGAAGCACCACCCCCGACGCCTCCTAGACATGAATGGGAGGCCGCTCCTATAACCAATGATGGGTGCCTTCCTCAGACATCCACCCAAGCTTATGAGCCACCCTTAGAAATTCATCAAGAAGCCTCTAAGGAATCAGAGCGCGAAGAAGAGCGGGATGAACTGCCCTACCAAGGCATGGGGGTGCCATCCGGCCACCCCTCCATAAGCCCCAAGTTCCTCAACAAGAACCAACCAAAGAGGAGGAGTTCAAATCTCCCGATACATGCAAAGCACTAGAGCACTTAGAGTTGGTAGAGACCAAGATTTTGGAGCTCCCAAGGCCCAACTTACATAAGGCTCCTTTCGAAGAGGATCAACCTTTAACCATAGGGCTACCTGATGATGCAGTCCTCCATGTCTCAGAATCTACAGATTCCGATGAGCTATACACATTGTTCAAAGGTGAGGATGAAACAGACATAGCCCACAACAATCACATGCGACAGCATCGGCATCCCATAAAATTTGAGGAAGCATGTCAACAGATAAACATAATACTAGGGCATGAGTGGCGCGTTAACCCACCATAGTGGGACCAAGCATTACATCCACCACTTTGGGCACACAAAGAGCAACTTCCACCAAGAGACATCATAGCAACATCGGTGCCGCGGGCGGACCCTGTCCTCATCTCCGTGCATAGGGCCGATCCATTCATGCCCATACCTCTAGAGCCGGATCCGAAGTGCAAAGACCATCAAGTCAGGGGTACCTCTATCCCTTGAAGAACCATAATCCAAACCAAAAAGCTCCAAGGATTATCGCAATCTCTTGGTCACCCAAAAAGCTCCAAGGATTATCGCAATCTCTTGGTCACCCAAAAAGCTCCAAGGATTATCGCAATCTCTTGGTCACTCCAAAAAGCTCCAAGGATTATCGCAATCTCTTGGTCACCCAAAAAGCTCCAAGGATTATCGCAATCTCTTGGTCACCCAAAAAGCTCCAAGGATTATCGCAATCTCTTGGTCACCCAAAAAGCTCCAAGGATTATCGCAATCTCTTGGTCAACCAAAAAGCTCCAAGGATTATCGCAATCTCTTGGTCAATCCAAAAAGCTCCAAGGATTATCGCAATCTCTTGGTCACCCAAAAAGCTCCAAGGATTATCGCAATCTCTTGGTCAACCAAAAAGCTCCAAGGATTATCGCAATCTCTTGGTCAACCCAAAAAGCTCCAAGGATTATCGCAATCTCTTGGTCACCCAAAAAGCTCCAAGGATTATCGCAATCTCTTGGTCAATAAAAAGCTCCAAGGATTTTATAATCTCTTGGTCACAAAAAGCTCCAAGGATTATCGCAATCTCTTGGTCACCCAAAAAGCTCCAAGGATTATCGCAATCTCTTGGTCAACCCAAAAAGCTCCAAGGATTATCGCAATCTCTTGGTCAACCCAAAAAGCTCCAACGGATTATCGCAATCTCTTGGTCAAAAAAAAATCAAGAAATTCAAAAAAAAACAAAAATCATCAAAAACAACAAAGATTTGCATCTCAATTCTAGGCATACTCAAATTCATCAAAAAAAATTCATATTCTCGCACCTCATCTTCACCTTCACCAAAAACAATCCATCAAAATTACAAAAATATATAGCTGCATTAAGCATTGCATCCATACATTGCATATTTGTAGTCATATAGGTCAAAGGCACCATAAGCTGCAATAGCTCTAATAGTCCATCTTGTTCCACATTGTCTCATGTTACAAAAACAACAAAAACACCATGCATAACTTTTACCACACTACAATCAGTGGTCTGGGAATGTACCAAGAGTTTCGATGATTCAGTCATCATTTTCCTCTTTAGCCATGTAGTGTATCAAGTCGAACAGATTTTACGAAGGTAGAGTCATACTTGAAATACACCTTGTTACGTAACATCCCAACACAAATCAAAACACTAAAATTCCCAAAATTGTGTGAACGAAAGATGAAACCTGCAAAATAATCTAGGTCACCACAAGCGAAACGGTTATCTTGCTCATCCCCCTGTGCGAATGACCCCTAGAATGCTGAGAGTTGGCAAAAGGACAAGCATCCTCCCTACCCAATTCCCTAAGAATCCCTAAAGTTCTCAATAGTTGCAAAACACAAAAATTTGCAAAATGTCAAAACTCAAAAATTTGACAAACTACAGTGCACACATCAAAAGGCACAAACAACAGTGATTTTCATCACTCCATATCCCCAATCCCTTGCTCAAAAGAAAAAAAAATCAAAATAAACAATGATCTCATCACTACAATGAGCAAGTATCCCAATACAATTGAAGAAAAGAAGGGAGTTGACCTTGAATCCCTGGAACTCTCAGCATTCTATAGGTCATAAGGCAAGCTTCAGTACCAATTTGGTTGATAGCCTATCGGTAATGTAAGTAAACCTCCCGCATGACGATATATCTGTCACATTAACTTGCGTACAGATCAATGTTTGCATGTGGATGAGCTAGCTTATGGCATCCTGGATTACAACGCAGATTAATCTTAGTACATACAACAAAGGAATTCGTGGAGCTAATTAGGTGATCCTCGATACAAGTTCGGTTGAAAGCCCACTCGGCACTCGGCGGTATCCTAACAAATACCACTAAATGAACTCAATTGCACACACAGGGATGTTAAATAACTCGGTCAAAAACAAGTCCGATTCATACCTTGGTCAAAAGTCTTGTAAGATAAAGTACAATCATGGCTAGTGAGCTAAAACCGTCTGAGTCTCAGAAAACCTTAGCTACATTTCTAAACCAACTGCGCTACTTTTCATCTTTGCAAATACCATCAAAAAATACAAAAATAGAAAAACCATGTATACATACAGAAATCACCTAAAAACAAAATAACAGAGCTCTAAACAGTCCATGGTGCCATAGCCAAACATCACAAACCCCATTCATCCATTTCATATCTGCATATCACATATAAATCAAAACCATTTGCATTCATCATAGCATATGCATCCATCAAAATAAATCAACATGCATACATCCATATTCATCAACCATCATGCACAAGATCAAAGAAAATCAAAACAACAAAAAAAACAAATAAATGCAACACAAAAACAAAAAGCAATAAACATTGCCAGACACAAGTGCTCTTGCACTTAACCTCTTGGCATAGCAAAATTGATGTCGGGGTTTGCATTGTCACTATCCTACTCCCGAAGAAGGCTACCATAGCCGGACCGCTCCACGGGAGGACGGATTGCCGACAATTCAATCACCAAATGGTGTCACAAAAACAACAAAAACAGTACAAAATTCAACAAAAACACAACAAAAACATTGCCGGACACAAGTGCTCTCGCACTTAGCCTCTAGGCAAAGAAAATCGATGTCGAGGTCCAAATTATCGCTCTCCTAATTCCCCAAGAAGGCTATCATAGCCGGACCGCTCCACGGGAAATAGGTTTTCGACGATTTCACCTCATTATGACATCACCAAAAGGGTTAACACCCACCAAAAATAGGTCCATATGTTGGAAAAATTGCACACGCTTAACGGTAAACCCTCTAAAGGCACACCTTGCACAAGTCATCTTGGGTCAAGCGACTCGTCGCTTCTCTCACGAAGGTCATTCCCTCATCGATTCGTCGCTTGAGGGGGTAGTCACACTTAGTCACCAACCAACAATCACACACCCAATTAAGGAAAACGACATGCATTCAAAGAATCATTGACAAAGACAATCACGCTCCCGCTTGGGGCAGTAAACAAGCAACAATCAAATCAATCAAACACTTGGCATTTCGTGAATCATGAACACAAGGTTCCCCCTGAGGATAAAAACGCCCTTCACTTGTTCATGACTGATCAATGTCTAAGTTCAAGATTTCGTGAATCATGAACACAAGGTTCCCCCTGAGGATAAAAATGCCCTTCACTTGTTCATGACTGATCGATGTCTGAGTTCAAGTCACACCTCACCAAAATAGGTTAATACTTGAAATCAAATTCCTTAGCTCGTCAGAAGCAAGGATTCAAGAATGCATGCCCTTTCCATACTTGGGGCATCAAAAGTTGGTTAGGTTACCAAGAAACCCTAATCATTAGTGCTTTGGTTATCTATTTTTGCTCAGCATCGCATCACCCGCAGCGCTTCCCAAAAAGGGGCATCTGTAGACACCAAAACAGCACCAATCCGATTATGTGACTGCAAACACTGATCGCTTTGACAAACACAGCCCCAGGGCAGCCCTCAGAGGTTAAACAGGTGGTCTTAACCACTTTCATAGCAATTTTGTAAGGTCAAGAAGCAATTTGGCACACTTGGACACTTTGCCCAGTATTCGTCTCACCCCGGGACGAATTCAAAATAGAATCCGTCCCACCCCAGGACGAATTCTGAATCCGTCCCTGGGTGGGACGAATTCTAAGCTTAACGGGCAAAAAGGCAAATGGTGCCAAGTGGCAGCCCAGAACAGTCAGTTAAGGGCTCCTACCTTGCACGCATGTGTAAGTGGAGAGAGGGGCCGTTAGAGGACTGTTACAAGAAGCATTTATCAAAGTTCAAGTCAAGGGAGGACTCCCCTCCCTCATGGGAAGACAAGACTGCCACATGGCGCCCATGGCCAACACTTGGCTTTTGTGCTTCCCTCCCAAAAGAGACCCCTTGGGTCTATAAAAGGTGGGACTTTTCTCACCCAAAATATACAGGTTGAAGGAGTGTTCAAGCAACGAAGTGCTGCCGAATCGAAGACTCACTTGCATCCCCCTTTGTTCACCTTCCTACATCCATCAATCTCTTTTGCAAGGGAGGTTGTTGGGTGGCCTTTGGAAGCTCGAACCTTACTCAAATCCGACGCATGGACATCTGAACCTACCAATTCGCCGACCCCCCAATCCTAAAAGGTTTTGGGCCCATCCTTGGTGGATTGGCTCCAAAATCGAGGGCCAACGGTGGGAGGCCCACTTGGGCACCCCCGCACCTCCCAAGTTCTAATTTCAGTTTTTGAGCACTTTAGATTAATTTTTAGATTGCATTCCGTGTTACTAGGTCTGATTAGTCTATAATTGCAATTTTGTAGCTTTTGGTCAGAGTTTAGGGTGTTTTGTATTGCTTTATCGTTTCGCTAACTTGCAGGTGTCAAGGTCAAATTCCCGAGGGAGGAGGCCAAATTGGGAAAATCCGACCATCTGGGTCGTCCCAAAATGGCCCCAATTACCTAACCCCCCTGTTTGCAGGAGTTTTGCAGGTCCCGGGATCCGACATTGGAGCAGCAGCAGGTCGATTTCTCCTATTCAGAAGAATTCGTCCCACCCAGGGACGAATTACGATCAGAATTCGTCCTGCCCAGGGACGAATTCCAGTTTAAGGTGGATTGGCCAGCTGCCTCAGTGGCAGTGGCCTTCTGGTGACTTTTCTTACCTTCTGCCAGGTTTTGAAGCAATTTGGATTCACTGTTTTCATGGTTTCGAGCAAATATTCGTATGCATATTTTGTTAGTTTTAGAGAGAGAATGTTTTTCATTTGCAGCGGGTGCTACTAACGTCTTGATCATTTATTTGTTTTCAGGAGAAGCAGCAGAGGCGAAGAACCCATCAACATCAGCGACGGCATCATCTTGGCCCGCCCATTGCAATCGTGGGCACGCGGAAGGAGGAACCATTCAACGATTGTAATCAAACCCTATTTGCGCTCCTAGCCCCTGAAAAGGGAGGAGGCATTATTGTAACAGAGATCGAAAGAAATTAATGAAAGGGCTGTTTTTCTTTATCTGATTGCGTCTCTTACAACATGTCTCTTTTCGTTTCATGCAATTTACATTCCTAGGACTTAGGCGTGCTTAACTTTGAATGCAATTGCACTTGGTGTTTCCTTTGACCGGAATCTCGTGCTTTCAGTAGTTATGGAATTCGTTGGAGATGTATTCACCTTCGCCATCTATCCTGAGAGTCTTGATTTGATATCCGCTCTGTTTCTCCACCAGAGCCTTGAACTCCTTAAATATGGCAAATGCTTCTGACTTCAACTTGATGGCATAGATCCAAGTCTTCTAGCTGAAGTCATCTATGAATGTTAAGAAGTATTTGTTGTCGGCAAACATGCTAGTCTACATTGGACCGCAAATGTCTAAGTGCACCATCTCCAGTGGCTATGATGCTCTCCAAGACTGACCAAAGGGAATGAATCCCTATGTTATTTTCTAACTAAGCAGCCCTCACAAACTTGATTTGGCTTCTCTATCAGGGGTAAACCCTTCAAGATATACTTCTTGTGCAGTTGATTTAGGCCACTGAAATTTAGGTGACCAAATCTGAGAAGCTATAGCCAGGTAGCATCTTTCACAACTGCACTCAGAGACATCAATGATTCATTCTGAATCTACAGTGAAAACATTTTATTCTTCATCATGGACACTGTAGCAATCTGCCCATGCGACTTGTATCTAATGGTGCAAGCTTCGTCTTTGAACTGGACCATATGTCCCTTCTGCACGAGCTGTCCAACGCTTAGTAGGTTGTGCTTCAGGCCAGGCACATAGTAGACGTCATAGATCTACTTCTGTTTGTCGTGCCTGGTGTGAATGAGGATCTTTCCTTTCCCCATTACGGGAACCTTGCTGTTGTTCCCCATCTTCACCTCATACTTGACTGTTTCATCCAGTTGGGAGAACATCTCCTTGTTCCCCATCATGTGGTTGTTGCACCCACTATCTAAGTACCAAACATTCTTCTGGCACTCCTCAATGTTGCAAGTCAACAACACATTTTCTCCTACTGCATTTTCGGTTTCATCTATGTAATGGGCCTGCTGCTGGTTCTCCGTGGCCATATGTTTTTTGCATTGTGAGATGTAATGGCTGAACTTCTTGTAGAAATAGCACTGGACCTTTGACATGTCCTTCTTCTAACCAGATCCAGCTTGTTGATTTCTCGAACTACCTCTTCCACCTTGCTGATGGAAATTATAGTTGGTCTCTCCTTCGCTAGGGTTTGACCTTCCTCCTTGCTTTTTACCTTTACCACGCTTGCCTTTGCCTCTTCCTTTGTGAGAACTAGAGGTGCCATGGTGGGAATCTTGTCTGCCACTGTCTCGGAATGAGACCTGAGCCTTGAATGCTTGCTCTAAAGAGGTTTGAGATGAATGGCTCAGCCTTTGTTCATGTGTCTGCAATGAACCCATGAGTTCATCTATCGAGAGGGTTGTCAGATCCCTTGACTCTTTGATTGCTATCACAATCGAGTCAAACTTGGTAGGCAAACTTTTGAGAATCTTCTCCATGATTCTCTGGCTCTGCACGATTTCTTCGTTCAACCGCATCTGGTTGATAATGTTCATCATTCGGGTGAAGAAATCACTCATGGACTCGGACTCACTCATCTGTAGATTTTCAAACTCCCTCCTGAGCATCTACAACTTCACCAACTTTACCTTATTGGTGCCCTAGTATGAGCTAGCCAGAATCTCCCAGGCCTACTTCGCCTTGGTGGCTGATGCGATCCACGGGAATATGGTCTCCTTGACCGCTTGCATGATGTAGAAGAGGGCCTTCTGGTCCTTCTTCGTGTTATTTTTCAATAGGTCCTTGTCTTCTTGAGAGAGGGCGGCTAGTGTTGCTGCATCTATCGGTTTTGGGTAGCCGTTATTGACCAACTCCTACAGCTCCTAAGATCCAAATAGGATCTTCATCTAGATGCTCCAGTAATCGTAATTTTTCCCATTGAAGCGTGGGATCTGCAACTACAAATTGTTGTTGCTGCTTCGGTCTTTGCGTCAAGGGATCAGTAGCTCGATACCAATTTGAAGAAATTATTTCAAATTTCTTTTGCCAAAGTAGGGAGAGCGCAGTGCAAAGTGCACAGCAGGGAAGGGCGCAGTAGGGTTGCTCAGGTGTAGTCGGGTTGCGCACGGACCTCGAGCATAGTCGGGTTGCACAAGCGATGTCGGGTTTCGCACGGGCAAATTCGGGTTGCGCACGGATCTCGGGCGAAGTCGGGTTGCACGGGTGAAGTCGGGTTGCGCACGGGTGAAGTTGGGAAGACAACTCTAGACTTAGCCAAATTTTGGCCTTACAAAATTTTCCTGTCCGGAGGCTTGTGCGGCTGCGGCTTTGGTTTCCCTGTCTTGGGAAGAACCGTATGGGAAGAGAGAAATGTCGGATCTGAAAGCAATGTTTCAAATCTGAGATCTAACTTATAGAACTCGAACAAAATCGCTCTGAGGCAATTTGTACAGAGAACAACAGACTTTAGCACTTAAAAATAACTGCAAACCCTAAAGATGCCTAAAATAGCAGCAAACTTTATTCATATGAAACGAGGGTTACAAAAGTCCTCAACTGAGGAAATAACATCTGTAGACTAAGCTGTAAGATAAACTAAAAGGAGAAATGTCAAGTTGGCTGCTCGAACATTAATCAGATGAGCCACACTGCTCACTGAAACGCTCTCCTTTCTTTCTCTGCTCTATTCTCTGCACTTTCTCTACACTTTCACTCTCATACACTTTCACCACTTTGTCTAAAGACCCAAACTGCTTTATATAGCCACGAGGAGAGGAAGTTAGGGTTTGTCCTCTGACAGGTTTTGACAGACCCTCAACTAGGGTTTCTGACTAATCGTCAAATTGACATTAAATCGCTAAACTGGCATTAACTTCTATGGCGATCAAATCTGTTAGATGTCACATCTATCAGAGGGTAGGTGCGATGTCATGTCAAACTTTTTTTTTGGATCCCCAACTACGTGAGCACAGTCCGGATTCACCCAAGTTCGAAGCGCAGTCCGACGGAGGCATGAAATCTAGATTATTATTTCTAACAGTCGAGCTACATGTGCATACACCTCATGATAGTCAATGCCTGACTTCTACTTGTAGCCCTTCACCAACAATCTGGCCTTATGTCGATCAACTTCTCCTTGGGTGTTGAACTTGGTTTTATAAACCCACTTGACCCCAATGGTCTTCTTCCTTGTTGGAAGATCTGCTAGCTGCCATGTATCGTTCTTATCAATGGCATCTATCTCCCCATCCATCGCCTTCACCCACTTCATATTCTGAATTACTTCTTCAAAATAAGCTAGATCACCCTCAGTAAAGAAGGCAAAGTCAGAGTGTTCTTCATATTCATGATTTTGGGTTGCCTCGTAGATGTCTTGCAAGCTCCTCGTTTTCGTGGGTGTCCTTAAGTTTAGGATCCTGCTTGTAAGTGGAGGTGACTAAGATGGTGAGGTTGTGCTGCTTTTGGCACCGCCACTGATACTTGAGGCTATAGGTGGTAGTACACTACTCTCCTCCAAGTCAACATACTCAACAATTGTTGGCTCTCACTGGCCAGTCTTCGATTTCCAGTTCCAGGCTTCATCTTTCAGGAACTTCACATCGTTGCTAATGACAAGTTTCTTCATCATAGGATTGTACAACTTGTATGTCTTCGCTTGTTCACTATACCCTGTAAAGATGCACTTCTTCGCCTTGTCATCCAACTTCTGCCTCTTTTCTTTTGGAACATGTGCATATGTTATGCACTTGAAAACTCACAAATGAGCCACACTCGGCTTCTTATTATTCCAGGCTTCATCGAGAATTTTATCCTTCACGTTTTTGGTGGGACATCTGTTCAACAGGTAGACTGCACATGACCTAGCTTCTGTCGAGGAACTCATGCGGCAGATTCTTCGACTTCAGCATACTTTGTGCCATCTCCATAATGGTTTTGTTCTTCCTCTTAGATACGTCATTCTATTTCGATGTGTATCTGGTAGTGAGTTGCGTACGAATTTCGTGTTTCTTGCAAAATTTGTGGAATTTGTTGGAGATGTATTCACCTCCATCATATGTCTTGAGGTTTTTCACCTGGTAGCCACTTTGTTTCTCCACTAGAGCCTTGAACTCCTTGAATCTAGAAAATGCTTTTGACTTCTGCTTGATGGGATAAACCCATGTCTTCCAACTGAAGTCATAAATGAATGTCAAGAAGTATTTGTTGTCGATAAGCGTGCTAGTCTACATTGAACCGAAAATGTTTGAGTGCACCACCTCCAATGGTTGTGATGCTCTCCAAGACTGTTTGAAAAGGAACGAATCCCTATGTTGTTTTTCCACCAAGCAACCCTCACAAATCTAATTCGACTGCATAATAAGGGGTAAACCCTTCACCATCTTCTTCTTATGCAGCAGATTCAGGCCACTGAAGCTCAGGTGACCGAATCTGAGATGCCTCAACTAGGTAGCATCTTTTACAACTACACTTAGAGATATCAAAGATTCATTCTGAATTTGTAGTGGAAACATCTTATTCTTCATCATGGACACCATTGTGATTTGCCCATGCACTTTGTATCTAATGGTGAAGACTCCATATTTGAATTGAACAGTGTACCCCTTCTACATGAATTGTTCAACACTCAGCAGGTTGTGCTTCAGACCAAGAACATAGTACACATCACAAATCTGCTTCCTTTCATCGTGCCTGGTGTGGATGAGGATTTTATCTTTCCCCATCATGGGAACCTTTCTGTTGTTCCCCATATTCACCTCATACTGGACTATTTCATCCAGTTGTGAGAACATCTCCTTGTTTCTCGTCATGTGGTTGTTGCACTCGTTGTCGAGATACCAAACGTTCTTCTGGCTCTCCTCCTCAATACTGCAAGTCAGCAACACGTTCCCACCTACATCTCTACACCACGTATTTTTGTCTTCATCTGTGTAGTGGGCTTGTTGTTGGTTCTCCTTGGCCATCCTTTTTATGCACTCGAAGATGTAATGGCCTAAACTTCTAGAAGTAATAGCATTGGACCTTCGATTTATCCTTCTTTTGATTAGATCCACATTGCTGGTTTTTCCCACTGTCTCTTCCTCCTTACTGATGGAAGTTGTACTTGGTCTCCCCGTCATTAGGGTTTGACCTTCCTCCTTGCTTGTTGCCTTTCCCATGCATGCCTCTATCACTTCGTCCTTGCGAACTAAAGGCTCCATGGTGGGAATATTGTCTGCCACTATCTCAAAATGAGACATGCACCTTGAACACCTACTCCAGGGAATATTGAGATGAATGGATCAGCCTCTGCTCATGCATCTACAAGGAACCCATGAACTCGTCTACCGAGAGGGTTGTCAGATCCCTCGATTCTTCAATCGCTATCATGACTAAATCGAACTTAGCAAGCAAGCTTCTGAGAATCTTCTCCATGATTCTCTAGCTCTGCACTATCTCTCCATTCAACCACATTTGGTTGATGATGTATGTTTCTTGGGTGAAGAAATCGCCCATGGACTTCGACTCGTTCATCTATAGGTTCTCAAACTCCTTCCTTAGCATCTACAACTTTACTTTGTTGGTGCCCTAATATGAGTTGGCTAGGGTTTCCCAAGTCTGCTTCACCTTGGTTGAAGATGCAATCCATGGGAAAATGGTCTCCTTAACTGCTTGCATGATGTAGAACAAGGCCTTCTGCTCCTTCTTGGTGTTTTCCTTCAACAGGTCCTTGTCTTCTTGGGAGAGCACGACCAGTGCTATTGCATCTGTCGATTCTCGATAGCCATTCTCTACCAAGTCCCATAGCTCCTGAGACACGAATAGGATCTTCATATGGATGCTCAAGTAGTCAATTATTTTTTTTAAACCATGGGATCTGCAACTGTAGGGAATGGTTGTTAACATAAGCCATGCTTCAAACTTCCACGTCACGACACTGGGGCTCTGATACCAATTTGAAGGTTTAAGAATGTCGCATCGAATGTCGCTCTGCAAAACCTACAACTATGGAAGTCGCAGACTGCCTACAACGACTTCGGGCATTGCTAAAAAAATGAGCGACATCCGACAGTCACTTTAAAGCCTAGAAATTGTGGGAGTTGATGAATGCTAGCAGCGACTCTGGGCATCGCTCAAAAGGTGAGCAACAACCGACGGTCGTTGGCTAAACTTAGCAACTCTCATATTTTCTCAAGTTGAGGAGCGATACAGAACAAATTTTGAATGACCCAAAAACACCGATATTTAGACGCATCAAGGTTCGCTCACAAAATGGAGGTCGATGGGGTTCACTGGCGACCAAGGGAAACCTGTGGTTCACCCAACTAAACCATGAACTTTGTCTTACGATGTGTTATCTAGTGAGAAGGGGTTTCAATACAAAATGAGGTAGCCTCAAATAAGTTAAATGAAACCCTTTACAACTCACCCAAAAAATAACTCAGACAAATTTTATTTAATGATAGCAGACAAATTACATTGCTTCCTCTATTGAGGGATTACAAATATCTGCAAAAGTTGTAGGATAAACACAAAAATAATCACTCTCAAATTTGTGATTCGGTTTTGTAGAACTCTTCTATTGTTGCTGCTATCACCTCCTACTTATTCTCTTGGCTACTTCTAAAAGCACGAGGATACGGAAGCAAAAAGGAAACTCCAAGTGCGATGCAAAACCGAACTAAACTTAACGCTAAATCCTATGAATTGAAAGTGCATGAAAAGAGGGAAAAGCATGAACGAATCAAATCGAAACAAAAGCCAATAAGGAAGACAACCCTTTTTATTGATATGTTTTAGAACCCGGTTACAATGCGCCTCCTCCCCTTCTAAGGGCTAGGAGCGTTAAATATGCGTTCTTGTTACACCCATTGATGCTATTCCTTCTTCCACGTGCCCACATGTAAAATGGGTGGACCAAACATCGTCGCCGCTTGCGTTGATGAGTCTTGGCTCCTTGCTGCTCTTCTAATGTCCTGATCCTGCGTTCAAAGAAACAAGAAATAGTCAGTAGCACCTGTGGATGAAATAAAACATGCAATCCCTACGCCTTCGATTAATGCATGCAAGATATAAATAAAATGATAACTAACATATATCCAAATGATCTAAAAATTTGATAGGGGCATCAAGACCTCACAAAGAAAACACTGCAAATGGAACAGTCGGGAAATTCCTCACAGATTTGAATTCGCTCCGGGGCGGGACGAATAGACCTGCAACAAAAATATCGAAAGGCACTGTCCCAAATGTCACATCTAGGGAGCTCCAAATCACCTGCAAAGTTGGGATTAGCTAATTGGGGGTGTTTTGGGAAGACCCAGAAGGTCAGATTTCCCCAATTAGGCCTCTATCACCGAGAATTTTATGGGGGTCACCTACAAGTTAGTAAAGGCGAACGAAGATAGAAACATGATCAAAATTGTTCGAAACAAAGTGAAATTTAAATGGCAACCTATCTAAGCAGCATAGAATTGAATGCAAAAAATGATAGAAAGGAAATTTGCCACAGATTTCCAATCACTCCGAGCGGGGCGATTAGGACTGTAGCGGTGTGGGGGCGCTCGGGGGCAGGCCGCCCACCGTTTGGGGCCCGATTTTGGCACCAATCCACTTGGGATGGGTCCAAAACCTCTTGTGGGGTATTGTCAACAAATTTGATGGGATATTGTGGCCAAATGTTGGGTTTTGGTTCCAGATTTGTGCTTCCAATAACCACCCTATGACCTCCTTTCCAAAAGAGATCAAGGATGTGAAAGGCACAACTCAAAGGGGTGTGGGTGTGAAAGTAAAATGACAGCACTTCGTTGCTCCAAAATGCTCCTTCTCCTCATATTTTGGGGTGAGAAGACTCACCATTTTATAGACCTGATGGTCTCTTTGGATGAGCATGCAGAGGCGCCACTTGGCAATCATGCCTCTCCAGGGGAGGGAAGATTCCTCCCTGATTAGGGGCTTCATGACTGCCCCTGTAACTGCCTCTAACGCTCAAAAATGCTCACTCACACTCCCATGCAATGAAGGAAGAATTAAGTGGCGGATCTGAGCTGCCATTTGTCAAGATTTGACTTTTTTCCCGTCAAACTCGCTATTCGCCCCACCCTGGAGCGAATACTGCTATTCGTCCCCGGGTGGGGCGGATACCGGTTTGTAATTGTCCCCGGGTGGAACGAGTATGGAGCAGAGTGCCTGAAGGTGCCAAATTGACTCCTGACCTTCCAAAACTATTGTGAGAGTGGTTAGGACCACTGTTTAACCTCTGGGGGCTGCCCTTGGGGCTGTGTGTGTCAATGCGATCAGTGTTTGCAGTCACATAATCGGATTGGTGTTGTTTTGGTGTCTACAGATGCCCCTTTTTGGGAAGCACTGTGCGTGGCACAATGCTGAGCAAAAATAGATAACCAAAGCACTAATGATTAGGGTTTCTTAGTAACCTAACCAACTTTTGATGCCCCAAGTATGGAAAGGGCATGCATTCTTGAATCCTTGCTTCTGACGAGCGAAGGAACTCAATTCAAGTGTTAACCTTTTTCGGTGAGGTGTTACTTGATCTTGGACATTGATCAGTCATGAATAGGCAAAGGGCGCAACCTTTTGTCTATGGGAACCTTGAGTTCATGATTCATGAATGCCAAGTGTTTGATCAGCTTGTGATTATTGCTTGTTTGCTGCCCCAAGCAAGGGCGTGATTGTCTTTGTCAATGATTCTTTGAATGCATGCCATTTCTTTGATTGGGTGTGTCTTTGTTGATTGGTGACTAAGTGTGACTACCCCCTCAAGCGACGAATCGATGAGGGAATGACCTACATGAGAAAAGCGACGAGTCGCTTGACCCAAGATGACTTAGGTAAGGGTGCCTTTTAGTTGTTTATCATTGAATGTGTGTGCAGTTTCCCAACATTTAGACCTATTTTTGGTGGGTGCTAACCCTTTTTGGTAACGCCATTTGGGGATGAAATTCTCGACAATCCGTCCTCCCGTGGAGCGGTCCGGCTATGGTAGCCTTCTTAGGGAATAGGATAGTGAGGATTTGTGACCCCGACGTCTATGTTGCATGCCCGAAATGTCCAGTGCAAAGGCACTCTCATCGGGCAATGTTATTGTTTGTTTTTGGGTCATTTTGTTCATTTTTTTTATGTTTTTGAAATTTGTGCCCTGTATTCGCTCCGGGGTGGGACGAATACCAGTTTAGTATTCATCCCAGGGTGGGACGAGCGCTAACCAGAGTGCTCATCCTAGGGAAGAATGATCACAAGCTCAAAAAGCCTATTTAAAGGCCAAAACTGAGTTTTGGGCTCATTTGCATTTGTTTTTTTTTGGCGATTTGGAGCTCTGAGGAGGAGGGGTTCAATTCTGCGAAGCGAAGCGCTACCGAATTTCTCCCGACACTATGAGTTCATACATTGGATCGAGCGGTGGAGCCGAAGCGAGACCGGTAAGTGATCCTCCTCGTTATTGCTTGTATTTTTTTGTTACAGTTTTTAATACCGTAATTTATTTATGGTTCCTTTTGTTTGTTCAAAATGAAAGCCTTAATTAAATGTATGTCATTGTGCGTGAGTTGTTGTTTTATGGCTTCATGAAAACTTAAGTAAAACCAAAGATCAAAAGTTATTTTAAACCTTAGTTTAAAATGTAACTAAAAATTTCACTTAACCCTAGTTTACCAAAGATCAAAACTGAACGTAAAAACTTAGTTCAAAACGTGGTTTAAAAATTTGTTTTTCTTTTCAGAGTAAAGAAAATTTTTGTATTTTGTGATGTTTGTGTTACACGAAAACCCTAGGATACACTGACCGCGAAACCCTAGTTTTTCGGCTAGATTTATCAGTTTTTAAAACTTGATTGAAAACCCTAGGTAAAAAAACTGTCACGTTAATTTTGTTTTGTTTGTTTTTTTTTTTGTCTGTCAGTTTTAAACTTAGAGTACAAAAACCCTAAGACTGACAAACTGTATTTGAAATTTTTTTTGTTTTTTGTTTTTTTTTTTATTTTGTCTGTCAGTTTTAAACTTAGAGTACAGAAACCCTAAGACTGACAAACTGTGAATGTGTTGAATTTTTGTTGTTTTTAGCTGTACATTGTTTTATGCATTGTTGTATATTCATGTTACTGTTGTACAATTTTTCATGATTTTAATGTTTTTGTGTTGTTTTCTTTTGCAGGTTGTGAAGAGCCGGTACCGCGTGCCTACTATTTTTATTGAAGCATGGGAGGCGCTGACTGTGGCTGACTAGGAGTGGCTTGATGCCCTTGGGCTCAAGCAGGTGACTCGACTGGAGCCTGTGGTCGGGGATCGGGCCTATCTGATGGCCCTGATCAACTTGTGGGATCCCCGGACCAACACCTTCCATCTCCCAATAGGGGAGATGACAATGACCTTGGAGGATGTCTATCGGATTCTATGGATTTCGATAGATGGATTGCCTATCAGGACGACGTCGCGCGATCAGCGGACAATAGTGTTGACACGCTACTTTGGGCATGGGGAGGAGGTGGGTGTGGATAGCCCAGTGGAGAGGGCAGAGGGTGACTGCTAGATTGGCGGGATTCTAGTTCGATGGTGGCTGGAGAAGGGGGTGTTGGGAGTGAGGCATGCAGTACTTATGGGCCTCATTTCCAACATGCTGCTACTTGACTCATCAGGTGCGAGGTTCCCATGGAACCTACTGGATGTGGTCTGTCGACTGGTGGAGTGTTCGACGTAGGAGCCCTTGATCATGAGGTGGGGACAGATGCTGCTAGCATAGCTCTATGGTGAGCTGTACGAGGTCTATTTTTGGAGGTGAAAGGGGATTGGCTGTAACTATCTATTGTAGAGTTAGGCTTGGCAGTACATAGTGGTGGAGAGGCTGGTGGGGTTACCGTGGATGACTCGAGCAGAGATGGTGGATAAGGATATAGGTTACGTGGCTCTATGGTGGCGGTCGAAGGAGCAAGGACAGAGTCGATGGTGGGTAGGTGTCGTAGGGCACTATGCTGATGCCTTCGCTCGGCTTGCTCTGGGGGAGGTGTTCTGGTGCCCCTACTAGGATTGTCTAGCCTGGCCTGAGGCTGGAGAGTGGCTCCGGTGGGTACATAGGGAGCGGTGGCTGATTGGGCGACATGGGACCGAGCAGGAGTTCTTCCCTTATAGTCGGGTGACATGACAGTTTGGGGTGTGCCAGGGGTTTCTTGGTGAGCCCGTGGTCTATCGACGTCAGGGGGATGAGAGGACTCTGGACCGGCCAGTCATCGCACCACTTGGCGAGGATTCAGATGTGGTGATTGACATCCCGGATGTGGATGACGTCGGGACTACTGTAGAGTATGACCAGTGGTGGATACTACGGTGATGGCGGGGAGAGGGGCCACTGGGAGGCATGGAGGCAGCAACAGTAGGCGGGGAGGGTGCTGAGGCACCAGGAGATGATTGGGGAGCTCCATTGGAGGATGCGGACATGGTGGAGGTGGATGATGTGGATGTGGATTTTGGGGTTCCGGATCAGCCAGAGATGTAGGACGTCTCAGAATAGTGGGAGCCAGAGCAGGCTACTGTTCTAGAGATGCCAACGCCTCAGGTAGATTCGGAGGACATGGAGGTAGGGTTACGTGCGAAGGTGCGAGCAGATGAGGAGCTGGGGGATGCATTGTGGGAGAGGGATCTCTTGCACATGTAGTTGGCAGAGCGGGAGAATGCATGGGCTGCGTACCATCGATAGGATGGGGATACCGATGCTGCATGGGAGAGGGATCTCCTATGGATGCAGCTGGCAGAGAGGGAGAGGGCCTTGGTGCAATGTGATGAGAACTTGGCTACGTATCGCCAGTGGGAGATGGACTTGGTGCGGCATCGATTGGAGCTGGAGGTAGAGATTAGCCACCTTGGTGGGTGGGTCCCTATGTTTAGTGAAGGTGGATCATCATGTCGCTCGAGAGGGAGTGATATTGAGTAGTCAGCATCCTCTCGGCATAGGCGACTGGATGAGGGAGGCTCTAGTAGGCATGATGCGGGGGCTAGCAGTAGCCGCCCTGAGGGGTCTCATAGGACCCACACCATGGGGGGTAGTTCTCGTCGCATCGATCCTATGTGATCATGGTGGTCGATGCCCTAGGCTTGGGGATTTTTTTGAGCTTTTGACTTTTTTGGGGTTAGATGACCGATTATTGTAGCCTGTGGGCATTTTTGATGATATATATACAGATGAATTTATTTTATTTATACACATGTCATGATTTGATGTTATGCATAGTGATTGATGGATGTGTATGTATGTATGTTAATTTACATTGATGGATGCATATGTTATGATGAATGCAAATGTTTCTAATTTTTAGGATATGCAAAATGTAATGGATGAATTGAACTTGTGTTGTTGGGCGAGGGCACCATAGACTGTTTAGAACTTATGGCTTTTTGTTTTATTAGGCGATTGTTGTGGTAACTGACTTTGGCTGTATACATGCTATTTTTGTATTTTCTGATGACAATGCGAGGATGAAAGATAGCGTAGTTGGCTTGGAATGTAGTTAGGGTTTTCTGAGACTCCGATGTTTTAACTAACTAGCCATGACTGTACTTTTTCTTACAAGACTTTTGAACAAGGTATGAATCGGACTTGTCTTTGACCAAGTTATTTCACATCCCTGTGTGTGCAATTGAGTTCGTTTATGTGGTATTTGTCAGGATACCGCCAGTGCCAGATAGGTTGTCAACCAAACCTGTACTGAGGATCACCCAATTAGCTCCACCAACTTCCTTTGTTGTATTTAGTCAGATTAATCTGCGGTGCTATCTAGGATACCATAAGCTAGCTCATCCACATGCAAACATTGATCTGTACACGAGTTAATGTGACAGATATATCGTCATGCGGGAGGTTCACCACCAGTGACCGATAGGCTATCCACCAAACCGGTACTGAGGTTTACTTCATGACCTTCTGAATGCTGAGAGTTCCAGGGATTCAAGTTCGACTCCCTTCTTTTCTTCAATTACATTGGGATACTTGCTCTTATATAGTGATAAAAATCACTGTTTATTTTTATATATATTTTTTTTTTTGAGCAAGGGATTTGAATTTCGAGTGATGAGAATCACTATTGTATGTGCCTTTTGATGTATGCACTTTGGTGGTGATGTCAAATTTTTTTGGAGTTTTGACTTTTGCAAAATTTTATGATGTTTGCAACTTTTTGAGAACTTGGGATTCTTGGGGAATTGGGTAGGGAAGATGCTTGTCCTTTTGCCAACTCTCAGCATTCTTGGGGTCATTCGCACAGGGGGATGAGCAAGATAGCCATTTCGCTTATGGTGACCTGGATTGCTTTGCAGGTTTCATCTTTCGTTCACACAACTTGGGAATTTTTATGTGTTTTAATTTGTGTTGGGATGCTACGTAACAAGGTGTGATCCAAGTAGAACTCTACCTTTGTAAAATCTGTCTGACTTTGTAAGTATGTGGCTAGAAAGCTAATGACATCTGAATGACGAAAACTCTAGATACATTTAGAAGACCACTGACTATGATATGGTAAAAAAGAAGTGAATGGCGTTTATTTTTGATGGACTGCTTATAGGATGGAGAAATGTGGAACAAGATGGATTGGCGAAGTAATTACAGTCTATGGTGCCTTGACCTGTATGACCACAAATATGCAATGTATGGATGTTATGCTTAATGCAGCTATTATTTTTGCATTTTTGATAGATTGATTTTTGTGAGTATGAAGATGAGATGCAAAAGAGCTCTTTATTGTTGTGATGATTTTGAGCATGCATGGAAATGAGATGCAAATTTTTTTATTTTTGATGATTTTATTATTTTTGAATTTTCTTATTTTTGACCAAGCAATTGTGGGAATCCTTGGAGCTTTTTGGTTTGACCAAAGGGGTAATGGGCACCTTTGGGGCATTTTGGGGATGACCAAGCGATTGTGGGAATCCTTGGAGCATTTTGGGGTTGACCAAGTGATTGGGAATCCTTGGAGCATTTTGGGATTGGGCTATGGCTCTTTTAGATATGGAATGGCCACAAATGACTGATGTTCAAGGGTTCTAGTTCCTTGATTCCATCAAGAGAGGCTAGCCGGTATGTTCCAGGTCCTATTTTACTATCAATTACATAGGGACCTAACTAGTTTGCCATGAACTTGTCCCTTAGATGGGGCGGCAAGCTAGAGTTCTGTTGGTTCTCTTTTAAGACCAAGTCACCAACCTGAAAGCCCCTCAGGTGAACTTTCATGTTGTATGCTTTCTTCAGTCGCTCTTGATAGATACGTAAATGCTCGAGAGCATTAACGCATCGTTCATCGAGCAATGTAAGCTGGTCTAACCGGGCCTGCCATGTAGTGTCATCATCGATGAACTCTTGCATTGATATGCGTAGGGAAGGAATTTCCAACTCGAGAGGCATGACAGCCTCGGAGCCATACACGAGTGAAAATGGAGTCGCCCTAGTGGGTGTCCGAATGCTAGTGCGATAAGCCCACAGGGCAAGTGGGATCTGAACGTGCCAATCCTTATGACTGTCTACGACCATCTTTTTGAGGATGGCAACTAGCATTTTGTTTGACGCCTCTACTTGCCCATTTGCCTACGGATAATAGGGTGTCGAAAAACTATGCTGAATTTTGTACTTTGTGGTCAAAGCACGCACGTCTTTGTTCTTGAATGACGTCCCATTATCCAAAATTATCTTGGATGGAATACCAAAATGACATATGATGTTATGTAAGATGAACTCCACAATGCGGGTTCCAGTCGTAGAGGTAAGCGAAATTGCTTCCACCCATTTGGTGAAGTACTCTGTGGCCGTTATGATAAATGTGTGATGACTTGATGATGTAGGGGAGATCTTTCCGATTAGATCTAAGCCCCACTATGAAAATGGCCAAGCCGATTGGATCGGCTACAAGGCCTGGGAAGGTACGTGTGTCAAATTAGCATGGTGTTGACATTTCATGCACTTTCTTACATATGCGCAACAATCTCGCTCTAAAGATGGCCAATAATAGCCCATGCAAAGAATGCACTTTGCGATGGCCATACCACTGAAGTGGCCATCGCACGTACCATCGTGCGCTTGGGCGATCGCCCAAGTGGACTCCTGCTGGTCCAAGCAATGAAGGAGGATTCCTTCATAGCTACGACGGTACAAAATGTCTCCTAACAAGACATACTTTGCCGCTTTCTGCTTGAATGCTCATTTTGCGGCATGCGTCAATCCAAGTGGGAGGTTACCTAACTTGAGGTAGTCCCTTATGGGTGAATACCAATCCTACTGATCAGAAGCCTCGATGGTATGAACAACCAATCCCTCTTGAAGTTCATCCCTAGCAAAAGCTGAGTGGGAGAGAACTTGCAAGAATAGCGTTGTGTTGCTATTAAGGGGAGTAGGGGAGAATAAGGACCCCCAGTTGGCATGATTCAGATGATCGTGGATTCGAGAGAACGTGTCCAGGGACGGTTCAATCTGGATCAAGTGGATTCTTGGCGTCAAGTCAGAGCTTGCGCGCTCCATCATGGATTGCGATAGCATTTTGACTTGAATGGTTGTCATATCACCAGAAATGTCTTGCAGGATTAATGACCCCAAGGAGGCCATAGTGTCCGCAAAATGATTCGATGATCGAGGGAGTGCCTCGATGTCGTACCATTCAAGCTTTGCTAGGAATTTGTCCACAAGGGCTTTGTAGGCCTGTAGAACTGGGCATTTACATTGGAATACCCCTTTGACTTGGTTGACAATTAACAGCGAATCACCAAAGATGTTCAATCGTTTGATGTTCATGGTGACCGTTGTCTGAAGACCTATGAGCAAGGCTTCATATTCGACATTATTGTTGGTGCATGGGAAGTCTAATTTAAATGACAGAGGCATTGGAGCCCCTTGTGGTGTAAAGAATATGATTCCTGCACCACCACCTTGCTCACATTTAGAACCATCAAAAAATAGGGTTATGTCGGCCTGTGACTCAGGCTCATCAGAATCTGGCGATTCTGAGACATGGAAGACCCCATCATCGGGTAGTTCTATGACCAGAGGCTGATCGTCTTCGAGAGGAGCCTCTGCTAGTTGATCGGCTATGACCTGTCCTTTGATGGATTTTTGTCCAATAAACTCTATGTCAAACTCCATCAACAACATGATCCATTTTGTCATGCGGCTACTATGATAAGTATGACTCATCATGTACCGCAATGGATTCTCCTTAGACACAACATACGTAGTGTTGCTCAACATGTAGTGGCATAGCTTTTTGGTAGCAAACACCACTGCCAAGCAGAGTTTTTCAACGTATGCATAGTTAAGTTCATAACTGACCAGGGTGCGGCTAAGATAGTAAGTAGCCTGTTCTTTGTGAAGTTCATTTTTTTGGGCTAGCATGGCCCCGGTGCCACCTTGAGATGTATAAGTAGAATGGCACTCCTGGTCTAGGTGGTGCCAATACTGGCGGCGAAGCCAAGTATTGTTTAATGTCATCAAAGGCTGACTGGCACTCGTCATCCCAGTGAAATGCTACCCCCTTATGCAATAATTTGTTCATGGGTCGGCACTTGTCAGATAGCTGCGCTATGAAGCGCTTGATTGACGTGACCTTTCCCTACAGGCTTCTAAGCTGCTTGATGGTAGTTGGGGGAAGCATTTCAAGGATTGCCTTGACTTTGTTTGGGTCCACCTCGATGCCTCGCTTTGAGACTATGAAACCCAAGAGTTTTCTAGATGTGATGCCAAATACGCACTTCTTGGGATTCAGTCTGACTTTATGTTCCATGAGGCGATCGAGGATCTTGCTTAAGTCATCGAGATGATCTAGGCACAAAAGAGATTTGGCCAACAAATCATCCATGTAATCTTCCAAAGTTTTATGCATGTAATCATGGAAGATGTATGTCATGGCACGTTGGTAGGTGGCGCCAACATTTTTAAGGCCAAAAGGCATGACCTTATAACAAAATGTCCCCCAAGGCATTGTGAACACCATTTTTAGTTGGTCCTCGAGATTGATACGAATCTGATTGTATCCCGAGAAACCATCCATGAGGGATAGCATTTCGTGACCTGCTGTAGCATCTACCAATGAGTCGATGCTTGGCAAGGGAAAATCATCCTTAGGACTCGCTTTGTTTAGATCTCAAAAATTAGTGCATATGCGAATCCTCCCATCAGGCTTCTTGACGGGCACCATGTTGGACAGCCATGGTGGGTAATCCACGCAGATGACAAACTGTGCATCCAACAACTTTTGCAATTCATCTTTGACCATCAAGGCCACTGTTGGGTGCATCTTGCATAGTTTTTGCTTAACTGGCTTGACTGTCGGATCAAGCGTTAGATTATGCGTGACTAGCTATGGATCTAGCCCCGACATGTCTCTGTAGGACCATGCAAAAACCTCCTTCTTCTCTTTGAGAAGGGTAATGTAGTCGGCTTGCTCTTCGGGGGATAAGCTTACCCCCGGCTTGATAATCTATGGATTCATTGGATCGAGCCGATGTCTATGTCGGTCGTCTCCTCGATCGACATGTGGGATCCATCCTCCAAGCTGGTGTGGAGTTGGGATCAAATGGATATCATTTGCTGAGTTTAAATCTACGTTGGGAACCTCGGGTTCCTCTTCAGCATGGAAGATATCCTGAGTTGGCCCTGGGGTAAAATGAAGCATTTTACCGAAAGGCCAGTACTCTGATGGGGATGGAGGTGAATTGACGTGATCCCAGTCTATGGCATCTATGTCTAGATACAACGACTATGTTGGATCGGTCGAGTTATGGATGGGGGTGGTTAAGTCAATGGAGATCATGTTGATGAAATGATTTTGGTCTCCATTACCATGGGTGTGGTGACTCAAACATTCTGGATGTTCTCTGTGCTTCGGGTCTGGCTCTAGAGGTATTGGCATGAATGGATCGGCCCTATGTGCGGATAGGAAGACAGGGTCTGCCCTCGACACTGATGTCGCTATAGGGTCTCTGGGCGGAAGATATTCTCCATATGCCCAAAGTGGCGGATTCAACACTTGTTCCCACCATGTTGGGTCTACGTACCACTCATGCCCTGGCACTATGTTTAGTTGTTCAAATATGTCATTAATCTCCAAGGGGTATTGTTGCTGCATCTACCGCATGTGATTAAGATACGCCATTTCTGTTTCATCCTCATAATCATTGTCAGAGATCCAAAAGCCTTCGTTGGCTCCGACAACTATTTGAGGCATTAATGGCTCGTCTTGCTCGAGCAAATTGATCTGGCCCCATTGTGGTTGTTCCACTCTCCGTGGGGGGACTTGATTTTCTTGACGTGGCACTTGCTCGATTGGAGCATCCAAAGGGAACATGGTCAAGAGGCTTTCTTGATAATCATCCATGGGGACCACTTGTGAGTGATTGCTATCTGATTCGAAGGGATCCCATGGTGCTACCTCATATTCTGACTCGTCCTCTGAAGATCCTTCCTACTCTTGTCTACACCCCTCTTGTAGGTGTGTTTTTGAACTTTCTCCTCTTTCAAGCGAAGGGAAAGGGTTGTTGAGGTCAACAAGGTTGGTTGTCAACAATGGGAGATAATCTCCTAGTGTATATGTCGTGTTAGGGTTGGCATATGGATCTAATGCCAATCCCCCCTTGTTGCCTATCCCTAGGCCTTGCATGTTCTCTACCAAGATGTCCAAGGGGAGGGGGTGGTTGAACCCTACTCTCGACTTGTCATATGGCATTTGGTATCTTGGTTGGCAAAGAACATGCACTCCTTGCTCATATCTGCCTAACCCATATCCATGCCAATTGCATTGGCCAAGGTATCTCAAAGCGAAGTCTGGGTTAGACAAATAGTTGACATCTTCTGCAAAGGGCTCTTCATCTTCGTCCTCTTGCATGCATGGCTCAGTACCATGATCAAGGCCCCCATACACAAATTTTGTCTGGTTCGGCGGGTAGCCTAGAGGAACAATAGTACCGATGGGGAGGCGAGGTCTCCCCATGTCCTGCATGGACTCTAGTGTGGGTGTTGCTACAATATTCCACACCAAATACTCCCCCAAGCCCGTATTGGCCATTTCAATGATGATTGTTGGTGATTGAGGGGGAGGGAATGGAAGTTCTTCCAGAGTCCACTCCATGTCGGGTGGACTAGGAGCCTCGACTTCCATTCTGCTAGGCATCTCCTTAGTAGAGATAGTTGATACTGATGGTGGTGCCTCTTCCAGGGGTTTCTTCCCTTTGTCCTTCTATGTGGCCACCGTAGGTGGCATCGTTGGTGAAGGATCAGACGATGAAGATGGACCCGACTGTGGTTTTGATGGACTTGTCAATGGGGATGCCTACGAAATCGGACCCTGTCTAGATGGATTCAACTAAAAATCCAAATGCGTGGATGGAAGGGTCGATTGCGGCATCAGCTGCACCACATTGCAATACTTGAAGGGTTCTAAGTCCGTCGGGACTACATGTACCTCCCCTTCAAATGTATACTTTAAACACTGATGAGCTATCGAAGGGACACACTTCATGTCCCTGATCCATGGCCGACCCAACAAGATGTTATAGGCCATCTCACCTTCCAAAATATGGCACAATGTAGGTATAGTCTTTTGTCCCACTTGGATGGGTAGGACAATTGTGCCAACTATCGAGCATATTGCATCATTGAATGCTCGTAGTGTATATGTGGAAGCCATAATATGAGATGCTGGCAACTTCAGATGTTTCAATGCCGCTGTTGTGATGATATTACTGGACGAGCCAGTGTCTACCAACACCCTCTTATACGAAATCCCGTTGACCCGCATGATAATGTGCAGGGGTGGATCCGCCATGTCATTAGCCATTGATTTCACTTTGTCTTCTCAAAAAGTGATGACTGGCTCAGTGCATCATTTGACATGTCCCACAAAGTTGTTGAAAGAATTTGTTTCATGGGGCTGCAACTCGATGGCTTTCAATATCTCCATTAGAGCCTCCCGATGGGGCATTGATTGTTGTATGAGCTCGTATATGGAGAGCCTAGCCGACGTGGTCCTCAAGCTCTGAGTGAGTTTGGTCCGAATTGTGGCCATGGGTCTAGGCGGAGGAGGTTGCGTAAGGTGTTGTTGTGGTTGTGACATTGTTGGCACCTCACCTGTAGTCACCGTGGGGCAGCTACACTCGGATACCTCCTGTTTCGAGTCACTATACTGATCATCCCTACATACCCCTGCATGGGGCAGTTCTGTGTGATCTCATTGACTTGTAGGGTCTTTTCCTGTGCATCATGGGCAGGCAAGGGGTCCTTAAAGACCTCCATTTGTTGGTTGCTTGGTGCCACGGGATTATCCACCGCTAATGTCTTGTTATCAATTAGGTCTTGCACCAAGCCCTTAAACTTCCAACAGGCATTAAGGTCATGTCCCTTCCGCCTATGGAACCTACAGTACAAATCCTCCCTGTAGCCCTTAGGTTTTGGCATGTTGGGATCTATGGGTTGAATCTCGGGTAGGTTGATCAAGTTTACCGTTGACAAGCGGTCAAACAGGGAGTCTCTGGACTCTATGTAAGGTGTGAATTGTCGCCTAGGGCGACGCTACTGATTTTGTTCTTGCCTCTGATTTTCTTGGTCATAGCTGTTGAGAGGCACCACCTGATAGTTAGCCTTTTGGGGCTGTGTTGCTTGTGCAGGCTTAGGGACGTTGATAGCAACTTGATTGACCGCAACGGGTTTCTGTTGCGTGGTCCCTATTTTGGTGTTTTTAGACCATTCTTTCTTCTTCGGCTTGGCTATCTCGCCATCCTGAATCTTGATCTCTTCAATGATTCTGGCTTGTGCCAGAGCTTCCTCTAAGGTGGCATATTGCTACAGCTGCAATAGCACAGAGATCGATCTCAAACAGCTTTTTGAGAACATTTGTGTGAGGTCGAACATAGGAGGGAGGTAGGGTAGCTTAGAAAGTAGAGTCCTCCACCGGTTCCCATATGTCGCCATGGTTTCTTCCTCATACTACCTGAGGCTGGCTAAGTCACTTAGTGACACCTTCTTCTTGGTGTTGAAGGCGAAGCGTTCGAGGAACGCATCCACTAGCTGATCCAAGTTGCTAATGTTGTGCTTTGGCAATTGAGTAAACCAATCCGAGGTAGGGCCTACGAACATGGTGATGAATGTTCTCAACAGCAAAGCATCATTATCCTGAATGCCAAAGCATTGGCTCAGGAATCTAGTCACATGCTCTTGGGCATCCTCCTCACCTCTAAATATTGCCAACTGAGGCAGCTTAAAGTGTTCAGGATAAGGGGGTGCAGGCACTGATGGATGCACATGATGACTACGGAGTTGGCGTAACATGGGCTTTTGGGGCCCAGAGGTCTTGGTTTCCATAGACTCCAGATGCTCTAGTAGCACCTTATATGCATCGAAAGATTTAATCTCTTCCTCTTTAGTTTGCTCCCATCGTGGGTTGTGGGAAACTTGAGGCCTATGGAGGGGTGGCCGGATAGCAGCCCCTCCACCTTGGTAGGGCGTTTTGGCCCGCTCTTCTTCTTGTTCATACTCCTCATAGGCTTCTTGAGGAGTTTCTGGCTGAGACCTATGACCATGGGTGGGTCCCCATGGAGGGAGCCCATCGTTGTTCTTGGGAGTGGCCTCCCGCTCAGGTCTAGGAGGTCTCAGAGGCAGCACTTGGTAAGGTCGTGGGGACTTATCTCGTACCAAGGGGTTGCACCTCTCATATGGTTCTGCTCTTTGGGTGTGAGGGGTTGGAACCCTCTCAGGCACCATGTTATGGAGCAGCTCATCTGTTTGGCATCGAATGCGCTCTTTGCTAAGGTGATATAGATGCTCTAGCTGCTGTTGGTCTTGCTCAAGCTGCGTAATCTGTGCTTGGCGGGCGGCATGTCTAGCGACTGCCAAGTCGATTTGTTCCACCATCTTGAGTCTGGGAGGCCTAGATGCCTCTCCTACACATTTATCTCGGTCACGATGATCCGAGATCTCTATAGGTCGCTTCCCTCTATCGAGGTTGGCGACATTCACTCGAGGCTCTGGCCTCGATAGGTGACTCTGGTAAATAGCAGGTGCGGAGGCACATTGCTCTCATGCTATGTATTGCTCTTGAGGAATATGATGGTCTTCCTCATGCTCCCTTTCGTATATGTGAAAGGGGCGGGCAGAGTTGGCTCGCCCTGCTTGAAGAGCCTTGTGCTCTGGATTTGGCTTATTATTCCTAATAATGATGGGGGGTAAATGAGGGATGACATAATCATGCGGCCTCTCCTCATAGACCCTATGCTACTCTAGCACTTCATCACGTTGTGGCCACTCATATCGAGCTTCTAAGGGAGCCTTCCCATTTATATTGAGGGCCACGTGTAAGGACTCCTCCTGAAAGGGGCTATGATGGACGGGCATGTCCCTCAGAGGGGTGCCTCTATAGTCCCATTCTGAAATGGCATGATGCGGACTCTCTTGTAGGTCAGGCCACCAAGGCGGTATGACCAAGTCCTTGGGGCTATAGCGGAGGTGACTTGTGCCCCCTTGTACACTCTCCGCAGCTTCCACCCTTGATTGGGCTTGGCTACGGGTGTACACCATGGTGGTATTTTTGCTACCAGATGCATAGATTTTTATTTCTTTTTATGATTTTTATGCTACACTAAATAGAAAAGATCACACATGCAAAGCAGTGATTATCTCATTTAAAGATTAAAGGTGTGCCCTAAACCTGGTTTAGTGTGTTTTGATTTTGTTTTGAAAGCTTTTGTAAAGGATGTTTAAATGCAATATGATGGCTCTTATGACTCCCAAAAATGGTCGCCCCTTCGATATACCATTGCTAGGCCGATATACCAACCTCTCTATATACCCGCCCTTACATGAGGGAAATTGTTGGTACGTGAGAGCAGATGGTACGTGGAACGTAGGCGGTACGAAAGGGGGATCACCTTATTTTTGACACCTACCATAGAAGACTTATCCTCATGCACTGGGAATCACCCCAGCTACACTCGATCAGCTTTCATCAGGATTTACATCTAGCAACAGTAGCGATCGGGGTTTATGAATGCAAAATTCAAGCCAAGGTGGTGATGAAATCCACCGTTGGTCTTGATCAAGGGTTAGGGTTTTATGACCAGCTCCTTGGTGTTTATGTTGCCACATGATGTGTGGGGTTATTTTTACTTTGCATGAAAGGAAATAAACATGCAGCACAACTTTTCCTAAGCAAGCAAAGAACCAAAAAAATAGGAAACAAAAAACAAAAAATGACAGGAGTTCAAGACCCTTACCTCTTCTCTGCCCAAATCTGTTGGTTCTGAGTTTCTATCCTGAAACTGCATAGACAACTATTCATCCTGGGGAGGGATGAATTATAGGACTGTATTCATCATAGGGTGGGGCAAATGCCCATTCGTCCCTAGGTAAGATGAATTCAGGCTCTGCATTCTCCATAGGCTGGAACGAACAACAGTCCAACGTTGGAAAACTCGGTACCTGTAAGCAAAAACAATCAAATTTTGATCAGATTTCTGATCTTAGAAATAGAGGACAAGTGTCCCACCATGATCACCACTGAAAGCACGAGGATACGAAAGAAAAAAGGAAACTCCAAGTGCGATGCAAAACCGAACTAAACTTAACGCTAAATCCTATGAATTGAAAGTGCATGAAAAGAGGGAAAAGCATGAACGAATCGAATCAAAACAAAAGCCAATAAGGAAGACAACCCTTTTTATTGATATGTTTTAGAACTCGGTTACAATGCGCCTCCTCCCCTTCTAAGGGCTAGGAGCGTTAAATATGCGTTCTTGTTACACCCATTGATGCTATTCCTTCTTCCGCGTGCCCACATGTAAAATGGGCGGACCAAACATCGCCACCGCTTGCATTGATGAGTCTTGGCTCCTTGCTGCTCTTCTAATGTCCCGATCCTACGTTCAAAGAAACAAGAAACAATCAGTAGCACCTGTGGATGAAATAAAACATGCAATCCCTACGCCTTCGATTAATGCATGCAAGATATAAATAAAATGATAACTAACATATATCCAAATGATCTAAAAATTTGATAGGGGCATCAAGACCTCACAAAGAAAACACTGCAAATGGAACAGTCAGGAAATTCCTCACAGATTTGAATTCGCTTCGGGGCGGGACGAATAGACCTGCAACAAAAATGTCGAAAGGCACTATCCCAAATGTCACATCTAGGGAGCTCCAAATCACCTGCAAAGTTGGGATTAGCTAATTGGGGGTGTTTTGGGAAGACCCAGAAGGTCATATTTCCCCAATTAGGCCTCTATCACCAAGAATTTGATGGGGGTCACCTGCAAGTTAGTAAAGGCGAACGAAGATAGAAACATGATCAAAATTGTTCGAAACAAAGTGAAATTTAAATGGCAACCTATCTAAGCAGCATAGAATTGAATGCAAAAAATGATAGAAAGGAAATTTGCCATAGATTTCCAATCACTCCGGAGCGGGGCGATTAGGACTGTAGCAGTGTGGGGGGCACCCGGGGGCAGGCCGCCCGTCGTTTGGGGCCCGATTTTGGCACCAATCCACTTGGGATGGGTCCAAAACCTCTTGTGGGGTATTGTCGGCAAATTTTATGGGATATTGTGGCCAAATGTCAGGTTTTGGTTCCGGATTTGTGCTTCCAATAACCACCCTATGACCTCCTTTCCAAAAGAGATCAAGGATGTGAAAGGCACAACTCAAAGGGGTGTGGGTGTGAAAGTAAAATGACAGCACTTCGTTGCTCCAAAATGCTCCTTCTCTCTATGTTTTGGGGTGAGAAGACTCACCATTTTATAGACTTGATGGTCTCTTTGGATGAGCATGCAGAGGCGCCACTTGGCAATCATGCCTCTCCAGGGGAGGGAAGATTCCTCCCTAATTAGGGGCTTCATGACTACCCCTGTAACTGCCTCTAACGCTCGAAAATGCTCACTCACACTCCCATGCGATGAAGGAAGAATTAAGTGGTGGATCTGAGCTGCCATTTGTCAAGATTTGACTTTTTTCCCATCAAACCTGCTATTCGCCCCACCCTGGAGCGAATATTGCTATTCATCCCTGGGTGGGGCGAATACCAGTTTGTAATCATCCCTGGGTGGAACGAGTATGGAGCAGAGTTCCTGAAGGTGCCAAATTGACTCCTGACCTTCCAAAACTGTTGTGAGAGTGGTTAGGACCACTGTTTAACCTCTGGGGGCTGCCCTTGGGGTTGTGTGTGTCAATGCGATCAGTGTTTGTAGTCACATAATCGGATTGGTGTTGTTTTGGTGTCTACAACTTCACTATTCTTCCACGCTGCAAAATGCCAACTACTCCAATATTTATAGTTGGACTTGGAAGACAAAGGGCAAGAAATTTCACACCAACATGCACATGGGAAAATAAATGCGATAGGATAGAGGACACATGTGGCACGCCTAGAAATAACTGTGGGTCAAATCACTTCGGGTGACAGGGACCCTTCATCGCTATTTTTATCAAGCGATTCCTGGAATCACTCCTTTCTTGAGCGATTCCTTGGATCGTTGTAGTGGACGAACAATTCCCAGAATTGCTCACCTTCGGAGTGACCTTTGACTGAGGGTGAAAGCCAGGTTTAATTTTTCTAACACTAAGCAAATCATGCTAGTATGCATATTCTTTTATATTCGAGGATGTTGTTTCCCACATGTTATTTTCACATTTTCTGTGTTATTTGTGATTAAACTGCTATACATTAAAATAATTCAACTAGATTGAATGAAGATAAGTGAATTTAGTAATGCTAATGAATACCTTTTTGTTTTCTTGATGGTAAATTTATAAAATGAAAACATGCATTTTCAAGATTTTGTAGATCTTGGTGTTTCATACCTATGTCCTTTGTTTGGAGGAACAAAAGATGGATGTATGCTGGAAGCTTTGCAGGTTAGTTAATAACTCACGAATATCTATATTGCCTTTTTATTGAGCATTTGGATATCTTACCTACTTAATGTTCTTTATACAATTTTCTTCTCAAGTAAAGCCATGCAATTCGTTAATAAGTTTACTACTACTAGAATGAAAAAGTACCCCATAAACACTACAAAATCACAATTTGGACATCACATATTACACCAAATTTCGTTTAAATTTTAATAACACTATTTTGGGTATAATATACCTTACTGCAAAATATTAGCAGCATGATTGAGAAATGTTTAAAGTAAAAAGGATGAGGGTATAGGCATCCAAAACTTAATTTTCTCTTTTATTTTCATTTTTATAATTTCCTCAAAATTTTAAACTGGCTTTTGCTTGCAAATCATATGACAATGTGCAAAACTAAATCTTGAATTAGCCATAGATATCATGCTTTATAGTTCTTAGGGGTGGAATACCCGTTGTGAAGTTTTGAAAAATGTGCATAAATATCTGTTATTTGATTTTGCAATTTATGATAGAAAACCATTTTTGTCAAGTGTCAATAAGCCACATAACAAAGTTGTTGAAGGAGAGGGCCAACTGAGAGTCATTGGTTCCTCTTCTAGCTCTAAGTGCTATGTGGTCACCGACTCACCAATGGCAGGCCGTGATGTGGGTAGTTGGGCCGAGCCCTAAAGAGCTCATGAACTTCTTGTTCCTCATTGAAGAATTTTAATTTTTTTTTTAATTGCCATCAACGGGAGCGTAGGGCAAAGAGTGGGGGGGGGGCCGAAGTCGGTCTGCACAGTCGAAGTCAAGCTGCGCACCCGAAGTCGGGTTGCACTCCCATATTTTGCACAGTCGGGCTACATAAGTAAAACTTGCATAGTCAGGTTGCACACGAAAAATGTGCGTAATCGGGCTGTGCATGAAACAATTTGCTAAGTCGAGGAGCAGCTAGTAAATGTCTGAATGTGTTGGTCAAAGGTAGTGAAGTCTGACTTCATTGCACAGTTGTGTGGATAGCTCTAGACTTAGGAAAATTTTTGAGGAGCAGCTGGTCAACGCCCTACTGCGTTGGTCAAAGGCAGCAAAGTCTAACTTCGCTGCACAGTCGGGTGGATAGCTCCAGACTTACGCAAATTTTTGCCTTGCAAACTTTTGCTGTCTGAAGGCTTGCATGACTACAGCGATGGTTTGCTTGGCTTGGCAAGAACTAAATGGGGAGGAGAGAAACATCGAATCTGAATGCAATGTTTAGAATCTGAGCTCAAACATATAGAACATGAAAGAAAATGTTCTGAGGTGATTGTACAGACAACAACAGATTTTGTGTCGACAAAGATAACCACAAACCCTACAGATGCCTTAAACAACAAAAAATTTTATTCTTATAATATGAGGGTTACAAAAGTCCTCAACTAAGGAAAAACTAACATCTAGAGACTAAAGCTACAGGATAAACTAAGAAGGAAAACAAATGTCGAGTCTATTGCTCGAAAATTAAATAGATGGGCTACATTGCTACTGAAACAATCTTGTCTGCTACTCTACGAATGACTACTTTTCTCTTGTCTATTTCCCCAAATTTCCCCCACTCTCCTCTCCTATTTTTGTTTGAAGACCCAAAATGCCTTATATAGCTGTAGGGAGAGGAAGATAGAGGTTATCCTCTGACAGGTTCTGACATACCTGAAGCTAGGGTTTCTGACCAATCACCGAATTGGCATTAACTTCTACGATGATCGGATCTGTCAAACGTCACATCTATCAGAAGACACATGTGACGTCAAGTCAAAAATTTTGTTGGGATCTTCAAATGCGTGAGTGCAGTCCAGCTTCACCCAAGTTCAAAGCGCAGTTTGGCTTTGCCAAAATTTCAGAGCGTAGTCTGGCTTCGCCAAAGTTCGAAGCGTAGTTTGGCGAAGGCATGAAATCAGGATTAATATTTCTAACACCCTCATTTAAGCCTAATTTCATGAGTGCTTTGACTCCAAGCTACTCATGCAATCTGTTGAAGTCTTCCTCCTTCAAAGGCTTCATGAAAATATCTGCCAACTGCTCCTTGGATCTGCAAAACTGTAGTTGAATTTCTTCGGACTTCACCAACTCTCTGATGAAGTGATAACGAATATTTATGTGCTTCGTCCAGCCAAGGAACACAATATCCTTTGATAGTGCAATTGCCGAATTGTTATCACAAAAAATTGTTGTGCCTTTCGGAGGATGGTTTAGTTCACTCAGAACTCTTCATAGCCAAACTGCCTAGCATGCAGCTGACGTGGTGACAACATATTCTGCTTTAGCTATGGACAACACAATAATGGGTTGCTTCTTGGATTCCCATGAGACTGCCCCTGATCCGAGATGGAAAGTATACCCAGAGGTGCTCTTTCGATCATCGGTGCTACCGGCCCAGTCACTATTTATGAAGCCCACTAGTTTCAACTGGTCCTGTCTGGTGTAAAATAGGCCATTGTTTTGCATCCCATTGATAGTGCAAGATCCTCTTTCCTGCTTGCCAGTGCGTGTCCTTTAGAGTCTCCATGAAATGGCTGATCAAACTGACTCTGAACATCAGATCTGGCTAAGTTGCAATCAAATACATCATACTACCAACTAGCCTCTTGAACAATGTTGGATCTACATTCCTCCCTAAATCTAGCTTGCTCAACTTCAAACCTGTAGCTACAGGTGTGATGGTAGGTTTTTTGTCCTCCATATTGAACCACTTTAGGACATCCTTCGCATACTTGCCCTGAGAAATGAAGATTCCATCCGCCTATTGGTCAACTTCAATTCCGAGAAAATGCTTCATCAGCCCTAAGTCTGTCATCTCAAACTCCTTCTTCATGGCTATTATGAATTGGGCAAATAGTGTTGTGTTGTTGCTAGTGTAAATTAAATCATCCACATACAGGCATATGATTATGAGCTCACCTACATCATTTGTCTTCATGTATAAGGTGTGCTCATATAGGCATTTTACAAAGCCATTTTTTTGAAAATAACTGTCAATCTAGCTGTACCAAGCCCGAGGCACCTGCTTCAAACTGTACAAGGCCTTATTCAACTTCAGGACTTTGCCCTTTTCGCCTTCAATTTCATAACCTGGTCGTTGGTCTATGTAGACCTCTTCCTCCAAAACTCGGTTGAGGAAGGCTGACTTGACATCCATCTGGTACATCTTCCAACCTTGTTGGGCTGCCAATGCCAGGATCATCTTGACTGTGTCAAGTCGGGCTATAGGCGCATAAACCTCATGGTAATAGATGCTTGAATTCTACTTGTAACCCTTTGCAACCAGTCTAGATTTATGCTTGTCAACGTCTCTTGGGCATTGAACTTTGTCTTATACACCCACTTGACCCCAATGGTCTTCTTCCCTACTGGAAGATCTGTCAGTTGCCATGTATCATTATTTTCAATGGCTTCAATCTCCTCGTCCATCGCCTGCACCCACTTTTGATTCTGACTTGCGTCTTCAAAATCTACTGGATCAACTTTAGTAAAGAATACAAAGTCAGAGTACTCTTCATCTATATGGGTTTGGGTTGCCTCGTAGATTTCTTGTAAGATCCTTGTATTTGCTAGCATCACGAGGTTCTGGATTCTACTTGCACATGGAGGTGACCGAGATGGAGTGGTTGTGCTACTGATGGCATCACTGCTGCTGCTAGAGGTTGCAAGTGGCTGCACACTTCCTTCTTCCAAGTGAACAGACTCTACTAATGCTAGCTCTGACTGGCCAGTCTTTGACTTCTAGTTCTAGGCTTCATCTTCAAGAAACTTCACATCACGGCTAATGATGAGCTTCTTTGTCACAGGGTTGTACAACCTATATGCCTTCACCTGATCACTGTACCCTATGAAAATACACTTCTCAGCTCCATAATCCAACTTCTACTACTTCTCTTTTGGAACATGTGCATATGCAATGCACCCGAACACATGCAAGTGAGCTAAACTTGGCTTCACATCGCTCTAGGCCTTCTGAGGGATTTTGCCCTTCACGCTTTTGCTGGGACATCTGTTCAGTAGGTAGACTACACATGTTATAGCCTTTGCCCAAAATTCATGTGGTAATCCCTTCACCTTCATCATGCTTCGTGCCATCTCCATGATGGTCTAGTTCTTCCTCTTAGCTATGTCGTTCTGATGTGGTGTGTATCTGGCAGTGAACTGCCTTTGAATTCCATTCTGCTTATAGTAGTTATGGAATTCATTGGAGATGTATTCACCTCCGCCATATTTCTTGAGAGTCTTGATCTAATATTTGCTCTGCTTCTCCACCAGAGCCTTGAATTCTTTAAATCTGGCAAATGCTTCTGACTTCAGCTTGATGGTATAGATCCAAGTCTTCCAGCTGAAGTCATCTATGAATTTTAAGAAGTATTTGTTGTTGACAAACATGCTAGTCTGCATTAGACTGCAAATTTCTGAGTGCACCAGATCTAGTGGCTGTGATGCTCTCCAAGACTGATCAAAAGGGAATGAATCCCTATGTTTTTGATCAACTAAGCAACCCTCAAAAACTTGATTTTACTGCTCTATCAGGGGTAAACCCTTCACCATATGCTTCTTGTGTAGTTTATTTAGGCCACTGAAGTTCAGGTGACCAAATATGAGATGCCACAACCAGGTAGCATCTTTCACAACTACACTCAGAGACATCAATAATTCATTCTGAATCTATAGTGGAAACATTTTATTCTTCCTCATGGAAATGATATCAATCTACCCATGGAACTTGTCTCTGATGGTGCAAGCTTCGTATTTGAATTGGATCATATGTCCCTTCTGCACGAGCTATCCAACACTCAACAAGTTGTACTTTAGGTCAAGCACATAGTAGATGTCACATATCTACTTCTATTCACCATGCCTGATGTGGATGAGGATCTTTACTTTCCCCATTACAGGAATTTTTTTTTTGTTCCCCATATTCACATCATACTAGACTGCTTCATCCAGTTGGGAGAACATCTCCTTGTTCCCAGTCATGTGGTTGCTACACCCGCTGTCTAAATACTAGACATTCTTCTAACACTCCTCAATGTTGCAATTCAACATGTTTCCTCCTGCCACATTTTCAGTTTCATCTATGTAATGAGCTTGCTGCTGGTTCTCCTTGGCCATCCATTTTCTACACTGTGATATGTAATGGCTGAACTTCTTACAAAAATAGCACTGGACCTTTGACATGTCCTTCTTCTAACCAGATCCAACTTGCTGATTTTTTGAACTGCCTCTTCCACCTTGCTGATGGAAATTACAGTTGGTCTCTTCTTCACTAGGGTTTTACCATCCTCCTTGCTTTTTACCTTTCCCACACCTACCTCTGCCTCTTGCTCTGTGAGAACTAGAGGCACCATGGTGGGAATCTTGTCTGCCGTTGTCTTGAAATGAGACCTGATACTTGAATGCTTGCTCTAGAGAGTTCTAAGATGAATAGCTCAGCCTCTGTTCATGTGTCTGCAATGAACCCATGAGCTCATCTATCGAGAGGGTTGTTAGATCCCTTGACTCTTTGATTGCTATCACAACCGAGTCAAAATTGGCAGGCAGACTTTTGAGAATTTTCTCCATGATTGCACCCAAAGTCAGGTTGTGCTCTCGTATTTTGCGTAGTTAGGCTGCATAAATAAAACTTGCACAATCGGTCTATGCAAGGGTTTATGTGCATAGTCAGGTTACGCACAAAAAATATGCCCAATCAAGCTGCACACGAAACAATTTGCTAAGTCGGGGAGCAACTGGTCAATGCCTGACTGCGCTGGTCAAAGGCAGCGAAGTCTAACTTCACTATGTAGTTGGGTGGACATCTCTAGACTTAGGCAAATTTTTGGGGAGGGGCTGGTCAACGCCCGACTGCACTGGTCAAAGGTAGCGAAGTCCGACTTTGTTGCGCAGTCAGGTGGATAGCTCCAGGCTTAGGCAATATTTTGCCTTGTGAACTTTTGCTATTCGGAGGCTTATACGACTGTAGCGATGGTTTGCTTGGCTTGGCAAGAACTAAATGGGGAGGAGAGAAACACCAAATATGAATGCAATGTTTTAGATCTGAGCTCAAACTTATAGAACATGAAAGAAAATGCTCTGAGGCAATTGTATAGACAACAACAAATTTGTGCTGAAAAAGATAACTGCAACCCTACAGATGCCTTAAACAATAGCAAATTTTATTCTTATAAGACGAGGGTTACAAAATTCCTCAACCAAGAAAAAACTAACATCTATAGACTAAAGTTGCAGGATAAACTGAGAAGGAAAACAAATGTCGAGTTTGTTGCTCGGACATTAAATAGATGAGCTACACTGCTCACTGAAACAATCTCATCTGCTACTTTGCGAATGACTACTTTTCTCTTGCCTGTTTCCACAAATTTCCCCCACTCTCCTCTCCTCTTCTTGTCTGAAGACCTGAGCTGCCTTATATAGCCACTGGGAGAGGAAGATAGAGGTTATCCTCTGATAGGTTCTGACAGACCTTGAACTAGGGTTTTTGACCAATTGCCAAATTGGCATTAACTTCTGCGACGATCGGATCTGTCAAACGTCACATCTGTTAGAAGGCATGTGCGACATCAAGTCAAAAATTTTGCTAGGATCCCCGACTGCATGAGAGCAGTTCGACTTCGTCCAAGTTCGGAGCGCAGTCCAGCTTTGTCAAAAGTTCGGAGTGCAGTCCGGCTTCACCAAAGTTTGAAGCGCAGTTTGGCGGAGGCATGAAATCAGGATTAATATTTCTAACACTCATCAACTACCAGAGTTGTTTGGTTCTTCCTTTCTACTATTCAATCTGGGCAATGCTCTTCATCGATTTTCTGCATAGAATTTTTGAATCTGACAACAACAAGATTATTAGGGAAAATACCAATGAGTGGGAGAAGGCATTCGCTTCCTGAACTTCAATGAGTTTGAGAAGTCATTTTCTAGGGCGGGTTCTCAATTGGATGGGGAGTCGTTCATCAAAGGTGGACGTGTTAAGTTTTTCAGTGGAAAGGCTAATGACTTCTGAGAGAAAGGAAGAAGGAGCAAAGTGTTAAATTGTAGAGGCACCTTATTTCGTCTATAATGGGAGATTGGGCGGAATATATTATATTAATATAATATATATGGTATCAAATGGTATGAGTTATAGATTGGGTCAAATATACTATATTTATATAATATATTTATCAAATGGTATGAGTTTAATTGATGAGATTTGTTTTAATTTTTTATATTTAATTAAAAAAATATAATATATATTGGACTTTAATATTTATAATTAAATAACATTAAAATTGTTGTAATACCACTATATGATTTAAATTTAATATAAGTGAAACTGATTTTAATTCAATATATGCAATTAAAAATATATATATTACATATTCATATAATATGCTGATTACACGAGTGCCTCCTCTCTGGATAGTGGATCTAGATGAATATGAGGGTGATCTAATATACTTCGATGCTAGTAGACCTCAAAATATTACTTTATAATATAGTATGAAATATTATTTTATATATGTAATATAATATATTTCATATATAAATATAATATATAATATATTTTATACCATATGATTATAATATATAGTATATTATGAAATACATATCATATAATATATATTTTTGTTTCTCGAGCTTCGTGTCGAACTTCATAGTTCTTTTTCTAGGGATGGACTTTTCGCAATTTTTAATCCTTGTTGAAATCAGAGTCCCAGTGATCATATATATATATATATATATTTTTGAGAAATTTAGCCAGATGTGATTTTCCTTGTTCTGGGTAGTCAATGTCTGAAATCCTTAATGTCCTAGCGGTTAGTGTATTGAGGATATCAATTTTTGTGCAGGATTACAGTGAGAGTTCACCTATAACAACTAATATTCATCTGAAAAATTGAGAATATCAACCTCCTTCATGGAGATTGAATTTGCAGCTAAGCTACGAATGTCACATGGAAGATGAAACATTATGATGATCACATATGGTTTCGGATATTCCTCTTGAAGATTGACTAAAACTCAGATTAAAATAATAGAAAGATGCATATGGCATGGGGAGTTTCCTGTTCTCTGATCCATATGTGTCTGTTAATACATTAATTTATGATTGACTCAGTTATAAGGATATGTGTACATCTCTATGGCTTAATGAACATTGGACGATTAAACTTATAATAGGCCAAGACAGGCGCAATTTAGCATTAATTATGTGCTACTCTTCAGTCTGTTAGACGGGAGATTTCCTACTGAGCACAAATTGACATTTTCACATTGACTAGTTTACTATACTGTGTTAAGATGCGAGGCAAATGAGGCCATTCGACGATGGTGACATTGTGTGTAGAACAACTTACCATGGAGGTGAAATGCAGATCTTCTCTTCTTTCTCTTTGAAAGATGTGCCTTAATGTACTACCAAAGGTTCAGAATCATAAAAATCTCTAAGTTGAATGGCTCATAACTTTGGATAGTATTCAACTCCGGAGAACATTTTGAAAAGGCAAATTTCTATGCTATAGAAGTAGGCAGGTGAAAGCAAGACTTAAATCTACTCAGTGAACCAAAGAGGCCAAGGCAGAGATTGGACACAATGAATCTGAAAATTGTTAAATTAACTTAAGCCTATGAGGCCTTTTACAGTTAGAGAATTGAATAGTTAATCTTCATCCAGTTATACCAAATAGAATACACAAGATATACCATATTGGCCCTTCATGTCAAGCCTTGCAAACCTTTCACGGGCTGATTGAGTATGAAAATATAAGTAAGGATAACTATCACTAAAAAAAAGTCAAATTTGAAAACTAGAAAACAGATTCTGGCTCCCCTCTCATTTGGTAAAAAGAGATGTAAATACAGTGTCTGATTGAATATGAAAATATAAGCATGAAAAACTATCACTAAAAAATGTCAAATTTGAAAAACAGAAATCAGATTTTGGAGCCTCTCTCATTAGTTAAAAGGAGATGTAAATAAAATAACGTTTGTAAACATTCAGCTGTTCTAACAGATCTGAAATGCTAAAATGTTTCGCTATAGTTGTTTAGATGTAATTCTGAACGCCCTGATTTAGATGCAATTATGAATGTCCTACAGTGCCTATGTGTTCCCGCACATTTACTCATGAAATTCTATAAATTGGTTAAGGGATTGTCTTAAAGTGACATGCACCTAAATATTTATTATCAATTATCCAAGAGTTATCAATTATCAAAACCAAATTCAAATATCAGTACAATAATGAAAATATGTGACATGTATATCATTTTTTTTTTTGAGGAAACGCAAAATTTATTTTTTGGTTATAGCATCCTTACATAAGTTGTTTTTAACTTTTTGTCTTTATATTTAAAAAAATTATATTTAAAGATGGAGAAGATATTAGCATGTCCATCTACCACAAATTCCTTATTCTTATAAGTGGCAAACCCACAAGCTTGAACTTGGGCTTTGTTGCCGTAAATGATCTAGTCTCCATTTGACTATAACTATTAAGGTATAGTTATTGTACATCGCATAACATTTTAATTTGTACATCAAAACTAAATAACCAAATAATATTTTAATTTGTACATCAAAACTACATAACCATGCATCCAACAATAGTTTTCAAAAATGTATTTGACGAGAAAATCAAGGATCGTATTTAAATTGTTTAAGTTTAAAACTCTTTAAAGAGGTGACTACCCTCTAGTTTAATTATAGATTACTCCAATAGAGAAACAAAAAATATGGTTAAAGCTAAAAGTAAGAACCTACTTTATTTAGATATATTTTCATATTGTTTTCCCCTTAACCTTGGTGAACCATGTTTTGGGGTGTAACGTTACTTTTCATATTAGAAAAACACTTTGCTCAACTCATCCTAGTTGAAGATTTCATAGAACCAAAGAAATAATCATTCACATGATCATACAATACACTTGGTGAAAGGAAAAATAAAGATATTTTCAGATTCTACAAGATGATTGAAGCGATTAAATAATGTCTTTATATAAGCTAAAGATGGTAAAAGAAACATCAACAATTGTCAACCAATAACAGATTGTCAACCATATTGTTTTAATGATAAAATACAAAGGTTCTAAAGTCTATAAAAGAAGCTTAGGTGTTCCAACATCCTCCTTTAGATATATTGGAGGGACCACAAAAGGTGACATTACACTAACATCTATCCTTAATGACACATGAGCATGTGCCTTAGATTTAGCTTTTCTATTTATCAAAGAATATATTTGAAACTACAAAAATACCTTTTGATTTGTTGGAGTGTTTCAGATAGACGTTTGCAATAAGAATAGTTTGCAATTGGAACAAAGTGATCATATAAAAAAGGTACCGATTCTTAATATCATTTGGGGCAGGTTCCATGTGAATGCACTAAGAATTTTTTTCTATTGTAAAAAGATCCTTGCTAGTTATGTATCTTCCAAAAAAAAATATGCATAATACAAATGTTATCAGCCTATTAGAGGAGTAATGTCCAAATATTTGATCAATGAACTAAGTTCCGAAGCATTCGACAAAGCAAAAATACCCTTTCAACAGTAAACCATCAACCAACCAATGCTATGATGTCTTAAAATCACTTAGATTTGCAATGGCCATTCATGGTAAAACATAAATACATACTCAATTAAAAGGATGCCATATAGGAGCATATATGCCTATATGATCTCATCATGTTAAAGCAAATAAATTCTTATAATTTGAGGTTGATACATCAAATATTAATCTTGATTAATCTTTAAGGTTTCTTCGCATGGGACTTGAAGGATGTGTATTTCCTAAATGTGCCATTTTGAAGAACAACATCTTTTTCAAGATCACTTTCTTAATCATACATTTTTTGGAAATCAAACCTCCTTAAAAAACTAAATTCTTCAAAGAGCCAAACCTCATTTAAGATCCAAATCTCCTTAACAAGGAGAGTGAAATCTCAATATTAAATGCATTCTATCTTCTCCCACTCAAAGGATTTAAGTCTTACTAAATATGAGAGTCAAATTTCAAGATTAAATGTAGGCTTTCATCCACTCCCATCCAAAAGGAATGGTGTTTGGTATATTAATGAGACAAAATTTAATGAAACCTCTTGTATACAAATGAAATGCAACTCTTATATAACATAGAACTTTTCTCTAGCTTGTTTTCTTTGAATTTCTAGGAGTTTGTATGCATCATTTGATTTGGTCAAGACCTCCATGCCCTCCAACCCATGTTACTAAGGCAACTTGAATCCAATGCCATATGTTGATTTCTCAATAATAGTCATTAGTAGAACAACATATTATTACGGATAGCATCATTATGATAAGCATTAGAAATATCATCAATGGTAATATAAAAACTATGTCTATCAATGTATTCCTATATTTTTATTCTTTCCTTGAATCTATAATTTTTTGTAGAATTCTATAATCGAGACATTTTTAGAATGTTGTTTTCCCTCAAATTTAAACCCTCAAAAATTGTTTTGAAACTATCATTTTCTTCCTTCCTTCCAAGAAACTTGCTCTAAAATTTAATTCCACTTCCAAAAGGTCTATTATCCTTTTTGGTATACTCATTATTTTTATGAGAAGCATACTTTTTGTCAAATGTCTTATGAAAAATATTGCACAAGACCAAAATAGATGTTCAACATCAATTATAAAAGATATTGTTGTGGTGGCCTTGTTATTTTCTTCCCAATCAATAACTATCTTCTTAAGTGTAAAATTAATCTTTAGTTTCATTTTTTAATTAATTTATATTAAATAGCATAAAAGACTTCCATTACAAGTTTTCAAATTTTATAAACCTTTTGATTGAGAAGCTCAATATGAATTACATCACTTGGTAGCACCTTAATGTGAAAATGCATTATAATAAATGATTAGAAAATTATTGCGCCATTACAAAGTTCTTAAAAAAAAACACAAGGGAAAACTAGATGAAAAAGACTTGATGCAAAGTGACAAGCTTGGAAAAATTAAGTGTAATTTGGCTCCTATTTAGGATGAGTAATTTTATTAAACTTTGATCAAGAATTTTTGAGGTATAGAACAATCAAACTATCAAATATGCAAAACTATAATCCTGCTTTTACATGGATTTTGAACGTGCAAACAAACCTTCAAATTTTAACTTAAATCCTAATACAAAAGTGTGAAGGACTCAACAAGTAGGTTTACATGGTCCAACATTTCCCCTTACATATCTTGAAGGGACCATGGAAGGTGGCATTACAACAATATTTTTAATGATACTTCAAGAAAGTTAATAATATCCTTTCCACCTTCCTTCCAAGTTGTTGAGGACTATATCCAAAACAAGAGATGTTTTTTTTTTTTTATTAGAGCACTCCACAACTATTTGTAACTAAAATGAATTACAATTGGAGTAAACTGGTAATACTAAATAATGCTATTATTTGGAGGTATCTTTTACACAAAATGCAAAAATAATGTTCTTTTCATTATTGTTAAATGGAATTTTTTCTAACCAAAAATGCATAATCAAGTATTTTCATCCTACCATAAGTTGAGTAATATCATAATACTTGATCTATAAAATATCTATTAAACCATAAATGAACTAAATGAAGAAAAATTCAACCCTAGTATTCTAGTGATGCAAAGGCTCCATATGTTCAAGTGCTAATGACATCAATAATCTAAGGGAAAGCTGAAATCCAAATTAATTAATGTTATTAAAACCTTTTAAAATACAACCTAAATAAATGATCATAATGGAGGTAAAACATTGACCATGCTAGGAGTATGTGTACACCTATTTAGAGCATAAAAATTGATTTGGGCTCAACAATCAACAATTTAGCAACCAATGCTAAGTATAACCATCCATGAAATGACCAAACATGTAAATGACCACTCATTGCTAAAATATGAATATGGAATAATTAAAAGGTCTCAATATAGGAACTATATACTATAATAGTGTAGATATTTTTTATCCAATGATGAAGAGTATTTTCTACCTTTAAGAGACAAGAGAGGTAAATAAAAATAAAATTACACCATTTTTTATTTTCTATTTAGGGCTATCAGTGATATGAATATAGTGCTATATACCACTTGTGCCAATGTATTGTCAATAAAGTAAATAAATGGTTTTCTCTTTTCTATTTAGGGCTATCAGTGACATCAATATAGTTCTATATACCACTTGTTCCAATGTAGTGTCAAGAAAGTAAATAAATTTAGTGTCATTGTAACCTCAACTTAGAGCCGCTAAAATATGGAACCATATTTTTGCCTCTATGAAAAAAATTAAATTCATGGTGGTTGTGCTAGAGATGCTAAAAGTGACACAATAGGCTTAAAATATAGTATTTGCTTATAGAATAATTTGATCTTGATTCAAATTTTGATCCTAGTCCTTATATAATAATTTTATTTAATTCAAAATTTGGTCGTAATACTTATAAAATGTTATTCTCTAATGCATATTTTGGTCTTATTACATATAAGGATGTGTTTTGGTATCAGTCCTTACATGATTATACTTTTAAAACTTGTAACATGTTAGAACTTTTATTTTTTACAAAGTCTAAAAAGCCATTATTAATCATACTATACATAAATAAAATTAATGTTATTAAAACCTTTCAAAATACAACCTAAATAAATGATCATGATGGAGGTAAACAATTGGCCATGCTTGGAGTATGTGTACACCTATTTAGAGCATAAAAAATTATTTGGGCTCAACAATCAACAATTTAGCAACCAATGCTAAGTATAACCATCCATGAAATGACCAAACATGTAAATGATCACTCATTGCTAAAATATGTGTATGTAATAATTAAAAGGTCTCAATATAGTTATTATATACTATAATAGTGTAGATATTTTTTATCCAATGATGAAGAGTATTTTATACCTTTAAGAGACAAGAGAGGTAAATAAAAATAAAATGACACCATTTTCTCTTTTCTATTTAAGGCCATTAGTGACATCAATATAGTGCTATATACAATTTGTGCCAATGTAGTGTCAAGAAAGTAAATAAATTTAGTGTCATTGTAACCTCAACTTAGAGCCGCTAAAAGATGGAACCATGTTTTTGTCTCTATGAAAAAATTTAAATTCATGGTGGTGGTGCTAGAGATGATAAAAGTGACACAATAAGCTTAAAATATAGTATTTTTTATAGAATAATTTGATCTTAATTCTAATTTTTATCCTAGTCCTTATATAATAATTTGATCTTAATTCTAATTTTGATCCTAGTATTTATAAAATGATATTCTCTAATGCATATTTTGGTCTTATTACATATAAGGATGTGTTTTGGTATCAGTACTTACATGATTATACTTTTAAAACTTGCAACATGTTAGAACTCTCATTTTGTACAAAGTCTAAAAAACCATTATTAATCATACTATACATAAATAAAATTTAAATTAAAATATTCCTACAAAATTATACATGTGTTGATAATTTGTTATTACTTTACGTTATAGAATATGATATGTACAATTTGTATTTTGTACAAAATTTAAAAAATAGTTACAAAATTGCATAAAAATGGAGACATCAACAATCCCTCAAATTACCACATCATCATGATTAATCCTATTTTTATAAATTTGTTTGGTGGCATAGTAGAAGGTAAAAGTAGTTAGTGGGGAAAAAAGGAAAGAGGGCAATAGGACATGGAGGCTTTATACTAAAACACTCAATAATAGATAATTGTAGTACATTAAGCCACCTAATGGAGAGGTTATGGAATGAAAAAGAATTTTATTGTTGTTTTTGGAATTTAAAAATTGTTTCGACATAATACTCAAAGGTAAATTATGGAAGAAATTGGACTACAAAGCACTTATACATAGACTTTATGAGCAATTTGTAGCAATAATTAGAACTCCAAAAGGACTATCAAAGTGTTTTAGCAATGATATTAGGGTGAAACAAGGTTACCCATTGTCACCTACTTTATTTGACCTTTACATTGATAAATTAGAGAAATGAGTAGAAATGATGGACATAATACAATTGGGTAGTTATATAGTGAAACTCTTTCTTTTTTCCATTGACCTCATCATGATTGGCAAGACACTTGAAAGTTTAAAAGAACATCTAAAAGCTTTAGAGAATTTTTGTAAAGAAGTTGAGATGCACATAAACACTAGCAAGACTAAAAATAATGGTCTTCTCTACTTGGAGACAACAAAAACCTGTTTTTTATTTGAAGGTAATCCTTTAGAGGTAGTAACATAATACAAATACATGGGCTTTGATTTTCAAAGTAAACTCAATTGGGGAATATACAAGATAAAAATAACACAATAAATATGGACGACACTTTGCTCATTGCTAAATAGGGGCCAAAAAGTAGAGTTGTGGTATTGGAAAACCTTTAGGGTCTTTTTTGGGTTATTAGTTATTCTAGTGGTGCTATATGGGTGTGAGGTGTGGGCTAGTAATAGATCAAATTTTTTATGGAAACAACTAAAAAAATTCAAAAGTGACTAATTACAAATAATTTTAGAATTAAAATATCAGTCCTATATGAGATTTTACTTGCCAAGACATCGAGAAAGTGACTTTTCCACTAGAAACAAAAGCTATGATAAAACTATTAGGGTACCTAAAAAATACAAATAATGGAAGATAACATGTTACCAAAATAGGTAATCAAAGAAGATTTGTGGGATTGGAAAAACTTTAGGGTCCTTTTTGGGTTATTAGTAATTCTAGTGGTGCTATATGGGTGTGAGGTGGGGTTAGTAATAGATCAAAATTTAAATGGAAAAAAATAGAAAAACTTCAAAAGTGACTAATGACAAATAATTTTAGAATTAAAATATCAGTACCCTATGAGATTTTACTTGTCGATGCGTTGAGACATATACTTTTCCACTAGAAACAAAAGCTATGATAATACTATTAGGGTATCTAAAAACTTATAAAGAACTTATAAAGAATGGAAGATAACATGTTGCCAAAATAGGTAATCAGAGAAACATTGAATAGAAGAAAAGAAAAATGGATGAATCAAAACAAAAAGTGGAAGAAAAATGGAGCATTAAATTTTATTAGGTCCCAAACTCAAACAAAGAAATTAAATAGTATGTGAAACAAAAATTGACTTGTCATATAGTCTAAAAATTTAGGAAGGAAAAAATAGTTATACTTCAATGAGTTAAACCCAAACTATGAATATAGCAAAAAGAAGTACATGGATTCAAATATAAAATGGAAGGAAAAAATACTTATATCCCAACTAATATCTAGTTCACATAATCTTTGATGTGAAATTGGAAGATGAACAATTCCTCAGAAGGTATGGTCAAAATGAATTTATCTTTTGCACAACAAGAATAGTGGAGATCAAAAACTATTTTGTCATGGAATGTGAAGCCTACAATGACATCAACATGCATATGAGGACACTCTAAAGTAAAATAATTAATGGAAATTTTGAAGAAATTGAAAATAGAAAATACAGGAAAACTTCTCATCAAAATTAACAATAGAAAAAACACACTCCAAAAGATGATAAGAGGATGTTGAGCTTTTTGACTTTGTTGAACAATTTTATTTCTTGGATGTTTTTAAACTTTGGAACTCTAAATAGGAGATACAAGGTTGAATTCAAAATGGATTAGGATTGTGTACCATGCCCCATATTGTATTAAAGCTCTTAGTCCCATATATTGTTTTGCTCTTGTGCATGTAATTAAAATCATTTAATTTTATATTGCCTATGATCTATAGATTGTTAAAAACTACTTTACCTTTTTAGCATTATTGGTATTGCACTTCTCTATTGTTAGTCATCATACATCCAAGTGGTTATTGTTAAAGGACCTTACTAGACATTTTTAGCATGAAAGGGAAGATAGTCTTTCTAATTTGATATTTAAATAAAATTTATTATTTTATCTCTATAATCATAACTTGTTTAATATAGATTTGAGATAATCACTTCTATATAAAGTTTCCTTATATTGCCATTGTTTGATTGTGCCATAATAAAATTGAGTTTCTAGAGAAAATCTACAGTCTAGAGTTATTGTCTAAAGATACTGTTGTCTGAAAAATGGGTTATTTGAAGACATTAGTTTCATCATCTAACTTACCGTATAGAATATCCATCAATTTCTATCTAAATAAGGGATATAAAAAATGGAGTTTAATATTATCGTCTGAAAAAGGGACATCTAAAATAAACTTTGACCCTACCATCTATTGATTAGGCCATCTAGAAACAAGGTGGTCTAAAGATTCACGAGGCTCATCTATTGTGAAGTTTTCATATAATCAATGCATGGGCCTTATTAAGCTTGAGTTAATTGTGTAAAATGTTTGTATTTGCATGCATGAGAGAGTGTAAATATACAAAATATAGCTCATTATTGTTTGAAGCTTTAGTGCTTAGCAAAGTGAAGTTTAAGCATTTTCTAAGAGGAGACATCCAGTAAAGTGTTGTCAACTGAAGGCTTGAATCATGAAGAAAGAAAAATATATACATGGAATATCACATCAAGTAAATAAAAGAATTCAATTTTGTTGCATGCAAAGTAACCATAATGTCTAGTTAAAAGCAAAAAAGAAGATGGAAAAATAAAATACAATTTATATTTTAAAGTATGCAAAATTATTTTGAATAGTTATTATGTACTAAAGAAAAATCTGAAAGCACGAGGATACGGAAACAAAAAGGAATATGCCACAAGAAAGAACAAGAAAGGACATATGCAAATTGACACAAGATAAAAGCAATATGAAATATCGTAATCTCTTTATTGATACGCTTTTCAAAATGTGTTACAATACGTCTCCTTCCTTTTTAGGGGATAGGAGCGTCAAATGTGTTTCTTGTCACAACATCCATGGATCACAATCCTTCTTCCGCGTGCCCACATGTAAGATGGGCGGACCAAAACGTCGCCGCCACTTGCGTATATGATTCTTTGCTCTTTCCTGCTCCTCTGCTATCGGAAACCTACGTTCAAAGAAACAGAAAATATTAGTAGCACCTGCGGATAGAATGAAGCATGTATTTCCCAAGGCCTATTGTCAGTAAATGCATGAAAATATTAAAACGATAATGAAATGACCTCGGATCGACCTGAAAATTTCATAGTAGCATAAATATGTTAACATAAGACCACTACAAAAAGAACAGTCTAGAAATTCCTCACAGATTTGTATTCGCTCCAGGGTGGGACGAATTGACCTGTAATAACCTGTCAGAAAGCACCCTCTTCAATGTCCTATCTCGAAAGCTCCAAATGACCTGCAAACTTGGGGTTAGCTAATTGGGGGTGTTTTGGGAAGACCCAGAAGGTCAGATTTCTCCAATTTTGCTCCTATCACCCAGATTTTGCTGGTGCCATCTGCAAGTTAGTAAAGGCGAGAAATAACAAAAACTTGATCAAAATTGCTCCAAATGAAATGAAATTTGAACTGTAACCTATTTAACCTATCTAGAATCAAATGCAAAAGAAAAACCAGAGAAATCTATCACAGATTTCTATTCATCCCGGGGTGGGGCGAATTTTACTGTGACAGATTGGGGAGCGCCCGAGGGCAGGACGCCCACCGTTTGAGGCATTGTTTCGGCACCAATCCACTTGGGATGGGTCCAAAACTGGTTATGGGGTGTTGTCGACAAATTTTGGGAATTGTTGTGGCCAAAAATTGGGTTTTGGGTCCGGATTCGCGCTTCTAATAGTCGCCCAATAACCTCCCTTTCGAATGAGAGATTAAGGATGTAAAAGCACAAATCGCAAGTAGGTATGTAAATTGGCAGCACTTCGTTGCTCAAATGCTCCTTCTCTCGTATATCTTTTGGGTGGGAAAACTCCCCAATTTATAGACCTTAGGGTCTCCTTGTTTGAATTGCGCATGCGAGGGCGCCACTTGAGTTAACTGTCCTATTTTTAGAGAAAAGCTAACTCCCTGATTAAAAATCTTCTTGCATGAGGTTTCTAAAATAAAGACACTCATCATTGAAGTCTCTCTTCTTGAATAAAAGCTATTCCTCACAATTGCATGGCCTGAAGCCTCAGTTAACTGGCGGAGTTGCCGAGGTTTGACTTTTTTTGCCAGTCAAACCTTCTATTCGCCTCACCCTGGGGTGAATGCTGCTATTCGTCCCTGGGTGGGACGAATGCCAGTTTGTATTCGTCCCGGGGTGGGACGAGCAGAGAGCAAGGTGCCAAAAAGGTGCCAAATTGACCTTTGACCTTCCAAACTACTTTTGGGAGTGGTTAGGACCACTGTTTGACCTCCGGGGGCTGCCCTAGGGGCTGTTTGTGTCAATGCGATCAGCGCTTGTTGTCACGTAATCGGATTGGTGTTGTTTTGGTGTCTACGAGATGCCCCTTTTTGGGAAGCGTTGTGCAAGGCGCAACGTCGAGCAAAAATAGATAACCAACGCACTAATGATTAGGGTTTCTCAGTAACCTAACCAACTCTTGATGCCCCAAGTATGGAAAGGGCATGCATTCTTGAATCCTTGCTTCTGACGAGCTAAGGAACTAAAGTCAAGTGTTAACCTTGTTCAGTGAGGTGTTACTTGAACTTGGACATTGATCAGTCATGAATAGGCAAAGGGCGCAACCTTTTGTCTATGGGAACCTTGAGTTCATGATTCATGAATGTCAAGTGTTTGATCAGCTTGTGATAATTGCTTGTTTGCTGCCCCAAGCAGGGGCATGATTGTCTTTGTCAATGATCCTTTGAATGCGTGTCATTTCCAAGATTGGGTATGTTGTTGTTGATTGGCGACTAAGTGTGACTACCCCCTCAAGCGACGAATCGATGAGGGAATGACCGACATGAGAAAAGCGACGAGTCGCTTGACCCAAGATGACTTAGGTAAGGGTGCCTTCAGTTGTTTACCATTAAATGCAAAAGTAGTTTCTGAACATTTTGACCTATTTTTGGTGGGTTTGAACCCTTTTTGTGACGCATTTCGGAGCTGAAATTGGCAAAAATCCGTCTTCCCATGGAGCGGTCCGGCTATGGTAGCCTTCTTAGGGAGTAGGATAGTGACAATTTGTGACCCCAATATCTATTTTGGATGCCAAGAATGTCAGGCGCAAATGCGCCTTCATTCGACAATGTTATTGCTATTTTTGGGTGGGTTTTGACCCGTTTTGGTGATGCCATTTGGGGATGAAATTCTCAAAAATCCGTCCTCCCGTGGAGCGGTCCGGCTATGGTAGCCTTCTTAGGGAGTAGGATAGTGAGGATTTGTGACCCCGACATCTATTTTGCATGCCCGGAATGTCAAGTGCAAAAGCACTCTCATTGGACAGTTTTATTGCTCTTTTTTGTGCATTTTTGTGCATTTTTTGGCTATTTTTGAAATTTTTGCTCTGTATTCATCCCTGGGTGGGACGAATTCCTATTTAGTATTCGTCCCAGGGTGGGACGAGCGCTAACTAGAGTGCTCATCCTAGGGGGGAATGAATACAAGCTCAAAAAGCCTTTTTAAAGGCCAAAACTGAGTTTTGGGCTCATTTGCATTTGTTTTTCTTGGCGATTTGGAGCTCTGAGGAGGAGGAGGTCAATTCTGCGAAGCGAAGCACTACGGAATTTTTCTTGCGACCATGAGTGCACACACCGGATCGAGCGGCGGAGCCGAAGCGCTACCAGTGAGTGCCCTTCCTCTTTATTGTTTTGTATTGCTATTGAAAACCGCAAGTTGGTTATTATTTTTGTGTTTTTGTTTATTTTGTTGGTTACGGTTAAAAATGAAACCCTAGTCTCTCAAAATTATCACTTAGTTTAAAACTTAGGATAACTCTAGTCAACAAATATCAGAAGTTAGTTTAAAACTTAGCTAAAAAACTTAGTTTATAACTTAAAATCTCGCTGAACCAGAATTGAACCAAAGTCAAAATGTAGGTGAGAAACGTAGGGTAAAACTGAACGTAAAACGTAGCTCAACCCTAGGTAGTTGTTGTTTTTGTGTTATTAATTTTCCAGTGCAAAGTGAAAAACCCTAGGTCTGAAAATTATTTTGTGACTATTTTTGTTTGTTTTTTTAAATGAGCCGTTAGAGTTAAAAACCCTAAAACGGACCAATGATTGTTTTTTTTTTTTTTAATTTATCAGTTAGAATTAAAAATCCTAGGTCTGACAAATTAAGTTCCTTGTTTTTGTAATTGTTTTTGTTGTTAATTAATCGGTTAGAGTTAAAAACCCTAGATCTGACAAATTACGTTTTTGAATGTTGTTTTTTTTTAATTTATCAGTTAAATTTAAAACCCTAAAACTGACAAATGATTTTTTTTGTTTTGTTTTGTAATTGTTTTAATGTTTTTATGTTGTTTTCTTTTGCAGGTTGTGAAGAGCCGGTACCGGGTACCCACTATTTTTATTGACGCACGTGCAGCGTTGACTTTGGCATACTAGGATTGGCTTGACGCCCTTGGGCTCAAGCAGGTGACTCGGCTGGAGCCGGTGGTCGGGGATCGGGCTTATCTGACGGCCCTGATCAATCTGTGGGATCCCCGGACCAACACCTTCCATCTCCCAATAGGGGAGATGATGGTGACCTTGGAGGATGTCTATCGGATTCTTCGGATTCCAATAGATGGACTGCCGATCCGGACGACGTCGCGGGATCGGAGGACAACAATACTGATACGCTATTTTGGGCATGGGGAGGAGTTGGGTGTGGAGAGCCCAGTGGAGAGGGCGGAGATCGACTGCCAGATGGGTGGCATACTGGTTCGATGGTGGTTAGAGAAGGGTGTGTTGGGAGTGAGGCACGCATTACTCATGGGCCTCATTTCCAACATGCTGCTTCCTGACTCGTCGGGTGTGAGGTTCCCATGGAACTTGCTAGAGGTGGTGTTCAGGTTGGTGGAGTGTCCAACAGACACACCGATGATTATGAGATGGGGGTAGACTCTGCTAGCATAGCTCTATGATGAGTTGTACGAGGTCCATTGCTAGAAGCGAAAGGGGATCAGTTGCAGCTACTTGTTGCAGTGTTGGGCTTGGCAGCACATAGCAGTGGAGAGGCCTACGGGGCTGCCCTGGATGACTTGGGTGGAGATGGCAGATCGGGAGATCGGATATGGGGTACTATGGTGGAGGTCGAGGAGCAGGGTTAGAGTCGATGATGGGCAGGTGCCGTAGGGCACTATGCTGATGCCTTCGCTCGGCTTACTCTAGGGGAGGTGTTTCGCGCCCCTATCGAGACTGTCCAGCCTGGCCTGAGGCTGGAGAGTGGCTCCGATGGGTATGGAGGGAGCGATGGCTGATTGGGAGGCATGGGACTAAGCAGGAGTTGTTCCCATATGGCCGGGTGACACGATAGTTTGGGGTGCACCAGGGGATGCCTGGTGAGCCCACGGTCTATCGACATCGGGGGGATGAGAGGACTCTGGACCGGCTAGTCGTTGCACCACTTGGCGAGGATTCAGATACGGCTATTGACATCCCAGATGTGGATGACATTGGAGTTACTATCGAGTATGAGCAGTGGTGGACTTTACGGTAGTGGCGAGGTGAGGGGCCTCTAGGCGGGGCAAGGCGGTAGTAGGGGATGAGGGTGCAAAAGCACCAGATGAGGGTTGGGGTGCTCCACTGGATGATGCAGAGATGGTGGAGGTTGAGGATGTGGGTGAGGATTATGGGGTTCTGGACCGAGTCAAAGATGCGAGGACGTCTCGAGAGCGAGTGGGAGCTAGAGCGAGGCTGCTGTCCCAGATTGGCCAATGCCTCAGGTAGTGTCGGAGGACATGGAGGCAGGGTTGCACGTTGAGAATGCACGATTGAAGGGGCTACTATGGAGGCGATATGGGGAGCTGGGAGAGGCTTTGCAGGAGAGAGATCTCCTATGGACTCAGCTGGTGGAGCGGGAGAATGCATGGGCTACGTCCCATCGATAGGAGGGGGATACCGATGCTGCATGAGAGAGGGATCTACTACGGATGCAGCTAGCATAGTGCGATGACGTAGTAGCTTACTACCATCGATGAGAGGTAGAGTGGGATCAGCGGGAGTCAGATTGGCATCGGTGGGAGGTAGATTGGCATCGGTAGGAGGCAGATTGGCATCGACATCGGATGGATATGGAGGGAGAGATCATCCGCCTTGGTGGGCGGTTACCTGAGCCTCCTGGAGGGGGTTCTTCATGGCGGATGAGAGACAGTGATACTGAGCAGTCAACATCATCCCATCGCCGATGGCTAGATGAGGGGGGCACTAGTAGGCGTGATGCAGGGGTGAGCAGCAGTCACCCTGAGAGGTCCCATAGGACCCACACCACGGGGGGTAGTTCCCGTCACACCGATCCTGCGTGATCATGGTGGCCGACGCCCTAGGCTTGGGGGTTTTTGAGTTTTTGGCTGTTGTGGCGGGGTCAGAGGACCGGTTCATTGTAGCCTACGGGCATTTTGTTGATGATATATATATACAGATGATTCTATTTTTTTTTGGTGTTTATAAACTTTTCATGATGTGTCTGTCTGTTTATGCACATTGATTTATAATGATGGATGCATATGGGATTATAATTGCGATGTTTCTAATTAGATGATGTATGCATATGGAATGAATGAAATGATGTGTTGATAACTTGTCGATGGCACCATAGATTGTACAAGATTTTACTGGCTTGCTGTACTTATGGGATGACTTTGTGGAATGACGTTGCATGTGACAACTTTGTTTTTGTATTTTGCATATTTTTTGATGGTGATGTATGGAATGAAATAGACCAGTTGTTTTTAAAATGTAGTTAAGCTTTTCTTGAGATTCAGATATTTTAACTAACTAGCCAAGACTGTACATTTATCTCGCAAGACTTTTGAACAAGGTATAAATCCGACTTGGAGGTTAACCAAGTTATTTCACATCCCTGTGTGTGCAATTGAGTTCGTTTATGTGGTATTTGTCAGGATACCGCCAATGCCAGATAGGCTATCAACCAAACTTGTACTGAGGATCACCTAACTAGCTCCACTAACTCCATTGTTGTATTTAGCAAGATTAATCCATGGGACAATCTAAGGTACCATAAGCTAGCTCATCCACATGCAAACATTGGTCTACGCACACGCAAAGCTAATGTGACAGACATATCGTCATGCGGGTAGGATACCGCCATTGCCAGGTAGGTTGTCCACCAAACTTGTAATGAGGATCACCTAGATGGTTTTCGAATACTGAGAATTCCAGGGATTCAAGTTCAGGATTTTTATTGGCTCAATGGTTTAGGATATTTGCTCGTATACAAAGTGATGAAAAATCACTGTTTATTTTGTTCTTTTTTTTTTTGTTTGAGCAAGGATTTTGAATAGTGGTGATAACCACTGTTATTTGATTTGGCTTTTGAGCTTTGTAAGGTTAAGCTGGTATGTTGTGATTGGAATAACATTGATCCTTTTAGGCCTTGGGGATGACTACCCATCCTTGGCAGGGACGTGTAGTACGAATCCTTACGACTTTGGGAACCAAAGGGTAGTATGGAGATGATGAAGTAAGGGTATTGATCTTTTAGGCCTTGGGGATGACTACCCATCCTTGGTAAGGACGTGTAGTATGAATCCTTACGACCTGAGAGACCAAAGGTGATTGTGATGATGGTGTTTTTGAATGGTCATTGATCCTTTTATGCCTTGGGGATGACTACCCATCCTTGGCAGGGACGTGTAGTATGAATCCTTACAACCTTAGGAACCAATGGTGAGTTTTGAATTGTTGTTAGTAGTGAAAACCACTGTTGATTAGAAGGAATGAATGGGGAAGAGCTTGTCCTTTTGTCAATTCTCAGCATTCTTGAACCATTCGCACAGGGGATGAACAGGCTAATCTTTCACCGATGGTACCCTAGACTGCTTTGTAGGTTTCTCTTGCGTTCACACAACTTAGGAATTATTTTATGTGTGTAAATTTGTGTAGGGATATTACATAACGAGGCGTGACCCAAGTAAAATTTTCCTGTGTAAAATTTGTTTGACTTTGTACAATTTTTGGCTAGAAAGTTAAAGACAACTGAATGACGAAAACCCTAAATACATTAGGAGACAACTGACTTTGCTAAAAATAGGGATGGTGTGATGCGGGATGTATGCATTGATAAAATTGATTTGATGTGAAAAATGATGGGATTGCCAAGTAATGACAATCTATGGTGCTTTTGACTTGTATAACCAGCAAATATGCAATGTATGAATGTGATGCCTAATGCAACCTATATTTTTGTATTTTTGATGTTTTATGAGTATGCATGGAATGGAGATGCAATTTTTTTGTTATTTTTGATGATTTTATTGTTTTTGTTTATTTTTGAATATTTGTTTTGACCAAGCGGTTATGGTAACCCTTGGAGCTTTTGGTTTGACCAAAGGGTTTATGGATACCTTTGGGGCATTTGTGGGGTTGACCAAGTGATTATGGGAATCCTTGGAGCTTTTGGTTTGACCAAAGGGTTTATGGACACCTTTGGGGCATTTTGGGGTTGACCAAGCGATTGTGGAAATCCTTGGAGCTTTTGGTTTGACCAAAGGGTTTATAGATACCTTTGGGGCATTTTGGGGTTGACCAAGCGATTGTGGAAATCCTTGGAGCTTTTGGTTGGACTATGGCTCTCTAAATGTGGAATGGCCTCAAATGAATGATGTTCAAGGGTTCGAGCTCCTTGATTCCTTCAAGAGAGGCAAGCCGGTAAGTTCCAGGTCCTATTCGACTATCAATCACATAAGGACCTAACCAGTTTGCTACAAACTTGTCCCTCAGATGGGACGATAAATTAGAATTCTGTTGGTTCTCTTTTAAGACCAAATCTCCAACCTAAAAATCCCTTAGGTGAACCTTCATGTTATATGCTCTCTTAAGTCGCTCTTGATAGATACGCAAATGCTCGAGAGCATTGACGTGTCGTTCATCAAGCAACGTAAGTTGATCTAACCGGGCCTACCACGCAGTGTCATCATCGATGAACTCTTGCATTGATATGCGCAGCGAAGGGATTTCCAACTCAAGAGGCATGACAGCCTCGGAGCCATACACCAATGAAAATGGAGTTGCCCCAGTGGGCGTCCGAATGCTAGTGCGATAAGCCCATAGGGCAAGCGGGATCTGAATGTGCCAATCCTTATGATTATCTATGATGGTATTTTTGAGGATGGCGATGAGCTTTTTATTAGACGCCTCTACTTGCCCATTTGCCTGCGGATAATAGGGTGTTGAAAAACTATGCTAAATTTTGTACTTTGTGGTCAAAGCACGCACATCTTTGTTCTTGAAGGGCATCCCATTATCCGAGAGGATCTTGGATGGAATACCAAAATGACAAATGATATTATGCAAAATAAACTCCGCAATGCGGGGTCCAGTCGTAGAGGTTAACGGAATTGCTTCCACCCACTTGGTAAAATACTCTGTGGCTGTAATGATAAATGTGTGATGACCCGACGACGCAGGGGAGATCTTTTCGATTAGATCAAAGCCCCACTATGAAAAAGGCCAAGCCGATTGGATCGGTTGCAAGGCCTGAGAAGGTACGTGTGTCAAATTGGCATGATGTTGACACTTCACGCACTTCTTCACATATGCACAACAATCTCGCTCTAAAGATGGCCAATAATAACCCATGCGGAGAATGCGCTTTGCGATGGCCATACCGCTGAAGTGGCCACCACATGTACCATCGTGGGCTTGGGTGATCGCCCAAGCGGACTCCTGTTGGTCCAAGCAACGGAGGAGGATTCCTTCATAGCTCCGACGATACAAAATGTCTCCTAGCAAGACATGTTTTGCCGCTTTCTGTTTGAATGATCTTTTCGTGGCTTGTGTCAATCCAAGTGGGAGAGTACCTAGCTTGAGGTAATCCCTTAGGGGTGTGTACCAATCCTGCTGATCAGAAACCTCGATGGTATGAACAGCCAATCCCTCTTGAAGTTCATCCCGAGCAAAAGCTGAGCAGGAAAGAACTTGTAAAAACAGCGTTGTATTGCTATTAAGAGGGGTAGGGGAGAACAAGGACCCCCAGTTGGCTTGAGTCAAACAATATTGGATTCGAGAAAACCTATCCGTAGATGGTTCAATCTGGATCAAGTGGATTCCTGGCGTGAGGTCAGAGCTTGCACGCTCCATCGCGGGTTGCGATAATGTCTTGACCTGAATGGTTGTCATCTCACCGAAAGGGTCTTGCGGGATTAGTGACCCCAAGGAGGCCATAGTATCCACAAAATGATTCGATGATCGAGGGAGTGCCTCGATGTCATACCATTCAAGTTGTGCCAGGAATTTGTCCACAAGGGCTTTATAGGCCTGCAGAACTGGGCATTTACATTGGAATATCCCCTTAACTTGATTGACAATTAACAGCGAATCACCAAAGATGTTCAATCGTTTAATGTTCATGGTGACTGCTGTCTGAAGACCTATGAGCAAGGCTTCGTATTCTGCATTGTTATTGGTGCACGGGAAGTCTAATTTAAATGACAGAGGCATTGGAGCCCCTTGTGGAGTGAAGAATACAATTCCCGTGCCACCTCCTTGCTCACACTTAGAACCATCGAAGAATAGGGTTATGTCAACCTGTGACTCAGGCTCATCAGAATCTGGCGATTCTGAAACATGGAAGACCCCATCATCAGGTAGTTCGAAGGTCAGAGGCTGATCGTCTTCAAGAGGAGCCTCTACCAGTTGATCGGCGATGACTTGACCTTTTATGGATTTCTGTCCAATGAATTCTATGTCAAACTCCATCAACAACATGATCCATTTTGCCGTGCGGCTACTATGATAAGTACGACTCATCATGTATCGCAATGGATTCTCCTTAGACACAACATACGTCTTGTTGCTCAACATGTAATGGCATAGCTTCTTGGTAGCAAACACCACTGCCAAGCAGAGCTTCTCGACATATGCATAGTTAAGTTCATAACTGACCAGGGTGCGGCTAAGATAGTAAGTAGCCTGTTCTTTGTGCAATTCATTGTGCTGGGACAACATGGCGCCCAGTGCCACCTCAGTAGCTGAGATGTATAAGTAGAATGACACTCCTGGTCTAGGTGGTGCCAATACTGGTGGCGAAGCCAAGTACTATTTAATATCATCAAAGGCTGACTGGCACTCGTCATCCCAATGGAATGCTACCCCCTTGTGCAATAATTTATTCATGGGTCGGCACTTGTCAGATAACTGCGCTATGAAGCGTTTGATCGACGCAACCTTTCCCTGTAGACTTTTGAGCTGCTTGATGGTAGTTGGGGGAAGCATTTCAAGGATTGCCTTGACTTTGTTGGGATCCACCTCGATTCCTCGTTTGGAGACTATGAAACCCAAGAGCTTTCCAGATGTGATGCCAAAGACGCACTTCTTGGGGTTTAGTCTGACTTTATGCTCAATGAGGCGATCAAGTATCTTGCGTAAGTCATCGAGATGATTGGGGCGCAAAAGAGATTTGGCCAACAAATCATCCATGTAATCTTCCAAAGTTTTGTGCATGTAATCATGGAAGATGTACGTCATGGCACGTTGGTAGGTGGCGCCAACGTTTTTAAGGCCAAAAGGCATGACCTTATAACAAAATGTCCCCCAAGGCATTGTGAATGCCATTTTTAGTTGGTCCTCGGGATTGATACGAATCTGATTGTATCCTGAGAAACCATCCATGAGGGAAAGCATTTCGTGGCCCGCTGTAGCGTCTACCAATGCGTCGATGCTAGGCAAGGGGAAATCATCCTTAGGACTCGCTTTGTTTAGATCTCAAAAATTGGTGCATATGCGAATCCTCCCATCGGGCTTCTTGATGGGTACCATGTTAGACAACCATGGTGGATAATCCATGCAGATGACAAACTGTGCATCCAACAACTTTTGCAATTCATCTTTGACCATTAAGGCCACTGTTGGGTGCATCTTGCGTAGTTTTTGCTTTACTGGCTTGATTGTCGGATCCAGCGTTAAATTATGCGTGACTAGCTACGGGTCTAGCCCCGACATGTCTTTGTATGACCATGCAAAAACCTCCTTCTTCTCCTTGAGAAGGGCAATGTAATCGGCTTGCTCTTCGGGGGAGAGACTTACCCCCAGCTTGAGAATCCATGGATTCATTGGATCTGTGTCGATGTCTACGTCAGTCGTTGCCTCGACCGACATGTGGGATCCATCCTCCAACTGGTGTGGAGTTGGGATCAGATGGATATCATTTGCTGAATTAAGATCATCGTTAGGAACGTCAGGTTCCTCTTCAGCATGGAAGACATCCCGAGTCTATCCTGGAGTGAAATGAAACATCCCACCGCAAGGCCAGTACTCTGATGGGGAGGGTGGTGTGTCAGCGCGATCCCAATCTATAGCCTCTATGTCTAGATGCAATGACCGTGTTGGGTCGGCTGGATCATGGATGGGGGCGGTCAAGTCAATGGAGATCATGTTGATGAAATGATTGTAACCTCCATTACCGTAGGTGTGATAACTCTGACATTCTGGATGTTCTTGATGCTTTGGATCTGGCTCTGTAGGCACTGGTACAAAGGGATCGGCCCTATGCACGGACATGCAGATAGGGTCTACCCTAGGCACTGATGGTTTGATAGGGTCTCCAGGTGGAAGATGCTCTCTGTGTACCTAGAGTGGCGGGTGCAGTAATTGCTATAACTATGTCGGGTTGAGGTGCCACCTATGTCTTGGACCTATGTGTAAGTGTTCAAACATGTCATCTATGTCCAAGGGATACTTGTTGTTGCATTTGTCGCATGTGGTTGAGATAGGCCATCTCGGTTTCATCTTCATAATCACTATCAGAGATCCAAAGGCCTTCGTTTGCTGCAACAACGGTTTGCGACAAATGGAGCTCATCTTGTTCGAGCAAATTAATATGGTCCCATCGAGGTTGTTCCGCTCTCTACGGGGGGACCTGATTTTCTTGAGGTGGCCTCTGCTCAATTGGACCATCCAATGGGAACATGGTCAGGAAGCTTTCTTGATAATTATCCATGGGAAGCATGTGGGAATGATTGCTTCCTGACTCAAGAGGATCCCAAGGTGCTACCTCGTACTCCAACTCATCATCCGAAGACCCTTCTTGGTCTTGTTCATACCCTTCATGGAGGTGAGTCCTTGAATTGTCTCCCGTTGCGACCGAAGGGAAAGGGTTGTTGAGGTCAACAAGGTTGTTTGTGTGTAATGGGAAATAATCCCCCAATGTATAAGTTGTATTTGGATTGGCATATGGATCTGATGCCAACCCATCCTTGTTGCCTATCCCTAGGCCTTGCATGTTTTTGACCAAGATGTCGAGGGGCAAAGGGTGATTAAACCCTACTCCTGACTTGTCATAAGGCATTTGGTATCTTGGCTGGCATAAAACATGCACTCCTTGTTCATACCTGCCCAACCCATATCCATGCCAATTACATTGGCTAAGATATCTTAATGCGAAGTCTGGGTTAGACAGATAATTGACATCCTCAACAAAGGGCTCTTCATCTTCCTCTTCTTGTAGGGAAGGTTCAACGCCATTATCCAGGCCCCCATAAATAAAGTTTGTCTGATTAGGTGGGTAGCCTAAAGGAACCACAGAGCCTATGGGGAGTCGAGGTCTCCCCATGTCTTGCATGGACTCAATTGTGGGCGTTGCTATAATGTTTTGCACTAGATACTCCCCCAATCTTGTGTTGGCCATCTCAACTGTGATTGTTGGCATTTGAGGGGGAGCGAATGGAAGTTCTCCCTGAGTCCACTCCATGTGGGGTGAACTAGGTGCCTCGACTTCCATTCTACTAGGCTTCTCTTCTGTCGAGATGTTGGAGACTAAGGGTGGTTCCTCTTCCAGGGGCTTCTTTCCTTTGTCCTGTGGTGTGGCCACCGTAGGTGGCATCATTGTGGGAGGACCAGATGAAGAAGATGGACCCGCCTGGGAATTTGATTGCCTTGGTAATGGAGATTCCTACGTAATCGGACCCTTTTTAGATGGATTTAACTAAAAATCCAAATGCGTTGATGGAAGGGTCGACTGCGGCATTAGTTGCATTGAATTGCAGTATTTGAAAGGCTCTAAATCTGTAGGGACTACATGCACCTGTCCTTCAAATGTATACTTCAAGCATTGATGAGCAATTGAAGGGACACACTTCATGTCCCGGATCCAAGGTCGCCCCAACAAGATATTGTAAGCCATCTCACCTTCTAAAATGTGGCACAATGTATGAATGGTCTTTTGTCCCACTTGTATGGGTAGGACAATTGTGCCAACTATCGAGCATATCGCATCATTGAATGCTCGAAGAGTATAAGTGGAAGGTACGATGTGAGAGGCCGACAACTTCAAATGTTTTAATGCGGCGGTTGTAATAATGTTACTGGACGAACCAGTGTCTACCAACACCCGCTTATACGGAATCCCGTTGACCCATGCAATAACGTGCAGGGGTGGATCCGCCACATCACCAGCCACCGATTTTAATTCATCTTCTCTAAAGGTGATGACTGGTTTCGTACATTGTTTCACATGGCCCACGAAGTTGTTGAAAGAATTTGCTTCATGGGGATGCAGCTCAATTGCCTTTAATATCTCCATGAGAGCCTCCCGATGGGGCGTTGATTGTTGAATAAGCTCATATATGGAGAGCCTAGCCGACGTGGTCCTTAGACTTTGAGTAAGTCTAGTTCGAATCGTGGCCATTGGTCTAGGCGGGGGAAGCTATGTAGGGTTCGGTTGAGGTTGTGACGTTGATGGAACTTCTCTTGTGGCTACCGCGGGGGCAGCTCCTGGGTATCTCTTGTTCCTTGTCACTATGCTTATCATCCCCACATACCCCTCCATGGGGCAATTCTGTTGCACCTCATTGACGTGAAGAGGTTTTGCTTGTGCATCATGTGCGGGCAAAGGGTCTCTAAAAACGCCCATTTGTTGGTTGTTGGGCGCTATGGGGTTATCCACTACCAATGTATTATTGTCAATGAGGTCTTGCACCAAACCTTTGAACTTCCAACAGGCGTTAAGGTCATGTCCCTTTCATCTGTGGAACCTACAGTACAAGTCCTCCCTGTACCCCTTAGGCTTTGGCGCATTAGGATCTATCATTTGAATCTCTGGCAGATTAATCAAGTTTGCCGCTGACAAACGGTCAAACAAGGAGTCCTTGGACTCTGTGTATGGTGTAAATTGCTGCCTAGGGTGACGCTGCTGATTTTGTTCCTGCTTTTGGTTTTCTCTATCATAATTGTTTGGAGGCACCACCTGATAGTTAGCCTTCTGAGGCTGTGTTGCTTGGGCAGGCTTAGGGGCATTGATAGCAACTTGATTGACCACGGTGGGTTTCTGTTGCATAGTCCCTATTTTAGTGCTCTTGTTCCATTCTTTTTTCTTAGGCTTGGCAATTTTGCCATCTTGTATCTTGATCTCTTCGATGATTCTAGCTTGCACCAGAGCTTCTTCTAAAGTGGCATATTGCTGCAGCTGCAATAGCACAGAGATCGATCGCAAACAACTCTTTGCGAACATTTGAGTTAGGTCGGACATAGGAGGGAGATAGGGTAGCTTTGAAAGCAACGTCCTCCATCGGTTCCCATATGCCACCATAGATTCCTCCTCATACTGCTTGAGGCTAGCTAGATCGCTTAGTGATGCCTTTTTCTTTGTGTTGAAGGCGAAACGTTCTAGGAACGCGTCCACTAGCTGATCCAAGTTGCAGATGCTATGCTTCGGTAGTTGAGTAAACCAATCCGAGGCAGGGCCTGCGAATGTGGTTATAAATGTTCTTAATAGCAAAGCATCATTGTCCTGAATGCCAAAGCATTGGCTCAGGAATCGAGTCACATGCTCTTGGGCATCTTCCTCCCCTCTAAAGAGTGCCAACTGGGGCAGCTTAAAATGTTTGGGGTATGGAGGTGCCGACACTGACGGATGCATAGGATGACTACGGAGTTGGCGTAAAGTAGGCTTTTGGGGCCCAGAAGTCTTGAGCTCCATAGTCTCTAAGCGTTCTAACAACACTTTGTATGCATCGGAGGACTTGATCTCCTCCTCCTTGGTTTGCTCCCGCTGTGGGTTGTGGGGAACTTGAGGCCTTTGGAGGGATAGCTGGGTAGCACCCCTTCTGCCTTGATAGGGCGTTTCAGCCCGCTCTTCTTCTTGTTCATAATCCTCATAAGCTTCTTGAGGAGTGTCTAGCCTAGGCCTGTAAACATTGATGGGTGCCCGTGGAGGGTGCCCATCATGGTTTCGGGGAGTGGCCTCCCGCTCAGGTCTAGGAGGTCTTAGAGGCAGTGCTTGATGAGGTCACGGAGACCTGTCTCGCACTAAGGGGTTGTGCCTCTCATACACTTCTGATTTATGTGCGCGAGGGGCTGGGACCTTCTTAGGCACATTGTTGTGAAGCAATTCAGTTGTCTGACGCTGAATGCGCTCTTGGTTAAGGTGACACAAATGTTCTAATTGTTGTTGGTCTTGCCTAAGCCACGTGATTTGCGCTTGGCGGGCGGCTAGTTTGGCAAATGCCAAGTCAATTTGTTCCATCGTCTCTTGTTTAGGAGGCCTAGATGCCTCCCCTACATGTCTTTCTTGGTCATGGTGCTCCGAGACCCCTATGGGTTGCTTCCCTCTATCGAGGTTAGCGACATTCACTTGAGGCTCTGGCCTCAATGAGCGATCCTGATACATAGCGGGTGCAGACGTGCATCGTTCCCATGCTGTGTACTACTCTTGAGGAACGTAGTGATCTTCCTCACACTCTCTATTATATGCATAAAAGGTGCGGGCAGAATTGTCTTGCCCTGTCTGGAAAGCCTGATACTCTGGATATGGTCTAGTGTTTCTAACGTTAATCAGGGGTAAATTAGGAGTAACAAAATCATATGGTTCCTCCTTGTGGACCCTTTGTTGTTCAAGCACTTCATCACTAGGCCACCCATAACGAGTTTCCAAGGGAGGCCTTATATCTAGGTCGAGTGCTACATGTAGGTTTTCTTCTTGAAAGGATCTTTGCTGAGTGGGGGTACCCCTTAAGGAGGTGCCTCTATGTTGAGTGGGTGTGCCCCTCAAGGGGGTGCCTCTATAGTCTTGTCTAGTGATGGCATGAGTTGGAGTGCCCCTCAAGTCCTCTAATCATTTCTAACGCATGATGTGGACTAACTTGTGTATCCTGCCGCCAAGGCGGGATGACCAAGTCCTCAAGACTATATCGGAGGTGACTTGTCCCCCTTGGTGCACTCTCTGCAGCTTCTTCCCGTGATCGGGCTCGGCTACGGGTGTACACCATGGTGATGTTTACCTAAAAATGCGTAGATTCTTTTTTTGGATTTTTCTTTTTATGATTTTTTTGATACACTAAACAGAAAATAGCATACACACACAAGCGATGATTATCTCTTTTAAAGATTAAAAGTGTGCCCTAAATCTGGTTTAGTGTGTTTTGTTGTTTGTTTTTGAAAGCTTTGTGTGAAAACCATTTAAATGCAATTATGAAGGCTCTTATGACTCCCAAAATGGTCGCCCCTTCAATATACCATTGTCGGACCGATATACCAACCTCTCTATATACCCGCCCTTACGTGAGGGAGACTATAGGTACGTGAGAGGAGATGATACGTGGAACATAGGCGGTACGAAAGGGGAATCACTCTGTTTATGACACCTACCATAGAAGACTTATCCTCATGTGTTGGGAATCACCCCAAGCTACACTTGGTCAGCTTTCATCAGGATTTACGTCTAGCAACAGTCGCGATCGGGGTTATGGATGCAATATCTCAAGCCAAGGTGATGATGAAATCCACCGTTGGTCTTGCTCAAGGGTTGGGGTTTTACGACCAACTCCTTGTGTTTAAAATACCACGTGGTGTGTGGGGTTCTTTTTAAGTTGCAAAATTGAAACAAGCAAGCCTCTAAACTCTCCTATGCAAGCAAAAATCAGAGAATAGAAAACAGAAAATTGACAAAGGGTGTTTAAAACCCCTACCTCTTCTCTGCCTAAATCGGATGTCTCTGAATTTCTGCCTGAAATAGTCTAGCGTTTGAAAACTTGGTACCTGCAAGCAACAAAACAAGCAACTTTAATCAGAATTTTAATCTTAAAAATCAAGGGACACAGGTCCCACCGTGATCGCCACTGAAAGCACGAGGATACGAAAACAAAAAGGAATATGCCACAAGAAAGAACAAGAAAGGACATATGCAAATTGACACAAGATAAAAGCAATATGAAATATCGTAATCTCTTTATTGATACGCTTTTCAAAATGTGTTACAATACGTCTCCTTCCTTTTTAGGGGATAGGAGCGTCAAATGTGTTTCTTGTCACAACATCCATGGATCACAATCCTTCTTCCGCGTGCCCACATGTAAGATGGGCGGACCAAAACGTCACCGCCACTTGCGTATATGATTCTTTGCTCTTTCCTGCTCCTCTGCTTTCGGAAACCTGCGTTCAAAGAAACAGAAAATATTAGTAGCACCTGCGGACAGAATGAAGCATGTATTTCCCAAGGCCTACTGTCAGTAAATGCATGAAAATATTAAAACGATAATGAAATGACCTCGGATCGACCTAAAAATTTCATAGTAGCATAAATATGTTAACAGAAGACCACTGCAAAAAGAACAGTCTGGAAATTCCTCACATATTTGTATTCGCTCCAGGGTGGGACGAATAGACCTGCAATAACCTGTCAGAAAGCACCCTCTTCAATGTCCTATCCCGGAAGCTCCAAATGACCTGAAAACTTGGGGTTAGCTAATTGGGGGTGTTTTGGGAAGACCCAGAAGGTCATATTTCTCCAATTTTTCTCCTATCACCCAGATTTTTCTGGTGCCATCTGCAAGTTAGTAAAGGCGGGAAATAACAAAAACCTGATCAAAATTGCTCCAAATGAAATGAAATTTGAACTGTAACCTATTTAACCTATCTAGAATCAAATGCAAAAGAAAAACTAGAGAAATCTATCACATATTTCTATTCATCCCGGGGTGGGGCGAATTTTACTGTGACAGATTGGGGAGCGCCCGGGGGCAGGACGCCCACCGTTTGAGGCACTTTTTCGGCACCAATCCACTTGGGATGGGTCCAAAACTGGTTATGGGGTGTTGTCGACAAATTTTGGGAATTTTTGTGGCCAAAAATCAGGTTTTGGGTCCGGATTCGCGCTTCTAATAGTCGCCCAATAACCTCCCTTTCGAATGAGAGATTAAGGATGTAAAAGCACAAATCGCAAGTAGGTATGTAAATTGGCAGCACTTCGTTGCTCAAATGCTCCTTCTCTGTATATCTTTTGGGTGGGAAAACTCCCCAATTTATAGACCTTAGGGTCTCCTTGTTTGAATTGCGCATGCGAGGGCGCCACTTGAGTTAGCTGTCCTATTTTCAGAGAAAAGCTAACTCCCTGATTAAAAATCTTCTTGCATGAGGTTTCTAAAATAAAGACACTCATCACTGAAGTCTCTCTTCTTGAATAAAAGCTATTCCTCACAATTGCATGGCCTGAAGCCTCAGTTAACTGGCGGAGTTGCCGAGGTTTGACTTTTTTTGCCAGTCAAACCTTCTATTCGCCTCACCCTAGGGCGAATGTTGCTATTCGTCCCTGGGTGGGACGAATGCCAGTTTGTATTCATCCCGGGGTGGGACGAGCAGAGAGCAAGGTGCCAAAAAGGTGCCAAATTGACCTTTGACCTTCCAAACTGCTTTTGGGAGTGGTTAGGACCACTGTTTGACCTCTGGGGGCTGCCCTAGGGGCTGTTTGTGTCAATGCGATCAGCGCTTGTTGTCACGTAATCGGATTGGTGCTGTTTTGGTGTCTACAAAATAAAAATAATTGACATAACATTGTTGGGGAACAATATCATTTTTGTCCCACATTTAGAGTGAGAATGATACTTGCATACATTGAAGGTGTTTGCTATTTCTTTATTTTATAAAGAGATGTGATAGATACAAGATTACATTTTCTACACTAACTTGTTGATCATTTACTAGTGCTTGCATTCTTGATTTTTAAAATCAAGTCTCCATTATCCCACATGCATTGTGGGAGGCTTTTTTAAATCCTTTAAAAATATATTTCTATATTGTGATTCAAGAATGCAGGTAAAAGGTATCGACAAGGACGCCATAATGGAAAAAGGCATTGGGATTTCTTAACAGAGAACCAAGTTCAATTCATGGGAAGGGTGGCCCCTAAATGTCTCCAACTTGTCAACCTATTAAAAAAGTGCAAGTAAAACCAAGTCAACTCACCTAATATTTTGATACCCTAGAATATTGATAGAATATTCGATAATGACTTTGGTTGGAGGGAAAACCATTAATCCTTCACACATGATTTTTTTTGGTGGAACCTTGTTAATTTCTTGTAGTTCAAGGTATTCTTTATTGTCTAAGAATAGAAATATATACTCATTGGAAATCTCTTTTTGAGCCTATTCTAGTGGAGGTACTTTTTTGTACTTTTGTTAATATTTGTCATGTTCATTAATGCCCCAAATATGGTATTACCTTATTTACAATTGTTAAAAGGTGATGGCTATTCTGCATAGAATATTAAGTTAAAGATTCATCTATATTTAAATATTTATGGGGATTGGTATCTATTGTTATACAAATACATGTAGCTAACCCATTTCTACAAAGAAAGTTAGACAAAACTACCTAGAAATCCATATTGATAATAATTTTTAGTGTGATTGATGAGATCCAACTATACATTCATAATATAGTAATGTAGTAATCATGAAGGATACCTGGGAAAAACTCAGTACAATGTTTGAGTCCAAGAACTGAATGTAAATGCTACACCTACATAGCCAATTGCATTACTTGAAGATAAAGAGCAATTTGAAGCTAAAAGACTTTTTACCATATATTATTAAGTTTTGAACTTCACTTCAAGTGTTAGATAAAATTGTTAGTGATAATGTACTTTTTCTAGTAGTTTTGCTTGCACTACCACTAACATTTAATATTTTGGTAATATCTTAGAACGTGACTAATTAGAATATCAATTTTTATAGTATTGTGAATTTGCATTAGTAGGAGGAAGAGATTAAATAGACAAGTACTAAATATAAAATTTGCTTTGGTCATGTATCAAAAGGCAAGAAGTTTATGCATTCAAAGAAATGTGGTAGACACCCCAACAAGCATCCGAACCGGTAAAAATACAAAGGGAAAAAACAACAACATCAATAATAAAAAAACATCACATATTTGATTTATGGAAAACCAAGACATGTACTTTAGGAGTGTTGGTACAACACATTCTCACAAGGTTATTCTATAAATCAACCAAAGTATTCATGAGGTAGGTAGAGTAGTTGTCATTAACAAAAGAGGAACGCACCTTAAAGCCAACATGATAATGTAGCTAAGGATATTGATTCTAATGTAGAATAAAAATACTATATCTATTCTATTCAATATTATAATGCTATTTCAAAGTCTAGCCTATCTTGATACATTGATTTAGAAGCTACTAGACACATGATGGGCCAAAAAGAATGGTTTGGTAGCATTGATCACTCATCATATCATAGAAAAGTTATAGTTGGTGATAATTTGACATACATAATTACTGGTATTGATGATGTTTATATTGCATATTTGAGCATATACTTGTCACTTGAATCAATTTCTTTATGTGCTTGACCTCATGATTTGATTTTAATCAATTGCTTGATCACTACAACAACCCAACCAAACTCAAGTCGAGGAAGAGTATTTTTTTTGATAAGTTATAGAGTACCAAATATTTTATCAGTATAAGGCATAAATAACCACTTTTGAATTCCTAGGCATTGCAGACAACCCTCAAGTTTATAGGAGTGGCCAACATCCCATAAAAGTATTATAGAGTTTACTTTTCTAATCATTACCCGTTAGAAAAGATACTTTAGTGGTTCCCCCACCTTTCCTATATATTTACCATGCATGAGATAATTTGACCATGATGTAGAGTTTATCCTCGAAGTCCCATAATACATAGAGGGAGATGCCTTTCCCCAATATAATCATGTTATCATTAAGGATATTTTTGAGCGTTCCTTGTACTTACCCATTGTCAAGATAACATGTAAGATTTTATGGTGTAATGTCTTAGTGCTTAGTTGTTTTTCATCTCCCATGGAATCAACTAAGGTGATTACCACTCCCTCTCAATGATCATGGTCTCACTAGCTAAAAGTTATGAATAATGCGATAGGCTGTCCTATACCAACCCATAGTGGAATCCTCTTAAGCATCCTGCTAGGATCCTATTCATAATTTCGTACAAGAAGATATTAGGATATTGCTCTATGAATGATTTGGTGGAATATCCCATACCATTCCACCTTACCTCCCATCTGCCAGGAGTTGCCATTCTTGATCACAGTTCATTGCCTTCTCCAATATAACCGATATTGGCTACATTTGAATCTAGGTGTTAAGGTGTGTCCCAAGTAATTTTTCCTCCAATCCCAGGGTCCTAAACAACTTTCTTATCATTCTTCTTAATGAATACATATATTTTAATCAATTTGCTAAAACTTATTATCCATTTTCTTTAAAATATTGCTCTTTTATTTTTTTTCTTTCTTTTATAAGTAAAGAATTACTAAGCCCCATACCAATTCACTCCACCTCATCGCTTAAGCCTCGTCACCATGGTTTTTCATTCATAATTCTATTAGAATTGTCAACCCACAATTTACTAGATTTGGAATCATCTTTATTCTCAAAATGAAAGAAAGGTGCTATCCTGAAAGGAATACCTCCCCTCACTTGGTTCTAAAGATATAATTATCTTCGAAAGGGAAATGATGTTTAAATCAAACCATACTTAGGTATCTTATAGCAGTGAGTTTTAAAAATGTATATGATGTAATAAAAGTCAAGAGAATTCTAATAAAATCTTTCCACGTTTAATTATCTTCCAAAGGGAAATAACGTTTAAATCAAACCATACTTAGCTACCTTATAGCAATGAGTTTTAAAACCGTATATCATGTAGTAAAAGTCAAGAGAATTCTAATAAAATCTTTCCACATTATTCCATACTAAATAAATAACAACTAAGACAAGAAATTAAAGTTGAACTCTTTTCAAACAAATTTTTTAACTATGCAGGTCTATATGTTTATAAGTTTTCGTTTCCTTATTATTTGTAATATGTTCTTTTATTGTTTCAATCCTGCTATCCGACGTATTGAATGCTGAAAATGCATATCTTAAAACCCAAGGCGTTATTTATTCATAATAATGTAGAAGGGATTTGTTATATTCATAAAATAAGATTTCTTTTAAATGGTGCTTCCATAATTCGAGTTCTACACATGTAGCTATTCGAGAGAAAGTTCAATGATTTAACAATAAATAATAGAGAAGTTTTAAGCTTACAAAGTAAATACTTTGTTATATATACACATTGAGATAATAATACAACACTTTATTTACTCGACCATTTCTTCCGTCCATTGGATAAGTTTGAGAGCGTTTGGGGGATCAGGACGGCTCTGGTGGGTGTATAAGAATGTGTAAAAAGATGCATTTGATTATATGCCACAGAATTGCACGTTCAAGTAGAAATAAAACAGTCACACATTAATCAAATGCCAACTTAAAAATATTTATGCATTAATTAATCTTTTTATATGCCAAAGAATCACACCTTCAAGTAGAAATAATATAGTCATACATTAATCAAATGCCAACTTAAAAACATTTATATATTATTCAAATGTCAACTTAAAAAAAAAGTCATACATTAATCAATTGCTTACTTAAAAAACAGTCATACTTCCATTAATCAATTAGCATTCTAATCCAAGACTTCAAGGATTATAGCTATTAGGATGAACATTCTCTCTTTTTTATATATAAAAACAAGACATATTCATAAACAACTATTTACTGTGTTGTTTCTACCATTATGTAAAGTACGCTGCAGAAGGATAAATATTACACATGATAATTTAAACAGAAAGAGTTTAGGACATGGTTAAGGATAGGTGCATATATACGAATTAAACATGTATTTTTAAGTTCTGGTTGAGGATGCAGATTAATGGTTCAACATTCAAATTTTTATTCGGGTATTTATTAAAGAAAGACTTCAAAGAATCTAATTAGGAGCTTCTGGATAACCTTATAAGCATATAATATTTTTATTATAAAATAAAACAAAGATTTCTTAGGCCTTTTCGACGGTGAAAGTGACATGATAAAAAAATACCCTATTCTAATCAAGATTGAATGTATTATAGAAGAGATATGGGCATTTTTTGGTCTAGTTCTTCATTTGCTTAACTAAAAGTTTCACGGACGGACCAATTAGAAGAATTAATTGACGAGACAGGCTTTCAAATTAGATAAAAGAGATAATTTATATTTGGGTGAGTGTGGTTTATTAATAAAAAGTTACTTGCATTTAATATGAGCTGGATTCAATACCCATAAGGGATGTTTATACGGACAATTGCAAATAACTAGGAAGAATTTCTAAATATAGCTCTAGAAATTAAGGAATTTCTTTCAGAGTGTCTAAATACACGTTTCATAATTTTATTAATCTTTTTAAGAGAATGTATTACAGATATGTAGTTACAAATAGAACCAACCTATGTTTAGACTATTCTAAGTTCTTTATAAATCTTTTTTAAGAGAATGTATTACAGATATGTAGTTACAAATAGAACCAACCTATGTTTAAACTATTGCACGTTCCTCTCTTTTCTATGCTTCTTCTCTCGTTTATCTTCATTTCTTGTTTTAAGTACTTTTTTCCTTTCTTCCCCTCGATTTGGGAAACCACAAGAATCGTTTTTAAGACAATGTATTAAAGATATGTAGTTACAAATAAAACCAACCTATGTTTACACTATTGTAAGCTCCTCTCTTTGCTATGCTGCTCTTCTTGTTTTTCTTCCTTTCTTGTTTTAAGTACTATTTTTCTTTCTTCTCTTTCAATTTGGGAAACCACAAGGATTTAAGAAGTGATTCGAAGAGCAAAGACACGCAGGTGGATTATATTCTTCAGAAGTGATTCGAAGAGCAAAGACACGCAGGTGGATTATATTCTTAAGAAGTGATTCGAAGAGCAAAGACACGCAGGTGGATTATATTCTTAAGAAGTGATTCGAAGAGCAAAGACACGCAGGTGGATTATATTGTATCTACCACCTAACTATTCCTTCTCCTTGTTAGCTCAATGGATGAAAGGAGTATGTGACAATCAACATTGTTTCTAATTTAATAAATTAAGCTTAATTTAAATTATGAGTTTTTTCCTTTTTAGCTTAATTAATTATTATTTTTAAAGATCAATTAATATTTTTAATTTTTAAATAAATATTAATTGAGTATTAATACTATAATGTTATTATTTAAGCAAACACATGAAAACATACCATTTAATAAAATGTACCTCCAACATATTTTCTTATACAGATGATTTTATGATAACAAATTGTTATCATCTATCTCCTATGAATGGCTCGAATGAGTTATGATAATTTTCTTGTTTTTTTGAGGATTATTCAATTCAATAATACATAAACATAAATTTTTAATGCATCTATGTGAATGTACCTATATGAAGAGCTTTATTCACCCTTGAGCCATTGGTAAGAATTTTTACCCCATCATTTATGTCCTTTTTTTTTGGTGTCTATATATCTTTTCAACCATTGTAATACAACCTATTCTTGCAACCACAAAGTTCATCAGTAGTACCATATTTCAAGAATAGTATAATCTAAATTTAAAAATAAAGGTACAACAACCACAAAGTTCATCAATAGTACCATATTTCAGGAATAGTATAATATCAATTTAGAAAGAAAGGTACAACTTATCAACTCATTTGTACATAAATTAAACAACATCAAAAATAGTCATGCTAAGAGGGATCATTACAATCATAATTTGCATGTTGTGTTTCTAAAAATAGGTGCAAACTCTATCTCATTTGAGAAATATATATATAGGTTTGAAAATCATTGCTCATGCTACTGGTATAGACAAAATATTTTAGCTTACACTTGTGATAGAATACAAACAATATTTTCCAACAAAGGTAGATGAAGTTGCCACACTTTGGCATAGGCAATTTGGAAATCTAATATTTGGCCATCTAAATTCACTCTTGTATCATGACATGGTATGTGGACTTTCATATTTGATGAAATATTATAACCTTTGTATAAGTTGCTTGGTTCGAAAGCAACATTGAGTCTCATTTGGATCTAGTAGTCATTGAGAAATTGATCCATTCAACATGGTGCATACCAATTTATGTAAACCTATAGATACAAGTTCCAATGGCTATAGATATTTTCAAATACTCATTGATGATCATACATGAAGGATGTAGATGTAATTATTGAATACCAAGGATGAAGCTTTTGATAATTTCATGGAATTTAAAGCTCATGTGGAGAAGATTGCTAGTAAATCACATTCATATACTCTGTTAAAATTGAGAGGATTACATCAATAATTAATTTTCTACTTTTTTGAACCAATATGATATCAAATGATAGCTGATGACAACCTAGATACCTCAACAAAATAGAGTTGTAGATAGATAAAATTGTATTATTTAGGATATTGTGTGATGGATGCTAAGTGAAACCAATTTGGACCAAGCATTTTGGCTAGAAGTTATTGCACCCACACTCTTGGCAACTCACATGGACTTTTTCCTTTTGGGAAAGAAGGACCTAAAAGGTTGCATCTTGAAATACATAAAACAAAAGAAGGAGAGAGTACAAAGAGGGAAAAAACAAAAGCAATCAAGGAGGGTTGCAAAACAATGGAGGAAGAAAGACAAAGGTGAATAGAAAATGAGGGGGAGAAGGTGGAAGAGAAGGAAAGAAGGGAGATGACAAACAGAAGCAACAAGAAAAACTAGGAAAGGAGAACAAGAGGGGAAGAGGGGAGGGAGGGGAATGCAAGAAGTAGCAGAATCATGGAAACCATTGCTACTAATATTGTTAATTTGCAACAACAAAGAACCGAAGAAAGAGAAGGAAGCAAAGGATGCATAGAAAAAAGAGAAATAAAAGAGAAGGCAATCCATGGGACACCCCTACAAACCACATTCTTGTTAACATACCCCATAAAGAATCATGGTAGATTTTAGAATAGGCAAAATTCCAAGGGCATTTGCCAAATCCGATGAAACACCTCTTTTTAACATAATCACACAAAAACCTTGTTTTCTCATCTTCGCTCTTCTAAGGAATATTTAGTCATAGTGCCATTCTCAGCTTCATGTTCCTTAATTCATGATGCTTCTACCCTTAGGTGCCTTTTATAAACCAATTTTACCATAATACAAGGAGTGGGTGTTGCTTTCAAAAAAGCATCAGATATCTTTTATGGGATTGTACATAGAGATGCCTGAATCATGATCCTTAGATCCATTAGGCATGAGGTCGCTACAAAAAACAAGGGGAAAAATATAGGGGACACAAATGTGTTTCAACAATGAAGCATTTTGATAGTCCTATCCCAGTCACCACAGACCATATGATGTCACTTTGCCATGTACCTTAAGCATTTTTATTTATCAATCGACTTATGTACATAAAATTATGGCATGAGTGGTACACCATGAATATTGATTCAATCTAGAGGTCATCCAATGAATCTACGATGATTGAACCATATTGTACTAATCTTGAGATGCTCTTTGTAGTTTGATCTATATTTCCAGCCTTTCCAAGTCGTGAAGTACTCACAACTTGGTAGATCATCATGCATACTAGTACTTATGCAATAGATGATCAATATGACAATAAAGTTTTCCATGTGGGAGCCCTTCTTTCATACTGGTTCATTTGGAAATAGTATTTTATGTTTCTAGTCCTTGGGATCCACCTATTATAAAATCTTGACTTCACATGTCTCCATCATCCTTGCACACTTTTTTTGTAGACTTGATCAATTGAGCTTGTGGTGAATGGGATCTCCTTAAGAACTAGATGTTGATCAGTTAAGCCATCATGAAGATGACTTGGCCCTTGCTTGTCATGTCCTTGGATACAAAAAGGGTGTAAAAAATCTCCTTTTTTATGAGTGAAATCCTCACTTTGGTCTAGTCCCTCCATTTTTTGAGAGAGGGTGCAATAAATGAGGTTGTGTTCCATTGGACTACAACAATAGCTCTTGTACAACTTGATATGGTATCCATGGTGGGTGTTATATAGTAGGGAAGGAAACAACAACGATTGGAAAATGAGATGGGAGGGTGAAGTCATATAAAGATGTATTTCCTACTTGAAGTAGGAGTCTCTCTACCTGTATGGCCTCCTAAAATATTTGAGGGAATATCCTTTCCCCATATTACAGTAATAGGGTGCATATATTCAAGCTAAGAGGTCAAATATAGTACGGGTGAGCCTGGGTAGATGATAATTTGTACTAAGGGGGAATACTTTTCCAGCTTCTCTCGAATCATATGTTGAAATCTATGATGGATTCAAAAGAGGCTCTCTTGATGAATGAAAGGTGCATCAAGAGCTGGAAGGGATCTAAAGAGCCATTGAATGTACCAATGAGAGCCCCAAAAAATCCATAGATGAGCAGATGGTTTTTTGCCTAAGGGATTGGTACCACAATAGTGCCCTTTATTCTAGTGATAATATTAGAGGCCTGATATTGACATCTTCATGGGTTATACTATGGACGGGTGCTAGTGTGGTAACATATTCTAAATGTTCTCGAGAAATTTCCAAGGTACCATTATATTTGGTGAGGGATTTTAGGGTACCCTTGGGAATATCATGCCAGCATTCAAGGTTCAATGGATTGGGTTCATTCCACTAGAGAAAATATGACTAAGCCATCTTGGATCCAATATTCAAAGGTTCTAATTCTTCTATTGGATTCAAAGAAATTTTTTCCAGATAAACATACTATCTCTACTAGCAAGGTTAAGATTGTTCATCGCACCTTGAGTCCTCTAAGATGTTTGGTTATTCAACACGAGCGGTCGATTGGTCTCTAAACTAGAGGTTCTATGCAGTTAGAGTCATTAGGTGATTTTGAGAGGATATGGGTAAATCAGAGTGTCACCAAACTCTAATTTCCTGAAACATGAAAACTTAGTGAGTTCCCTAGTAGAGTCACCAAAAATTGTTGGTCATCAATATGGCACCGCACGAAAGGGGGGGAAGAATAGTACCAATATTGAATGGTCATCTATTTGTTATGGTATAGTTGATATTTAGAGGATGCTAGTTCCTCAAGGCTTGTTCTAGCTACATACGCTACAGAGTAGGAAAATGGAAAAGGAAGGAAAGAGATGAGAAAATGGTTGTAGCGAGAACTCACAAGGAGTAGTATAGTCACATCAATATATATGCAGGAACAACACCATGGGAAGAAAAATAGAAACAACACCTAACATATCAGCCTATGATACCTCCATTAAGTTCTTTGAAGTAGTGGGCATAGAGTGAATTCCAGAACCAGTGAACAGGTGCATGAAATCTAGTATGCAGAATTAAAGTGCTCATATATGACTAGCTTTAGAAGAAATAAAACCTCAACCTATATTTATAAATGCACACTCCCAAGTCACTAAGAAAATACCATGAAATCTAGACTATAGAATAATATGAGACCACTCAAATGACTAAAATAAAAATAAGCATTCATACATTTAATAAAAACATGAAGGAAAAATCAAATACCAAATAATGATGAATCTATATTTATACAGTGGTGAAAATCCTTATATATGAATTGTAATAGCTAAAGAGATACCCTTAGGAATGATCAACATTCCACCATTTATAGGTAATTTTATATTAAATTCAAAATTTGAACATTAATGACAGTAGGCGGGAAGACAACACTTGAATTTGACATGCGCTCAACTAGTACATTGTTCCTCGAGATGGTATTGATATTCTATAAGGAGGTAGGTGCATCTGGTTTGATATAGTCCTTTGGATTCACTGACATTTTTTCCCAATTCTTTAATTTACATCTACTTCATCCTTCTACTTGACTGGAAATCCCTTAGTTAGGTGGTGTATGACTGACATTAATCATCTTGGAAGCAACACACCTCAAATATATTATTTCTACGTACGAGCACTAGATATTGGAGGGCTACGATAGTGAGTATGTATTTAGCTTGAATTTTGGATGATGATAGGAGCTTTGCATGTCGAGTGGGTACTTTATTTGTTCTTCTTTCCACCCACGAAGACATCAGGGAAGAGGGCAGACATTTGTACGTAGTTCCATCCAACTTGTGCTTACAAATTTCACCCAAGATGGGTGGGAGTTTATCTTCCTCAAGGTTGGGGTTATATGATTTTTTTGCCCTTTGTAGCTGCTTGAAAGGTCTGTCCAATGAGTGGGAAGGTCTTTTGTATAATTCCACCCAAGGCAAAGTGTGGATCGTCCACCCATTTTTTCATCCACCCTGCTTCAATCCGCTATCCTTCCACTTCTTTAGGTAGCACATCACTGCATCAACCAACACTTGATATATTTCTCTTTTGCATAAATATTCTCAAAATTTTGGTAGTCACTCCTTATAGGCATCATGTAAAATTATACCCACAATAATTAGAGCAATAGAGGATGCCACTATTTACATAAAGAAATAAAAGATAAAATAATTGGTACAAGATCACTTTTCAAGGTTGCTCACCCATGAACCTGGTGATGTTCAAGCTCAAGATCATTTGCTCTAGAACATACTATTAGAAATTAATTAAGAAGATAAAGCTAATTTGTGTGCTCAAGTTATAAAAAAAGAATTGGAGTTAGTGGTGCATTCTCTTCATAAAAATAAATCTCTATGACTAGATGGTTTTATTAATAATTTCTATCAGAAATTATTGTAACTTATTGGAGATGACTTGCTACAAATTATTGAAGATGTCAGAAATAAAGTTATGCTCTCTAGAGCCATTAATTCAACATTTCTTACTCTAATTCCCACAAAGAATAATTCTACTACTCTTAATATATTTACACCAATTCTTTGTACAAAAATTATTGCTAACTAGATCAAAAAAATTCTTAGTAAGTTGATTTTAGAGGAACAAAGAGGCTTTATCTCAAGAAAGTAAATATATGATAATATCATTATGGTGCATGAGACACTCCAATCCTACTCCAACATTAAATCAAAGAAGGCTACCATAAAATTATACATGGCAAATGCTTTTGCTAGAGTCAACCTATATTACTTGGAAAGTGTTCTAAGTTTAGATTCCTAACACAACCGATGCAATTACTAGGAGATTGTATTAAAGCTCCTTAGATATCTTATTTCATCAACAAATAACCTTCTGCTTGCTTTAAATATGTCAAGGGAATTCACAAAGGCTACTCACTATCCCCATACCTATACATATTACTAAGAGAAAAAAATAAGAATATCTCTTAGTAGCATGAGAAGTGTGGGGAAATTACAAGGAATTAAAACTATCCAAGGTGTTAGACCTATCATGCATAATGACACTATATTTCTAGGAGAAGAAATCAAGTATAATATTATAAAATTCAATAGCTACCTAAATTTCTTTGAAGCAGCTTCAAGTGCTTTAATTAATTGTAATAAAAGTTGGTTTTATATAATTAATACAACACCATAAAAACAAAGGTTTTTTCCAAATAATCGAATTCATGGAAGGACTAGATAGGACCCAAACCACTACTTTCAGTTATGTTGTCATCCAATATTCTTCAATACTAGACTTTTATGTTTTGATTCCATTAACAAAGTACTAATATTGCACCGATTCCCTCTACAATATTTCCACCGTGTAATTACATTGTTGCCTACCTCGAGGTCCATCCATCTATGTATATTTTATTACTATCTTCTACCATAAAATATCATCCCACTCTGTCACATTTTGACTCTACATTACCTCATCATTGCCAATGTTATTGCATCTTTCCACGTCTTAAATCTCTATCGATAGTCCGTTTACAGCAACTATCCACCACTTATTCGTTGCTATGCCCCTCACACTATCCACATCATTGTTTGGAGTCTAGATTTGTAAGTTCATCGTGGTTTAAGTTGCTACCACGAATACGAGTGAAACAAATTTCATTTCCATCCGCATCCAGTATGTTTATCCCATTGGACTACGCATGTGAATCCACCATATGCATTGGATTTATCTTGACCATCCATCCAGTATGATAGTGTCTTCAAGCTTATCGGTGTAGTGTTGATATTGGCTTCTATTTTTAGAGGTTTGGTTTTTATCGACGTCACTATGCGTCGCTGAGTGCATGCCACACTATCACTATATTTCTCAATGCCATATTCAACCCTGCATTAAAGTATTGCCAAAGTCAATATTCGTCTCTCACGTATACAATACAACAAATTTCTTTTAATCACCTGGACCACAATAAATGTACCTATGATACCTCTTTTTTTTTTGTCAAAATTGGTGTATTTATATATTTGTCCCTGCATTATGTATATAGGGATAGTCATTGAAACATTGTGGCTTATAGCTTCACTTCACTCCATACCCGATCTCTTTTGCCCGAGTGCACTCAAACTGAACATCACTCATGCATAGTATTAAAATGAACCTATATCCAAAACATACAACCGAAGATAAGCTATAGCAGCACAACAAATACTAAGCTATCCATTACTAAGGTTGAGAAACCTCATTATCATGTTAAATTGTCATTTGCATTACCTTTGCCATCAGATCTTCTTACATGCTCATATATGGTCCACAATATAAACAACCTAATTTGGGATATCCAAATATCCTGTTCGATGTTCAAAATCCATAGGTTTCATCATCCCGGTTACTATACATTAAAATGAAAAGTTTTCGCATTCAATCCAACACGTGTCTAGGAATCTGCACCTAGTGGCACAATCACTACTAGCTTTGATTTCTGCCCATAAAAAAATTCTTTTTAAAACATCCACTGATAACACCCTCATGTTTATTGCTATCATCACTTCAACGATGCTACCATGGTGTCCTACAATCTATTGGGATCTTGTGCCATATCAACTATTACTATCTTATATTTTGCTATCCCTTGGCAACTGTAACACATATTCTTCTACAACACAGTGCCTATGTTGTGATGTATTAAAATATGACCACCTCTTATGTCAGCACCTCGATATTTCCATTTTATTGGCTGACGTGCCATTTCAACATAATTTATCCCCATACTCCACTTACCTAGGCATCCCACGTTATTTTGAAATTGTCATACTTCTGATGTTCATTTCTCCATCGATCTCAGTGTCACACTGCTCACTATCATCATTGATGTACCCCAATATTACCATCCAAATCATCTGTTTATCCAAAAATTTGCCATGTGTCCACATTTGCACGAGTCCACATTCCACCTTTGGCAGTAAACCGTTTTCATCGAGTCCTTGTTGGGATCCACGTCGTGGGTCATCGGCTTCATCGCTAGCATGCATGAAACATGACCATCACAAATAAAAAATGAAATGACCTTTTAACATTAAAAACTTGATCAAAAAGACAATTATACTTACACCATAACAATAATCTAAAACTAACACTAAAATAATTAAACAAAAACAACACCAAAACTTTTGAAACTAAAATGTAAAATCATAAACCTTAAACTAAAAAAACTTATTTACTTTAATTTTTAAGCTTTTATATATATATAATTTTATTATTATTTTTATTTTCAATGCTTTAAATTAATTGCTTTCAAAACATTATAATGAATATTAAAACTTAAATATCTAACCTAGGTAGCTATAAAAGCTAAAAGAATATTAAGTCTAATGACCTAACAAAGGGCTAAACATTTGAACATAAACACGAAAGGTGACACTAACCAAAATAAGAACGGTTAAACAAAATGAGTTTATTAAAAGAAGAAACACACCAAAACTACTCAAAGACAACCAAAATTCTCAAAATCCAAAATTTAAAAGTGGATCCCCGAATTTGGGGCTAGTTGTGGGATCGCCACAACAAATGGTGACTCTACTGAAAAATGCTCATGATCATTTTTGAATAAGAAATTAGAATCTCTGGTTCTAAAACCCAACAAGTTGAAGATTATAAACAAAACTATTTAGCAACATCGAAAGATGATGGGAATAGACAAATTCAAATGAAAACACATGAACCATTGCTTTAGCTAAGTTTGTGAATGTTTTTTCATTTTGGCATTCTTAACACTATTTAGAATCTATCACTTGCTTCACATTAGGCTATAAAAATATTACTCATGAAAAAATGTTCCTTTGCATTGCTCCACAGCCAGTTAGGAATTTATAGCCTCGATGGAGATGCCCTAACTCATCTAGATATTATATGAAATTCCATTTACCCCATTTATAAACATTGCTCCATTACTAGCTAGATATTTATAGCCCTGATGGAGATGTCCTAAGCCATTTGATTGACTTGGTTTATCCTTTATTTTTTTTATTTTTTTTATATCATCATCGTATTACTTTGCAAACTTCATCTACCACCTGGGTTAGAGATCAAATAAGGCTAAATATTGAGTATACAAAAAAATTTACCTTAATTTTCAAACCAAATAACTTCATCCTTTAAGATTCCAAGAATACTCCTTAATATGATGTGTTCGTGTGTAGCTTTAGTAAAATGATTTATTGTTCCCAAAATTCACTTAGCCCCAAAAATTTAGGAGCAATTACTAAATGGTTTTATCTCCTTTTCCTTGATCTACATGATAGGTAATTCATCCATCACAATGAAGGAACACAAAAATTATCAAGAGGCCATTAGTAGCTACCACAAAACATCACCTCAAATGGAGGGACCAACCCAAAATACAAGACTCGCAAATGCAGAAACCAAAACTTAAAAATAAAACATGTACTCTAATGTAAATTGCCAAGAAAGCAAACATAAAACTTGCCAATACAACAATTACAGACAAAGCACAACATAGATAACCCAAAACAAAAACCATGAAAACCAAAACCTATACACAGTATGGTACAAGATGATGAAATTTTTTGGCTCTCACTTCCCTGGATCCCAAACATGATTAGCATTCTTTAAAATATATACATAGTGATATGTATGCAAAACTTTATAGAAATATTACCAAAATAATACCAGGCCATAAAATGCAACAACGATTATTTTACCTCTCTCACCCGACCAATTCGATTCCATGATATTAGCAATCCCATGTTTAACATTTAATTTCTTATACTTGTAAGTGAATACATGATTTTCAACTATTATTTGCTTCTTCAGTGAGATGTAAATTTCAAAATTAGATTCATTTTCACAAGCATGTAGGATTTCCTTTAAACAGGAGGCCATTTCTAAAAATTTTAAAGTAAAGTCATCATCCATGTGTTTAAGCCAATCATACTCATGCAACAATTTACAAGCATCTAGGATATCTATTAAATGAGGATCATTATAGGTTTGTATCCTAGATTTCGTGGTTAATTGTTGATGAAATTGATTGAAAAATTTAAGCATATCTACTTCTCTTTCATTCAACAAAGCAATCTCATTAGTGGTGTGGGTAGAAATCCACTCTAGTTCGTTATCAATCTCCAATGGTATTTCATCATAAATAACATGTGAATTCAACATAGAACTAGGCAAACCTTTACCTGGAATTCAGATGGTTGGACACAAAGGATGAGATTCTACCTTTTGTACCCTTTCATTTACCAACGTTGGGTGAGTCGTTGTGATCTTTTCTTCTTCTTCATGGGTGTCATCATCGTAATGTTGTAGTCCTTATTCATTTATTACTTCTTCCTCATCCATAGTAGATGAATCATTTGAAGCTTTTATGCTATCCTCTATTTTAGCAAGGTCTTCATGTGATATATTGATTTTGGCATCCTGCATATCAAATGAAATAGAAACTTTATCAATAGGAATGTGTGAACACATAAGTACTCATATATTTCCTAACCATTATAATAATCATATTCTAAGGCTAAGGGATGACATTCTCTTATGTCACTGGAAGACATGTGATTCGTTGGCTATATAGGAATTGTAGGCTCTTCATGTAAGATAGAAACTTTAGGGTCTTGCATATCAAATGAAGAAAAATATTTGTCAGCAGGCATAAAAGGAACATATTATATATATTTTTCCATCCATCATAATAGTTATATTTTGAAATTAAAGGATGATATTCTATCAAGTCTTCTGCATAATATTTAGACTCATCTATTTATTCTCTTTCCTCAACTTCAAAAAAAATTATCTTCCTCAAATTCATCATCCACAATTTCAAAAAAAATCATCTTCCTAAGATTCATCCTCCTCAATTTCAAAAATTCATCTTCGTCGAATTCATTTTTCTCAATTTCAAAGAATTCATCTTTTGGTGGGTCAAGGGTTTCTATGATGAGATTAATTATTATATTTATCTTCCTATAATTGTCCCAATCCTTGCTAGTGAACAATGACCCTAAGCCAAAATATAAACTTTGATTAACATGATCCTCACAATCCTTATGGATGGGTAATGACATTAAAACATACACCTCCTCTTAGATGATATATAATGTGGTTATTGAGAAACAATGGTGAAATTGTTCTATTGATCAACAATGCATTACATAGTTTTATAGTTCTTGAAAGAACTAAAAATAGACATGGTGGTTGAGAGAAATCCTCTTAAACTTATTACAAAAAACTAACTTAAAGATAGCTCTTATCCTAACAACATGCTAATCTTGGACTATGGTCAAACATTAATCAACCAAGCCAAAACCTCAATGTATGCTAATAAAATTAACTAGAAATATGTAAATCAAAACATTAAACTAAAACTAAATACTAGGACTTAATACTTAGGACTAAGGAGGCAATGTTGAAAATATTCCAATATTCTCCCCTTGATGCTAAATATACTCATGCAAGAGTTATTTAAGCATCACAGAGTTGGAAGAAATTTTTTCTCTTACATTTCCTCCAATCTTGAATCAAGAAATCAGAATTTACAAAATACTTATGGTGGCACTCCTTCCACTCTTTATGTGTGATTTCTTGCAAATGCTTGAGTGCCTTCTTTTTTTGATTAGCTCCCCCTTCAACAAAAGTATCTCCTCTTGTGGTTTTCAGCAACCACTCTCTTACATATTTATCATTATGGTCTTTAAACCATGCTCTCACATTTTGATCTTCTTTTACATATTCAACACTAAATAATACTCCACATGAGTATTTACAATTAATCATCTCACATAGATGATTATACCATACAACTCTTTCACATATTTTCACACAAAAAATCACAAAAAATATGGCCATATAATGACCAACTACATATGCAACATAAAGTTGCTCCTCACACAAATATTCTCTCAAAAAAATAACTTTAGAAGAATCCTTCTCCCAAGGAATTTTGAACACATCATTTTGATCCATGTGACCCAAGTTCTCCATCACTGTATTCTCTCCAAAAATATTCTTCATCAAAGTTGTCTCAATGAGACAATCACCTTTCTTTTCATTCCTGCTCACAAAAAACAAATCATTAATCATAAAAACATTACCTTTAGTATGAGTAGATTTTGTGCTTCCCATAAAGCTATTTTGTAGCATTTCTCCTTCAGGGTATGGTGCTTCAAGATCAACCATCAACTCTTCACTAATAGTTCTCCTCCTTTGTTCAATCCATGTTGGTGTGTTGAAACACCATTCATTCAAGCAATCATACATAGTTGCCTTTTCAATACAACTCTCTTTCTGCAATGTAGTCACTCCAAGTGAGTGATATTCATCCATGAGTGATGTTTCCTTTGCCATTATGATAAGAAAATCAGCAATTTCATTTCTATTTTCTATTTCTATCTCATTTTTCACATTCTTCTCCCCCTTTAGAGGAACTCTAACAATTTTATCTTCTCCTTGTAGGAGATCTTCATTTTCTTTGTCAAGAGAGCATACATCCATTCCAAGTGAATGGTCTTCAAGACAATGGTCTTCCATAAACATTGCTTCTCCATCAACATGCCAACAATTTTGGTTGATCCTATTATCATATTTATTCTCTCCCATGAGAATTTTAGGTGCATTATCCATAATACACTCTTCATTTATCTCCTCCATGAGATATTTTTTATCACTTTTTCTTCTATCAACAACAAATCCTCTTCTTCCTCATCGTCCTCTTGAGGAATACACACCTCTTCTTATCTTTTCATCACAAAATTTAGCAACATATGCTTCCTCCATGAAGCATTCTTCATCTTGTTGGTTTTCTACATAGAGGACTTCCTCTGCAATAAATAATTCTCCATTACAAAGCATGACTTCATATGAGTCTTTACAATACTCTTCAAAACTCCTTCAAAAGGATCTAATTCAAAAACTGCTTCAAGGAAGCAAGGCTCTTCCTTGCTTAAACAATATTCATGATTGTCACTCATGGCTTTATGGGTATCCTCATCAAACCCATAAGCATACTATAACACTTACCATGCCATTGTAGCTGATCTACAATTGGCTATGAGAGGAAAAACATTATTTTCCATTCCTCTCCTCAAATCCATAAGAGCTAAGCAATTTGCATATTGTTGCTCCTTCTTCTATTTTCTCTCCTCACCTTGTAGCTTATTCCAAGAAGGTTCCTCATAGCCTTATTGAACTATATCCCATAAGTCTTGAGCCTTCAAGAAGGTCTTCATCATTATGCTCCAAATAGCATAATTACCTCCATTGAATTTGGGTACTTCCAATTCTTTATACATGGTGGTCATTCTGCAATCCACCATTCATCAATATTCCACCTAGCTCTCAGCCACTCTTTTCTTGTAGAATTATGATATACTTATCTAAAAATTCACTAAATTTTAGATCCAAATTCATAAAAATGAGAAATATGTGATCAATTTACTTTTGCCCTTTCTATCACAATTTCGGATCTAGGATTATTGAAGGAAAAATAAATATTCATATACATTAATCAATACAGATCCAAATGACCTTAAATTTTGTCTGAATTATGATTTTATCTAAATAATATTGCTCCCAAAATTTGAAAAGCAAACCTGTATTCCACCTTATAAAAACATTTTATTGAAAAACTAAAAATGCTAATAAAATCCGTAAATTAGCTCCAAATCACCTAAAATTTTGATAGCATCCTCTTGATACAATTATATAATAATCCTAAAAATTTCATAATAAAATACCTCAGGATTCATGAGATATTAATGATTTACTCGAGCTCTTCCTTACAAATCTGTTGAGTGCTGGCCACTTGAGTTTCTCTGACAAAGTGTGTGCTTCAGATCTCTTCACACCACTCTCCATAGGTTTTTATCCATTTGAGCAAACCTACTCTGATACAAAATGATAAACAATGGTGAAATTGTTCTATTGATCAACAATGCATTACATAGTTTTATAGTTCTTGAAAGAACTAAAAATAGACATGGTGGTTGAGAGAAATCCTCTTAAAATTATTACAACAAACTAACTTAAAGATATATATTATCCTAACAACATTCTAATCTTGGACTATGGTCAAACATTAATCAACTAAACCAAAACCTCAATGTATGCTAATCAAATTAACTAGAAATATGTAAATCAAAACATTAAACTAAAACTAAATACTAGGACTTAATACTTAGGACTAAGGAGGCAATGTTGAAAATATTCCAACAGTTATAACATTTTGAAATTCAACTTCATCCCATTGATTGATCGTGTTAGACATCATATGATCTAAGGGTGCTATATTGAATGGTTGGTATTGGTTGGTATCGGTTGGAATCCATAGTCTGTGAAGAAAAAAACATCATATGAGAAGGTGGTTCCTCAACCATATTCATTGGTAGCATTTGATTATGAGATTTAGGGTTGAGCAATGATAATCAACCCACATCCATACCCTTTGAAATCCACCATTTTTCTACTCTGATTGCCTCACTATAGACTCTAGGAAAGGATGGCTCTTTGAGAATTTTCCCTAGAAATATAGAAGTAAAGGGGTCTAATGCTTCTAGGTACACTAGGATGGATTATTTTAAAATGATGTAATGTACCTCCATATCAATGTAAAATATATGGAACCTATCATTAAATTGGCTTGTGGACTCATTAGGTTCTTTATAAACAAAAACAAATTGATTTAATATCCTATCTGGAACAATTAATTTTCTAAAATGTTCAATAAAAGCTGCCTCTAATTGATCTGAAAAAGTGATAGAACCTGTAGGTAAACCCATATACTAATCATAAGGAAATTCATCTAATGTGGATGGAAACATCCTACAAACAACACCTTCATGTATGATTTGCAAATGAATTAGAATATTCTTATATCCTTGAATATGTTCTTCAATCGATTTCATTCCATCATACCTAAACTGAGGTAGATTACACATAATATCTATAGGAATATGATGTGAAGGCCCAAGCATGTTCATAGGACTACCTATCATAAATGGGGTAAACATTGTCATTTGAAGAATATAACTTTAGCATAAACTTTGTTAGTAAAATGAATATATCTTGCAAAGAAGCATAAAATGACTAACAAATATTTACATGGTTAAATGAATCAATCATCAATGTTCATCCATTGTAATGTATGAATTAAACCATAGCAATGAAAAATATTCTTCAATTTGCAAAAGGATTAGCATCAATGCATTATCAATTGAAAGACTTTTCAATTTGTGAAAGTGACCACATGTAAACAAAAATTCGTTAGATAAAACCAATGCCTTGAAAATAACCTTTCAAGTAACATGAACAAGTTAGCATCTACAACAAAAATAACCAAATCAGGCCCTCCTAGCGCCAAAATATTGAGTGGTAATTTTACCTGATTACAAAACCACACTCACAGTTAGGATTTTCAATTAGCGAAAGCTCACTCTTGCAAAGAAATAAACATTTGCCCAAGGTTCCTTTTACCTAATGTTTGTATGTATGATTGTATAAATGTGTCAAATAAGTTCTTGGAATACTTAGTGCTCTACAAAATAATTGTTAACAAGGGGCCTATGTTGATGTTACTTTATTATGCTATGCTATTATTGTTTGTGAAACTTAAAAGGAGAATAAATGTGACTGACCCTCATATGACCACATTGTATGAGTGAAATTCATTTTATCTTGAAATATTTTAGATAGAATTTATCTTTATTTGTTAAGCAAGTTAACCAATTTTATCCTTTATTAAACCTTGCTTTGATCATGAAATAAAAGATTAAAATCTACTTCTAAAATGTGAATCTAAAAATGATTAGTGGATTCATTTTATGTTGCTTTGAGCATAAAGGAAAATGAATGTGCATGAGTAGCTTTTAAAATGTGATGGCCTTTAAAATTCCATATAATTTTTTTCACATTTAATGAAATTGAAGTTTTCATAAAATAAAAATAAATTATTGCTTGAGAACGAAAAAAATCTTGAAATGTGAAATCATTCAAAAATGAAACTACAAAATTCCTTTTAAATTTGCAATCTTTATAAATTTTGAAGAAGAGATACAATGCTCAAGAAAAACAAGAATCATGACCCTAATAGAGTCCTAGTAAAACACATAAATGCTCAAGATAAAATTTAGGATGCCATTCATCAAAAAGGAAAGTACACTCAAACAAATAGAAGATTAGGAATCCATTACATTACAAAAATATTAGATAGGTTCTTAGTTAGTGATAATCTCTTGACTATATATCCTCTTCTAACTAGCCATATAATCCAAAGTGCAATATCTAATCAAATATAGTTTAGGGTGGAAAGAGCAAGAAGACTTTAGACTAATGATAGAGAATAGTTGGTAACAAAGAACATCATCAACAAGACCTCAAGACATCTAGAAAGAAAAATTGTAAGACTTAAAAAATTGAAAGTGGTTATTCAAAAATCCAATTTAAATAAAAGAGTCAATTTTACATCAACTTGAAAATTTGAAAACAAAGCTAGAGGACACATATCTTCTTCAATAAGTTGAATAAAGAAAATAATTGCTAGCAAAGTTATACAAGCTAAATTTTGAAGAAGAGGTACAATGGAGACTAAAATTTAGAATGATATGGCTACACAAATGTGACAAGAAAACAAAAATTTCCCATCTAAAAATAATTCAAAACTACAATAAGAACATAATTAGATCAATAGAGAAGGATGCCATCATTTACATAAATAAAGAAAAGATAAAAGAATTGACACACAAACACTTTTCAAGGATTCTCACCTATGAACCTAGTGATGTTCAAGCTCAATATAATTTGCTTCAAAACATACCATTAGCAATTAGCTAAGAAGATAAAGCTAATTTGTGTGCTCAAGTAACAAAGGAAGAATTGGAGTTAGTGGTGCACTCTTAATAAAAATAAATCTCTAGGACCAAATGGTTTTACTAATAAATTTTATCAGAAATTCTTGTACCTTATTGGAAATGACTTTCTACAAATGATTGAAGATGTAAAAAATAAAGTTATGCTCTCTAGAGCTATTAATTCAATATTTATTGCTCTAATTTTGGAAGAGAAGATTCTACTACTCTTAATATACTCAGACCAAATCTCTATATATTTGCTCATATAAAATTATGACAAAGATTATTGCTAACTAGATAAAAAAGTTGCTTAGTAAATTGGTTTAAGAAGAACAAGGAAACTTTATATAATTATGATAGTATCATTATGGTGCATGAGACACTCCACTCCTCCAACATTAAATCAAAGAAGATTACCATCAAACTAGACATGACAAATATTTTTGATATAGTCAACATATATTTCTTAGAAAGTGTTATAAGTTTGGATTCCCAACACAACTGAGGCAATGAATAGCAGCTTGTATCAAAGCTCCTTGGATATCTTATTTGATCAACAAAGAACCTTTTTCTTTCTTTAAATCTTCCAAGGGAATTCGTCAAGGTTACCCACTATCCCCATACCTCTACATCTTACTAGGAGAAAACACTAATAATATCTCTTAGTAGCATGAGAAGTTTGGGGGAGTTACAAGGGATAAAAATTATCCAAGGTGTTAGACCTATTAATCATACCCAATTTGTTGATGATACTATATTGAAGCAATCAAGTATATTAGAAAATTTAACAGATGTCTAAACTGTTCTAAAATAGATTCAAGTGCTTTAATTAATTGCAATAAAATTTGGTTTTATATAATTAATACATCACCATAAAAAATAGAGGTTTTTCCCAAAGACTCGAATTCATGGAAGGACCAGATAGGTATTTTAGATCCTTATGGATTTTGATGGGCTTCCACATAAAACTAAGAAAAAATTGGATGCCAACTATTGAAAAGCTACAAAAGCAAATTTAAGCATATAGTAATGGATGAACGAGTTTAGTAGGAAGAAGAGTTTTAATCCAATCAGTATTGTTTGTGTTTCCAAATATTAAATTCTAGTTTATTATGTTCTAAAAAGTTCTCTACAAGCACTTAATGGTCAGGTCAATTATTTTATTTGCTAAGGAGTTAAACATAATAAAAAAAATAAGTATTTAGTTAGTTGGGATGTAGTTGTTATAGGAGTTGATCAAGGAGAACTAAGAATAATATGAGAAAAAATTGTGAGCAAGGCACTAGGGGAAAAACTCTTACGACATCTATCTCAACCTCTAAACTTCCCATGGAAAAGGATTTTAAAAGCTAAATATGCAGACTCAAAATTAATAATGCGCCTAATGAGAAATATAAACACAATTTTGGAGCCTCTCTTATATAGAAGCATATTATGGAATCCAAGAAATTGATCTTAAACAATATCTCTTGACTTCCAAGAGAAGGATCTCAAATTGACTTATGGAATGATCCCATCCTTGGCAAACCTCCTTCCAAATGGTCTCAACTCTAAAAGAAGAGCTACAATATTTGTAGATCTCAAAGCTTGATGGATTTTTGTATTGGCACAAAAACATATTTGAATGACGAGATCCCCAATTTCCATCATCCTTAACAATAGAATGGGATCATTTCAATAAAAAAGCACATCATTAAATTGTTAAGACAACAAAGTGCTTATTTGGAGAGATATCAATAAATCAAGTGAATATATAGTTTAGATGGGTACATAGATGCAATTGGATGGAGTTATCAAAAAGTTATTAGCAAAAATATATAAACTAAATTTTCCACTTAGGATTCATGTCCTTTCTTGGTCAATTTTGCAAAACAAGACTCTCATAGGTGAGAACTTGAAATAAAGGAATATTTTTTATCTCCATATGTGTTCTAGATGTATAAAGTACAATAACACTATGCACCACTTATTATTTGAGTGTATCTCAACCACTATCATATATTTTAAGATAGCCCATCATTTTTTATTTTCCTTGTTAGGAACTTTGAATGTAGAAGACTATCTAATCAATTAGCAATCAAAATATAAATGGGGACTAAAAGGGAAGACTTTAATAAAAAGTATTTGGAAATACACCTCCTTATTTGTTGTTTGAAATATTTGGAAGGATGAGAACATGTTGATATTTGAATTTAAAGGAAAAAATAGTATTCTCCCTGAAATAATAATTAGAGTCCAAGCGACTAATTTGAAATTCACCTTCAAGTATAAACATAATAAAAAAATCTTGAATGTGCAATAATTAAATCTAATTAGCAACATTAGATCTTAAAAATCTCATCTCAACCAACATGAATGTATTAGTAATATTACCACCAAAGATGCATTATCGTACTTTTTATTTTATGGGTATCTAAGATAAATTTGGGCATATCAGCAAGAAGGGGAGTGATCATGAAAGAAGATTGGACACTTGCACTCAAGTATTGTATCAACCTAGGAATGGCTTCCAACAATGTGGTAAAGGTATATTGACATGCGAGATTGAATTAAAATTGACAATAGAACACTGGATAAGACACTTGTACATATATGTGGATTATGCCATTATTATAATTGCTCTCTTCAAGGAGAAAAAAGGTTAGTTCAATACAACTCCATATCATATTGGGTAAAATGAAAGAACTGATTAAAAATTTATTTTTAGTAATAGGATTGCACATAATATATATTTTAGTTTTTTATAACTTAAATTACATATTCTTGTTTTATAAAATTTAAAATTATTATTATTATTTATTTAGGTTAGTGTGAGAAACCCCTACGACCAATGCTCAAGGTTGGACATCCCCATCCCAACCATGACCTCTCATAAGGGTGACAACTGAACTTATCAATAGGAATCAAATATAACCATACACACATCCACCCCCTAAAAAACTCATCTACGCCATGATTTGAACCTTGGAACTCCTGAATAAGAGCTAAAGCTCAAACCATTGCACTGCCCTCTAGGACTTTAAAGGGTTTATGGTAAACCAATGTGATTTGAATCAACGTTGTGTGGATCTGCATCATATGGATAATGTTCCTCAATTGATCGCCTTACACAAACGCAACTATGTACTCAACCTTTCTTATGGTAGCCAGTGTGATTTGAACCAAAGTTGAATAGATACATGGTACGCATCATAGACCTCAACTAGCCGCCTCACACCAACACATCTGTCCACTCACCTTTATAAAATTTTAAACTATTATTATCAGAAAGAAATAATTAATATGATTATTTGCTTATGAGCTTATATTTAAATTAGTTATATGGAATTGAGATGGACTTATATATATCATCATGACTAATAGTGGTATTATAATAATTTAAATATCAATAATGATATTATAATAGTTTTGCAATTATGCATGTCTTTAACAAGATCTCCTTAAAAGTTGAGGAATATATCCAGTTAAAGTAATGGTATTTGTTGAATTTATGTATGAGTTTATTGTTGATTATAGCTTTAAAATTTACTTTAAAAAAATTCTAATAGCTTCATTTTATATCTTAGTCTTTTATTTATTTATAATAAATTTTGTAAGATTGAAGTGCATTATATACATATTTTATTATTGTATGTGATTACAATGAGATCTACTTATATTGCACCGTTATGCATAATTTTAGCTAACCATAAAATGGTATTACTATTGACAATTATATATATATATATATATATATATATACTGGATAATAAGAGGTTGTACTCAAGTCCCCCATCTTTGAAAAATTACAACTCTCTTCTTTAGAGATTCAGAGTTTATAAATAAATACACTTTTCATCTCAAATAAGATGCTATAGCTAGAAACCTACATCATTTTACATAAGATGTTTGAATTTTTTATTTTCAGTGTTTGGATCTTATCAATTTTTTGTATGAATACAATTATCTAGAATTTAGCATATTTCTTGACATTTTCCTATAGTAGCCTTCACAATGCTAAAACTTCACCTCTACTATCTATACCTTGCATCTTAGTAGAGTAATATTTCCAAAATATCACACTATCATAGTTAGCTTTACCAAATTTGGATTGTTAGTTTCCTTCCTCACTAATGTCCTAGCCCTTCATTGCTCTTCCCATCATTCAAATCCTAGTTGACAAATATTTGTAATTTCATTTTTTGTGACTTGAAAAATCATCACTTCCCTTGTTTGGAATGGTTGACTTCATAGGGTCAAATATTTCTCAATATTGCTCGGATTCTTATATATGACCACTCATTTTAAAGCTATTCAAGTTCTTCACAAAGATTCAAGAATCAGCTGGATTGGATAACTTTTTGTGAAGATATGACTCCTAAAATATGAGACATTATAAAAAATCCTAATCCTTCGCACATTTTTTTTTTGTAAAGAGGGGTAGAAACCACCCCAATACATGTGGATTTCAAACTCATAGCACACCAAATATAGAAACAAGGGGTTTTAGTTGATCCAACCTTCCACCCAACAACATGACCTTTCAAAATTTTATGATTAAATTTTATATTTTGATACTTTTAGGATTGGACAAATTCGAGTGGGTCTTTATCAAAGTGAATTGGAGGTTTTTCATTTCACAATGATCAATACCCGCATGCTATTCTACCACTTGTACTCAAGTATTGTATTAACCTATGAATTACTTCCAACAATGTGGCAAAGGCATTGACATGCGATATTGGACTAAAGTTGGCAATAGAACAATGGATAAGATACTTGAACATATATGGGGATTTTTACCTCATTATAAATGTTCTATCCAAGGATAAAAAAGACCAGTTAAATGCAACTCCATATCATATTGGGCAATATGAAAGAATTGATTCAAAAATTCACACGTGTAATATTTCCATATTTGTCGAGAATTTAACAAAACATCAGATACACTTGCAAAAAATGCTATAAGAAGAGAGCATTCTAACAATTACAAGGAAAAGAGTCCAACAAATAGATGATGGTGGATGACATAGGGAAAGTAACAAAGTAGATGGAGATTCTAGAGCCTTTAAATATTTTGACACCTTTGGACAACCTGAACCATTGGATGATTCTAGATCTTTTGGCTTTTCGATCTTCTTGGTGATTTTGGTGCCCTGTGTATTTTTAGTACCTATTGCATCCTCGTGATTTTTTATTTGGATTTATAATAAACTTTGTACTTTGGCACGCTTTTGGAAGTTATTGATTTGCTTTGTTACTTGTCCCTCTTTTGGATAGCAATATTGTAACCTCCAAGTCACTTGTTGAATAAACTATTTGCACTTTTCAAACTTTATTTTCAACCTATAACCCTCTTTATAAAAAAATAATGTTATATATATATATATATATATATCGTGTTTAATCTCACGTCACATTTTTAAGGAAAAAATATATATTTTTTATATTTCTATAACTTACATTATATATTCTTGTTCTATACAACTTTAAATTATTATTATTACTAAGAAATAATTAATATGATTATTTGATTTTTCAATTATTTATATGAAATTGAGACATACCTATATATAGTGTTTGTTAATTATACATGTGTGTTGGTCATAACCAATAGTGGTATTATAATAGTTTGTCAATTATACGTGCATTTTAACAATATCCCCTCCTTGAAAATTGAGGAATATATCCAGTTGAGCTAATTTTATTTGATTTTATTTGAATTTATTGTTGATTAGAGCTTTAAATTTTACTTTAAAAAAATATGATAACTCAATTTCTTTTCTTGATCTTTTATTTATTTATAGTAAATCTTGTGGGATTAAAATGAAATCCATATAATAAGTGCATTATATTTATTTTCTTATTTTATGCGAGTACAATGAGATCCACTTATATTATAATAAAAGTTTTAGCTACCCATATAATGAATTATACATATATTGTTAATGATTTATTTTATGTTTTAAATATAATGATATATAATGATAAAGATTTTTGGAATTCCTATGAAAACGAGGATGAGGATGGGAATGGGATTGTCCACCATATTTCAATAACATGAATTTGAAGGAATAAACAATATCAAACAAATAATATTTTTAAGATAATAATTTTATAACCTATAACTTCATAGTTGTCAAAAGCTAATTTATTCTATTTATTAAATAATTATTCATTGAACTCCTAAATTCTGGCTATTGGTTTATTGCGGGTAGAATGGTTGTACACTGATTTTGATTTGATTTGAAAGGCAGTGATGTGATAAATAGAATGCAATCTCTGCAAAATGGAATGGGTTTATCAAGAGAAGTAGTCAAACAAATGACTTGTATTATTTTGAACTCTTAAACTTTGATATTTGTTTTTGGCAATTCGTTAATTTCAGTGGATGGGTGGGTTGAAACCTTGTGATGTGATGGTAGAAACCGTCTGATGAAAAAATTAGATTTCTAACCTCAAGAAGGAAAAAAATAATTGTAACTTTCTCTCTCCTTTTTGTATGAAATATGAGTTAAATTAGTTCCTATTGTCGTATGCCTGTCTTTGGTATCATTCAGCCATGGTAATGCTTCAGTAGAACTTAAATCCTGTATCATGATTCTTTCTTTCCGACTTCGTCTACACTCATTTTATCAGGACATTGCCTCTAGGATTAATTAAGGAAAAGTTGTGGTGCTGGCTTGAACTTAAATATATTTTGAAAGTGACAAGTAGTGTGGCACATTGCATGCGTCTTGAACTAAATTCCCATGGTGAACCAGTTGAAGGAAATTAAAATTGAAATCGCGTCCCAAAAACCGCTTCGGAAGGTTTTCACTCGAGGTAGGGAGCTTCGGGGAATATTCGCCCGAAGTATGCACTTCGGGAAAATTATTGCCGAAGTAAATTTACTTCGGGGAACAAGCTTCCGAAGTAAACACTTCGGGGGAAATCTTGTCGAAGTAAATTTACTTCGGGAAAAATACACCCGAAGTAACTATTTTGGGGGACAAAGTGCCGAAGTAAAATTACTTCGTTTACTTCGACAAGATTTCCTCCGAAGTAACTACTTCGGGGGACAAAGTGCCGAAGTAAAATTACTTCGGGAAACAATGCTCCCGAAGTAAGTACTTCGGGAAGAAGTTGCCGAAGTGAAACTACTTCGGGAAAAACTTGGCGAAGCAACTGCTTCGCACAGTTTTCTTCCGAAGTGAAATCACTTCGGAAAGACAAGTGTCGGAATGTGCTTCGGCACAAACAAATAAACCCGACTCCTTTCTGGATCGAACGGGTATTTTGCCACTTCGGGGCAAACCCTAGTTTGAGAAATGTCTGCGGACAAACCAATAATTCGAGGCCGAAGACAAATGTGCAGAGACCCGAATTTGCAGAATAAGTATATTATATATTAAATATAATGCCGGATTACAAAGGGCTTCCTTCTGAAGCGAATACAAACTTCTGCAAGATAAACATTTGCAGGATAAAAACACGGGTTTTATCTGGAGGCTGCTGCTCCACTCTCCGGCTGTTGGCAGCTGCTGGTTTCACCCTTCTGCTATTCTGCTGGTTGAAACCCTAGCTCTGCGGCTGCCCTCTGCTCGCTATTGCTCTCTGCTACTCTGCTCCACTCTCTATCCTCCCACACTTCCAACTCCTTGCAAAATGACAAAATGACCCCAGTATTTATAGGCGGGGGATGAGGACAAAAGGCGGGAGAAATCCACCAACCGACTGACAAGAATTAAATGCCGGAATGGCTTTCTGACAAATCGCCGAACACTCCAACTACTCGCACGCTTGAACAATAAATGCATCGATTCTCGTGCTTAATTCTTCTTCGGCTGATTTCTGCTTCGGGGGGCAATTTGTTTTTGCTTCGTGGCGAAGCATTTTCCGAAGCTCTTTCGGAAGTGCTTCGCGCCGAAGCATTTTCGGAAGTGCTTCGCGCCGAAGCATTTTTCGAAGTGCTTCGCATCGAAGCATTTTTCGAAGGCGTTTCGGAGATGCTTCGCGCCGAAGCTCTTATGGGCGCGAAGTTGGATTTAAAATTTCCAACACCCTCCTTTAAATCAAACTTCACGAGTTCTCTAACGCCCAACATATCTCGCAATCTGGCGAAGTCCTCCTCCTTCAGGGGTTTTGTGAAGATGTCAGCTAGCTGCTCCTTCGACCTGCAAAACTGCAACTGCACTTCACCGAATTTCACCAGCTCTCTGATGAAATGATACCGGATGTCAATGTGCTTCGTCCGACCATGGAAGACTGGGTCTTTCGAGAGTGCGATGGCAGAGTTATTGTCGCAAAATATTGTTGTTGCTACTTCGGGCGGATGATGTAGTTCACACAGAACTCTTCTCAACTTGCCTGTCAAGCGGCTGAGGTGGCAGCAACATACTCGCTTCGTTGTAGATAAAGCAACAATTGGTTGCTTCTTCGAGGACCAAGAGACAACTCCGGATCCAAAATGGAAGGCATATCCCGAAGTGCTCTTCCGGTCATCTACGCTACCAGCCCAATCGCTGTCAGTGTAGCCAATCAACTCAAGCTGGTCTTGTCTGGCATAGTGAATTTCGTGGTTCCTCGTGCCATTGACATATCGCAGGATTCTCTTGCCTACTTGCCAGTGAGTGTCTTTCGGAGTCTCCATAAAATGGCTGATCAAACTGACTCCAAACATTAGATCTGGTCGAGTTGCAGTCAAGTACATCAAGCTTCCAACTAACCTTTTATAGAGAGTTGGATCAACACTTCTGTCGTTGTCTGTCTTGCTCAACTTCAAACCAGTGGCTACCAGGGTGATGGCAGGCTTGCTGTCCTCCATCTTAAAACGCTTCAGGACATCCTTTGCATACTTGCCCTGAGAAATGAAGATGCCATCTGCTGATTGGTCAACTTCAATGCCAAGAAAATATTTCATCAGACCCATGTCTGTCATTTCAAACTCGGTCTTCATGGTTGTTCTGAACTGCGCAAATAGGCTGCTGCTATTGCCAGTATATATCAAATCGTCCACGTACAGGCAGACGATAATGAGCTCACCTGCTTCATTTGTCTTCATGTACAGGGAGTGCTCATATGGGCATTTTTGAAACCCATTCTCTTGAAAATAGCCATCAATCCGGCTGTACCATGCCTAGGGTGCTTGCTTCAACCCATACAGGGCCTTCTTCAGCTTCAGGACCTTGCCCTCTTGTCCTTGTATCTCATATCCGGGTGGCTGGTCTATGTAGACCTCTTCTTCCAATACTCCATTCAGGAAGGCAGACTTGACATCCATCTGGTACACACTCCATCCCTTTTGAGCTGCTAGTGCCATAATCATTCTGACTGTGTCAAGTCGGGCTACGGTGCATACACCTCATGATAGTCAACTCCTCGACTTCTGCTTGTAGCCTTTCGCCACTAATCTGGCCTTATGCCTCGTCAACTTCTCCTTGGGCGTTAAACTTTGTTTTATACACCCACTTGACCCCAATGGTCTTCTTCCCTACTGGAAGATCTGTCAGCGCCATGTCTCATTCTTCTCAATGGCTGCTATCTCCTCATCCATCGCTTTTACCCATGTGCGATTCTGACTTGCTTCTTCAAACTCCACTGGATCACATTCAGTAAATAAAGCAAAGTCAGAATATTCTTCATCTAACTGATCACGGGTTACCTCATAAATGTCTTGCAAGCTCCGAGTCTTCGTAGGTGTCCTCAAGTTTTGAATTCTGCTTGCAAGTGGAGGTGATCGGGATGATGAGGGTGTGCTACTGTTGGCACCACTGTTGTTGCTTGAAGGTACAGGTGGCTGTACACTGTCTTCCTCCAAGTTTACAGGTTCAACAGTTGCTGGTTCAGGCTCACCAGTCTTTGACTTCCAGTTCCAGGCTTCGTTCTCCAAGAACTTCACATCTCGGCTGATGACAAGTTTCTTCGTCATAGGATTGTACAACCTGTATGCCTTTGCTTGTTCGTTGTACCCCGTGAAGATGCATTTTTTAGCTTTGTCATCCAGCTTCCGTCTTTTCTCATCTGGAACATGTGCATATGCTATGCACCCAAAAACTCGCAAATGAGCCACACTTGGCTTCATATTGCTCCAGGCTTCCTCTAGAATTTTGTCCCTCACACTCTTGGTGGGACATCGGTTCAGCAGATAAACTGCACAACTTACAGCTTCTGCCCAAAACTCATGTGGCAAACTTTTTGCCTTCAGCATGCTCCGTGCCATCTCCATGATAGTTCTGTTCTTCCTCTCAGCTACACCATTCTCCTGCGGTGTGTATCTGGTAGTGAACTGCCTTCGAATTCCATGCTGCTTGCAGAAGTTGTGGAATTCGTTGGAGATGTATTCTCCTCCATCGTCAGTTCTGAGAGTCTTCACATAATACCCGCTCTGTTTCTCAACCAGAGCCTTGAACTCCTTAAACTTCGCAAATGCCTCTGACTTCAACTTGATGGGATAAACCCATGTCTTCCGGCTAAAGTCATCAATGAAGGTCAGGAAGTATTTGTTGCCGGCATATGTGGTGGTCTGCATGGGACCGCAAATGTCTGAGTGCACCAGCTCCAATGGCCGTGATGCTCTCCAAGACTGTCCAACAGGGAATGCATCCCTGTGCTGCTTGCCGACTAGGCAACCTTCACAAACTTGGTTCGGTTGCTCAATAAGGGGTAAACCCTTCACCATCTGCTTCTTGTGCAGCAAATTCAGGCCACTGAAACTCAAGTGACCGAATCTGAGATGCCACAACCAGGTAGCATCCTTCACAACTGCACTCAGAGACATTAAAGATTCATTCTGAATCTGCAATGGAAACATTTTGTTTTTCGTCATGGACACGGTTGCGATTTGTCCATGCACTTTGTCTCTGATGGAACAGACACCGTCTTTGAACTGCACAGTGTGTCCCTTCTGCACAAGCTGTCCTACGCTTAGCAGGTTGTGTTTTAACCCAGGCACATAATAAACATCGCAAATTTGTTTTCTTTCTCCGTTCCTGGTTTGGATGAGGATCTTTCCTTTCCCCATCATAGGAACCTTGCTGTTGTTCCCCATATTGACTTCGGATTGGACTGATTCATCCAATTGTGAGAACATCTCTCTGTTCCCAGTCATGTGGTTGCTGCAACCACTGTCAAGATACCAAATGTTTTTCTTGCTCTCCTCTTCAACACTGCAAGTCAGCAGCACATTTCCTCCTGCCGCATTTCCAGCTTCTTCTGTATAATGGGCCTGCTACTGATTCTCGTTCGCCATCCTCGTTCTGCACTGTGAGATGTAATGGCCAAACTTTTTGCAGTAGTAGCATTGGACCTTTGACATGTCCTTCTTCTGCTGAGAGCTACCTTGCTGGTTTTTTCAGTGCCTCTTCCTCCTTGCTGATGAAAGTTGCAGCTGGTCTCACTGACATGAGGGTTTGATCTCCCTCCTTGCTTGTTACTTCTCCCACGCCTGCTTCTACCTCTTCCACCTTGAGAACTAGAGGCGCTATGGTGGGAGTCTTGTCTGTGCTGTCTCGGACTGAGACTTGCGCCTTGAACGCTTGCTCCAGAGAGGACTGAGTTGAGCGGCTCAGCCTCTGCTCATGTGTCTGCAGAGAACCCATGAGCTCATCCATAGAGAGGGTTGTCAGATCCCTTGACTCCTCTATTGCAATTACCATAAAATCAAACTTTGTTGGCAGACTTCGCAGAATTTTCTCCATGATCCTTTGATTCTGCACAATTTCACCATTCAACCGCATCTGGTTGATGACATCAGTTGTCCGGGTGAAAAAGTCGCTCATCGACTCGGACTCACTCATCTGCAGGTTCTCGAATTCTCTTCTGAGCATCTGCAGTTTTACCAACTTCACTTTGTTGGTGCCCTGGTACGAACTTGCCAAAATATTCCAGGCCTGCTTGGCCTTGGTGGCTGATGCGATCCGCGGGAAGATGGTCTCCTCAACCGCTTGCATGATATAGAACAGGGCTTTTTGGTCTTTCTTCCTGTTCTCCTTCAAAAGGTCTTTGTCAGCTTGGGAGAGGGCGGCCAGTGCTGCTGCATCTGCTGGTTCCGGGTACCCATTCTCGACCAAGTCCCACAAATCTTGAGACCCGAAGAGGATCTTCATCTGGATGCTCCAGTAATCGTAGTTCTTGCCGTTAAATCACGGGATCTGCAACTGCAGGGAATTTCTTTCGGAAGCCATGCTTCTATCTCCGCGTCACGGCACCAACTGCTCTGATACCAATTTGAAGGAAATTAAAATTGAAATCACAATTTAAATCGCGTCGCAAAAACCGCTTCGGAAGGTTTTCACGCGAGGGAGGGAGCTTCGGGGAATATTCGCCCGAAGTATGCACTTCGGGGAAAATTATTGCCGAAGTAAATTTACTTCGGAGAAAATACACCCGAAGTAACTACTTTAGGGGACAAAGTGCCGAAGTAAAATTACTTCGGGAAACAATGCTCCCGAAGTAAGTACTTCGGGAAGAAGTTGCCGAAGTGAAACAACTTTGGGGAAAAACCTGGCGAAGCAACTGCTTCGCATAGTTTTCTTCCGAAGTGAAATCACTTCGGAAAGACAAGTGCCGGAATGTGCTTCGGCACAAACAAATAAACCCGACTCCTTTCTGGATCGAACGGGTATTTTGCCACTTCGGGGCAAACCCTAGTTTGAGAAATGTCTGCGGACAAACCAATAATTCGAGGCCGAAGACAAAATGTGGAGAGACCCGAATTTGCAGAATAATATTATATATATTAAATATAATGTCGGATTTACAAATGGCTTCCTTCTGAAGCGAATACAAACTTCTGCAAGATAAACATTTGTAGGATAAAAACACGGGTTTTATCTGGAGGCTGCTGCTCCACTCTCCGGCTATTGGCAGCTGCTGGTTTCACCCTTCTGCTAATCTGCTGGTTGAAACCCTAGCTCTGTGGCTGCCTTCTCGGCCTCGCTATTGCTCTCTGCTTCCGCTCTCAACACCTCTCACCTCCTACTCCTTACAAAATGACAAAATGGCCCCGGTATTTATAGGCGAGGGATGAGGACAAAAGGTGGGAGAGTTTCACCAACCGACTGACAAGAGTTAAATGCCGAAATGGCTTTCTGACAAATCGCCGAACACTCCAGCTACTCGCACGCTTGAACAATAAATGCGTCGATTCCCGTGCTTAATTTTTGCTTCGGCTGATTTCTGCTTCGGGGGGCAATTTGTTTTTGCTTCGCGGCGAAGCATTTTCGGAAGTGCTTCGCGCCGAAGCATTTTCCGAAGTGCTTTGCGCCGAAGCATTTTCCGAAGGCGTTTCGGAGATGCTTCGCGCCGAAGCTCTTACGGGCGCGAAGTTGGATTTAACATTTCCAACAGAACCGATAGAAAATTAGACAATATGTTTTTATTAGAAAGGTGTGCTGCTGTTGTAAAATGTGTAAGGTCTTGCATATGGATCTTGGTAACTTTCTACATACTGGTTTAAGATTTCTATGCATATGCAGTTGCACTATAAAAGATTTTCTCTCTTCCATTCATACATTCTTGTCATGGTTGAAAAAAACAGTCGTACAAACAATCTTTGCTGTAATAAGGTTTTAGCATTGCAAAATTTTTGTATAAGATCATGTCAAATAGATCTAGGGTGGTTCTCTGTTTGTCATTTCTTGTGAAAAGGACAAGTGGTAAACAACATCCTCTGTTCTTGTGTAAAAGAACATTGCAAAATGTTTGTATAAGATCATTTCAAACTATATGTTCTTGTGCAAGTATATACTTGTTTTACTTTTCTGTCAGGCGTTGACGACAAAGATAGACGAAAATGGAGAGTCAAGTGACAACTCGGAGACTGCTGCTATTCTTGCAGCTCAGGTATGTGGGTTTTTTATATCTACTGAAGTAAATGAGTATCTGGAAAGTTCATGTATGTATCATATTATCATTTATTGAATTGACAAGAAAATGAAGCTTGCAAATAAATCTTGCAGATCAGAGTGAAAGCCAAAGAGTTTGTGGTTGAGTATTAACTCCATTAATTTCCCTAGAGCAACAATCATTACAGGTTGGAACCTCATTCAGATGACGGATACGCCTCCCTGTGCTGGCATTGAGACTCTTTAGGCTCTTTTTGATCCTTTCTAAGGCTTTTCTTTTCCTTGATCTGGTAGGACTCCCAACCATTAGCTCTCCCTCACCAGGTGGCGTTGAATATTCTAATCAAAGTCTGAATTTGCAATAGCATGGTGCCACCTAGAGTTATTTTGGAGCAACTTCGTTCTCGAGATGAAGACCAGAGCTTTGACCAGTAGCAGGTTCTGTCTGTGATTCGAACTTAGGCCTTTATTGTATGGGCCATGATTGTGAGAGGAGTTTAAGGGTGGAATTAGTGATGTTTACCACAGCAGTGAGATCCCGACGTTTTGAGCTCCTTTGCACCATCCCAAATCACAAATGTAGGCTGAGAAATACTGTTCAATGCCAAAAAAAAATTATAATCTCCATCAACTCTTGCTAATATGAAGAAAATTACACTCAAGATGCTAAACATGGTAAAATCGAAGCTTTCAATGATGGAAATACAGATAGAATAAGTATCTTTCAACTTTGAAATTCTATGGGAAAATGCGAGAGAGACCAATGTGTACCCTTGACAAAAAGCAGAAGAGTTAAGAGGCATGACCCATCTAGTGTTTAAGACTTGACCTGTGACAATCTATGAGAGATAATTCTTTTAAAGTAGTCATTTTATTCTTTCTCACAATGTTTTTTTTCATGCTTCTTTCTGTTGCAACTGTTTCCTTCCATGCCATAACTTAACTTGTCTAGCTAGCAAGTCGATGATCGTATTCTTTTTTTTTTATCAATATTTCTTATATATATCCACTGTAGGGTTGAACCCAGGTTTCTCATTGATAATGCAAGTAGTATCTTTGCTGGTAAAGCACAAGCACGTAGATGTTGATCATATTCCTGAAAACACGTTACTGATTCCCCAATTATGGATCTTGCCCTGATTCACATCAGTAGATTGTTTTCAGCAATTAGTCTGAGACTACCCAAGACCTTTGGCTTCGGCAATATTATTTGTATTGAGCCTGGTATCATAGGCAGCCTATGAGATTGCACTGCTCTGATTCTTTTCTATAGTGCATCCTGCGTGTGACAATACAGCACTGCCCTTAGATATCTCATCAAAATTAAGGAACCATCCTTCAGGAGGAAAATCCCATTTACTCTTATCCCTCCGTGTGTTCCTTAACACCAGAGTTATGTTGAAGGCTACAAACACCTTTGGCCAATTTTTTAATGAGTCGTAGCTTGCCCTGCAACCCCACCCGACTTCCATCTTAAGTAAATGGAGGCTTCTAATAGGGATTTCTTGATTTGTCTCTATATCTTCTGTGCAATTTCTTCATTTTGTCGAAACTTTTCCTGTTATGCACTCACTATATACCCCAGAATGGTTGCTGCCTCCAGATGTCATGCACCCGCTATTTGGGGAGGTTAGATTAGCAGGAGACCTACTCAAAATATGGTTATAAAAGCAGCAAGCTTTGTCTGAAAAGGGTAGTGGATAAGTATGTGGTAATCTCTTCAAATATAGAGTTTATTGTGATAGATCCAAGTGCCTTCTTTATTTTAGGTTCCCCAATCAATATCTTGCCATGACTAGCCAGCTAGGAAGACCTCATTAATTTCTGCTTGCTTGTTTATGGTGACTACTCTTCTTTTTTCACCATTATTTCATCGTTTTATTTTCTTATCATCTTGTACTGCCTCGGAACCAACCTCATATATTGACTGGCACCTCAAAGTTCTGTGATTTGTATATATGGTCAACTGACTACTGCCTGCAACTGGTATGTTGTTGGCAACTGAATTTTTATTTTATGATAGTTTTACCCCTTTCTGACTGGTGCCTTCCGTGTTACAGCAATTGTTTTACCCCTACCTGCAGTTTATAGCAAATACCAGTTTTCCACTAATGTATGTTGACTGGTCTATTTGTGATCAAGTGACCGATTTGTTGATTTTACTCTAAATGCTTTTTCTTGCTTATGTTTAGGTACCCCGTTTGGAGCAAGAAGTAAGGCATTTGGCTTCATCCAGACCAATAACAGTTGGAAATGGCTTTGGCCAAAGCGGTATACTACTTCTAGCCCTTGGTGCTTATTACATTAGCTAGATTAGAACCCTGGGCAATGTCTTGTTAATGTTTTTGTTGGACTCATTTCAGGAAATTTGCTCTTAGAGTCAATATACTGCAAAATATAAAGACAGATGATGAAAAATGGTTACCTTTCAGCCCATTCTAAGGCCTTTTTACAAGGCTTGAAGCACTGAATTTGAGACTTCTTAATGTTGAATCTATTAATAAGGCAACTGTTTGCTTTAATATGGATGATGAAAATTAATTCTGCATCACAAAATAGTATACTGTGTGTTGATGATGGAATTGGATAACATTATGACAAAGGTTGCCAATTACCATATTTAGGTTTTAGTAGTTTACCCTTTTCTGGGTCTACCCTACGATGCTGTGATTTAGTGCTGTACATTAGATTGACGTTAGTGTAGTTTTTTTCTGGTTTATCATTTTAGTAATTTTTTGGGCTGCTATGGTGCATTCTAACGGGTTATTTCTGTTGAGTCCCATTGGCCTATTTTGGTCATTTGAGGAAACTAAAAAGATTGTCTGATTTTACAATTTTCATAATAAATATTTTTTATTTTTAATATTGATCATTACTTTTTATACACATCCACTCGGGTCTCATTGTCCATAATGCAAATGGCGTCTTTATCCGTAAACCACACGGATTTCATGATGAATATTTGATTTGAGGTCTAAGTCAATACTGCTTACTTGATGAATCTTCAGGTAACCTAGCATCTTATTTGATGCCAATTTCTACACTTGGGGCAATGGGATAAATGTGGTGGAAAATAAGTCCTCAGTGGTTCATGTAGTTATTGAACAACATTCAATTTTTTACCTCAAGTTAATTTTTGATCTTGTCGACAGACTACTTCAGTAACATTTTATGGAATGCCTTCTCCTGTAGTGCGTTTACCTTTAGTCTTTGCTTGCAGGCTTTGTATTAAATATTATTACTGAATGCACACTATCAACATTGGCAATGTATAATGAATTGTTTGGGTCAGAAATTTATGGCTTGTTAAACATTCTATGTATTGTCTGCAAAACATATTATGTGTGTTCCATCATTTCATACTTCTCTGACCAATAATAAGTCATTTACAAGCATGTTTTGTATATTATATATGTTGGCCACTGGTTAATTCTAAGAATGAAGATTTGTTAGTGGTAGGTGTAGTTTTTATTTTGATTTTTTGCCATCGGGAGCGGGAGAGCAAGGCGAAGGGAGGGCCCGAAGTCGGGTTGCGCAGCCAAAGTCGGGCTGCGCTCCCGACTATTGCGCAATCGGGCTGTACAAGTAGAACTTGCGTAGTCGGGTTGCACATGCAGTAATGTGCGCAGTTGGGTTGAGCACGAATAATGTGCGTAATCGAACTGCGCACGAAAGAAAGTGCTAAGTCGGGGAGCGGCTGGTCAACGCCCGACCGCGCTGGTCAAAGGTAGCGAAGTCCGACTTCGCTGCGCAGTCGGGAGGACAGCTCCAGACTTAGGCAAATTTTCGGGGAGCGGCTGGTCAACGCCCGACTGCGCTGGTCAAAGGCAGTGAAGTCCGACTTCGCTGCGCAGTCGGGTGGACAGCTCTAGACTTAGGCAAATTTTTGCCTTGCAAACTTTTGTTGTCCGGAGGCTTGCACGGCTACAGCGATGGTTTTCTTGGCTTGGCAAGAACTAAATGGGGAGGAGAGAAACACCGAATCTGAATGCAATGTTTCAGATCTGAGCTCAAACTTATAGAACACGAAAGAAAACGCTCTGAGGTGATTGTACAGACAACAACAGATTTTGTGCCGACAAAGATAACCGCAAACCCTACAGATGCCTTAAACAACAGCGAATTTTATTCTTATAAGACGAGGGTTACAAAAGTCCTCAACTGAGGAAAAACTAACATCTGCAGACTAAAGCTGTAGGATAAACTGAGAGGGAAAACAAATGTCGAGTCTGCTGCTCGGACATTAAACAAATGAGCTACACTGCTCACTGAAACGAGCTCGTCTGCTGCTCTGCGAATGACTTCTTTTCTCTTGCCTGTTTGTCTAAATTTCCCCCACTCTCCTCTATCTATCTGAAGACCCAAACTGCCTTATATAGCCGCGGGGAGAGGAAGATAGAGGTTATCCTCTGACAGGTTCCGACTGCACCTGAACTAGGGTTTCTGACCAATCGCCGAAATGACATTAACTTATGCGGCGATCGGATCTGTTAAACGTCACATCTGTCAGAAGGCACGTGCGACGTCAAGTCAAAATTTTTTTCGAGATCCCTGACTGCTCGAGCATAGTCCGGCTTCGCCCAAGTTCGGAGCGCAGTTTGGCGGAGGCATGAAATCAGGATTAATATTTCTAACACCCTCCTTTAAGCCTAATTTCATGAGCGCTTTGACTCCAAGCTGCTCTCGCAATCTGCTGAAGTCTTCCTCCTTCAAAGGCTTCGTGAAAATATCTGCCAACTGCTCCTTGGATTTGCAAAATTGCAGTTGAATTTCTCCGAACTTCACCAACTCTTTGATGAAGTGATAACAAATATCGATGTGCTTCGTCCGGCCATGGAACACGGGATCCTTTGATAGTGCAATGGCTGAATTGTTATCACAAAAAATTGTTGTCGCGCCTTCCGGAGGATAGGTCAGCTCATTCAGAACTCTTCGCAGCCAAACTGCCTAGCATGCGGCTGGCGTGGCGGTGACATATTCTGCTTCAGCTGTGGACAACGCAACGATGGGTTGCTTCTTGGACGCCCATGAGATTGCCCCTGATCTGAAATGGAAAGCGTACCTAGAGGTGCTCTTCCGATCGTCGATGCTGCCAGCCCAGTCACCGTCTGTGAGCCCACCAGTTCCAACTGGTCCTGTCTGGTGTAAAATAGGCCATTGTTTTATGTCTTGTTGATATAGCGTAAGATCCTCTTGCCTGCTTGCCAGTGCATGTCCTTCGGAGTCTCCATAAAATGGTTTATCAGACTGACTCCAAACATCAGATCTGGCTGAGTTGTAGTCAAATACATCAGACTGCCAACTAGCCCCTTGAACAATGTTGGATCTACATTCCTCCCTAAATCTAGCTTGCTTAACTTCAAACCTGTGGCTACAGGTGTGATGGTGGGTTTGTTGTCCTCCATATTGAACCGCTTCAGGACATCCTTCACATACTTGCCCTGAGAAATGAAGATGCCATCTGCCTATTGGTCAACTTCAATTCCGAGAAAATACTTCATCAGCCCTAAGTCCGTCATCTCGAACTCCTTCTTCATGGCTGTTCTAAACTGGGCAAACAGTGTTGTACTGTTGCTAGTGTAAATTAAATCGTCCACATACAGGCAGACGATTATGAGCTCACCTACATCATTTGTCTTCATGTGCAGGGTGTGCTCATATGGGCATTTTGCAAACCCATTTTTCTGAAAATAACTGTCAATCCGGTTGTACCAATCCCGGGGCGCCTACTTCAAACCATACAGGGCCTTCTTCAGCTTCAGGACTTTGCCCTGCTGGCCTTAAATTTCATAACCTGATGGCTGGTCTATGTAGACCTCTTCCTCCAACACTCCATTGACGAAGGCTGACTTGACATCCATCTGGTACATCTTCCAACCCTGTGGGGCTACCAATGCTAGGATCATCCTGACTGTGTCAAGTCGGGCTACAAGCGCATAAACCTCATGGTAATCGATGCCTGATTTCTGCTTGTAACCCTTCACCACAAGTCTTGCTTTATGCTTGTCAATGTCTCCCTGGGCATTGAACTTTATCTTATACACCCACTTGACCCCAATGGTCTTCTTCCCTACTAGAAGATCAGTCAGTTGCCATGTATCATTCTTTTCAATGGCTTCAATATCCTCGTCCATAACCTGCACCCACTTCTGATTCTGACTTGCGTCTTTGAACTCTACTGGATCAACTTCAGTAAAGAATGCAAAGTCAGAGTACTCTTCATCGACATGGGTTTGGGTTGCCTCGTAGATTTCTTGCAAGCTCCTTGTCTTTGCTAGTGTCACGAGGTTCTAGATTCTACTTACACTTGGAGGCGACCGAGATGGAGTGGTTGTGCTACTGCTGGCACCGTTGCTGCTGCTAAATGTTGCAGGTGGCTGCACACTTCCTTCTTCTAAGTCAACAGACTCTACTACTATTGGCTCTGACTAGCCAGTGTTCGACTTCCAGTTCCAGGTTTCATCTTCAAGAAACTTCACATCACGGCCGATGATGAGCTTCTTCATCACAGGGTTGTACAACCTATATGCCTTCGCCTGCTCACTGTACCCTGTGAAAATGCACTTCTTAGCTCTATCATCCAACTTCTGCCACTTCTCTTCTGGAACATGTGCATATGCAATGCACCCGAACACACGCAAGTGAGCCACACTTGGCTTCACACCGCTCCAGGCCTCCTGAGGGATTTTGTCCTTCACGCTTTTGGTGGGACATCTGTTCAGCAGGTAGACTACAAATGTTACAGCTTCTACCCATAATTTATGCGGTAATCCCTTCGCCTTTATTATGCTTTGTGCCATCTCCATGATGGTCCGGTTCTTCCTCTCTACTACGTCGTTCTGTTGTGGCGTGTATCTGGCAGTGAACAGACTTCGAATTTCATGCTGCTTGTAGTAGTTATGGAATTCGTTGGAGATGTATTCACCTCCGCAATTTGTCCTGAGAGTCTTGATTTGATATCTGCTCTGTTTCTCCACCAGAGCCTTGAACTCTTTGAATCTGGCAAACGCTTGTGACTTCAGCTTGATGGCATAGATCCACGTCTTCCGGCTAAAGTCATCTATGAATGTTAAGAAGTATTTATTGCTGGCAAACGTGCTGGTCTGCATCAAATCGCAAATGTCTGAGTGCACCAGCTCCAATGGCTGTGATGCTCTCCAAGACTGACTAGAAGGGAACGAATCCCTATGTTGTTTGCCGACTAAGCAGCCCTCACAAACTTGATTTTACTGCTCTATCAGGGGTAAACCCTTCACCATCTGCTTCTTGTGTAGTTGATTCATGCCACTGAAGTTCAGGTGACCAAATCTGAGATGCCATAACCAGGTAGCATCTTTCACAACTGCACTCAGAGACATCCATGATTCGTTTTGAATCTACAGCGGAAACATTTTATTCTTCGTCATGGAAACTGTAGCAATCTACCCATACAACTTGTCTCTGATGATGCATGCTTCGTCTTTGAATTGGATCATATGTCCCTTTTGCACGAGCTATCCAACGCTCAGCAGGTTGTGCTTCAAGCCAGGCACATAGTACACGTCACAGATTTGCTTTCGTTCATCGTGCCTAGTGCGGATGAGGATCTTTCCTTTCCCCATTATGGGAACCTTGTTGTTGTTCCCCATCTTCACCTCAGACTGGACTGTTTCATCCAGTTGGGAGAACATCTCCTTGTTCCCGGTCATGTGGTTGTTGCACCCGCTGTCTAAATACCAGACATTCTTCTGGCACTCCTCCTCAATGTTGCAAGTCAACAACACGTTTCCTCCTGCCGCATTTTCGGTTTTTTTCATGTAATGGGCCTGCTGCTGGTTCTTCTTGGCCATCCGTTTTTTGCACTGTGAGATGTAATGGCCGAACTTCTTGCAGAAATAGTATTGGACCTTTGACATGTCCTTCTGACTAGATCCAGCTTGCTGATTTTTCGAACTGCCTCTTCCACCTTGCTGATGGAAATTACAATTGGTCTCTCCTTCGCTAGGGTTTGACCGTCCTCCTTGCTTGTTGCCTTTCCCATGCCTGCCTTTGCCTCTTGCTCCGTGAGAACTAGAGGCACCATGGTGGGAATCTTGTCTATCGTTGTCTCGGAATGAGACCTAAGCCTTGAATGCTTGCTCCAGAGAGGTCTGAGATGAACGACTCAGCCTTTGTTCATGTGTCTGCAACGAACCCATGAGCTCGTTTGTCGAGAGGGTTGTCAGATCCCTCGACTCTTCGATTGTTATCACAATCGAGTCAAACTTGGCAGGCAGACTTTTGAGAATTTTCTCCACGATTCTCTGGCTCTGCACAATTTCTCCATTCAACCGCATCTGGTTGATAATGTCCGCTATCCGAGTGAAGAAATCACTCATGGACTCAGACTCACTCATCTGTAGATTTTCAAACTCCCTCCTAAGCATCTGCAGCTTCACCAACTTTACTTATTGGTGCCTTGGTACGAGCTGGTCAAAATCTTCCAGGCCTGCTTCTCCTTGGTGGCTGATGCGATCCGCGGGAAGATGGACTCCTCGATCGCTTGCATGATGTAGAAGAGGGCCTTCTGGTCCTTCTTCGTGTTCTCTTTCAATAGGTCCTTGTCTACTTGAGAGAGGGTGGCCAGTGTTGCTACATCTACCGGTTTTGGGTAGCCATTCTTGACTAACTCCCACAGCTCCTGAGATCCGAACAGGATCTTCATTTGGATGCTCCAATAATCGTAATTCTTCCCATTGAAGCGCGAGATCTACAACTGCAAGTTGTTGCTATAGGAAGCCATTCTGCTTCGGTCTTCGCGTCAAGGGATCAGTAGCTTTGATACCAATTTGTAGTTTTTATTTTGATTTTTGTCGTCGGGAGCGGGAGCGCAAGGCGAAGGGAGGGCTCGAAGTCGGGTTGCGCAGCCGAAGTCTGGCTGCACTCCCGACTATTGCGCAATCGGGCTGCGCAAGTAGAACTTGCGCAGTCGGGTTGCGCACGGAGTAATGTGCGCAGTCGGGTTGCGCATAAAAAATGTGCGCAATCGAGCTGTGCACGGAAGAAAGTGCTAAGTCGAGGAGCGGCTGGTCAATGCCCGACTACGCTGGTCAAAGGCAATGAAGTCCGACTTCGCTGCGCAGTCGAGAGGATAACTCCAGACTTAGGCAAATTTTTGGGGAGCGGCTGGTCAACGCCTGACTACGTTGGTCAAAGGCATCAAAGTCCGACTTCACTGTGCAGTCAGGTGGACAGCTCCAGACTTAGGCAAATTTTTGCCTTGCGAACTTTTGTTGTTTGGAGCCTTGCACGGCTACAACGATGGTTTGCTTGGCTTGGCAAGAACTAAATGGGGAGGAGAGAAACACCAAATCTGAATGCAATGTTTTAGATCTGAGCTCAAACTTATAGAACACGAAAGAAAATGCTTCGAGGTGATTGTACAGACAACAATAGATTTTGTGCCGACAAAGATAACCGCAAACCCTACAGATGCCTTAAACAACAACGAATTTTATTCTTATAAGACGAGGGTTACAAAAGTCCTCAACTGAGAAAAAACTAACATCTGCAAACTAAAGCTTCAGGATAAACTGAGAGGGAAAACAAATGTCAAGTCTGCTGCTTCGACATTAAACAGATGAGCTACACTGCTCACTAAAATGAGCTCGTCTGCTGCTCTGTGAATGACTCCTCTCTTGTTTGTTTGTCCAAATTTTCCCCACTCTCCTCTATCTGTCTTAAGACCCGAACTGCCTTATATAGCCGCGGGGAGAGGAAGATAGAGGTTATCCTCTGACAGGTTTAGACCCTGAACTAGGGTTTCTGACCAATCGCCAAAATGGCATTAACTTATGCGGCGATCGAATCTATCAGACGTCACATTTGTCAGAAGGCACGTGCGACATCAAGTCAAAATTTTTGCCGGGATTCCTGATTGCGCGAGCGCAGTCCGGCTTCGCCCAAGTTCGGAGCGCAGTCCGGCTTCGCCAAAGTTTGGAGCGCAGTCCGGCTTCGCCCAAGTTTAGAGTGCAGTTTGGCGGAGACATGAAATCAGGATTAATATTTCTAACAATAGACATCAAATTACCTAGATCTTTGTAAATTGAGGGTTTTAACATAAAATGAAATAATACAAAGTATAATGGGTGGTTTAACTGTGGCCACACTTTCCTCCGTTGAACTCTGAAACGAAACACCAACTGCCAACTACCTATGCTTGGGGTGTCCCCTAAGGGAATGGTTTTAATTGAATACTTATTCAAAAAAATATTATGATCAATGTAGTATTATATGTTAATATGGCCTTTGATTTCATGCTTATTCAAATTTTCAGCGGTGGTCCTTCTCTGATGTCATTTTTGTGACAAAGCGTAACATGACCAATGCGGTTGCATGCGTGACGAAACAGTTAGATCAACTTTTAACAGCCCTTGCTGTAGGGTTTTAACTTGTTTATTCTAAAGTCCATTTTTTGAATATTTTGTTTTTATTGGTTGAATGATGCCTGTCATGCACTCAATCCTTGACAGTTGGCAGGATGTTTTGATAGTGTGTGTCTTGTTCAGGCCACAAAGAGACACCTGACCCAGAGGATTGAGAACTTGGATGGCAAGATGGATGAGCAGAAAGAGATATCCGAGTTAATCAAGAATGAGGTCTGTTGTTAATTATACCAGGTACTTTCAAAGTGTATTTTGTTATGTTTGGCATGAGATGATGGGCATTTAATGTATTTGTGCAGGTGGTTGAAGCCCACGAAGATGTTTCTCAGATAAGATTTAACATTGATGCAATTAAAAAAGGGGCTGCTGGACTGGTAATAATCAAACTAATGCAATAATGTTTTTAATCAGTTATTGGATAATTTGGTGTAGTGATAATGTTGCTTAGATGGTATGTCAATCTGATGATGGCAACTTTACATACAGTTGGGAAAGATGGGGACACTAGAGCATAAACAGGTATTTGAGCCCATCTGACTTACTGGAGGCTTTTTTTCTTTGTAGATTGATTTTAGGAGCTGCACATAGATTTCTTTTAACGTGTCCTAAGCAACTCATGCCAGTATGCATATTCTTTTATATTCGAGGATGTTGTTTACCACATGTTCTTTTCACATTTTCTGTGTTATTTGTTATTAAACTAGTATATATTAAAATAATTCAACTAGATTGAATGAAGAAAAGTGAATTTAGTAATGCTAATGAATACCTTTTTTTTTTCTTGATGGTATATTTGTAAAATGAAAACATGCATTTTCAGGATTTTGCAAATCTTGGTGTTTCGTACTTATGTCGTTTTTTTGGAGGAACAAATGATGGATGTATGCTGGAAGTTCTCGAGGTTAGTTATGAACTCACGAATATCTATATTGCCTTTTTATTGAGCATTTGGATATCTTACCTACTTAATGTTCTTTATACAATTTTCTTCTCATGTAAAGCCATGCAATTCGTTAATAAGTTTACTACTACAATAATGAAATAGTACCCCATAAACACTACAGAATCACAATTTGGATATCACATTTTACACCAAGTTTCGTTTAAAGTTTAATAACACTGTATTCTGGGCATAATATACCCTACTCTAAAATATCAGCAGCATGATTGAGAAATGTTTAAAGTAAAAAGGATGAGTGTATAGGCATCCAAAACTTAATTTTCTCTTTTATTTTCAATTCTATAATTTCCTCAAAATTTGAAATTGGCTTTTGCCTGCAAATCATATGACAATGTGGCAAATCTAAATCTTGAATTAGCCATAGATATCATGCTTTACAGTTCTTAGCGGTGGTACACCCGTTGTGAAGTTTTGCAAAATGTGCATAAATATCTGTTAATTGATTTTGCAATTTATGCTAGAAAATGTGCATAAATATCTGTTAATTGAAATTTAGCCAGATGTGATTTTTCTTGTTCTGGGTGGTCAATGTCTGAAATCCTTAATGTCCTAGAGGCTAGTGTATTGAGGATATCAAATTTTGTGGAGGACGACAGTGAGAGTTCACCTATAACAACTAATATTCATCTGAAAATTTGAGAATATCAACCTCCTTCATGGAGATTGAATTTGCAGCTAAGCTAGGAATGCCACGTGGAAGATGAAACATTATGATGATCACATATGGTTTCGGATATTCCTCTTGAAGATTGACTAAATCTCAGATTAATGTAATAGAAAGATGCATATGGCATGGGGAGTTTCCTGTTCTCTGATCCATATATGTCTGTTAATACATTAATTTCTGTTTGACTCAGTTACGAGGATATGTGTACATCTCTATGGCTTAATGAACATTGGCTGATTAAACTTATTAGAGGCCAAGACAGTCACAATTTAGCATTAATTATGTGTAACTCTTCAGTCTGTTAGAAGGGATATTTCCTACTGAGCAAAAATTGACATTTTCACATTGACTAGTTTACTATTCTGTGTTAAGATGCTAGGCAAATGAGGCCATTCGACGATGGTGACATTGTGTATAGAACAACTTACCATGGAGGTGGAATGCAGATCTTCTCTTCTTTCTCTTTCAGAGATGTGCCTTAATGTACTACCAAAGGTTCAGAATCTTAAAGATCTCTAAGTTGAATGGCTCGCAACTTTGGATAGTATTCAACTCCGGCGAACATTTTGAAAAGGCAAATTTCTATGCTATAGAAGTAGCCAGGTAAAAGCAAGACTTAAATCTACTCAGTAAACCAAAGAGGCCAAGGCAGAGATTGGACACAATGAATCTGAAAATTGTAAAATTAACTTAAGCTTATGAGGCCTTTTACAGTTAGAGAATTGAATAGTTAGTCTTCATCCAGTTATACCAAATAGAATACACAAGATAAACCATACTGGCCCTTCATGTCAAGCCTAGCTAACCTTTCACGGGTTGATTGAATATGAAAATATAAGTAAGGATAACTATCACTAAAAAAAAGTCAAATTTGAAAACTAGAAATCAGATTCTGGAGCCTCTCTCATTTGGTAAAAAGAGATGTATATTAAGTGGCTGATTGAATATGAAAATATAAGCATGAAAAATTATCACTAAAAAATGTCAAATTTGAAAACCAGAAATCAGATTTTGGAGCCTTTCTCATTAGTTAAAAAGAGATGTAAATAAAATAATGTTTGTAAACATTCAGCTATTCTAACAGGTGTGAAATGCTAAAATGTTTGCTATAATTGTTTAGATGTAATTCTGAACGCCCTGATTTAGATGTAATTATGAATGTCCTATAGTGCCTATATGTTTCCGCACTTTTACCCTTGAAATTCCATAAACTGGTTAAAGGATTGTCTTAAAGTGACATGCACCTAAATTTTTATTATCAATTATCCAAGAGTTATCAATTATCACAACCAAATTCAAATATCAGTAAAATAATGAAAATATGTGACATGTATATCATTTTTCAGAGGAAACACAGAATGTATTTGTTGGTTATAGCATCCCTTACCTAGGTTGTTTTTAACGTTTTATATTTATATTTAAAAAATTTAAATTTTAATATGGAGAATATATTGACATGTCCATATACCACAAATTCCTTATTCTTATAAGTGACAAACCCACAAGCTTGAACTTCGTGCAATAAATGATCTAGTTTCCATTTGACTATAACTATCAAGGTATAGTTATTGTTTCTAAGTGGAAGGATCTCAACCACATCATAACATCTTAATTTGAATATCAAAACTAAATAACCATGCATCCAACAATAGTTTCCAATGTATTTGACGAGAAAATCAAGGGTGGTATTTAAATAGTTTAAATGTAAAACTCTTTAAAGAGGTGACTACCCTCTAGTTTTATAGATTAATCCAATAGAACAGCAAAAAATATGGTTAAAGCGGAAAATAAGAACCTACTTTATTTAGATATATTTTCATATTGTTTTCCCCTTAACTTTGGTGAACCAAGTTTTGGGATGTAACAATACTTTTCGTCTTAGAAAAGCACTTTTCTCAACTCATCTTAGTTGAAGACTTCATAGCAAAGAAATAATAATTCACATGATAATACAACATACTTGGTGAAAGGGAAAATGAAAATGAAGAGATTTTCAAATTCTACAAGATGATTGAAGCGATTAAATAATGTTTTTATATAAGCTAAAGATGGTAAAAGAAACAACAAGTTGTCAACCATATTTTAATGACAAAATACAAAGGTTCTAAAGATTCTACAAGAGGTTTAAGTGTTCCAACATCCTCCTTTAAATAGATTGGAGGGACCACAAAAGGTGACATTACACTAACATCTATCCTTAATGACACACAATCATGTCCCTTAGATTTGGCTTTCCTATTTGTCAATGAATAGATTTGAAACTAGAGAAATACCTTTTTGCTTTTTGGAGTGTTCTACATAGACGTTTGCAATTAGAAAAAATTGCAATTGGAACAAAGTCATCGTATAAAAAAGGGTACTGATTCTTAATATCATTTGGGGCACCTTCCATGCGAATTCACTAAGAATGTTTTTTCCTATTGCAACAAGATCCTTGCTAGTTGGGTATCTTTCAACAAAAAAAATGCATAATACAAATGTTGTCATCCTATTAGAGGAGTAATGTCCCAATATTTGATCCATGAAACAAGTCCCGAACCATTTGACAAAGCAAGATAACCCTTTCAACAATCAACCATCAATTACCAAATGCTATGATCTCTTAAAATCACTTAGATTTACAATGGTCATTCATGGTAAAACACAAATACACAATTAATTAAAAGGGTGCCATATAGGAGCATATATGCCTATATGATTTCATCATGTTAAAGCAAAGAAATGCTTAAAATTTGAGGTTGATATATCAAATATTAATCTTGATTAATCTTTAAGATTTCTGCCCATGGGAATTGAAGGATATGTATTTTCTAAATGTGCCATTTTGAAAAACTGCATATCTTTCAAGATCACTTTCTTAATCATACTTTTTTTGGAAATCAAACCTTCTTGAAGAACTAAATTCTTCAAAGAGCCAAACCTCATTGAATAACAAAATCTCCTTAACTAGGAGAGTGAAATATCAATATTAAATGTAGGCTTTTATCTTCTCTCATTCAAAAGGATTTAAGTCTTACTAAATATAAGAGTGAAAGTTCAAGATTAAAAGTAGGCTTTTATCCTCTCTCATTCAAAAGAAATGGTGTTTTCTATATTAATGAGATAAAATTTAATGAACCCTTCTGTATACAAATGAAATGCCAACTCTTATATAACATAGACCTTTTCTCTAGCTTGTTTTATTTGACTTTCTAGGATTTTGTATGCATTGCTTGATTTTTTTAAGACCTCCATACCCTCCAACCCATGTTACTAAGGCAACTTGAATCCAATGCCATATGTTGATTTCACAATAATAGTCATTAGTAGAATAACATATTATTATGGATAGCAACATTATGATAAGCGTTAGAAATATCATCAATGATAATATAAGAACTATGCCTATCAATGTATTCCTATATTTTTGATGCTTTCGTTGAATCTATAATTTCTTGTGGAGTTCTATAATCGAGAGATTTTTAGAATGTTATTTTCCCCCAAATTTAGACCCTCAAAAATTGTTTTGAAACTATCATTTTCTTCCTTCCTTCCAAGAAACTTGTTCTAAAATTCAATTCCACTTCCAAAAGGTCCATTATCCTTTATGGTATACTCATTATTTTTATGAGAAGAATACTTGTCGTCAAATGTCTTATGAAAAATCTTGCACAAGACCAAAATAAGATGTTTATCATCAATTATAAAAGACATTGGTGTGGTGGCCTGTGGTGGCCTTGTTATTTTCATCCCAATCAATAATTATCTTCTTAAGTGTAAAAGCAATCTTTAGTTTCATTTTTTAATTAATTTATATTAAATAACATGAAAGACTTCCACTATAAATTTTCAAATTTATAATCATTTTGATTGAGAATATCAATATGAATTGCGTCACTTGGTAGCACTTAATATGAAAACCCATTATAATAAATGATTAGAAAATTATTGCACCATTACAAAGTTCTTGAAAAAAATATAGGGGAAAATTAGATGAAAAAGACTTGATGCAAAGTGACGAGCTTGAAAAAATTAAGTGTAATTTGGCTCCTATTTAGGATGAATAATTTTATTAAACTTTGATCAACAATTTTTGAGGTATAGAACAATCAAACTATAAAATATGTAAAACTATAATCCCCCCCTTATGTTTTCTCATGGATTTTGAACATGTAAACAAAACTTCAAACTTTAAGTTAAATCCTAATACAAAAGTGTGAAGGACTCAACAAGCAAGTTTAGGTGGTCCAACATAACCCCTCACATATCTTGAAGGGACCATGGAAGGTGACATTACAAAAAAAAAATTAATGACACTTCAAGCAAGTTAAGAATATCTTTTCCACTTTCCTTCCAAGTTGTTGAGGACTATATCCAAAACAAGAGGGATGCATTTTTGTTTATTAGAGTACTCCACAACTATTTGTAACTAAAATGAATTACAATTGGATCAAACTGGTAATACTCAATAATGCTATTGCTTGGGGGTATTTTTTACACAAAATGCAAAAATAATGTTCTTCTCATCATTGTCATATGGATTTTTTTCTAACACAAAAATGCATAATCAAGTGTTTTCATCCTACCATAAATGGAGTAATATCATAATACTTGATCTATAAAATATTTCTTAAACCATAAATGAACTAGATGAAGCAAACTTCAACCCTAGTATTCTAATGATGCAAAGGATCCATAGGTTCAAGTGCTAATGATATCAATAATCTAAGGGGAAGCTGAAATTCAAATTAATTAATGTTATTAAAACCTTTCAAAATACAACCTAGATAAATTATCATGATGGAGGTAAAAAATTGGTCATTCTTGAAGTATGTGTACTCCTATATAGAGCATAAAAAATTATTTGGGCTCAAAAATCAACAATTTATCAACCAATGCTAAGTATAACCATCCATGAATTGACCAAATATGTAAATGACCACTCATTGCTAAAAGCTGCATATGGAATAATTAAAAGGTCTCAATATAGGAACTATATACTATAATAGTGTAGATATTTTTTTATTCAATGATGAAGAGTATTTTCTACCTTTAAGAGACAAGAGAGGTAAATAAAAATAAAATGATACCCTTTTCTCTTTTCTATTTAGGGCTAACAATGACATCAATATAGTGATATATACCACTTGTGCCAATGTAGTGTCAAGAAAGTATATAAATTTAGTGCCATTGTAACCTCAACTTAGAGCCGCTAAAATATGAAACCATGTTTTTGCCTCTATGAAAAATTTGAAATTCATGGTGGTGGTGCTAGAGATGCTAAAAGTGACACAATAAGCTTAAAATATAATATTTGCTTATAGAATAATTTGATCTTAATTAAAATTTTGATCCTAGACCTTATATAATAATTTGATTTAATTCAAAATTTGGTCCTAATCCTTATAAAATGATATTCTCTAATGCATATTTTGGTCTTATTACATATAAGGATGTGTTTTGGTATCAATCCTTACACGATTATACTTTTAAAACTTGCAACATGTTATAACATCCATTTTGTACAAAGTCTAAAAAAACATGATTAATAATACTATACATAAATAAAATTTGAATGAAAATATTCCTACAAAATTATACGTGTTGATAATTTTTTATTAATTTACGTTATAGAATATGATACATACAATTTATACTTTGTACAAAATTTAAAAAATAGTTACAAAATTGCATAAAAATGGAGACATCAACAATCCCTCAAACTACCACATCATCATGATTAATCCTCTTTTTATAAAATTGTTTGGTAGCATAGTAGAAGGTAAAATTAGTCAGTGGGAAAAAAACAAGGAAAGAGGGCAATAGGACAAGGAGGCTTTGTACTAAAATACTCAATAGTAGATCATTGTAGTACTTTAATGCACCTAAAAGAGAGGTTATGAAATGAAAAAGAAGTTTATTATTATTTTGTGGAATTTAAAATTTCTTTTGACACAATACTCAAAGGTATATTATGGAAAAAATTGGACTACAAAGCACTTATACACATACTTTATGAGCAAGTGGTTGCAAAAATTAGAACTCCAACAAGACTATCAAAGTGTTTTGGCAATGATATTAGGGTGAAACAGGGTTGCCCATTTTCACCTACTTTATTTGATCTTTACATTAAGAAATTGGAGAAATTAGTAGAAATGATGGGTAGAATACAATTGAGTAGTTATATAGTGAAACTCTTTCTTTTTTTTTATGACATCATCTTGATTGGCAAAACACTTAAAAGTTTAAAAATAACATCTAAAAGCTTTAGACCATTTTTGTAAAGAAGTTGGGATGCACATAAACACTAGCAAGACTAAAAATAATGGTCTTCTCTACTTGGAGATAACAAAAACAACATGTTTTTTATTTGAAGGAAATACTTTAGAGGTAGTAACATAATACAAATACATGGGCTTAGATTTTCAAAGTAAACTCAATTGGAGAATATACAGGATAAAAATAACACAAGGAATATGGATGACACGTTGCTCATTTCTGATTTCTAAATAGGGACTAAAAAGTAGAGTTGTGGAATTGGGAAACCTTTAGGGTCCTTTTTGGGTTATTAGTTATTCTAGTGGTGCTATATGGATGTGAGGTGTGGGCTAGTAAGAGATCAAAATATTTATGGAAACAACTAAAAAAATTTCAAAAGTGACTAATTACAAATAATTTTAGAATTAAAATATCAATCCCATATGATATTTTACTTCCCAAGACATCGAGAAAGAGACTTTTTCACTAGAAATAAAAGCTATGATAATACTATTAGGGTACCTAAAAAATACAAAGAATGGAAGATAACATATTGCAAAAATAGGTAATAAAAGAAGAGTTGTGGGATTGGAAATCCTAAAATAAAAATATGGATTTTAATGTTATCGCATGAAAAGGGACATATAAAATAAAATTTGACCCTACCATCTATTGACTGGGCCATCTAGAAACAAGGTGGTCTAAATATTCATGAGGCTCGCCTATTGTGAAGTTTTCATATAGTCAATGCATGGGACTTTTGAAGCTTGAGTTAATTGTGTAAAATATGGTTGTGTTTTCATGCATGAGAGAGTGTAAATATACAAAATATAGTTCATTGTTGGTTGAAGCTTGAGTGCTTAATAATGTGAATTTTAAGCACTATCTAAGAGGATACATCCAGTAAAGTGTTGTAAACTGAAGGCTTGCATAGCAAAGAAATAAAAATATATACATGGAATATCACATCAAGTAAATAAAAGAGTTCAAGTTTGTTGCATGTAAAGTAACCATGATGCATAGTTAAAAGCAAAAATGAATATGCCAAAATAAAATACAATTTATATTTTAAAGTATGCAAAATTATTTTGAATAGTTATTGTGTACTAAATAAAATGCAAAAGAATTGACATAACATTGTTGGGGAACAAAATCATTTTTTGTCCCACATGTAGAGTGAGAATTATACTTGCATGCATTGAAGGTGTTTTCTAATGATTTATTTGGTAAAGAGATGTGATGGATACATGATTGCATTTGCTACACAAACTAGTTGATCATTTACTAGTCCTTGCATTCTTGATTTTTAAAATCAAGCCTCCATTGTACCACATGCATTGTGGGAGGCTTGTTTAAATCCTTTAAAAAAAATTATGTATTGTGATTCAAGAATGCAGGTAAAATGTCTTGACAAGGAAACCATAATGGAAAAAGGCATTGGTCTTTCTTAATAGAGATGCAAGCTCAATTCATGGGAAGGGTGGCCCCTAAACATCTCCAAATTTTAAACCTATTAAAGAAATGCAAGTAATACCCTAGAATATTGATAGAATATTTTATATCAACTTTGGTTTGAGGAAAAAACATTAATCGCTCACACATGAATTTTTTTTGGTGTAACCTTGTTAATTTATTGTAGTTCAAAGCATTGATCATTGTCTAATAATAGACATATATACTCATTGGAAATCATTTTTTGAGCCTATTCTAGTGGAGGTACTTTTTTGTACTTTTGTTAAGATTTTCCATGTTCATTTTTGTCCCAAAGATGGTATTACCTTTTTTACAATTGTTGAAAGGTGATGACTATTCTGCATGGAAGATGAAGTTAAGAATTCATATATATTTAAATATTTATGGGGATTGGTATCTAGTGTTATAAAAATACATGTAACTAACCCATATGAACAAATAAAGTTTGATAAAACTACTTAGAAATCCATATTGATAATAATGTTTAGTGTGATTGATGAGATCCAACTATACATTCGTAATATAGTAATGTAGTAATCATGAAGGATACATGGGATAAAATCAGTACAATGTTTGAGTCCAAGCACTAAAAGTAAATTCTACACCTACATAGCCAATTGCATTACATGAAGATAAAGAACAATGAGAAGCTAAAAGGCTTTTTTCCATATATTACTAAGTTGTGAACCTCGTTTCAAGTGTTAGATAAAATTGTTAGTGATAATGTAATTGTTCTAGTAGTGTTGCTTTCACTACCACTAACATTTAATGTTTTGGTAATAGCTTAGAATGTGACTAATTAGAATCTCAATTTTGATAGTATTGTGAATTTGCATTAGTAGGAGGAAGCGATTAAAGAGACAAGGACTAAAGATAAAATGTGCTTTGGTCATGCATCAAAAGGTAAGAAGTTGATGTAGTCAAAGAAATGTGGTAGACACCCCAACAAGCATTCGAACCGATAAAAAGGCAAAGGAAAAAAATAACAACATCAAGAATAAAAAACATCACATTTTTTATCTATGGAAAACCAAGACATGTACTTTAGGAGTGTTGGTACAACACATTCTCACAAGGTTATTCTAAGAATCAACCAAAGTATACATGAGGTAAGCAGAGGATTTGTCATTAACAAAATAGGAATGCACCTTAAATCCAACATGACAATGTGGCTAAGGACATTGATTCTAATTTAGAAGAACAAGACTATATCTATTCTATTCAATATCCTAATGCTATTTCAAAGTCTAGCCTAGTTTGGTACATTGATTCAAAAGCTACCAAACACATGATGGACCAAAAAGAATGTTTTGGTAGCCTTGATCATTCATATTATCATAGGAAATTTATAGTTGGTGGAAATTTGACATATATCATTAATGGAATTGATGATGTTTATATTGCATCTTTGAGCACATACTTGTCACTTGTATCAAGCTCTTTATGTGCTTGACCTCATGATTTGATTTTGTGAATCAATTGCTTGATCACTACAACAACCCAACAAAACTCATCTTGAAGGAGAGGATTTTTTGATAAGTTAGAGAGTACCAAATATTTTATCATTATAATGCATAGATAACCACTTTTGAATTCCTAGTCATTGCAGACAACCCTCAAGTGGATAGGACTGGCCAACTTCCCATAAAAGTATTATAGAGTTTACTTTTCTAAACATTACCTATTAGAAAAGATACTTTAGTGGTTCTCCCACCTTTCCTATACACTTTCCTTGCATGAGATAATTTTACCATGATGTAGAGTTTATCCTTGAAGATCCATAACACTTAGAGGGGGATGTATTTCCCTAATCTAATCATGTTATCATTAAGGATATTTTTGAGTGTTTCTCATACTCACCCATTGTCAAGATAACATGTAATACTTTATGGTGTAAGGCCTTAGTGCTTAGTTTTTTTTCATCTCCCATCGAATCAACTAAGACCATTACCACTCCTTGACAATGATCATGGTCTCACTCACTAAAAGTTATGAATAATACAATAATTTATCCCATACCAACCCATAGTGGAATCCTCCTAAGCATCATGCTAGGATCCTATTCATAAAATGTACAAGAAGCCATTATGATATTGCTCTATGAATGATTTGGTGCAATGTCCCATACCATTCCACCTTACCTCCCATCCACCAAGAGTTACCATTCTTGATTATAGTTCATTTCCTTCTGCAATATAACCAATATTGGGTACATTTTAATCTAGGTTCCAAGGTGTGTCCCAAGTAATTTTTCCTCCTACCCCAGGGTCCTAAACAACTTTCTTATTATTCTTCTTAATGAATACATATATTTTAATCATTTTGCTAAAACATATTATCCATTTTCTTTAAAATATTGCTCTTTTATTTTTTTTCTTTCTTTTATAAGTAAAGAATTGCTAAGCCCCATACAAATTCACCCCACCTCATCGCTTGAGCCTCGTCACCATGGTTTGTCATTCATAATTCTACTAAAATTGTCAACCCACAATTTACTAGAGTTGGGATCATATTTATTCTCAAAATGAAACAAGATGCTATCCTTAAAGGAATATTTCCCCCTTACTTGGTTCTAAAAATATAATTATCTTCCAAGGAGAAATATTGTTTAAATAAAACCATACTTAGGTATCATATAGCACTGATTTTTAAAAATGTATATCATGTAGTAAAAGTCAAAAGAATTCTAATAAAATCTTTACACATTATAATTATCCTTCAAAGGGAAATAATTTTTAAATCAAACCATACTTAGCTATATTATAGCAATGATTTTTAAAACTATATTATAATGTAGTATAAGTCAAGATAATTCTAATAAAATCTTTCCACATTATTCCATACTAAATAAAAAACAACTAAGACAATAAATTAAAGTTGAACTCTTTTCAAGCAAACTAATTAACTATGTAGGTCTATAATTTTATAAGTTTTCATTTCCTTTTTATTTTAATATGTTATTTTCTTGTTTCAATCCTACTATCCGACGTATTGAATGCTAAAAATACATATCTTAAAACCTAAGGCATTATTTATTCAAAATAATGTCGAAGGGATTTTTTATATTTATAAAATAATATTTCTTTTAAATGGTGCTTCCATAATTTGAGTTCTACACATGTATCTATTCGAGAGAAAGTTTAATGATTTAACAATAAATAATAGTGAATTTGTAAGCTTATAAAGTAAATACTTTGTTATATATACACATTGAAATAATAATACAACACTTTATTAACTCAACCATTTCTTTCGTCGTCCTCCATTGAATAAGTTTGAGAGCGTTTGGAGGATCAGGACGACTATAGTGGGTGTATAAGCTGCATTATAAAATCAAACCATAGGCATTAGATTCAATTAATAATATGATGCCCCTTTAAATACAAATAACTTAGGCTATGAATAGCCTAAGATAGGGATGAAAGAAATCCCCCCACGAAGGTAGCTAACCAACGCATAATAGGTAGCCTTCTAATGCAGGAGCATCCAGTGGTGTATGAGTGATCTTGCATCACCTGAAAAAAATTGTAATTGTTTAATTTTGTAAAACTAATAAAACTAGTTTAACTTGCAAGAGATTTTTGAAGGTCTTAAAGGTCTAATTTGAGAATTTTCGGCTAAATATGAGCATTGATGTGAATATCCAAGGTTTATCTCACTTAGCTCATCTCGTGCCCTTTTCGAAAACATGTTGTAATAGTCAATCGGGTCAACGAGCATGAAGTTATGACCTTGGCAAGTTGCCCCCAAAATTCAAATTTGAATTTTGATGGTTTTAGGTGGGAAAAAGGGAAAATGGGTTCAAAAAGGGAAAATTTGGTATTTGTAAGGGGTTAGTCTCTGAAAGCTCTATCTTTGTGGAATAGAATGCAAGAAAGCTTTGGCTCATTTGTGATTTTATCTATCTTTTATGGATTGTATGTGTTTGTTTAATGTAACTCTGCTTCAAGTGGTATCAGAGCAGGAGTTCTTGAGTGTGTAAACAGATCGTTGAATGTGAGGCAGTTTACACCAAGATCTATGGTTAGGGTTTGTGAGAGAAGTAAGCAGAATTCCTCTATGAAGAAACCATGATGGTGGGAGAAATATTGTGCTAGAAGAATATTTCAGAGCTTTGTAGAGGCAATTTCAGGCTCTGCAAGAGGAGCTGGATAGAGGATTTGAGCCAAGGAGAGAAGATGGCAATGAATATGAAATTGAAGAAGAAGAGGACCAATTCGAGGAAGAATAATATGTAGTAGATCCTGCACAATCTAGGTTATACAGAGCCATATCTCAAATTATAAAGAGACCAAAGATGGAGGTTTCTACGTATTCTGGAAATCTTGATCCAGAGGATTTGATTGATTGGATCAATGATTTGGAAGAATACTTTGAGTATGAGTAGGTTGAAGATCTTGATAGGGTCATGTTTTCTAATACCAAGCTGAAGATTCATGCCAGCATATGGTGGAAGGGAGTGTAGCTAGATAGAAATAAAAGAGGAAAAGAAAGGATAACAAAATGGGAGCAGATGTTGGAGAATTTGAAGAGGCAGTTCATTATAGTTGACTATGAGTTGGATTTGCTAAAGAAAATGCAAGGTTTGAGGCAGCCAAGTAAGTCTATCAAAGAATACGTAGAGGATTTTTATAAAATTTTAATCATAACAGGTCATTCTAAGGCCTACAAGTAGAAGGTAGCCCACTATATTAATGGGTTACAAGAAAGTATTCAATAGGAGTTAAGTCTGGTCAGGATGACTACCATAGAGGATGCTTACCAGTTTGTCCTGAGGGTTGAAGAGAAGCTAAATAGAAGGTTTGAGAGCAAGAAAATAGGAAGAGGTCATGGTGGAAGAACTGGTGGAAGAAAAAATGGAAGACGAAATGAAGATCATAAGAAGAATAGAGAATCCAGTAGTAGTCAGGACCAAAAGGGGGATAATGCTTACCGTCATCGTGATAAGAACAATGGTTACTAAAGAGGAAGAGGAAGGTCTGGATGAGGGTTTGGAAGAGGACTTTGTGGAACCTGTTTCCATTATGGGAAAGAAGGACATTGAGCATACAAGTGTCCACAGCACAAGAGAGGACAAATAAGATACTCAAAGGTAATGCCCGAACTATTGTTGTTGATGAAGATGCTAAATATGAGCACTCTGAAGAAGTAGAAAGAGAAGTGTTGATCACAAGGAGAGCCTTACTGAATTAGGAGAGAGACCCAGATCAGAGGAAGATTTTATTTTGCACAAGGTGTAAATGTGCAGGTAAGGTATATAATATTATCATAGAAAATGGTAGTGCAAATAACCTAGTTTCGGAAGGAATGGTTACCAAATTTTAGTTAGAGAGGAAGAGACACCCGCATCCATATTGGATTGCGTGGTTGCAAAAGGACCATACGGCTTTGGTCAGTGAGCAATGCTTGGTAAAATTTAATATTAGGAATTATTGTGATGAGATATCGTGTGACATCCTACCTATGGATGCTTGCTATTTGCTATTAGGAAGGCCATGGCAGTTTGATCGGTGTGCAGTGCATGATGGTCGTGCCAAAACTTACTCCCTAACAAAGAATGAAGTGTGCCATAAGGTAAAGCTCTTGAAGGAGGTGGATGAAAAGGTATGTATTAGTTTCAGAATATGTTTAGATGAAGTTAGAAGATTTTTGGATGGTTTGAAGCATGATCATATGTGCTATGCATTAATTCCTAGAGTTAGGGAAGAAGAATACAAAGGTAACCCTGTATAAGTCTCAAGTTTGTTAGAAGAATTTCCAAATATTATATTAGATAATGTGCCTGAGTTTTGCCACCAATGAGGAAGATCAGTCACCATATAGATTTGGTAACAAGATCTAGTCTGCCCAATAAGGCAACCCATAGAATGACTCCTATAGAAAATGAGGAGCTAAACAGGCAATTCCAAGAGTTTCTAAAAAAGGAATTGATTCAGGAGAGCCTGAGTCCATATTTAGCACCTGTAGTACTAGCACTAAAGAAATATGGAGAGTGGAGAATATATACAGACTCATGAGCTATTAACAAGATCATAAAATATAGATTCCCATTGCCAAGGATGGATGACATTATGGACTATTTGAGTGGAGCCAAGTACTTCACAAAGATTGACCTAAAGAGTGGGTACCATCAGATTCGTGTCAAAGAAGGAGATGAGTGGAAGACAACCTTTAAGACCAGATATGATTTGCATGAGTGGTTGGTCATGCCATTTGGGCTAACCAATGCACCAAGCACATTCATGTGGTTGATGAATGAGGTATTGAAGGACTTTTTAGGAAAATTTGTCATTGTCTATTTGGATGAAATTTTAATATTTAGAAAGACCCTAGAAGAGCACCTGATGCATATCAGAAGGGTTTTTGAGAAGCTGAGGGAGGAGTAGTTGCTGATTAGTTTGAAGAAGTGCAGTTTTGTGAAGAAGTATTTAGTGTATCTGGGATATGTCATCTCAGTGGAATGTCTAAAAATGGACCCAGAAAAGGTGAGGACTATCATTGAATGACCTAATACATGGAGCATAACTAAGGTAAGATCATTTCATGGTCTAGCAAGTTTTTACAAAAAAATCATTAGAAATTTCAGCAGTATTTGTGCACCCCTTACAGAAACAATGAGAGGATAAGAAATAATTTAAGTGGACCTTAGGAGAAGATAAGAACTTTGATATGTTGAAGAAGAAGGTCATAAAGCAACCTGTTTTGGCACTTCCATATTTTAATAAGGTATTTCAAGTAGATTGTGATGCTAGTGGTAGTGCCATAGGAGCTGTATTGAGTCAAGAAGGTAAATATGTTGCTTATTTTAATGAGAAACTCGATGATGCTAGGAATAAGTATTCAATTTATGATCAAGAGTTTTATGCTATAGTTCAGCCTCTGAAGAAGTGGAGGCATTATTTATTGCCAAAAGAGTTTGTTCTATATAATGATCATCAGGCCTTACAATATATTAATAGCCAAGGGAGCTAAATCAGAGGCACTTGAAGTGGGTTGAGTTTCTACAAAGTTATACCTTTGTGTTGAAGCACAGGAGTGGAAAATCAAACTGATTTGTAGATGCCTTAAGTAGAAGGTAGTTTTTATTGATATAAATGAAGGTGGAAGTTGTAGGGTTTGACAAACTTAAGGGTTTGTATCCTGAAGATCCTGATTTTGTAGAGGCTTGGAGAGCTTGCTTAGCACCTGTTACTTTGGATAGGACTAAGTGGTTGAATTTTCTAATCGAATATGTAATGTTGTTCAAAGTAAACCAATTATGCATTCCAAGGAGTTCAATGAGGGAGAATTTGGTCAAGGAGAAGCATAGTGGAGGGTTTTTTGGACATTTTGGTTGAGATAAAATCATTGCCCTTGTTAGTGAGAACTACTATTGGCCACAATTGTATCAATATGTGAAGAGATTTGTGTAAAGTTGCAGAGTATGCCTTATGGCCAAGGGTGTGAGATAGAACATTGGATTGTATCAGCCATTACCTGCACTAGAGATACCATGGGAGGACATGAGCATGGATTTTATTCTTGGCCTACCAAGGACATAGAGGGGAAATGACTCCATAATTGTGGTGGTTTATAGGTTTTCAAAGACGACACATTTTATTCCCTGCCAGAAAACTAATGATGTAGTTCATGTTGTAGGTTTATTTTTCAAAGAGGTGGTATGACTTCATGGTCTACCAAAGAGTATAGTTTTTGACAGAGATACCAAGTTTTTTGGGTATTTCTAGAGAACCTTGTGGAAGAAATTGAAGACAGATTTGAAATTTAGTTTTGCATACCACCCAAATACTGATGGAAAAATAGAGGTGGTGAATAGAAGTTTAGTAAATCTACTGCGATGCTTGGTAGGAGATAAGCCCCCAAGGTATGGGATTTGGCTTTTCCACAGGCAAAATTTGCATACAATAATTTTGTCAATAGGAGTAATAAAAAATCTCTATTCCAGATAATATATGGGAGCAGTCCAAGAAATGCTATAGAGTTGAGGAAGATGGATACAGGGGAAAGTGCAGTGTTGAGGTTGGGGACTTTGCAGAGCATCTGAAGAGCTTGCATGAAGAAGTGAAGAAGTGTATTACTAAGATGAATAATCAGTACAAGACAAGGTCTGACCAAAAGTGATGGTTTAAGGAATTTGAAGTGGGAGATGAAGTTATGGTCCATCTGAGAAAAGAAAGGTTTCCTACTAAAACCTATAACAAGTCAAAAATGAAGTTTGGACCATGCAGGATCATAGAAAAGTGATTCAAGCAATGCATATGAAGTGGAGTTGCCAAGTGGGATTAACATATCACTTGTTTTTAACATTTCAGATTTGGCAGAATACCATGAAGGAGACAATGGTGAGGGACCAATAGCAGAATTATGGAATATTCTAGCATCTACTCCAGAGATGGAAGAGATAGAAGAGATCCTAAATACCTGCATCTATAAAAGTACCAAAAATAGGTAGTATGCAGAATATCTGGTTAAGTGGAAGGGCAGACCTATTGAAGATTCATCTTGATTGTCGAAGGTTGAGGTTGACTGCCAACTTAAAAATATTTATATATTAATCAAATGTCAACTTTGTAAAAAAAGTCATACATTAATCAAATGTTAACTTAAAAAATAGTCATACATCCATTAATCAATTAGCATTCTAATGCAATACTTAAAGGATTATAGCTATTAGGATGAACATTCTCTTTTATATATATATAAAAACAAGACATGTTCTGAAACAACTATTTACTATGTTGTTTCTACCATTATGTAAAGTACGTTGGAGAAGGATAAATATTACACATGGTAATTTTAATAGACATATTTTAGGACATGGTTAAGGATAGGTGCATATATATGAATTAAACATGTATTTTTAAAACCTGGTTGAGGATGCAGATTAATGGCTCAACATTCAACTTTTTATTCCAGTATTTATTAAAGAAAGACTTCAAATAATCTAATTAGGAGTGTCTGGATAACCTTAGAAACATATAATATTTTTACTATAAAATAAAATAAATATTTCTTAGGCCTTTTCAATGGTGAAAGTGACATGATAAAAAAATACCCTATTCTAATCAAGATTGAATGTATTATAGAAGAGATATGGGCACTTCTTGGTCTAGTTCTTCATTTGCTTAACAAAAAGTCTTAGGGACGGACCAATTAGAAGAATTAATTGAGGAGAGAGGCTTTCAAAACATAACCAGTACAAAAACAAACTTCGATTATCCTACTCTATCCAAAGGAGAAAGGCCCAAGAGGTAATCTCCTATTTGTATTCAACTAATACAAACTACTTGATAAACGAGATAACCTAAATTTGTGTGAGTGTGGGTTATTGGTAAGGATGTCATTTGCATTATAAGTAGTGTGACCTGGATTCAATACCTAAAATAGATTTTTATAAAAAATATTATTCTAAAATATGGGATAACCAACAATTGTAAATAACTAGGAAGAATGTTTCTAGAAATTAAGTAATTTCTTATAGTGTCTAAATACACGTTTCATAATTTTATTAATATTTTTTAAGAGAATATATTAAATATATATAGTTACAAATAGAACCAACCTATTTTTACACTATCATAAGTTCCTCTCTTTCTATGATCCTTCTCTTGTTTTTCTTCCTTTCTTTTTTTAAGTACTTTTTTCCTTTTTTCCCCCTCAACTTGGGAAACCACAAGGATTTAATAAGTGAATCAAAGAGAAAATACATGCAGGTGGATTATAATGTATCTACCACCTAACCATTCATTCTCCTTGCTAGCTCAATGGATGGAAGGAGTATGTGGAAATTAACATTGTTTCTATTTTAATAATTTTAGTTTAATTTAAATTATGAGTTTTTCCTTTCTAGCTTAAATATTTATTATTTTTAAATATTAATTAATATTTTTAATTTCTAAATAAATATTAAATGAGTATTAATAGTATAATGTTATTATTTAAGTAAATACATGAAAACATACCATTTAATAAAATGTACCTCCATCATCTTTTTTATACAGGTGATTTAACGATAACAAATTATTATCATCTACCTCCTATGAATGGATCCAATGAGTTATGATAATTTCCTTGTGTTGGAGGATTATTCAATTCAATCATACATAAACATATATTTGCAATGCCTCTATGTGAATGTACCTATATGAAGAGATTTATTCATCCTTGAATCGTTGGTGAGAATTTTTACCCCATCATTTATGCCCTTTTCCTTTGGTGGCTATATCTCTTATCAACCATTGTAAGAGAACCTATTCGTAAACCACAAAGTTCATCAATAGTACCATATTTCAAGAATAGTATAATCTAAATTTAAAAATCAAGGTACAACAACCACAAAGTTCATCAATAGTATCATATTCTAGTAATAGTATAATCTAAAATTAGAAATAAAGGTACAACTTATAAACTCATCTGTACATAAATTAAACAACAATAAAAATAGTCATGCTAAGAGGGGTCGTTACACTCATAATTTGCATGTTGTATTTCTAAAAATAAGTGCAAATAAAATCTATCTCGTTTGAGAAATATATATAAGTTTTAAAATCATTGCTCATGCTACTATTATAGACAAAATATTTTAGCTTACAATTGTGATGGAAGACAACCAATATTTTCCAACAAAGGTAGATCAAGTTGCCCCACTTGGCATAGGCAATTTGGAAATCTAATATTTGGCCATCTAAATTCACTCTTGTATCATGACATGGTATGTGGACTTCCATATTTGATGAAATATTATGACCTTTGTATAAGTTGCTTGGTTGGAAAGCAACATTGAGTCTCATTTGGCTCTAGTAGTCACTGAGCAATTGATCCATTCAACATGGTGCATACAAATTTATGTAGACCTATGGATACAAGTTTAAATGACTATAGATATTTGCAAATACTCATTTATGATCATACATGAAGGATGTAGGTGTAATTCTTGAAGATTAAGGATGAAGCTTTTGACAATTTCATGGAATTCAAAACTCATGTGGAGAATATTGCTAGCAAATCACATTCATATACTCTGCTAAAATTGAGAGGAATAGATCAATAATTAATTTTCTACTTTTTTAAACCAATATGACATCAAATGATAGCTTATGATTACCTAAAAACCTCAACAAAATAGAGTTGTAGAAAGGTAAAATTGTATTATTTAGGATATGGTGTGATGCATGCTAAGTGAAACCAATTTGGACTAGACATTTTGGCCAGAAGTTATTTCTACGATATTTTACTTATTGAACCACACACATACAATTTTTTTGAATGGTGTCATGCTCGAAGAAGCATGGATGGTAAAAAAACCTTTTGTGTCACATATCTGCGTGTTTGGATACACTACATTCATGCATATTTTGAAGTAAAATAAAATAAATCTAGAGGAGAAATCCAATTAGTGTATCTTCATTGGATACAATAGTGAGTCAAGGGATATTGTATCATGAATCATAACACCAAGAATCTATATGTCAATAGAGATATTGTATTTGATGATAAGAAAGAGTGTACCTCTTCTTCAAAGCCATGTGTTATTGATAAATCACAAGTTATTTTCCTATCTAAAAATGAAGGTAAAACTTCTAAAATAGAGGATTGTCATTTTCATGAAGATGATGGATATATTATTTATGGATCTAATGAAGTTGATGAACCAAGGCCATCCACTTTGAGTACCACTTGCAAGCCCAAGTGGTATCTCAACACATTTCATGATTCAAACTTAGTGTTCCATACACATCCAATTGTAGACCAAGATGTCATAGTAGAGTTTGAAACAAGGACAACCTAGCACTGATGAACATGGTGGTTAAAAAAGTATTTTTAACCAGTCGCTTTGAATTATTTCTATATGTCTCCATTTAAAATTTCTATAGTGGTATATCAACACAATTTATGATTCAAACTTTGTGTTCCATACACATCAAAATCTAGACCAAGATCTCATAGTAGAGTTTGAAATAAGGATAGTCCCTTTGAATTATTCTAATTGTCTCCATAAAAAAATTTAATGTTTCATAAAGCTCTTGTCTTGAAGGAGGGAAGAATGTCATAAATGTCAAGTATCAAGCATTGATGAATAATAAGACTTGAAAACTTGTTGATCTTATACCTGGAAATAAATCCAATAGTTGGAAGAAGGTATTAAAGACCAAAGAAAAAGTTGATGGGAGCATCAATAAACACAAAGCAAGGCTTGTTACAAAGGGCTATACATAGGAATAAGGAATCGATTATGATGAAACTTTTAAACCAACAAAAAATATCAAGACCATTCAAATGGTTTTTAAAACAACTAAATAGTATGGGTAGAAGTTATATAAAATGGACAATAAAAAATGCATTTTACAATGGTAACCTCAATGAAGAATTCTAAATGACATAACTAGAGGAATTTGTCATATTGGGTCAGGAGAGGAATGTATGTAGGCTTGTCAAATCTCTCTATGGGCTAAATTAGGTATGTAGAGGCTAGGACATGAGGATTGATGAGGATATTTTGTGATATATATTTCATCATAATCCATATGATAGAAACCAAGACTTCAAAAAGTAAGAAAGAGAGATTTTTATCATCATTGTGTATGTCGATAATTTGGTCATCACTATGATTTCAATGGAGCTAATGGAAAAGACTAACAAAGCTTTGAAGCTTTTTTACTATATGTATAATCTCAAGATAATGCATTATTATCTTGGGTTGAAGGTGTAGCAAATTGAGAAACATGTTTTCATGTCACAAATGAAGTATGCTAATACATTTCTCAAGAAATTTTTGATGATAGACTACAGTTCCATGAACACTTTAATGGAAGTAGGGTTGCAACTATCCTAATATAGTCTATATCCATAAATGAATTGGACTCTTTATTATCTAAGGACCTAAGGACCCAATAACCCTAAGCATAAAATATAGGCATGGAATCAATTACATCACTGGATCACCTAAGAACAACAAACAAAATACTAATACGATACATGATTGTCACTTTAGCATATTGGGAAAAGAGTGGGGGCAACAAGAATCATGACCCTAATAGAGTCCTAGTAAAACACATAAATGCTTAAGACAATATTTAGGATGTCATTCATAAAAAAGGGAATTATACTTGAACAAATAGAATATTAGCAATCCATTACATTACAAAAATATTAGATAGGTTATTATTTAGTGATAATCTCTTGACTATACATCCTCTTCTAACTAGCCATATAATCCAAAGTGCAATATATGATCAAATCTAGTTTAGGATGGACAAAGTAAGAAGACTTTAGCCTAATTATAGAGAATAGTTGGCAAAAAAAAGCATCATCAAAAAGACCTCAAGACATCTAGAAAGAAAAATTTCAAGACTTTAAAAAAAATTGAAAGTGGTTATTCAAAAATACAATATAAAGAAAAGAGTTGATTTTACATCAACTTGATAAATTGGAAATAGATCTAGAGGACACATCTCTCTCTCAATATGTTGAAAAAATAAAATAGTTGCTAGCAGAGTTATACAAGATAAATTTTGAAGAAGAGGTACAATGAAGACTAAAATGGTATGACTACAAAAAGGTGACAAGAAAACAAAAATTTTCCATCTCAAAATAATTCAAAACTGTAATAAGAACATAATTGTTGGTTGGAAATTTGGCACTGTGCAAAAGGTAGGGGTAGACCAACGTCAACATTGAATGGGTGCTAGGTCTGAATGGGATGGTCAATCTTTGGAGGAGGTCGGTTCCTCAAAGGTGGTTCTACATACCTATGTTGCAGAGTGGGAATAGGGAAAAGGGAGGAAAGAGATAAAAAATGGTCGTAGCCAAAAATCACAAGGATGGGTATAGCCACATCAAGACACATGTAGGAACAACACCACGAGCGAAAACTTTTGGTGTAAAATATGCCTTTCATTACGTTTTTTCCTAAGACTTTTCCAACATTGAAATATCAGGTGCAAAATAGAGTTTACCAGGTTTGATCTCTAGAGGAGGCTAGTTCATCACTTTTTTAGGGAAAAGGGGATAGAATAGAGTGCATAAAGAGAAGGAAATATAGCTATTTCTAATAATATTTAAATGGTGTAGAATAGATAACAACAAAGCAATATCTACAACCTTTCATGGAATAACATTCTTCCAACCATTAAAATAGAATAAATAATCCTCTGGTGCATATTTAATCAAACATAATCCTATTGGAACTATCAATTTTAGAGCTAGTTGAACTTTAAATGCATAAATTCAGAATGAGAATTAAATCAGTTTTCACTCGACGTAATTTATACAACAATAAACAATCCATACATACTTGATTCCAACCATTTCTAGTTGAATATCCCATGCTCTCTTAACTGCCACCAAGAACAACACCACAGGTGGAAACATAGACACAAAACCTAATAGATCAGCCTATGATACCTCCATTAAGCTCTTCAAAGTGGTGGGTGGAGAGCGAATTCTAGAACTAGCAAACAGGTGGATGAATTCCAAGATGCATAATTAGAGCACTCCCATCTAAATAGCTTTAGCAAAAATAAACCCACAACCCATATTTATAAATGCACAATCCCGATTCACTAAGAAAATCCTACAAAATCCATACTGCATAATAATATGAGACCACTCAAATAAAAAAAAGCATTCATACATTTAATAAAAACATGAAGGCAAAATCGAAGACCAAATAGTGATGAATCTATATTTACATAGTGGTGAAAAACCTTACATATGAATTGTAATGGCTAAAGAGTTGCCCTTAGGAATGACTAGCATTCCACTATTTATAGGTAATTTTACATTAAATTCAAAATTTGAACATTAATGGTGGTAGGCGGAAAGACAACACTTGAAGCTGATAGGTTCTCAACTCGTACGTTGTTCATTAAATTTCATATACCTCATCCTTTTACTTATTTTGTGGTCCCCTGTTTAGGTGTCATATGACTAGTATTAATCACCTTAGGAGCAACACACCTCAAATATATCACTTCTACGTAAGAGAACCAGGTACTAGAATTCAAAGGGCAGATTTTTTGCCCAATTTTTCATCCACCCTACTTCAATCTGCCATCCTTCTACTGCTTTAGGCCACCCATAACTATATCATCCACCACTTGATATCTTTCTCCCATCCATAAATATTTTTAAAATTTTGGTAGCCACTCTTTATAGGCATCATTCTAAAAAAAGCATGTGGGTGCGGTAATGCAAAATTGCACCCACACTCTTGGCAACTCACAGTGATTTTTCCCTTATGGGAAAGGAGGACCTATAATATTACATGTTGAAACACACAAAACAAATAAGGAGAGGGGACAGAGAGGGCACAAACAAAAGAAATTAATGAGGGCTACAAAACAATAGAGGAAGAAAGCCAAAGGTGAATATAAAACGAGGGGGAATACAAAAGATAAGGAAAGAAAGGAGATGACAAGCGAAAAAAACAAGAAAAACTAGGAAAGGAGAACAAGAGGGGAAGAGAGGAGGGAGGGAAACACAAGAAACAATAGAAGCATGAAAACCATTGCTACTAACCTTGTCGATTGGTAGAAAAAAATAATTAAAGAAAGAAAAGGAAGCAAATGATGCACAAAAAAAAGAGAAACAAAAGGGAAGGCGATCTATGGGACACCCTTATGGACCACATTCCTGTTAACATACCCCATCAAGAATCATGGTAGACAAAATGCCAAGGGTATTTCCCAACTCTGATGAAACACCTCTTTTTAAGACAATCATGCAAAAACCTCATTTTCTCATCTCCAATATTATAGGGAATCTTAGTTGCAGCGCCATTCTTAGCTTCAAGTTCCTTAATTCATTTTTTTCTACCCTTCGAGGTACCTTTTATAAACCAATTTTCCCATTATACAAGGAGTAGGTGTTGCTTTTAAAAAAGTAGCAGATATCTTTTATAGGATTGCATGTAAAGATGCCTGAATAATGAGACTTAGATCCATTGGGCACGAGGTCACTACAACAAAAAAGGGAAAAATATAGAGGACACAAATGTGTTTCAAAAATGAAGCATTTTGATAGTCCTATCCCAATCACCACAAACCATATGATGTCACTTTGCCACTTGCCTTAAGCACTTTTATTTATCAATCGACTTATGTACACAAAATTATGGTATGAGTGGCACACCACAACAATTGATTCGCTCTATATATCTTCCAACGAATCTATAATGATTGAACCATATTATACTAATATTGAGACACTCTTTGTAATTCGATCAACATTTCCAGCCTTTCCAAGTCGTGAAGTACTCACAACTTGATAGATCATCATGCATACTTGTACTTATGAAATCGATGATCAATATGGTAATGAATTTTTCCATGTGGGAGCCCTCCATTTGTACTGGTTCATCTGGAAATAGGCTCCAATGTTTCTAGTCCTTGGGATCCACTTTTTGTGAAATATTGACTTCACATGTATTTGTCGTCCTTGCGCATTTCTTTTCATAGACTTGATCAATTGAGCTTGCAGTGAATGGGACCTTGTTGAGAACTAGATGCTGATCAGTTAAGCCATCATGAAGATGACTTGGACTTGCTCTTCGTGTCTTTGGATACAAAAAAAGTGCAAAAAATACTCCTTTTTTATGGGTGAAATCCCCACTTTGGTCTAGGTCCTCCATTTTTTGAGAGAGGATGCAAGCAATGAGGTTGTGTTCCATTGGACTACAACCTTATCTCCTACACAACTTGATATCGCATCCATGGCAGGTGTTGTATAGTAGGGAAGAAAACAACAACAGTTGGAAAATGGGATGGGAGGGTGAAGTCATCTAAAGATGTATTTCCTGCTTGAAGAAAGAGTCGCTCTACCTGTATGACCTCCTAAAATATTTGAGGGAATATCCTTTCCCTAGATTATAGTAATAGGAGACTTATATTAAAGCTAAGAGCTTAGTTATAGTATAGGTGAGTCTGGGTAGGTGATGATTGGTATTGAGGGGGAATCATTTTCTAGCTTCTCTCGAATCGTATGTTGAAATATATGATGGATTCAAAAGAGGTCCTCTTGATGAATGAAAGGTGCATCAATATTTGTAAGGGATCCATCGAACATGAAAATGAGAGCTACCACCAAATCCACCCATGAGCATATAGATTTTTATCCAAGGTATCAGTACCACAATAGCGCCCTTCCTTCTAGTGACAAGATCATAAGCCTGATCATGACGTCTTCATGGGTTATACCATGGAGGAGTGCTAGTACAATAACATATTCTAGATGTTCTTGAGAAATTCCCAAGGTGCCATTATATTTGGTTAGGGATTTTAGGGTATCTTTGGGAATATCATGTCAGCATTGAAGGTTCAGTGGATTGGGGTCATTCCACTAGGGAAAACGTAACTGTATCATCTTGGCACAAATCTTTAGAGGTTTTGGTTCTTCTATTGGAGTCCTAGTTAGAGTCATCGGATAAACATTTTATCTCTGCTAGTGAGATTAAGGCTATTCATCGCACTTTGAGTTCTTCGAGATGTTTGGATATTTAGCATGAGCAGGCAATTGGTCTCATGATCTAGAGGTGCTACATAGTTAGATTTGTCAAGTTATTTTTAGAGGATATGAGAAAATTAGAGTGTCACCAAACTCTAATTTACTAGAATATAAAAAATCAATGAGTTCCCTAGCAGAGTCACAAAAAATTAGTGGTCATAAATTTGGCATTGCATGGAGGGCGAGGGCAGACTAGCACCAATATTAAATGGTCGTCTAGTTAGGATGATACGATTGATATTCAGATGAGGTTGGTTCCTCAAGGGTGGTTCTAGCTACCTACGTTGTAGAGTGGGAAAAGAGAAAAAGGAGGAAAGAGATGAGAAAATGGTCATAACCATAACTCACAAGTATGAGTATAGTCGCATCAAGACAAATGTAGAAACAACACCATGGGAAGAAAAATAGACATAACACCTAACAAATCAGCCTATGATACCTCCATTAAGCTCTTCAAAGTGATGGATAGAGAGCGAATTATAGAACTAGTGAATAGGTGCATGGAATATAGGATGTAAAATTAGAGCGCTCCTATCTGACTAGCTTTAGCAAAAATAAAACCCAAACCTGTATTTATAAATGTACACTCCTGATTCACTACGCAAATACCATAAAATCCATACTACAGAATAATATGAAACCACTCAAATAACTAAAACAAAAATAAGCATTCATACATTTAATAAAAACATGAAGGTAAAATCAAAGACCAAATAGTGATGAATCTATATTTACACAGTGGTGAAAAACCTTACATATGAATTGTAATGGCTAAAGAGCTACCCTTAGGAATGACCAACATTCCACTATTTATAGGTAGTTTTACATTAAATTCAAAATTTAAACATTAATGGAAGTAGACGGGAAGACAACACTTGAAGCTAACATGCACTCAACTGGTATGATGTTCCTTAGGATGGTGTTGATATTCTACGAGGTAGGTGTATCTGGTTTGATCTAGGACTTTGGATTCACTGAAATTTCTACCCAATTCATTAATTTGCATCTACCTCATCCTTCTAGTCAACTGGCGATCCCTTCGTTAGGCAGCGTATGACTTGCATTAATCATCTTGCGAGCAACACACCTCAAATCTATCATTTCTATATACAAGCACCATGTACAGGAGGGCTACAATAGTGAGTACATCTTTATATTGAATTTTGAGCGATGGTAGGAGCTTTGCATGTTAGGTAGGTGCTTTGTTTATTCTTATTTCCACCCATGGAGACATCAAGGAAGAGGGTAGAAATTTGTATGTAGTTCCACCCAACTTGTGCTTGCAATTTCTGCCCGAGATGGGCAAGATTTTGTGTCTTCTCCAAGCATGGGGTTATACAATTTTTTTCCCTTGATAGATGCTTGAAATGTCTACCTAATGAGTGGGAAGGTCTTTTGGATAATTCCACCCAAGGCAAAGGGTGGATCGTCCACCCAGTTTTTCATTTGCCATGCTTCAATACGCCATACTTCCACTGCTTTAGGTTGCACATCACTACATCAACCACCACTTGATATATTTCGCTTGTCCATAAATATTCTCAAAATTTTTGCGGCCACTCTTTATAGGCATCATGCAAAATTGCACCCAAAATAATTAGAGCAATACTATTCTTGCGGCTCACCCATGAACTTGGTGATGTTCAAGCTCAATATCATTTGCTCTAGAACATACTATTAGCAATTAATTAAGAAGAAAAATCTAAATTGTGTGCTAAAGGAATAAAAGAAGAATTGGAGTTAGTGGTGCATTCTCTTCATAAAAAAAATATCTAGGACTAGATGGTTTTATTAATAATTTATATCAGCAATTCATGTACCTTATTGGAGATGACTTGCTACAAATGATTGAAGATGTCAGAAATAAATTTATGCTCCCTAGAGCCATTAATTCAATATTTCTTACTCTAATTCCCAAAGAGAATAATTCTACTACTCTTAATAGATTTAAACCAATTCTTTGTACAAAAATTATTGCTAACTAGATCAAAAAATTGCTTAGTAAGTTGATTTCAGACGAACAAAATGGCTTTATCTCAAGAAAGTTGTCTAAATTTCTTTGAAGTAGCTTTAGGTGCTTTAATTAATTGTAATAAAATTTGGTTTTATATAATTAATACAACACCATAAAAAAATAGTTTTCTCCAAATACTCAAATTCATGGAATGACCAGATCCATATTTTATATACTTAGGGGTTTTGATGGGCTTTTGCATCAAATGAAGAAATAATTGGATGTCAAATATTGAGAAGTTATAAAAGTGATCATAAGAATATATTAATGTATGGATGAGTTTAGTAGGAAGAAGATTTTTACTTAGATCAATCTTGTTTGTGCTACCAGTATCAAATTATAGTTTATTATGTTCCAAAAAGTGTTCTACAAGCATTTGATGGTTTGGTCAAAAATTTTCTTTGGTAAAGAGGTGTTGAGTGATAATTTTACCCAATTAAAAAACCACACTCATAGTTAGGATTTTTAGTTAGCGAAAGCCCTCTTTACCAAAGGTTCCTTTTACTTAATGTGTGTATGTATGATTGTATAAATGTGTCAAATAAGTACTTGGAATACCTTAGTACTCTATAAAATAACTTTTAACAAGGGTCATGTGTTGGTGTTACTTTATTATGCTATGCTATTACTATTTGTGAAACTTAAAAGGAGAATAAATGTGATTGGCCCTCATATGACCACAATGTAGGAGTGAAATTCCTTTTATCTTGAAATGTTTTAGATAGAATTTATCTTTCTTTGTTAAGCAGGTTTACACAATTTTGTACTTTATTAAACCTTACTTTGATCATGAAATAAAATATTAAAATCTACTTCTAAAAAGTGATCTGAAAATGAATAATGGATTCATTTTATGTGTCTTTGAGCATGAAGGAAAATGGATGTGCATGAGTAACTTTTAAAATGTGATGGCCTTTGAAATGCCATATAAATTATTTTCGCTTTAATAAAATTGAAGTTTCCTAAAAGAAAAATAATTTATTGATATAGAACGAAACAAAACTCGAAATGTGAAATCATGCAAAAATGAAACTATGAAATTCCTTTTAAATCTCTAATATTTATAAATTTTTAGAATTTTGAATTTTTGTTAAAACAAAAATGTATTTGATTTGAATGAAGCATTAAAGCTTATTTTAGAGATTGGTGCATTTGTTTTTGAATTTTTACATTTTTTATATATTTTTATTTTATTTTGAAAACATTAAAAAAATTAAAAAGGTAAGGTTAGAAAAATGAAAATAAAATGAAACTAAAATAAAATAAAATGTTGCAACTCAGATATTTCCATAGACCCTACAAATGTTAGTATCCTACACAAAAACCTACATTAAAGTTACCCATATTCATGCAATCTAGCCTTCAAAGAGGTGCAATCTTCTAAGGGAAATGCAATATATTTAAAAATATAAAGTAAATTAACCAAAAGCATGTAGTAGAAACTTTAATATATTGACAAAAAAAGATATTTAATATAATCCAATAAATGGAGTATACAAACTTTAGTAATGGCATCAAATGGTAAACATTCGATCCAGCTTGTGGAAAGAAAATCTTCAAACTCATCTAGCTCTAAATATTTTGCCTTCATCACTGCAACCTCGTCCAAAATGTTTCCAACCCTCCTCTTCGCAGCTTGAATCCCTCTTTAATATTTTCCAAACCAAACTTTCTTTCTCTTTCATAAATTTTTCTTGATTTTATTTTCTTGTCCCACCCACATTTGTTTGTTCTCTATTTATTTAGGTAATGCTTCTTTTTATTGTTCAAATTTACACATGTAGAGATATATACTTTTATTTCTTCCATTGGAAGGGATTGAAGAAAACATGCGAACGTTCTAGTGCTTGTCCCTCACTTTGTAGAACATGTAAACTCTTTTACCTAATATCTCTTGACATGGAGAACCTCATGCATTGCATTGATGATCAAAGTGTAACGCCACGTACCCATGGTTTTTTTGATGGGCACTCTGATTCAATGAAACACATTTTACTCAACACACCTCGAAACTTGTGCCTCTAAATTGAAACCTCCATAATACATGTTATCTTGACATTGTACTATCTATATGGAATATTATATTATGGATTACTCCCTATCTGCCAACTTCTATAACCTTATCACTCTTCCACTCATCTTGCCATAGCTCATCGGAGAGGAACTAAACCACTACTTTTGGTTACATCGTCATCCAATATTCTTTAATTCCAAAAATTTTCCATTTCAATTTTGTTAACAAAGCACTAATAATACATCGAATCCCTTTGCAACATATCCATTTTGCAATTACACTATCACCTACCGTAGGGTCCATCCATGTATGTGTATTTTACTGCTATCTACTACCATAAAATATCATCCCACTCTATCGCATTTCGACTCTATATTACCTCATTTTTACCAATGTTGTTGTATCTTTACACATCATAAATCCCTTTTGATACTCTGTTTACAACAAATATTCATTGCTTATTCGTTGTTGTGCTCCTCACACCATTCGTATCATTGATTGCAGTCTAGCATTGTAAATTCATCTTGGCTTAATTTGCCACCATGAATATGAGTGAAACAACTTTCCTTTCCATCTATATCCCGTATATTTACCCCACTGGACTGTACATTTAAATCCACCATATGCATTAGGTTTATCTTGGCCATCCACCTAGCACGATAGTGTCTTCAAGCATATCCATACAGTGTTGATATTGGCTTCTATTTTTGAAGGTTTTGTTTTCATCAATATTACTATGCATCAGTGACCATAGTGCATGCCACACTATCATTATATTTTCCAATGCCATGTTCGACCCTGCATTAAATTAATCTTTGACATATACAACACAATAGATTTCTTTTATTCACCTAGATCACGATAAATCTACCTATGATGCCTCTTTTATTTTTCAAGAGTGGTGTATTTGTACATTTATCCCTACATTATGCATATAGGGCTAGTCATTGAAATATTGTGGTTTATAGCTTCACTTCACTCTATACCCGATCTCTTTCATTTGAGCAATCTCCAAATGACCAACGCTCATACATAGTCTCTAAATGAACCCAAATCCAAAATATACAACCAAAGATAAGCCATAGCTACACAAAAAACATTGAGTTATCTATTACTAAGGCTAAGGAACCTCACTATCATGTTGAACTATCATCTGCATTGCCTCCACCATAATATATACTTACATGCTTATCGATGGTCCACATTATCCACATCCTAATTTGAGATATCCACTATAATATTCAGTGTTTTAAATCTGTAGGTTTCATCATCTTGGTTACTATACATTAAAATTAAAAGTTTTCGTATTCAACCCAACATGCATCTTAGAATACGCTTCCAGTGGCACAATCACTATTGGCTCTAATTTTTGCCCTTAAAATTTTACTTTTTAAAACATCCAATGATAACTCCCTCAATTTTACTTCTATCATCACTTCAATGACACTGCAATGGCATCCAACTATCTATCAGGATCCTATGCTATATCAATTGCTACTACCTTATATTTTGCTATCCCTTGACAATTATAATATATATTCTTCTATAGCATAGTGCCTACGTTGTGATGTATTAAAACATGACCACCTCTTGTGTCAGTTCCTTGATATTACCATTTTATTGGCCGACATGCCATTTTGACATAATTTATCCCCATACTTCGCTTATCTAGATATCTCGTATTATGTTGTAATTGTCCTGCTTATGTCGTTCATTTTTTTTTATCCTGGCATCACACTGTTCACTATCATCATTGATGTACCCTAGCCTTATCATCTAAATCATCCACTTATCCAAAAATTTTCCATGTGTCCACATCTGCACGAGTTCGCATTCCACCTCCAATGGTACATTGTCTTCATAAAATCCTTGTTGGGGTCGACGTTGTGGATCATAGGCTTCACCGCTAGCGTGCATCAAACATGACCATCACAAATAAAAAATGAAAGGAACTTTTGACATTAAAAACTTTATCAAAAATACACTTATACTTATGACAACAATAATCTAAAACTAACACTAAAATAATTAAACTAAAACAATACCAAAAATTTTGAAACTAAAATGTAAAATAATAAACCTTAAGCTAAAAAAAACTTATTTACATTGATTTTTAATTTTATTTATTTATATATATTTTTTATTTATTATTTTTATCTCCAATGCTTTACATTTATTGCTTTCAAAACATTATAATGAACATCGAAACTCAAATATTAAACCTAGGCAACTATAAAAGCTAAAATAATATTAAGTCTAATGACCTAAAAAAAGGCTAAACATTTGAACACAAACAAAAAATGCAACACTAACCAAAATGAGAACGGTGAAACCAAATGAGCTTATTAAAAGAAGAAAAACACCAAAACTACTCAAAGACAACCAAAATTCCAAAAATTCAAAATTTAAAAGTGGGTCCCCAAATTTAAGGCTAGTTGTGGGATGGCCACAACAAATGGTGACTCTATTGAAAAATGCTCCCAAGCATTTCAGATTAAGAACCTAGAATCTCTGGTTCTAAAATCCAAAAAATTGAAGATTAGAAACAAAACTATTCAGCAACATCCAAAGATGATGGGAATAGACAACTTCAATCGAAAACACATGAACCATTGCTTTAGCTAAGTGTGTGAAAGTTTTTTTCATTCTAGAATTCTTAACAGTAATAATAATCCATCACTTGCTTCACATTAGGCTATAAAAATATTACTCGTGAAAAAATGTGTCTTTGCATTGCTCCACAATCAATCAAACATTTATAGCCCCGATAGAGATGCCCTAAATCACCATGGTGTTAGATGATTTTGCATTTTCCCCATTTATAAACATTGCTCCACTTGCAACCAGACGTTTATAGCCTTGGTGGATGTCCTAAGCCATTTGATTGATTTGGCATATCTCTTATTTTTTTATTTTATTTTTTTATATCATCATTGTATTGCTTTGCAAACTTCACCTGCCACTTGGATTAGAGATAAAATAAGGCTAAATATTGAGTATACAAAAAAAATCACCTTAATTTGCAAACCAAATAACTTTATGCTTCAATATTCCAAGAATACCCCTTAATATGATGTGTTCATGTGTAGCTTTAGCAAAATGATTCATTATTCCCAAAGTTCACTATCTTAGTCCCCAAAATTTAGGAGCAATTACTAAATGGTTTTATCCCCTTTTCCTTGATCCACAAGATAGGCAATTCATCCATCATGACGAAGGAATACAAAAATTACCAAGAGGCCATTAGTAGCTACCATAAAACATCACCTCAAATGGAGGGATCAACCCAAAACATGAGACTCACAAACACAAAAACAAAAACTTGAAAATAAACCAACACCTACTCTAATGTAAACTACCAAGAAAGAAAACACAAAACTTACCAATCCAACAATTAGAGACAAAGAACAACATAGAAAACCCAAAACAAAAACCATGAAAACCAAAACCTATACACAATATGGTACAATATGATGAAAATTTTTGGCTCTTACTTCCCTAGATCCCAAACATGATTAGCATGCTTTAAAATATATACATAGTGATTTGTATGTCAAACATTATAGAAATCCAACCAAAATAAGACTAGGACATAAAATGCAACAATCATTATTTTACCTCTCTCGCCCGACCAATTTTATTCCATGATACTAGAAATCCTATGTTTAGCATTTGATTTCTTAGAATTGTAAGTGAATGCATGGTTTTCAACTATCTTTTGCTTCTTCAGTGAGATGTAAATTTTAAAATTAGATTCATTTTCACAAGCATGTAGGATTTTCTTCAAATAGGAGGCCATTTCTTAAAATTTTAAAGCAAAGCCATCATCCATATTTTTAGGCCAATCATACTCATACAACAATTTACAAGCATCTAGGATATCTATTACATGAGGATAATTATAGGTTTGTATCTTAGATTCCATTATTAATTTTTTATGAACTTGATTCAACAATTCAAACATATTTACTTCTCTTTCATTCAACAAAACAATCTCATTAGTGGTGTGGATAGAAACCCACTCCAATTCGTTAGCAACCTCCAATGGTATTTCATCATAAATAACATGTGAATAAAATATAGAATTAGGCAAACCTTTACCTTGAGTTCGGATGGTTGAACACAAAAGATGATATTCTACATTTTGTAGCCTTTCATTTACCAGCACTTGGTGAGTTGTTGTGATGTTTTCTTCTTCTTCATGGGATTCATCATCATCATGTTGTAGTCCTTCTTCATTGATTACTTCTTCCTAATCCATAGTATATGAATCATTATAAGCTTTTACCCTATCCTCTATTTCTATAAGGTCTTCATGTGATATAGCGATTTTAGTAACCTTCATATCAAATGAAATAAAAACTTCATCAATAGGAATATGTGAAACAAATAAGTCCTCATATCTTCCCCAACCATTATAATAATCATATTCTAAGGCTAATGGGTGAAACTATATCGTGACCTCACAATACATGTGATTATCTGGTTGTATAGAAATTGTAGGCTCTTCATGTAAGATAACAACTTTAATTTCCTACATATCAAATGAAGAAACAATTTTTTCGGTAGGTATAAAAGAAACATATTCTTCATATTTTCCCTAGCCATCATAATAGGTATATTTTAAAATCAAAGGATGAAATTCTATCAAGTCTTTTGTATAATCTTTAGAATCATCTATTGGTTCTCTTTTCTCAACTTCAAAAAAATTATCTTCCTCAGATTCATCCTCCTTAATTTCAAAAAATTCATCTTCCTCAGATTCATCCTCATCAATTTCAAAATTTTCATCTTTCTCATATTCATTTTCCTTAATTTCAAAGAATTTGTATTTTGGTGGATCAAGGGTTTCTATGATGGGATCAATTATCATATTTATATTCCTATAATTGTCTCAATTCTCTCTAGTGAACAATGACCCTAAGCCAAACTCTACACTTTGATTAACACGATCCTCACAATCCTTATGGATGGGTAATGATTTTGAAACATGCACCTCCTCTTGGATGATATCTAAGGTGGTTATAACATTTGTACATTCAACTTCATCCCATTAATTACTCGTATTATACATCCTTTGATCCAAGGGTGCTAGTTTGAATGGTTGGTACTGGTTGGAATCCATAGTTTCTAAAAAATTCATCATGGGAGAAGGTGGGTCCTCAAATAGATTCATTAGTAACATTTTATTGCAATATTTAGGGTTGAGCAATGATAATCAATCCATGCCCATACCCTTTGAAATCCATCATTGTTCTACTGTTATTTCCTCACTATAGGCTCTAGGCAAGGATGGCTCTTTGAGAATTTTTCCTAGAAATGTAGAAGTAAAGGGGTTTAGGGCTTCTAGGTACACTTGGATGGATTCTTCTTCTGAAATTATGTAATGTATCTTCATATTGATGTACAAACTATAGAACCTATCATTAAATTGGCTTGTGGACTCATTAGGTTCTTTAAAAAAAAAAAATGATTTAATATCATATCTAGATCAATCAATTTTCCAATTTTTTTGATAAAAGCTGCCTCTAATTGACCCCAATAAGTGATAGAACCTGCAGGTAAACCCATATATCAATCATAAGAAAATTCATCTAATGTGGATGGAAACATCCTACAAACAACATCTTCATGTATGATTTGTAAATGAATTAGAATTTTATTATATCCTTGAATATGTTCTTCAGCCGATTGCATTCCATCGTGTCTAAAATAAGGTAGATTACACATAATACTTGTAGGTATATGATGTGAAGGCCCAGGTATATTTATAGGACTTTTTGTCATCAATGGGGTAAACATTGCCATTTGAAGAATATAACTTTAGCATCAATTTTTTAGTCAAATGAATATATCTTGCAAAGAAGCATAAAATGACTAACAAATTTCCACATGTTTAAACAAATAGATCATCAATGTTCATACTTTTAATGCATAAAAACATAGCAATGATAAATATTCTCCAATTTGCAAAAGGATTAGCATCAATGCATTATCAATTGAAATAATTTCCAATCCATCAAAGTGACCACATGTAAACAAAACTTTGTTAGACAAGACCAATGCCTTCAAAATAACCTTTCAAGTAACATGAACATGTTAGTATCTACAAAAAAAATAACCAAATCAAGCCCTCCTTCTAGTGCCAAAATGTTGAGTAATAATTTTACTCGATTAAAAAACCACACTCATAGTTAGGATTTTTAATTAACAAAAACCCTCTCTTGCAAAGAAATAAACATTTCCCCAAGGTTCCTTTTACTTAATGTGTATATGTATGATTGTATAAATGTATCAAATAAGTTCTTGAAATACCTTAGTGCTCTGCAAAATAACTGTTAACAAGGGGCCAAATAACTGTTAACAAGGGGCCTATGTTGGTGTTACTTTATTATGCTAATGCTATTATTGTTTGTGAAACTTAAAAAGAGAATAAATGTGATTGACCCTAATATGACCACGATGTAGGAGTGAAAATCCTTTTATTAAGAAATGTTTTAGATAGACTTTATCTTTCTTTGTTAAGCAATTTTAACCAATTTTGTCCTTTATTAAACTATACTTTGATCATGAAATAAAATATTAAAATCTACTTTTAAAAGGTAAATCCAAAAATGATTAGTGGATTCATTTTATGTTGGTTTGAGCATGAAGAAAAATGGATGTGCATGAGTAACTTTTAAAATGTGATGGCTTTTGAAATGCCATATAATTATTTCCCCTTTAATGAAATTGAAGTTTTCATAAAATAAAAATAGTTTATTGCTTGAGAACTAAAACAAAACAAAACTCGAAATGTGAAATCATGAAAAAATGAAACTACGAAATTCTTTTTAAATCTGCAATCTTTATAAATTTTTAGAATTTTGAATTTTTGTTAAAACAAAAACATCTTTACTTTAAATGGAAAATTAAAACTTATTTTAGAGATTGGTACATCTGTTTTTTGGATTTTTACATTTTTTATAAATTTTATTTTATTTTGAAAACATAAAAAAATGAAAAAAAAGTAAGGTTAGAAAAATGAAAATAAAGTGAAACTCAAATAAATATTATTAAAGCCAAACCTTTTCCATTTTGATTCTGTTAATAAAGCACTAGTACTATGTTGAACCCCTGTACAACATATCCACTGTGTAATTACATTGTCGCTATGTGTAGTTTGTTGCTATATGCTACCATAAACCGTCCTCCCACTCTATCGCATTTGACTCTACATTACCTCGCCATTGCTAATGTTACTGCATCTTTCCACATCATAAATCTCTATCGATAGTCTATTTACAACAACTATCAACCACCTATTCGTTGTTGTACTCCTTATGCCATCCACATCATTGTTTAGAGTTTGGCTTTGTAAATTCATCTTGGATTAAGTTGCTGTCGTGAATATGAGTGAAACGACTTTTCTTTACATCCGTATCCCGTATGTTTACCCCACTGGACTACACATGTGAATCCACCATATGCATTGGGTTTATATTGGCCATCCGCCCAGCATGATAGTGTCTTCAAGCTTATCCGTGCACTGTTTATATTGGCTTCTATTTTTGGAGGTTTGGTTTTCATCAGTGTCACTATGTGTCGCTGACCATAGTGCATGCCACACTGTCACTATATTTCCCAATGCCATGTTTGAACCTGCATTATATTACTCCCAAATCCAATATTCATGTCTGATGTATACAACATAGTAGATTTCTTTTAATCATCTGGACCACGATAAATCTACCTGTGATGCCTCTTTTGTTTGTCCAAATTGGTGTATTTGTACATTTTTCCTTGCGTTATGCATATAGGGCTAGTCATTGAAACACCATGGCTTACAACTTCACTTCACTCTATACCCGGTCTCTTTTGCCCGAGCGCTCTCCAACTGATCAAATGAACCCAGCTCCAAAACATACAATCGAAGATAAGCCAAAGCTGCACAACGAATGCTGATTTATCCATTTCTGAGGCTGTCGAACCTCACTATCATGTTGAACTACAGTCTGCATCACCTCCACTGTCATATCTACTTACATTCTCACTAACGGTTAACGTTATCCTAATTTTAGATATCCACTATCCTATTCGGTGTTCAAAATCCATAGGTTTAATCATCCCGATTGCTATACATAAAAATGAAAAGTTTTCGCATTCAATCCAACACGCATCTAGGAATTTGTGCCTAGTGGTACAGTAACTGCTGGCTCTAATTGCTGCCCATAAAAATTTGCTTTTTAAAACATCCACTAATAACACCCTCAAGTTATTTGCTGTCATCACTTCAATGACGCTGCCATGGCATCCAACTATCTACCGGATTTTGTGCTATATCAACTGTTACTACCTTATGTTTTGCTATCCCTCTCCAATCGCAACACATATTATTTTGCAGCATAGTATCTACGTTGTGATATATTAAAATATGACCTCTTCTTTCAATACCCCCGATATTGCCATTTTATTGACCGACATGCCATTTCGATACAATTTATCCGCATACTCCGCTTATCTAGAAATCCCACGTTATACTGCAATTGCCCTGCTTCTACCGTTCATTTCTCCATCGATCCTGGTGTCACACTGCCCTTATTGTCCTACTTGTCCAGCAATTCGCCATGTGTCCACGTCTGAATGAGTCCGCATTCCACCTCTAGCAGTACGCTGTCTTCATTGAGTTCTTACTGGGGTCCACGTCGTGGGTCATCGGTTTCACCACTAGCTTGCATCAAACATGAACATCACAAATAAAAAATGAAAGGCCCTTTTAACATTAAAAACTTTTATCAAAAAGACGCTTATACTTGCGACATAACAATAATCTAAAACTAACATCAAAATAATTAAACTAAAACAACACCAAAATTTTTGAAACTAAAATGTAAAATCATAAACCTTAAACTAAAAAACTTATTTACTTTGATTTTTTATTTTATTTATTTATTTATTTTTATTTTTTTATTATTTTTTTTTTCAATGCTTTAAATTAATTGTTTTCAAAACATTATAATCAACAATGAAACTTAAATATCAAACCTAGGCAACTATAATTGTTTAATTTTTAGTTTAAAATAATTAAACTAAAACAACACCAAAACTTCTGAAACTAAAATGTAAAATCATAAACCTTAAACTAAAAAACTTATTTACTTTGATTTTTAATTTTATTTATTTATATTTTTTGTTTTTTATTATTATTATTATTTTCAATGCTTTAAATTAATTGTTTTCAAAACATTATAATGAACATTGGAACTTAAATATCAAACCTAGGCAACTATAAAAGCTAAAAGAAGATTAAGTCTAATAACCTAACAAAGGGCTAAACATTTGAACACAAACACGAAAGATGACACTAACCATAATGAAAAAAGCAAAAATAAATGAGCTTATTAAAAGAAGAAACACACCAAAACTACTAGACAACCGAAATTCCAAAAATCCAAAATTTAAAAGTGGGTCCCCAAATTTGGGGCTAGTTGTGGGATGGCCACAACAGGAGGTAAATAGAATGAAAAAATAAGTTGCATTTATTCAGTTGGGATTTAGTTGCTATATGAATTGATCAAGGGGGACTAATAATAATAAGCGCAAAAATTGTGAGCAAGGCACTAGGGAAAAAGCTCTTGCGAAATCTATCTCAACATCCACACTTTCCATGGAAAAGGATTTTAAAAGCTAAATATGCAAATTCAACAACAAGAATGTGCTTAATGAGAAATCTAAACACAATTTTTGGAGTATTTCTTATATGGAATCATATTATGGAATCCAATCAATTTATCCTAAATAATATCTCTTGACTTCTAAGAGATGGATCTCAAATTGACTTATGGAATGATCCAATACTTGACAAACCTCCTTTGCTAAGTAGTTGTAGCTATACTCTAAAAAAAGAGCTACAATATTTGCAAATCTCAAAGCTTAATGAAATTTTGTATTGGCACAACAACATAGTGGAATGGAGAGATCCCCATTTGCCATCACCCTTAACAACATAATGGGATCATTTCAAAAAAAAATCACAACATGAAATTTTTAAGACAACAAAGTGCTTATTTGGGGAAACATCAATAAATCAAGTGAATATACAATTTAGATGCAACTTGATGGCATTCTCAATAAAATATTAGCAAAATTTTGGAATCTAAATTTACCATTTAGGATTCAAGTCCTTTCTTGGTTAGTTTTGTAGAACAACACTCTCATAGGTGACAACTTGCAAAAAAATAATATTGCTAGTCCATATGTGTGTTCTAGAAGTATAAAGCACAACAACACTATGCATTACTTATTCTTTTGGTGTAACTCAACCACTCCCATATAGTTGAATATAGCCCATCATTTTGTCTCTCCCTTGTTAGAAGCTCTAAATGTGGAAGACTATCCAATCAATTGGTAATCAAAATATAAATAGGACTTAAAGGGAAGACTTGAATAAAAAATATTTGGAAATACACCCCCTTATTTGTTGTTTGAAGTATTTGGAAGGACAAGAACATGTTGATATTTGAAGTTGAAGGCAAAAAATAGTATTCTCACTAAAATAATAATCAAAGACCTAGTGACTAATTTGAAAGCCACCTTCAAACATAAGTAAAATAAAAAAAGCTTGAAAATGCAGGAATTAAATCTAACTAGCAAGTTAGATTTTCAAAATTTCGTCTCAACCAATATGAATGTATTACTAATAATGCCACCAAAAATACATTATCCTAATTTGTTCTTTGATGGGTGTCTAATCCAAATTCAGGCAGATCAACTACAAGGGGAGTGATCATGAAAGAATATGGGATACTTGCACTAAAGCATTGTATCAACCTATGAATTGATTTCAATAATGTGGTAAAGACATTAACATGAAATATTTGACTAAAGTTGGCAATAAAACAATGGATAAGATACTTGCACATATGTGGGTATTCTACCCTCATTATAAATGCTCTCTCCAAGGAGAAAAAGGGTCAGTTCAATACAAATCCATATAATATTGGGCAGAATGAAAGAATTGATTCAAAAATTCACACATGTGCAATATTCCCACATTCGTCAAGAATTTAACAAGACAATAGATGCACTTGCCAACAGTGCTATAAGAAGAGAGCATTCTAATATGAGAATTACAAGGAAAATAGTCCAACAAAGAAGTGATGGTGGATGAGATTGGGAAAGCAAAAAATTAGAAAGATATTCTAGAGCCTTTAATGATTTTGACACCTTTGGAGATACCAACACCTTTGGACAACCCTAAACCATTGGGTGATTCTAGAGTTTTTGGATTTTCAATCTTCTCAATGATTTTGGTTTCCTTTGTATTTTTGGTACCTTCTGTATTTGGGTTTTGATGCTTTTTATTTGGATTTATGGTGTCCTTTGTACTATAGCATACTTTTAGGAGTTATTGATATGCTTTGTAACCTATTCCTCCTTTTGGATAGCAATGTTGTAACCTCCAAGTCAATTGTTGGATAAACTATTTGTACTTTGTAAACTTTATTTTCAACATATAACCTCTTTTTTATAAAAATAATGTTATATATATGTGTGTGTGTGAGTGTGTGTGGTTTTTAATCTTTTTTCTCATTATTTTACAATTGGTTATATGGGATTGAAACGGGTCCCACCCATATTACATCATCACCACAGTGGTATTACAACAAAGCCTGGATATTATCAATGTATCACTTGGCAAGATTTGAGCCTTGGTCTCCTCTTTTAAATATTGATGAATATAACCAGTTGAGCTAATGCCACTTGATAGCTCTTGTCTCATTATTAAAAACAATATTAAAATTAAATTTATTTTTTAGTAAATAAGATTGCATATAATATATATTTTAGTTTTCTATAACTTAAATTACATATTCTTATTATATAAAATTTTAAATTATTATTATGAATAAATAATTAATATGATAATTTTCTTATGATTTATTTTTTAATTAGTTGTATGGAATTTAGATGGACCTAATCTTGGAACTTTCATCTCAAGCACCGACTCTGCAAATTTGTAGGCATATGGCATGATCCAACCATAATACAAAAATGCATAAGTAGAACCTAGGGATAAAAAATATCTAGTTTCAAGTTCATGATGACTAGACACAGGTACTTTGTTGTAAATTTCTCATCACTTTACGATCAAACCATATTTTTTCATGGAAGTCCATAGTTTCTAGGATCTAGTCCTCTAAATATGACTTCCTGGACATCGATATTCAACACATAAGAAGAGGAACCAAAAGATATGGCAATCTGGGTTTAGATTTATTTTTTAATCCTACACTTATGGAATAATCCCATAATGTAAATGAAATAAAATACCATAGGAACATACATTTATTGAGCTCCTCCAAAGCTTGGTAATGCAATTTGTGCCTGTATATTTGCAAGGGTAAACTTAAAGAAATGGATACCAAAAAATATTTGGATTAAAGTTCTTGAATGGATTCACACCCAACCATTGGACTACAAGAATATCTCTTTTTAATGCATTACTTGTCACCAACACAAACACTTATCTCAAAATTATCCATAAAATCACCAATCAGTTCAAAAAGGAAACATAACATGATTTCTAAATTCTTAGGAATATAAGACCTTTTAGATTGATAAGTCAACGAAGGCCTATGTAGAGACCCATAAAGCTCTAACAAATTTTCCATCCTCACAACAAACATGGAGGAAGAAATAGAAATATCAATAAACAATGAATCTCAAGAAGAAGGTAAAAAACAATGGAAGAACTTATAAATATCAAATAATGTAATACCTCCAACACCTCCCCATATTACATTATTTGGTATGAAGGATTTTTCCTTTAATTTTTTATTCTTCTTTCTCTTGTCTTCATTCTTCAGCTCTAACTTTGGTATTACTACATTTATGCAACCTTCACTAAGTTTGTCTCTATAAGTTGTGTCTTTTTATCTCTAGGTCAATACATTTAGGTTACCTCTGGGTCACCTTTGGATCATAATTACCTCTAGGTTAGTCACTAGAACAATCATAAGGCCATCACTTTTGTAAAATCATCATTGTAGATGCTTTTACTATAAGTCGCCTTCCAAGCCATGCTTGGGTCATAATCATTCATTTCACATTTTTGCATGGTAGGAATAAAGTTATTCGTTACACTTAATAAACTTTGATTTTTCATCATACTTAGTTTCCTCCCATAGAAACCATACAACATTCCTTTCATATTATCCTCTTCATTCATACTTAACCATCCATAATCCAGTTTTAATTTCTTATTTTCCTTTTCTTTATACTGACAAAACAAAATAGAATGATTATGGCCTCCATAAATTTCACAACAATAAATATTCCAATATTTCTCTATATTATGTTCATATCTACCACAACGGTTACGCTTGTTCCTTGTTACAATATTTCTTTTATCATCACCTAATTATACTTTATTATTACTAGTTTTATCAATCCCTGTCACAAATTTAATGTCATTATTTCCTACCATAAATTTAGTCCCTCACTTATTACTACTTGTTCCTGTATATGCAATACATTCACATTTTGATCTTATTTTTGGTACACTTTGTTGTTTCATCCCTTGCTCATGTTTTTCCAAAACCTGTGTGTTTGTATTCCATTTTATTTAACAATTTTAAACTAATACCTTTAGTATATATTTCAAAATAGCCAAATTCATCATCACACTAATTCCTATCAATATCAAGACAACTTTGAGCATCACTATCTATATCATCATTTGAATTCCTATCACCATCACTATCATTTTTGACAACATGAAATTTTTTGAACAATCACAAACTATATTCAAATCATTTGATTTTCTCTATATATCTTTCCCTTTTGTGTCGCAACATGCGTTTACTATCATAGGTTCCAAGTCATTATTGGATTCCTCAACTTGTTGTCTTTCTAAGATTTCTAAAGCCATACATATTTTACTTATATTACCTATATATATTATTTCACCTTATTTGAAATATCCTTCTTTAGCTTTATGTATGATCAATTGCAAAAATTATCTCATTACTTGATAGCATACATTTTTTATTTGTCTAAGTGTCTTGTGTGTATATCATAATTATGTTTCACTTTGTGTAATAAATCCTTCATGATTATTCGTTTTTTGATATTGTGATCGATTTCTTTGATTATCTTGAGGAGGTATTTGGTCTTGATTCTTCTTATTCATACTTACAAAATTTTATACCATGTCCTTCTATTTCACAAATATGACAATACCACTTCCGTGTTTTTATTTTGTGATAGAGATGAAGTGAAAGAACCTTTTGATGATGTAATGTAATTTTTAGATGACTCGTCTCTTAATTGATTTTCAAGTTCATATTGTTGAAGAATATTTACTAATTCCTCAAATGACACATTTTTTTTTATACTTGAAGAGATGTGACCAATAATTTGAATGATTCAAGAAGTTCTCTAAGTATAATTGAAACCAAATATCTATCTTCAACATTTTCTCCCATGGTTTGTAATTTTTATTTCAATTCTGATATCCTTTGAAGAAGATGTTCTACACCCTCTCCATCATGAACCTTTAAAGAATACAATTGCGACTACAAGTGTAAAATGGTTGCTTCATTCCTTGAAATATCCTACATAATTTTTCAATGCAATTTTTTAAGTTCCTGCTTCACTTATGTGTGCTTGAATTTCATTAGATATGCCAAATGTAATTAACATGAAATATTTAACATCATATTTATTTTTTTGTAATCCATTCTTTCTTTTAGAAATTCTCTTTATCCATTCACCACATCCCAAAGTTTCTCAATAATGAGTACTGATCTCATTTGATTTTTCCAAGGAATAAAGTTTGGTCCTTTTAGTAGTTGCAATTCATACAAAAATATCTTTGCATTTGCCATAAAAGTTAGCTAATAATTTCCTTTTTTTTTGTATTCCTTATTAATCCAAAACTTATTTGTTTTATTATCTAATTTTACTTGTTTTTTTAAGAAGCTATGTGTGGCTTCTATTGGGGCTCACTCCCATTATTAAAATAAAATATTACATTACTTTCATATTTCTAACAAGTTAATTAAAGCATATCCAACTTTGTATTTCTATAAAATATATTCTTTATTTACCCTTCTATCAAAGATATTTTTCATCTTCCTCAAACTACTAAGTTTCCACAATCAACTCCTTTTATATCAAATGCCTTCAAAAATTTAAATTCTGTCAAGATGAAATTCAACACTGTGAATGGCTAAAATATTTGTTGCCTAGCTTATATATCTAAAAATATCTTGTCTATAAAAATCTCACATTTTCTTAATACCTTTTTTTAGGGTTCTTATTTCCCCTAATATTCCAAGATATTTTTTTCATTGTTATTTTTTAATTTTATTTTTGGGTTTAGCCCCACTTCTTATTAGAACTTGTGATATTTGCTTTTGTTTTCCCATATCAATATCCATTTATGTTTCTTTTTCTCTTTTTTTTTTCTTCTTGGGTCTTCCTCTCTTTTTCCATTTCTAGTTTTACATCCATCTTCATCAATCTCTTCAATCTTCTCACACTGCTCATAGTAAGACTTATAATATTTATATGTTGTCCTCGAAACCCTAAAGTGCTAGGATGTTCTTCTTAGTAATTACCTTCTTATTCTATCATAAAACCCCTAAATTGTTATGGGTTTACTCCAACCTCATTTCTTTATTATTATGCTCTTGAAACCATAAAGTGCAAGGGATAACATCTTCACCACTTTCACTTTTATTACCTGGAGATGATTCTATAATACTTGAGGAAAATAAATATGATTTACCTAGAATAAAATTGACCTTTTTTGTTGTATTTATTTTAAGATTTATCTCCAAATCTTATTTTGCACCTTTAATTCCTTGATAACTTGTCAAATGATATTGTAGATAGGCTTCATTTACCTCTTATTTTGGAGTGGAATATCCTTGATTTGATCTAGCTATTAGAGTATATTACATTATTTGGTACATGTTAATGTACCACCTTGGGTACATATTTAAATTAGGAGTGTGTCTTAGATTAAAGTGTGAGTATTTACTTTATGCAAGGTAATAAATGCACAAGTATTATTAGAGTGTGTAAAATATTTAATAATGTAAATGTGCATAATAGTCCATGCGCTCATGAGTCCATAAAGTAGGAAAGTGAAGAGTCTCAAGAAATGTGAAGGCCAAGAGTACTCCATATGAAGAGTCACATTCCATTATATTTGTCTATGTGTGAGTGTGTGAGAGACATAATGTAGAATGAGAGTGTGTGGAAGTATGGTGTATTGAAGATCTTTATTCTATAAAGATACTATTTTTATGAGCATTTGTTAATGGCTATTTTATGAGTTGTTGCAAAATAATTTTTTGAGTCTTATATGATTTAGATATACCATTAACATATATTTCATATAGTAACTTTATTTTAAACCCTGTGGTTATTTATTTTAAGTATTAAGAATCAAAATATAACACTATATTCTATTTTGTATGATTCCATTGCTTCATATTGAAGTTTATCTCATGGCTAGAATTTTTTATCTTTATTCATAGTTTTCACTTTGTAAAATCTTGCCATGTGTCCAATCTCAAAATAATTGTGGCAACAAAATGCAATATTTTCATAATCTACTTGTTAATCCCATTCTCTTGATTCATATTTAATATTAATAGATTGTGGTAATTTTTTGAAATATCCATAGCGACACATACTCGAGTATATATAGCATGTTTTTCATCCTTAATGGTTGGTCCTTCCTTGATGAATTCTCCTAGGGTATTTCCAATATTCTTCAAAACATCCTTATATATAAGCTGATATGGAAGTCCATAAAACCTAACCCACATTGGAATTTATTTAATAGTTTCTATCTCAACATAAATACTTTCATTCCATGGTCTAAAATAAAGTGTGTCTCTTCCCCTAAACCATGGACCAGAAACCATTATTTTATCCCTAATTTTTAAACTAGAAAATATGATGAGGAAACAATATTTAGGAAGAAAAGAAACTAAACAATTTGAATTCAATCCCCACTTCCAGTTGATCCAATTTTCAATTTCCAAAAACCTTGGACATGATCTATGGAACTTACATATTAAACCTATACTTTTAAGAACTATTATATCATGCTCAATCATCTCATACTTGATACTTACTTATGGTGTAATATCTACTACTTGTATCAAACTTGCCATGCATTCACTCTTCTGCTTATCCCTAACTTGGACCTCCATACTTCTAACTAGGACAATCATATTTCTAGCTAGGGCATCTTAACTTCCCATTAGAACTTTTAAATATGAATTTCCTTCCATAATAGCTAATGGGTCTCACTCTTGGCTTACACTCTTTGGTTCACACTCCTCTGATTGCACTTGCTCTCTCTTTTAACTTACACTCTCTCTTGCCTCACATTTGATCCTGATTTGTACTCTCTCATGGATCACAATTGCTTGTATCTCTTCTTGTTCTCAATGTTCCTTTTCTTCAAAAAAAATTGGAAATAATTTTCCACACATTTATGGTAAGGGTTTGAAGCATTAACGCACTCCCAATGAACCTGATAAGGGTTTAAAGCATTGATGCACTCTAGATGAACTTTTCACTCTTTGTCATAATTGAACCTTGTATTGAATGCTCTTGGTTGGCACTCTCTTCTACCTTGCACTAACTCCTAGCTTGTACTCCCTCTTGGTTCACAATTGCACTTATCTCTTTTTTTTCTCAATGTTCCTTGGCTTCAATAATTTTTTGAAAATAATGTTCCACACATTCATGGTAAGGTTTTGAAGCATTGATGCACTTAAAATGAACCCATAACTCTTCTATCATAACTAAATCTTTACTTGCACTCCATATTGGTTCACACTTCCTCTCAGATCTCATTTACTCCTAGCTTGCGCTCACACTCACTACTACACTTACTCCCAAATTGCACTTACTCTTGGCTTGTGATCACACTCACTTTTGGTTGTACTCACTGATACTCACTTTTGGTTGTACTTACATACACTTTCTTCTGGTTGTAGTCACTCTTAGATATTTCCCGTACTCTTTGTTGCACTTCCTCCCATATTGTGTTTGCGCTCATTGCAATTACTCCTAGCTCATGCTTCCACTCATTGCACTTACCTTTGATTCATGCCCGTACTCACTGCAACACTTACTCTCAACTTGTGCTCACATTCATTGTAGAACTTACTCTTGGCTCACTTTTGCATTCACTATTGCACTTACTCTTAGCTCACATTCACACTCACTATTGCACATAATCCCAACTCACACTGTCACTTGCAATTGTACTTACTTTTATCTCATTATTGCATTCATTTTTGTACTTACTCTCGGCTCACACTCATACTCATTGCAATTACTCCCAATTCACACTTGCACTTGCTACACTTGCTACTGATCCTTCCTACCTTTTTTAATTCTCTTTTTTTCTTCAATTAATTTCTTTCTTCAATATCATTCTTATTATTCTTCTCTTTCAAACTTTTCTCTTATTTTTAAACTTTACTTTTCTTTTTCAATTTTGATTTCAATAATTCTAGTTACTTTAATACTTATTTTGTAAGGAGAAAATAAATTCAAAGGTTTTTTAATCTCCTATCAAATCCTTCTTTATTGTCTCTTTTCCCAAAACAAAAATATTTTCTTTTTAATTTTGATTAAATTTACTTTAAAATTTTTATCACCTAGTTTTAATCAAATAAGTCACACTTCAATAAAGTCTAAATAAATATCATCTGACTGAGGCTGACTATTGAAGTGTTACTTAGATTGCAATTGTAGCACTCGTCTTCTTCTTCATGCATCCTATTGAAGTTGATTGTTGAAGAATTATGTAGCATTCACTCTCCACGTGGCTAAGCTTGGTATTGATAACTTTAAAAAAATTCTAAACTATTACAAATTAATTTAATATTCTTATCACAACTTTAACATATGAAAGAAAACTTGAATATATTGTCTTGCCATGTTTCTTGGAGAATAATATAAAAAAAAAACTTCTTGGAAATTAGAAATTCCTAGTTATTATTCTATTTGAATTGTCTACTTGAGCACAATAAATATTTTGTACTTCTATGGTTAAAACATTTGTTGGTGCATCACTATGATTCTTAGGTCTGTCAACTTCCAAGAAATATAGAAAAAACGCAGGTTGCCAAGAAGAATTCTATTTATTTCTTCAAAACATTAACCTAGTCTTGGTGATTGCATATGGATTGTCCATGTGACTGGTAATCCCATTCTACGGATTTCTTTCCTGCCTCATAATATAACATTAAAAATTAGCTAAAATTGCACAAACACAACACAATCATATTTCACTGAAAAAATAGTTTGAAAACAGTTGTTTTGAATCACACCAAAATGTGATTAATCACACCAAAATGTGATTAATCACTACAAGAGCATTATGAAATTTGAAAGACTTTCAAAGAGCTTTAGGCATATGTAAAGCAACTTACACCATCATTTTTTTACCAAATCCATGTTTTAGGGCTGAAAAATTCAATAAATTCTTCAGGTCACAACTAAATCATTACTAAACTTGCTTATTCTCCTTAAATTTTAGAATCTAGTAAAAAAATAACTATACAATGGTACTTACATTGGTCTAATATTCATTGGACACTCTAGAGAGTGTGAATTACAATTTCCACCTAAAATATAAACTTCTTAAAATCCACAACCCCACAAAAATTTTAGCTATGCCATAGCATTTTTGCAATAACAAAAATACATTTTACTTCATAGACCCTTGAGAAACAACTTCCACCTTACTCCTCACTTTTGGCCATGGATCTCCCCTCCTTTCAACTGCAGCTCGAATACTATTGTTAGAAAATGTGCTATAATATTTATGAAGTTAATATTTCCCAATATATAAATTATCAAAACGAATAATATTGCACAAGATAAAAAATCTTTATTGATAATAAAATATACTTTAAACCTGTTACATGGTATGGATTTTTTCCTCCAATATAAATCTTTACATGAGACTCTTCAATTCTTATTGCTCTTGACCTTTTCACTCCTCATGGAAGAACTCTTCACATATTTTATAATGACAAAGTCTCTTCACATAACTCTCTAATTGATACATAACTCACATGATACCTCACACTCTTAAAAACATGAAACATGCGTACTCCTACTAACTTTGACACATACTATATATAAATATCACACTCACCATGTAATCTAAATATTTACAAAGGGACAAAATAATGTAGTACCTCCAAAATTCTCAATGGCAGGGAATTGATCTTGTGGAATCTTGCCAAAGGTTATTTCTTAAAGGTAGGGATTTGATCCCATGGAATATTATTAGAGGTATTTTATCACGAAGGATTTTAGGATTTTGTAAGGCAAGGACTATGGACCGCATATACGCAAGAACCTCCTCAGCCCTTGTTTGAGCATAATAATGGAATGTGAGGACCTAAATTAGATATTTAGTCTTGCTTTTCAATTCATTACTAGAAATGAATACAATAGCTTCTCTTTTCAAGTTGTTCAACAATGGAGCTCTTTTGCTTTTCTCTCATCAATTGTCTTTCAACTAGAATAAAATGGACAATATGGTTCAAGTTTTCAATGCTCACCTTTTTTTAGCACCTAATCCATAGTATTTTAATAAAACCATTAAAGAATTCTTTATGGAAAATATTGATGAGGTACCCATTTTGGAGGTGTCTCTAGCCTACATCCAACACCCAATCCTAGAAATTTTATCTAGGGGATTGATCTACAAATTTGTAGGCATGTGGCCTATCCCAACTTTAATACAAAATGCATAAATAGCACTTAGGGATAAAAAATATATAGTTTTGAGTTCATGATGACTAGACGTAGGTAATTTGTTGTAAATTTCTCATCACTTGAATATTGAAACATATTTTTCCATGGAGGTATATAGTTTTTGGGATCTAGTCCTCTATATATGACTCCCTAGACACCAATATTTAACCCATAAGAAGAGGAACCAAAAGAGGAAATAGCCCATAATGGAAATGATAGGAAACACCATAGAAAGATACATTTATTGGGCTCCTCCAAAGCCTAGTAATATAATTTATGCCTATATATTTGCAAGGGTAAACCTAAAGAAAGGGCTCCTAGAAAATATTGGAATCAAATTTCTTGAATGGATTCTACCCAACCATTGGACTACAAGCATATCCCTTTTAAATTCATTACTTATCACCAACATGGATACTTCTCTCAAAATTATCCATCAAAGCCCTGATCAATTGAAAAAGGAAACACAACATGAATTTCAAGTAGTTAAGAATAGAAGATTTTATAGATTGATAAGTCAACAAAGGCATATGTAGGGAAAAATAGACCCATAAATATTTAACAAATTTGTCATCCTCACATAAAATACGAAGGAAGAGATAGAAATCCCAATTAATAATGAAGCTAAAAAAAAAGGTAAAAAAAAATGGAAGAGCTCATTAAGGAACACTTAGATGATACACAAGAAACACAATAGGAGACTTATTACAAAGAGTTGGAGCACTCATATGAAGACACTAAATAAGAGGTCGAGGAAACCCAACTTGTGGAGTTAGTCATACTAGGAGGCACCCTACAACATGCTCAACAATCAGAGGTATAAAGTCCAACAAAATTACAAGAGAAAAAAAAAACTCAAAAGGATATCTATAACAAAACTCAGACTAATTTGGAGTTTCAAAGGAATAAGGTCTCTAAAAAAATGATAGTTCTCTCATGGAACAATAGGGTATTGGGTATTCGTCTAAAGAAAAACTACCTATAAGACCTTGTAGAACTACATAAACCACTTATAGTATGTATACAAGAATAAAACATGGCAGATAATATAATGGTACTATAATAAAATAATATATGGATACAGTCATAGCACAATGTAGTAAGTTCATCAACTACATAAAGCAGACTTATAGCAACATGGCATTCCTAGCAATTAAACTACATAGCCAAACATAGACATAGTAATTAAATTGCTATAACATTTGAAGTGCTTTACGATATCCATATAACTATTGACAACTTCTATGGATCCAAAAACCCAAAGCATAAAAGAGAGGTATGAAATTAATTACATCACTGGATCACCTAACAAAAACAACAAAAATACTAATAGGAGACATGATTGTCACTTTATCATATTGGAAAAAGAGTGGGGTTAACAGGAATCATGACCCTAATAGATTCCTAGTAAAACACATAAATTATCAAGAAAACATTTAGGATGTTATTCATCAAAAAATGGAAGTACGCTCAAACAAATAGAAGATTAGGAATCCCTTACATTACAAAAAGGTTAGATAGGATCTTAGTTAGTGATAATTTCTTGACTATATATCCTCTTATAACTAGCTATATAATCCAAAGTGCAATATTTGATCAAGTATAGTTTAGGATGGAAAGAGCAAGAAGACTTTAGACTAATGATAGGAAATAGTTGGAAACAAAGAGCATCATAAAAAAGGCCTCATGACATCTAGAAAGAAAAATGTAAGACTTAAAAAAAATTGAAAGTGGTTATTCAAAAATCCAATTTAAAGAAAAGAGTTGATTTTACATCAACTTGAAAAGTTGGAAATAGATCTAGAGGACATATCTCTCCTTCAGTAAGTGGAACAAATAAAATATTTGCTAGTAGAGTTATACAAGCTAAATTTTGAAGAAGAGGTACAATGGAGACTAAAGTCCAGAATGATATGGCTACAAAAAGGTGACAAGAAAAAAAAAATGCATATCAAAATAATTTGAAACTACAATAAGAACATAATTAGAGCAATAGAGAATGATGCCACCATTTACATAAATATATAAAAGATAAAATAATTGAAACATGAACACTTTTCAAGGCTTCTCACCTATGAACCTAGTGATGTTCAAGCTCAAGATAATTTGCTCCAAAACATACCATTAGCAATTAACTAAGAAGACAAAGCTAATTTGTGTGCTTAAGTGATAAAGAAAGAATTGGATTTAGTGGCACACTCATAAAAATAAAGCTCTAGGACCATATGGTTTTACTAATAATTTTTATCAAAAATTCTTGTACCTTATTGGAGATGACTTGCTAAAAATAATTGAATATGTTGTATACAATAGTTCTACACATAAATAGATCATGGAACTAGCTAACAAGAATGTCCTACAATTTTCATTGTACATAGGAATTTTAGAATGTTAGTTTGTCATGTTTGATAAATAATGTAAAATCAGCCAATCAATGAATATGGCTTGATTACATACAAACATAACTAGAAGAAAAATGTAGTCAACAAGTTTTTAAGGTGATACTTAGTTAGACATCTAAATTAAGATGTCTAGTTAGTTAGACGTCTTGTAGGTTGTGTTAGGTATCTAAAGCAAGTAGTTAGGGTAAACTCAGTTGAGACGGTTGATGCAAGTAGTTGCAATAACCACTTTGCTCACCTATAAGTACCCCCTATTCATTTTTTAAATATGTATCTACTTGTTGATAATGTAGAATTATTGTGCAAAGCCATTATTTTGGAATGTGTGTTGATAGTTATGGATTGTAGATGTGTTGCAAGATTTTTTTACAGGTTGTGTTCATCACTTCGAGGATGAGATAGTGTCTTTTATGGTTGTAGGTGTTGGAGACTGAAGATACAAACCCTTCTAGACATCTAGCCTTACCGTCCAATGGAGCCATCATCCATCCAGTACTCGTCTAGCTTGTCTAGATATATACCTAGACGTCTAAGTCCTTATACATCTACCCCTACAACCTAGACATCTGATCACAAAACTCATACGTCTGACTATTGAACAACCCATATGATAATATATGTTCACCTTAGACATCTAATTTTAACCATCTATATGTCTACCCCTAATGTCTAGCCTAGTCATCCTTAGATGTCTAAACCTATCACCTTAGACATCTACTAGTGCACTCAAATGTTTAACTCCTGTGATGTCTAACTAAAGCTATGATGGATATAGCAATCATACCTTCCTAATTTTCATCATTTCCTCATCTCGATAACCCCCTAACCCTTGTCTATATTTGACACCATTACCTAAACCAAAATTTGAGTTAAGAGGCACAAGTGATAAGGCTAAGATGTGAATTATTGATTCCAGGTTGCAAAGAAGGATTCAAATACCAGTAAGAATAAGTGCACGATTGGTTATCTTAAGAACACAAGATTTAGTATAAGTCTATCACCTAAAAGTAGAGAGAGTATGGAATCTAGAAGAAGAATAAAATCTAAGTATTGAAACATTGTTCGTGACTATAAAAAATGGTGAGCAAATAACTGAGGAAGATCCCATAATTGAAGAGTGGACGGTGACACCAGAACCAGTGGGAAGAGTTGGCTAGAGGATACGAAAGGAGGAATTCCTATATCACAACAACCACATGTAGGTTTGTGGGGAAGAATACAAGAACCACATATTGTTTATATACGAAGGATATCGTGAAGTAGAGATCAGTTGGAATTGGGAAGATGGTTGTTTGGATTTAATTTTACACCATCAATAGTGGAGAGTCAACCAATTTGAACTTTACAAACACTAGGAAGCCCACCTAGAAGAACAACCACAATGGCAAACACTTCTAATAAATCAAGTAAACAAAAATGTCCATATTTCATGGGTGAAGGAAAGGAGGATTCGTCACAACATGTGGAAACTTGTATAACCATCTATTGAATCAATTAATTATGGATGGTGGATCAAGTGTGAACGTAATTCCAGAGAAGACATGGTGGATAATGGGACAACCCACCTTAAGATATCTAAATTTAAAATTGTATGGCACTGATCAATATGGCATTGAAACAATATGCATCTTAATGAGTCAAAAAGTAAGCATAGAAGAATAGGATTTCATCCTACATTTTTTTGTCATTACTATGTAGAAAAGTACATATGATGAATTACTAGGATGTGGATGGTTGAGAACTACAAAATTCAACCATAATTGGGAGAAATAACACTTATATTTTAAGCAAGGGTAGCACAAATACATAATAAATATGATAAATAAAACAATGATTCAGGATATAGTAACTTCAGATTATTCAGCATCTTCTTCATGAGATGGTAAAATAGGATATGAACCAGATGAGGAAGGTGTTTTGCACCTAGAAGACTGCACGGAATATGAGTACGACCAAGAAAAATGTCTACTTCATTGGTAGTTTGAGGATTATGAGATATTTTCTCCCCAATATTTTTGCATTGATGTAGAATATGAGATTCAAAAGGATGAGAAACAGGAAATTGAAAAGGAAGCTAGCAATAGGAGATAGACAGCAGTAGGAAAAAACAAGAAGGAGAAATGGATATTTCTCAAGAACTTTGTAAAATATACAACAGGAGATGTTGTTATTGAAGATAACCCATCCCACATCATCGATGTGTTGAAAGTAGTAAATGATCTTGAATCTATCAAATATGAAGGTCCAAAAATGATATAGGTAAACTTGGTAGAAAAAGGATGAATAATATATGTAAATGTGGAGATGACTAGGATCCATTCCTGAAAGTGGTAGCATTCAAAATATTTTTGGAATATAAGGATGGTTTCACTTGGACATATAAATATTTGAAGGGAGATCCACCATAAATCTGTGTACATAAGATTACTCTGGTTGAAAGTGCGTAATCGGTAAGAAGACGACCATAAATAATGAATCCCAAATATGCATCACGGGTGAATTCTAAAATCAAAAAAATATTGGATGTAGGTATTATCTTCAAGGTTACAACAAGTGAATGGGTGTCACCTATTGTGATTACCTTAAAGAGATAAGTAGATAAAATTTGAATCTGTTTTGATTTTAAAAGTTTAAATACCATAACCATAAAGGATCCCTTCCTAATTACTTTTATAGACTCCATATCGGAATAAGTAGCATGATACAAGATATATTTATTTTTGGATGGATTCTCAAGATACAATCACATCAGCATCACATAAGAAGACAAGTTGAACACCATATTTATAGTGGAAAATGGGATATATGCTTATAACCACATGCCATTTGGATTGCGTAATGCACCAGCTACTTTCCAAAGGATAATCTTATACATCTTTGACAATATATCCATAGGAAACTTCAAATCCTTCTTAGATGATTGGTCACTATGTGGAAGGACATAATAACATTTAAATGTATTGTAATAATGCATGTGATTGTGCAGGAAAGCTCGAATATATCTGAATCCAAATAAATACATCTTTCTAGTGCCATACGAAAATCTGTTGGGGCATATTGTATGCCAAGCGGGTTTGAAACATGACCTGGATAATATTAGAGTAATATTGCTATTGGAGGAGCCACATGATGTGAGCTTGATAAAAATATTTTTGGGGAAATTTGGATATTATAGAAGATTTATCCAAAATTATGCATTTACTTCTCATCCACTAGACACTCTCACACATAAGGGTGTTCCATTCAAATGGATATAGGAACACCAAGGAGCTTTTGAGGTATTAAAAGGGCACTTGGTAAAGGCACCTATCCTAGTTTACCCTGACTGGGTGAAGGAATTCCATGTGCATGTCAATACCTCAAACTTTTCCATCGGATGTGCATTGCCTTAGAAATGTCAATTTGGGCTAGATAAACCCATATACTTTACAAGTCATCTACTTTCATGAGCTAAGAATATAGTACAACAAAGAAAGAAGCAATGTGAATGATGTATGTAGTACAAAAATATAAACACTATTTATTGGCTAACACTTTTGTTTTTTATGTGGATCATCAGGATCTATTGTATCTGATCAACAAACCAACGATCTATGGATGAGTGAGTTGATGACTCATCATATTGTAGGAGTTCATGTTTAGGGTGGTAGTGAGACCAAGAAAGAAACACGTGATAGAAGATCAGCTATCAAGGATTCAC